>JAQFVV010000105.1:0-1200000 GCA_028023455.1 Epiperipatus broadwayi | reverse complement strand
ATTCAAGCACTAGAAGCTTGTTTCCACAACTTTAGTCTATAATTGTACTGAACTACCCAAGACAATTTTTAATAAATAGATCTATCTATATATTTAATTAATCTTTTAAAATGATAAATAAAAAATGTTAAACTATAGTCTTATCAAAAATTAAATTGTTCAAATTAATCAAATAGGTGTATAATTTATAAAATACCATTAATTTTTTTCTTTTAAATTTTTTTTTGTAAAAATTGAAATAATATATGTTAAAAATAAACTGGAAACTCTTTTAATACCTATATAAAGGAATAAAATTCAATATTTTCACCATTTTTATATTATTAGAAATTAAATCAATTATTTTTGTTATAATGTTATAAGTTGAACAGATAAAACAAATAATTTACTTTTGTTTTACTTAATGCATACTAACAATCTAATAATGACTGACAAATTGTGTACAATTTAATAAAAATAATGTAATGACTTGATTTCATCATTTGTTAATGTTATGCTTAGGAAATGGAAGCTTTAACATATATACAGTCCAATAAAATTATGAATATGATCCATTTTTCCAAGACGTAATTCAATAATATATATAAAGGTATTAATGTTTTGTAGCTAAGTTTGTTGCAGATTACAGAATTATTTATATCATTGCAATGCCTGTTAAAACAGTTCCACCTGGTTTTAAAATGCTTAATGCTTATGAGGTTATCTATTTAAAAGCAAACTTGTCTTAAATATTTTTTAAGATTATTTAATTACTATAAAAAAAAAATGAAGAAAAATGCTATGGAACTTTAAGGAAATATTGGAAAAAAAAAATTGTAGTATGATGATTTTTCCATAACCAGTTTTACAAGTTTAAACTCTGCAAGGGGGCTTCTGGAGGTTGCCAAGTCATATTTAAATACTGTATAACATTTTTCTTCAGACTTTTTTTTTTAATGTTGAGTTAATAATTTATTTGTAAATGGGCTAGACATATTGAGAATATTAAACAATCTTATCACTAATTTGCATTTTAAAATTAGGTTGTGTTAAAAGAAGTATTATAGAGTATATGCAAAGATAAAAGTTTTTCATAATTTAAAGTTATTAAAACCAATGATTTAAAAAAAAAATTTAATAGCTTATGTGAATAGATTTATGTGGATATATAATTTTTTTTTTATAAAATTCATTTTAGAAAAATCTGTCCTGTTATTATCTTTAAGCTCACTTTGATTAATATATATACTCATAAGAATCAACATACATTGTAATAATTAGTAGCATATGAGATTTTATGACTTGCATTTTCCAGTCTTTGCTTCAAAAAATGTACAAGGAAAATTAATGCCTAATGTGTACCAGAAAGAAAGTGACTGATGAGAAACAAAACACAAAATGTTTCTTATGGTTTGTTTTGTTTTTTATTGATTATTCAAAATATTCTCCTTTTGGCTCTATACAGTGCTAAACGTGATTGTAAAACTGTTTCCTTTACTAGAATTGTCTGCATGAACTTTATCACAAGATCCTGAATTGAATCATGTCATACTCCTTTCATAGCTAATTTTAATTTTGAAAATAGCCAAAAGTCAGCAGGAACTGAATTATTAGAATAGGGTAGATCTCAAACACAACATTTTTTTAGGTCAAAAAACTTGAACAATATTCACAGTATTTAGATTGTGTGGAAAATGTTGACCCACAAACAATTCAAGTTAGCATTGCCATCTGATCTTCAGAAAATGAATTCAGAGGGGATAATGTCTCTAGAATAATAATAAAAAACAATGAGCAATATTTTGATTTGGTTATTTTGTATTTGAATTTTTTTTGGTTTTCTTATGGTAATGTCCATTCCATGCTTTAGCATTTGGAATCTAATCATTTCATATGCCTCAGTAACAGTTTTGTCTTATTTAAAACAAAAATTAATGTTAATCTGTTGTTCCATCATGGATTTTCTACAAAAGTATGAAATACAGTCACATTTCATGCTGTAACTCATGATTCAAACAATCTAGCACCTTAAAATATTTATGATAAATAAAATAGCTAAACTATATCACTATTTAACACACACATTGATCACTAGTCTGCTTTGCAAGAAGTTTAGAGAGAAAATCAACCACCATTTCAACTGCAAATAATCACAAATCTTAAGACAAAAAATAAACATTAATCTCTATTTATAAGAATTGAAAAAGATCCACCTTAAAAAAAAAATCCCAAGATCAATTATTTTGGTTTAATTAAAGTTTAATTTTAAGAATGGATTAATGTTTTAAATTAATGATCAGGTAAATCCTGCTTATTACATTTATCATCAAACATTTATGCATAAGAAATCTTGATCAACCATATTTAATGCTTTTACCATTAACAATTTAAAGTTGTTGCATATTATTCCTGGTGAATTTAAATGTATGTATAATAAAATATACATAGCACATTCCCAAATATATGAATTGGATGTAAGAGTAATTTAATTTTAAGGATTTCTCCTACTTATTATGTATGTTTAAACATCATTAATGATAATACAAAATGCACATGTACTTTTAGAGAGATCCACAAATGGTTAACTATTAGCACTAGCATTAAGCACTTTGAATAAAGCATTTATGTAGAAACCTTTTGAATTTCCCATTTTATTTTATACCTTCGAATGAATTAAACCAAAAGGACAAATTTATTTATTATCATCAAAACATCACATGATCACCAACCATTTCATATGCTTACACATGCTGTTAATAAGAGTACCAAACTCTTTATGCAATAGTGCCACCAAGTGCAAGCCTTGGTAATCAATAGATGCAGGAAGCTTTGTGCACTAGATAGAGATTTTATGCACAAACCTTCCTGTATTCATTGATTATGAAGGCTTGCACTTGGTGGCACTACTGTATAGAGAGTGGTACTCAAGACAATGTGTAATTTGCTTATCTGTGTTGTCTGTTTGTGCGTTATTGCTGGAAATTGTTTGTGTTTGGAAGGTTTGGGTGAAGTTTGGGATTTTCTAGTCATTCGACAATTAATGTTAGATGATGGAGGTGGTCCAACATATTATCACATCCAATATATATTTTAATTTCTTTATTATTAAACCAATGCTCATATAATCATTTCTTGATAATTAACAGTTTCAATTGCTCCTGCAATCTTCCTCGGAACTGCAAAATATATACATACAAACATCTAATATACCATCATCACAAACCTTCATATATATATATAGTTGATTAATATAATTCATCATTGCTTCGATAAGTATCCCTCTTTCTTTCTAAAATGATGCATTAATTCCAATATAAATATTTTTGATTTAATTTTTTTTTGTTAATCTTATTTTATGAACTATTTATTTTCTATATTCCTATATACAGGATATGCCTCTATCTCTTCACTTACATTTCGAACAGCTTCTGGGGACGTTTTCAAGGCTTATTTCTTTTTTTAGTTATCATTGCATTAATAAATGCTTTTCTGTTATTTTTTTTTATTTTATATGTAGAATATGTTCATTTGAAATAGAAGAAAGTAACAAAAAGGTATTTGATGTGAAAATAACTGGGAAACGGGTGGACCTTGGATATTATCCTGAGAGATGGTTGAAATATTGTTTCAATATATAGATATAGAAAAGAAATGGTTTACACAATGAAATGTATAGAGGGATTATATTGAGAAATTATATATTTGATTAATTAAAATAGTCATAGAATCATCATTTAAGAAACCATTAGATCAAATAACAACTAGTGAAAAGGAGAAATAAGTGGAAATTGGTAATAATAAACATGATTTGGGGGAGAACATTGGCAGTATCTGGTCAGTGTAATGGAAGTTAATCTAAAGGAAATGAAATTAAGAAAGAGGTATTTATAAGCAGTTGGAGCACAGTGAAAATTATTTATAACAGTAGCAAACTCTCCATATAGTGGTGCTACCCCGGGTAGGTTTATGGTAGTCAATGGATGCAAGAAGGTTTGTGCATATAACTCCTATCTAATACCTACTTATTCAATATCCCCAGACTACTACTCATTCAATATCCCCAGACTACTACTCATTCAATATCCCCAGACTATTTTCTAGCTTGCGGCTTTTATCAGTCAGGAATCTTGGATTTGGGAGCACTGCACCTAGACTTTAGGATTTGTTGATTCTTGCATTCATTGATTACTGTGGCTAGCTCTGGATGGCACTACCATTTGGAAAGTTTGTTGCTATTTTATTCCATGACTTCTAATACTAATTCTCTTGTAGTTATTAATGAAAGACTCTTCATCTTCATTTTTAATTATTATCAACCCATTGTAAGATGACGATCTATCCAAGTCTAATCCAGTTTCTCTGATTTTTAGCCTTTCTTTTCCTCATCACACCAACAGACTTCCTTATTTCATCCATCTATCTCACCTTCGGTCTCTTTTTAGGTCTTTTGAAATCCAGTTTAAGCTTCCAACTATTAATTTACTATCATCAGTCTCTTATTATTTTTATGACAAACCAGACTTGACCAAACAAATATAAAATTTCTGAGATTGTATTTTGGAATTATTTTTAGCTGGAAAAACTTATCAGCATCAGAACTTAAGCTTTGGTATTGTAACTAAATCTTTTCTCACAATATTAAATTATAACCTCATATACTGCTTACAATAAATGTGCACCTATTTATCTAGGGATTCAATAAGAATATGAGAATTTTAAAAATTTTGTTCAAAGATTGGATTTTCGTTTCTAATTCAACAAAGATCTTATACTCAACTTTTCACCAAAACAAAGAAACACCAGAATATAATTTTTTATAACAATTGACTGAAATATAATTCTATCCCATGCCATCTAGGAGTAATCTTGGATTGTAGCCAAACCTATTTTTCTTATTTATTTAAAGTTAAATCTAAAAGAATTTTTAGAAATATTTAATCTTTTTGGAAAATTACCTGACCCTACTTGAGGTTAGGGTTGCAACGCTTCCATAGTACGAGCAACATCTTTTGGTAAAACTGTACTTAATGAAGAGTCCCCATACTAACTTCTAGTTACTCTGTTAAATATTAGTATGATAAATATTATACATCAAGTCTACTGTGCACTGACTTTCTTTTCTTTAAAATATTTATCCACCAGATATAAGAAAGTTTGCCTCATAGAAAATATATAAAAAGATACTAAATCAATCCTACTTGCTAATAATTTAAGATTCAGTTTTGCCACTTAAGACTTATCTCAAATCAAGATTCCTTTTTTTTTTGATGTTTAATCAAAAATCCCTTGGGTCGAAAACAATGCTCAGCAAATTATTTATTTAATTATCTAACCGAATATAATCTTTTATTGTATTAGCATATTAATGTTATTCATAGAATTATATATTTAAAGAAAATGAAGGAAAATTATAGAGTTACAGATTAAATAATTATGGTGTGAAAAAATGAACTTCTTATGAAATTGCAAACAAATTGCTTTTTACAGTTTTGGAGCAATAAAGTCATGTAGGTTTGATTTTCCTAGTCATTACTGGTCTATATTGATATAGACAGACGTTAACTTTGAATCATGTAATGAATGTGAAGTCTACATCAACAATAGCAGAATTGGATGGTTTAATGAAGCCGTTGGTGAAATCATTTCCTAGTTGGAATCTCTACAGGATTCATTATGATATTTTGTTAATTTACAAAATTTTGCTCGGGCAAATCTCAAATGAGAAAATGTAGTAAATCACAGCTTAAGCTTTGATAAAATTTTCTCAAACAAATTGGATGAAAAAGATTCATTTGACCTTCTAAAACTTGGTGTAAAGTAATTTTACATGGACGTGGGATAACAAAATTCTTTAGAAATCACATTTAATGAGATAGAATTTTTTTAAAAAAACCCACCATTAAAGCTTTGTTGTTGAAGCATATATTTTTAAGAAAGTGTCTTATAGTTGACTGTAATTATAACATCTGACTTTGACTTCCAGCAGTGCTTTGCCTGGACACAATTTCTTGTAGAAGCAATTTATATTGTGAGCTTCAAATTGCATAAAACTATAATAAACCATAATTTATTTTCTCCCAGACAATTATTAAAATAAAGTCCATGTTGTATAATAATAAACTAGGAGTTAGAATTATTGCCACTTTCGAATATTTAAATATGTGGCCTAACAATGTATCTGTAATATGCTTTACCCTATATTGGTCTTTGCCCCAAAGTAATCAGGCCATTGAATTCTTATGATTTATTTAAATGTTATATATGTTTATGTCTAAACTGCTATTATTTACAATATAAATCATCTGCTCTGAAATACTTATTAAACAATATATTAAGGATAAAGAAAAAAAGAGATATAATTGATTTAAATTCATATCAGCCATCGTCACAGAAAATAACAGCTTTGAAAGGGTTTAAGTTAAGAAATGATAGTTTAACATGAATATAAAAGGAGTATTTGAACTGAAATTGAAAATTGAGAATGATTATGTTGGTATGGGATATAAAAGAAGAAATATTAAAAAAAATTTCAGAAATAATAATACAAGAGATAGTGTTAGGCATAAGTATAAAAATAGGAAGTAGGTTTCAGTTCCATATTCAGCGCATTTATATAAGACATTGATAAAAGAAAAGTTACCTGATGATATTAAGATAGGATGGAAAAATAATAAATCTTTAGAGAAATGGATATGTCATTCAAAAAAGATGGGTAATATTAAAAATAGGGTAGGGTTGGTTTATAAAATTAGTTGTGACCTTTGCAATATGATATATATATATATAGGTCAAACAGGAAAGACTCATGGAAAGAGATAAGGAGCATGATAGGGTAATTAACAGAAAGGATATAAGATTAGGGCCGTCTATACATTTTTTGGATACTGGACATAAAATGAATTGTGAAAAAAATATTCAGGTAATAAAGTATGTTAAAAATTACAAGGACAGAAAATGTTATGAGACTTTGTATATTCAATGGATTAGTTTTGCAACATCCAAGGGCACAGCCCAGATTTCCCTTTACATGTGTTATATATCATCTGAGACCCCAAGAGAACTTCTAGGGTTATTACCGCTCAAGGGCCAAACACGAGGAGGGGACACAGCAAATGCTGTCATTGAATGTGTGGGGGAAAAACCATATCATACTTGATAAAATTGTGTCAATTGCAATTAATGGGGCAAAAAGTATGGTTGGGATCGAAAAAGGGGTTTGTTTCAATTTTAAAGCAAAACAATCATGAAGTGATTACTTTCCATGGTAAACTTCACCAGGAAGCACTTTGTGCACATATTTCTAGAAGAAATCAGTAAAATTATGGACTTGGGTAATTAAGATTATTAATTTTATTGCAGCAAGAGGACTTAGCCATCGACAACTTAAAGAGTTGCTATGTGAAATGGAGTGAGTATTCAGATCTTCTCCAATATAATAGGGTTTGATGGCTTTCCAAAGGCAACATGTTAAAACATTTTGCAAAAATGAAATCAAACTATTTCTCAACAGCAAGGGTGTTCAGTGTTTAGAATTAACAGAAGATCAGTGGTTGCAAAAATTGTAGTTCATGGTCGATGTTACGTCACAACTGAATTAGCTCAATGGTAAATTACAAGATAATGGAAGTATTGCTTTTTCAATGGTAGAAGAAATTATTTTGTTTGAAAAGAAATTGATTCCTGCTGAAGATTTAGAGAAGGGAATTTTAATTTATTTCCCAAACTTGTCTCAATTTTGTCAAGAAAACAATGCCCACATTAACAAAGATTATTTTAAGATAACAATTTTAAACATGAGAGAATATTTTCTTCAAAGGTTTCAGGAATTTGGAAGTGATAAAGGAACTCTGGCTTTTACTCTTGATGCCAATGTGAGAGAATTAAAATTGTCTCCATTTGATATTGATGCAGATAATTTTGAAGAACAATTGCTGGATTTGACAAGCAAAGATTTATGGAGATCCAAATTTGTTTGCCTTGGTATTAAAATGGAAGAACTGGAAAAAGAAAAGTGTAATCTGCTTTCACAGATCCAACAAAGTGCTATAAAAAACCTACAGAAGACAGACTATGATTTTTACTACTTGGGATAGTTTTCCAGATTCGTATCACGAGTTGAAAAAATTTGCATTTAGTATTCTCAGTATCTTTGTTTTGGATCTACATACTTATGTGAACAATCATTTTCTAATATGAATTTTATTAAATATAAATTGAGGAACCAAATTACTGATGCCAACTTGGAATCATGACTTAAATTAAAAACCATTAGTTACCAACCGGACATACAGAAACTTTCTAAGGAAATGCAAACTTGTTCACACTGATTAAAACCAATGCTGGCAATTTTCCATGTGATTTAATCTACATTTAATAAAGATGTAATTAATATTGTAACTTGTTATAGTATTTCTTTAAATTTCCTTATTTGTAAAAATATATTCATGGCTCTCGAATATATTCATGGTTCTCGAATAATTTTTAAATTGTTGCGTCAGATTTGGCTCTTTCGTCTCAAAAGTTTGCAGACCCCTGTCCTAGTGGATTGCATAATTTCTCAGGGTTGTGGATATTAACAGCATAATGTTTGGATCGAGTTAGATAAGCAAATACAAACTAAATAGATAATAATTTATTAACAATGAATATATGAAACTGTTGCTTATTTACAAAATATTAAATATAATAATGAGATATTTTTAATCTAAGGTCTTATAATACTTGTATGATAAATTCTTATCACAATGAAATAATTAAACAGTTCATAGTCATGGTTTTCTGCAGATATCATTGTTTCAATTTATTTCTGGATATCTTCATTACTTCTTCTAAAAGTGGTAGTTATCCTCCTGGTGCACTGATGATGTTAGATAGGAAATACAGCAGCATTGGTGACATTGGATGGGATATAATATCAGATTTTGGCTCATTCTTATGGCACTGTCAGCTTCTTTTTTCACAGCATTATTGAAGCAGGCAATGGCTAATTTTAGCAAATTTCCATGTTAATTTCTGGATCCGATTGTGTTTTGCAGGTGTGGTTTTTGGTTATCTACCCACACATATTAGATAGTTTTGCAGTAATGAGAAACAGTACAAAATGCTTTAGATTTTTATAATTTTATTGTTTCTCACACATTATAAAGTAACTTTATGAAATATTTAATAATATGGCCAAATGTATAAACTAACTTTTTAAAAAAAAATTTAGGTAGTTTATATATTTATTTCTCAATTTATACAAGTTTTTTATTAAACAATTTTTTTTTTCATGCAGCTTTATAATATAATTATTTCGAGTTGCATTCAGATTTGTTTTAGTTATAATATATATTTTTTCATGTGGTTTTTTTATATACATATTTCTGTACTTGAATAAATCAGTTCATTTCACTTATTTGTATTTTGTTTTCCATCTTTGTAAATATCATTTATTAAAATAAAATTAATAAACAAGTTATTAATTTTTATTTTATCAAGAAAGAAAAATCCCTAAACATAGTTAAGGAAGAATAGGTCAGAGACTGTTACATGAATGAAGGGGTTCTAATTTTAAAAGAAAAACATAAAAATTATTGATACTTACATTTTTGTTATTTAATGTGTTTTAATTTTAAAATTCATTTTGTATATTTAATGTAGAATTTATGAATATATTAAAAATTACTTTAAAAGTATTTAACATTTATTATTATATTTTTTTAGCTTTATATTTTTATGGTTTGTTAATTTTATTGATCATTTTATATTTTTTATTATATGTTAAGTAGATGAATAAAAAAATAACTGGGGTTTTTATGAGGAGACAGATTAAAGCAATTAGTTTTGATTGAACTTAAGATAATTAAAGAATTTATTTTTAAATATCATTGCTTTCATCATGAAATGTGTGGAAGAGTTTTATAAAGAATTATATAGTAATAAAGAACAAGGAAACAAAGTATCTCCCATGGTTATTATATTTTCTGAATTACCCAACATTTTAAATGAAGTAAAATATGCAATTAAATATATGAAGATCTATGAAGAAGGGAAAAACTCCAGGAAATGAAGTAATTATAATAGTGATCTTAAAAGAAGCAGGTTGTATTGGTCACATATTACCCACCAACAACCCAACCTGCGGTCGGATTCAAACCCAGTTAAACCCCAGACCAAACTGAATTCAAACCCAACCCACGAGCTCAGATCAAATCAGTGGATAACATATATCAACAGCACATGACTATGCGCCACGAAACTAGCTCAACGGATGATGATGATTAGAGACCCCTGATCTGATTCTACTAATGGCTATGGATATTTATAAATCAATTCATATATGCAAGTTCGGGTTGCCAATACAGACAGCGAGCATTAATATTAAAATAGTTATTAAATAATGAAGAAAGTCAAAACCAAATATGTTGTAAAAATATTTAATAATAATAAGTAATTTTGTTCAAATTGTTTATGATTAACATTATATATATTACCTCTAGTCTTTAAGAATGGGAGTTACAATTTACAATAAGTAATGGCAGTGGTGCTCATATGCCAATAATTAAGACGCAATTATAGGAGAAATATATGCCTATGCCCCGACAAGTGCACAAAGGTAAATAAAGGTATTTTGCTTGGAAATAAACTATGATTCTAATTTCAAAAAACAAGAAAGATGTGAGATTTATTTTCACACATCCATAAATCAACTCATGAAAAGCATGATAAATATTTAGGGCATAACTTTAATATTTAACAAAGAACTTTTTTAACTATAGATGAATATGAAGTTGTTTGACTTTAATAAAATCAATTCATTACTATTTATGAGCATGAGAGCGGGGCTTTATTGGAAATGAGAAATAAACGGTAGTAACGGCTTACAAGCATTAAAAACAAATACAAATTATAATGGCTTATCGGTGATTTAAGAGGTAGAAGGGCGGCTTGCGTTCTAAAAGTCTTTTCTGCCCTATAAAGAATCCGTGGAACACAGGGAAGCCAGGCCGGGACATAGCCACGAACCTTTGGTGTTCCGATATAATAACAAACGAGGGAAGAAATGATTTCCTATATAATTAAAATAACGAGATCACCGATGACAAGCCTACAAAGCAAGAAGGTGGCTCGCGTTAGCAACGTTCGGAAAGTGATGATTCAATGATCATCACGTTTAATTAAGAAAGTCCAAATTATATAAGAAATGCTCTACGTGATGACCTGATCATGTCAAATTAAAATCAAACGTGCTTAAAATAAAAGTGCTTCATGCAATTATAAAATTATACTACTCATGCCCTAAATATCATGCCCTCCCTGAATATTAATATAAAGTATAAAATTTAAATTAGAATATATTGATGTTATTTCCTTTATCAATTTTTGCAAAACATTTTTAACATTATTAATATGAATAAATAAATATCGTGAACTCAGTAAAATAGCCGGGAGCATAGGTTAGAAAATGAGCTAATAATTATTATCAGCCATTAGTAAAAATAGCAAACATTTAATAAATCCTTCAACTCTATAATTAATAGAACCGTATTGAATTAGTTCTAATGGGCAAGAATTAAACTATAAAACTTAATACTATATTATTTTCATGAGGTAAGTCTAATGAAAGAGTTTATTATCAAGTTTAAGTATTATTGGCATATAATCAAAAATAAATGATATTAATAATCATTCAGTAAATATATAATAAAGTTAGCTAAACAAACCGCCATCGTAAGAAAAGGAAAGTTAATAGAATATTAATTTTAAAGACTAGAGATAAAAATAGAGAATTACTATACAAATTAAGACATTATAAAATGAGAAGGGCTTTTAACAGTAATTAACTTAAAAGGTGATTTAAAGTAAAGTTCAGAAACTGGCCAGAAAGTTGCGGTTTAGTAAAGAAAGATATTACCAGTCCTTCCATGGTTTGTTCTTTAGTTTACACTGCAGAATCCGATTGGGTTGAGATGATACGTAGGCGCACATTTTAACTTATGTGAATAGCATTTTTGGATTGATTTCTTTAGGGTTTCGGCAGCTAGCAATTGGTATGGAAAAGTTTTAATTTGCAGCTACATTTGAAGATTTTCAGGGAACTCGGGATCCAGCAATCAGATCCCCGAAGTTAGCCACGCACCATGCTAAAAACTATAAAAATTCACAATTTAAATTGACGCAGCTTCAAGTAGCAATTCTTCTGAAAAAGTATGGCTTCTTTTTTCTTGAAACTTTTCCGGGCTATTTATACCTTTGCTGCTGTTTCCCGCCCATTCTGACTCAGGATGCCTTCAGGCTAAAGCTTTTTACATTATCAAAAGTTAAAAATTTTGTTAATTGATTTCAGATCCATTCCTTCCATAAGACTTTCAAATCCATTAACTTTGAATTCATTTTCTATTTAGAAAATGGAATTTGTAAATCTGAATAAACGATTTTAATTGAGAACGTCTTTACATTTTAAATTATTATTTTTACTAATTAATAAAAATTCCCCATTGTCTTTGGGAAATGACGAACTGAAAGCTTATCGAAAGAATGCAACTTTTAATCAGAGAAATTTGAACAAACTGGTAAAAGTAAAAATAAAACGTTCCGATGTAATGAAACTCTATAACGAATATATATAGTTAACTATTTATAAATATATATGTACAATCCACGCAGTTACAATATATATGTTTTCATGAAGTTATTAATAATAGTAGTTAGTTTAAATATAAAATAATTGGTTTTAACAAATGTTTAAACAATACTCTATTTTAATCAAAATTAGCGTGTATTAAACATATAAAGCCCCATCACATTCAAAAATTCACTGTTAGTGATAGTGTTTGAAGTAGGCTAAAGGTGAGATCTCATGAAGCTCGGATCGAACTTAGATCCGACCGCTTCAAGGTAAAGAAATAAAATTGTTGACTAAACCATATATCAAATGTCTAAAATGCATTAGTAACATTGATATTTAAGAAATATGAAGCTAGAAGTTATAGACCTATCAGTCTTTTATCTGTTCTATACAAATTCTTTACCAAGAAAATTATAACTCATCTATAGAAAACTTTGGATCCAGGATAATGTCTTATTGCGAAGAATATTTCTCAAAATACAACTGCAGTGGCTAGATTAATAAGTGATATTAAGAAAATTTACATTCAGATAGGTATATGACAAGGTGATTCGTATATCCAGAACCTTTTGAGCTGTTTTACAATAACTATTTTATGGATTCAAATAGGAAACTAAGGAAGTAAAAATAAATGGAGATTATTTAAATCATTTAGATTTTGCAATCGTTTTTCAGAACTGTAGGAGATGTTTCAAAGTTATCATAAGGAAGTAGAACTAAAGATAAATGCTAAAAAGACTAAAGTAATGTTCAATGAATTTTCTCAAAAGATGATTGGTAATGATGAATTAGAAGTTAGTAACTACAAATACCTTGGTTAGATTATTAATGCAGATGAAAACAATGAATTAAATTAATCATTGAATTAAATTTGCAATGGAGTTCTTTTAATAGAAGTAATTTAAGATTAAAAAGAGATATGCCTATCTTTGAAACTGAAGATTTGGACCTTAACATAAGAGCAATTAAAAGATTTCATATCACTGAAGAAAATATGGACAGGTATATGTTATGAGTTAAAACAAGAGATCAAAAACAGAATATATCGGTGAGAGAAAAACTGGTATTACTGCCATCATTGAAAGAATTAAGAAACTGAAAGAGAATGGCCTGGAAATATTGTGATAAATGATAATAATAGATGGGCAATTGAAGTTTTAAACTGGACTACAAGTCATTATAAAAGATTTAGAAAGAGACTATATATGAAATGGGTCAATGAAATAAGGAAATTTTTGTAATGCATTGTGGAGAAGAAAAACTAAATTGGAAAAACCAGATTAAACTTAGAGAGACTTTCATTCTACAGTGAATTGGTAATGGTTAAAAATGATGAAACTAAAGTGATTAAAAATAAGCTATTGGCACTGTATACTGGTCTAACAATGAAGAACTACCAGTACATTGTTATTTTTCTATTAATAAGGTTGGAAATAATAATAATGAGACCTTTTGGTTTTAAATATATATATATATATTATTAATTAATTGAACTTAAATGACAATTTAAATTTATTTTTTTCACTTATTGTTGATTCAGTAGATATTAAGAGAACTGATAATATTCCTTTGATTGTCTTATTTCCCCACTTCATTCATATATTCCAAAAAAAAGAAAAATCAAAGGAAATTTATATCAGCAGTATAAATTTAAAAATTGATTCATGTACTAATATAACAGTAATATATGTATTTGTAATTACTAAAGAAGGCAGATGAGGCTATAAAATAATACTAAATTTTAAATGATTAGATAAAAAAAATTCATGAAATTAATTTTTTTATTTTTATTTACATAAGTTATATTTTAAATAGGTTAAAAAATCTTATAGAATCCATAAGTGGTATACAGTAATAAGACCTTTGAATATGAGGATCAATAACAAATAACCAATAAACAGTGCTTAATTTATTGGATAAGAGGATTTATCAAAAAATAAATAATGGATCCTTACAAATGGTAAAACTAATCATATTCCTTTAATTATATCTGCTTTTATTTTGGTAATAATATATATTTCTACAATCACATTTTCATATTTTAATTGTACACTTACATTCTCACTTCAATATCTTTTTTTTTTTTTTTTTGCAATCTTTCATCACTGAAAAAGCAATGATAAGGGCAGGTTTAATGAATTGAAAGTATTTTATTGCAATCTGTTCATAAGGTAGTGTAATTAATAATGAAACATTTTGAAATTGAATTTGAGATAGAAGTTTATACTCATCAAAGATTGTGTGTTTTTGTAAGTCCTGCTTATTGTAAAAGTGAAAGAACCTAGAAAAGATGGTATATAAACTGCTTGTCTTGCACAATCTGTATAGATTATTGTGTTAGATAGATAATTCATCAAAGTGATACAAATCATTATAAAAATTCTAAAGGTAGTGATGATAAAGTAGGACATACCTGTGATAAGAAAATTTTTTTTAAAAAATAGAAGTGCATGGGCTATTTGACCTTTGCTTGATGTGAAACAAAGCTCAGTTTGTCACTCATAGTATTGGATTGTCACATGATTCCTGAATGGCTATCATTCGATTATTTTTTGTTCATTTCTTTGATAAATTGTTACATTCTGTTAAAGTAAAAAAAAAAAAAAATCTATAAATCATTTCATTTTTCAAATATCATTCTTCATTATTATTAAAGTTATTTTCAATGTATTTTAGAAAATCTTCATTGGTAAAGGAATTATTTTCATAATATGCCACTTGCTTCAATTATATTTCAATTTTATCTCTATGAAGATAGTGAGAAGTACATGTTTGAGCATCCTATTTTGTATATGAAATTAAGTTAATCAGTTTTAAATATTTATTTAGACCAAAATAATTGTGTAATTCCTAAACCCATGATTCTCAACATATGGTAAGCATATAACTGGTGGTAGTTGTCATGTGAGAGATAAATCATATTTGAAAAATTATATTTAAATAATTTAAGCATATAATTTAAAATTGATATTAAAAGTGAATTTAAAACTATCTCAATTATATTGGTAACTGCCTTTGTCAGCTATTTGTATATTGGTTAGCTATTTGCCATAAACAAAAAACTTCCAGGCTTATTGCACTCTAGGTCATACATCATAATGTGCAATTACACTATTTGTGCATAAAACTAAGTAACAGAACCTGATATTTAAAATTTTTTTTGTAATTGATTGTTTTTAGGTAATAATTTTGGAATTGCTAATGATAATAATATTTTGTTTCTAAATAAATTAAAGTTAACTTTTATTATGGTAATTATGTTTTGGTTACCCAAAAATTTAAATTGTTTTTATGTGCTTATCTATTTTGTTCCCAAAATTTTTCATAAAAGTTGCTGGTGCAGAGAAATTTTGATATCCTTTGGGTGGCATGCAGAACTCAAAAGTCAGTTGAGTGCCACTGTCCTAAACTATTCTCTAGTTATTCACTGAACTTTTTGTAGTTTTTTTTTTTTTTGAGTTCATATCCTTTTTTATTTTGAATTGTTATATAAGATTTTTCAACTTTACAGGATTTCATGAAAAAGCTAAATATTTTTATAGGATTTCACCAATACATATACAGAACTTCACATTTTCAAATAGCTGTTTAAATTTTATTATTAACAGTTTTTCCTTTTACTAATTCCATCAATATATTTCTACATATTCTTACTGTTTTT
Organism: Epiperipatus broadwayi; assembly: GCA_028023455.1. NCBI lineage: Eukaryota > Metazoa > Onychophora > Udeonychophora > Euonychophora > Peripatidae > Epiperipatus > Epiperipatus broadwayi. The sequence continues at coordinate 1,183,750 of JAQFVV010000105.1, read as the reverse complement.
CGGATTACAATTCTGATTAATAAATGAATTCTCCTACCAGATTTTGCAGCATAATATAAAATAGTTTCTTTTTGTTAATCTATTATTAATTTAGTTCCATTTAATAAACCAAAATTTCAGGTTTAACAATGATGAAAATTTCAAATTTATTGAAACCACCAGTCTCCAATATTATTCATTAAGACGAATGTGCTGATATCTAGATACATTGACTATCAAACTTTCTAATATTCCCATAATCTTTACACAATTCTCATTTTGCAAATAAATTTATTTTGATTCAAAAGAAAAAAGTGAAACAGTGATTCTTCTATCCTTTCTGATCTTAAGTTAATAGGAATAGAAGATAATTAAAAAAAAATTGCTGATAAAATATTGAGTTGTGATTTATAGCAGTGTATACAAATTATCCTATGAGCATTTTCAGACTTATGTATTTAAGCATCTCTAAGTGTAATGCAATCCGAATTAGTTTCATATCTATTATAGATCTAATAAATAGATTATCTGATATCACGTTTGAATTTTATTGCATGAATGTAAAAATTCAGATGTTAAACTACATAATTATTTTTAAAACTTTATTTGGTTATAAGAAAAGAATATATTGCCAAAGAATATTTCTCTGATTTTTTTGTTATTCACTATTTCTATACATGATTTGTGAGCAGGTTAGCTCAGTGGTAAGACTGATACATTTAAAAGCTAAGGTTTTACACTTAATTAATGAGAAAACAAAAATCCCTCTAGTGAAATAGCTATGATAAAACTACATAAACATTTATTAAAATGAAAATGTATAAGCATTTTGTCAGTAACTCAAATTAATTAAATCTTGTTTTAAAAAAAATCTCAATTGATTTTAAAATATGTGATTGATTAAATGAATAGAGCTTTTGTGCTTTTTATTCCTATTTTGACATTAGAACAGTACAATTTCTCTGCAATCAAACAAATAATAAATAAATCATGATAAAGATGTTTCTGTGGTTTTTAGCCTTCAATATATACATATATTATGCTGTTAGGTTGTTCATTTTTCATTGTTAAACATTTTTAAAAAAATCAAATAGTTTTATTGTTTAGGAGATTGTAAAAAGTTTGAGCAATGGATGTGCTTCAAGTTGAATCTAAGAATCTTATACTCCAAAGTTTGACACTATCACTGCACCAAACCATAGAGAGTTTAATTAAATAGTATTATGTTTATTAAATGACAACTATTTAATAAGTAACCTTTATAAATAATATTTATTTAAAAAAATATATATATTTTTATTATTTTTGATTTTCTGACAAAATATTTATAAATTTTTATTTTAGTAAATGCATATGTAGTTGTATAGTTATTTCACCACAAGGATTTTTATTTTTTCATAAACAAGATGTCATAATAATTTCAGTTGTTTTTTTTTAATGATTTTATTTCATTATTTTAAATTAGTTTTATATCACACTCAGAAATAAAATAAAAATTCACTCTGGTTTCTTTCATTATAATTTAAATTTTATTTATTTTAACCATATAATCTTATAATGATATCCCACTATTGATGCTTCTGCTGAAAATTTTATCAACATATCATAAAATCCTCAATGTGCTTATTAAATTATAAAGCCAAATACTTCAACAATTAGAAATTATGATCTCAGTATACTTTTATTGGAATAATTCAGTTCACTTTATACTGGCTTTTATAGTAATCACTTTTTTATTTTGTAGACTAGAATATCGCTACATAATTGATTTGATGTTAATGATGCTATAAGAATTATAACTGATAGCTGTTTGTAAACCTTGATCAGTCCTTCCTGATGTGATTTTTTTTTTTTTTAATTATTTGATAGATATTTTAATATCATTAATAACAAAATTAAATTATATGAGTATTTGTTTTTACCCATCATTTGTTGATTAAAATTGATTTATTTGGATTCGTAATTATTTACTTATCAAGTATATTTAATAAACTCGTATTTTTGTTCACAAAAATATTTTTACAATTCATCAGATTCTTAAAGGTTGAAATAAGTTAAATTTAGATATTTAAGCAAAGAATTTTTTTTTTTTTAAACTTCTCTTGAAAGAGAAGTGTGCAATGATTGATGTTTTATTTGTAGCAAAGCTTTTAAAATACACATATGAAGCTTGTTTATGAATGCACTTTCTTTTTCCAAATTTTTAACTACAAAATATTTTAATTTATTAATAAAATTATTTTTTCATAACTGAAAATAAGTTTCAGTTATAATCACCTGATTATTTTTGTTTTAAATTTGTTTTGTTTGAGGTTTTAAAATTAGTTTATTTATTTAAAATGTGACTTTTTTATATATATAATTTTGCTTTCTTCCTTAAGATATTTATTTTTTTAAATAATCATTCAGACGTACTGTTAATTTATTATTTTTCCTAATTTTTTTTTACCTTACTCTGTTTATGTTACTTGTTTAACTAAGTTGTGTGTTTGTCTAGAAAAATTATTTTTAAATCCAGTCTATCTCTGGCATGATTGTGAATAGATTGGAATATAAATTTGAATTTAAAATTTACGCAAATAAACTTGCTTTCTTATATGGTAAACTATCCATTGGCAACTTAACAATTTTTATCATGTTACTCTTGCATATATATTTTATAAACTTTTTTCATTGTTGTTATTTTTTTTTAATTACGATTCCCTTTTTCTTCTTTTTATCATCTTTTATAAATTATATTTTTATCATCAAGTTGCTTATTTTAATTAAGAAAAGTTTAATGAAAGTTATCTTGTTTGCTTTATTATTTTTTTTAACCTATTATTTTTTTTTTTTTAACCACTTTCATTTCAGTCAATCAGATTCTTTATATTAATGGATTAGAATTTTTTTACTGCCATATCTCGGAATTTAACCTGGCAAGAAGTCAGCCAAAAGTTTTTTTCTTTTCCATATTAAAATTAATTGTAAATTTTCTTATTTTCAGAAACAGTCATCAAAAATATTGTATGTATATCATTTTCTCATTTATATTATGTTTTTTTTTGTTTTTTTGCAATTAAGATATAGCTAGTTGTTTGTAGAAGTCACATTTCAAAATTATTTTAAGTGTAGTAAGCTTATTTTTTAGCTAATATTTCATCTTGCTGTTAAAGAGTAAAATGTGTAAATTATATTTGATTATTGCCATAGCTTTCTATTATTTTTATCAGAATTTATTACTGCAGCTTAAGTCATTGAAACAAGTAGTTTTTTTAATAATAACAATAAGAAACAATTTGTCAAATTAATAGTAAATTTTAAATAATTTGGAAAATGTCATTTTATAATTATCTACCTAGTGTCATGCATGGTTTGGTACATTTGTAGAATGCCAGATAGGAGCTCAACATCCTAAGATGGTGGATTAGGTTTATTGCTTCTGTTGCTTTAACTTCTTATGAATTCTCAAGCAATAGTCCATTTGAATATTATTATACATCTGATAATATATTATCAAATATTGCTTTCCATGGTAGTTTATTATATATGTTAGTGTATTTTTATTGCTTAATATATTATAAATTGCAATGTCTTAATAAATTAGTTATCAAAGAATATAGTTTATTATGGTTCTCATTAATTTTACTTTTAACTAATAGACATTTATAATCCATTGGAAATAATTGCAAAATTTGTAATCTGATTAAAACATTAATTATTACTTACAAAGTTGGTTTTACTACCGCAGGATCTGTTGTATTTAGTTGGTTTCAAATCATTCATTATACAATGGTTTCATTATAAATGACATTGAAATATAATAGATATGAATAAACCAATCCAGGCTCATAGTCTAGAGCAAATTTACCATCCAATGCAATCATTTAAGCAAAGAAAATGTAATATAAAAAGGAAAAGTTTATGGGTAAAAATATAAAACTTATTTTATTTTTATACTGCATATTTAAATTTTCAAAGCATAAAAAATCTTTCATAAAAATCTGACGATCTTTCTTACTATGTGATTATGAAATTCATAAATAATGTTTTGCAGATTTGTTATTGCTTCAGTTTGTTAGAAATTAATGTGATGAAGTTTCTAATCATAATGTTAGAAACATTTGTTTGATTACTGTATTGTGGGGGAAATTGTTATAATGTAAATTTATTTATTTAGCATATGAGTTTTTTTTAGACACAGTTATTTTAGTACTTCCTTCACTTTTGTCATTGTAGCCGTAGATTTGATGTTATTAATTATGTGATTTATGATTAATATTTGTTGATATCTTGTAAATTAATTGCTATTAAATTCCGTTTCTGAAGCAGATAAGTTCAATGTCCATGTGTTGTTTGAAATCTGATGATAAATTTCCAATTGTATCTAGGAAGATCAAATTCATCTAGATTTACTGTTGGATCTAAAAAAGAAATTTATTTAAAACCTGGTAGAAAGTTTATTTTTTGTGTTATAATTCTTCAATTGTAGATTCATGGCTGAACATCCAAAAAGATCATCTTGATTTAAAATGAGTCTTAAGTGATAAAACTATATGTTATGGATAAGTCCAATTTACTAATAGCTTTTTATACATTTTTCTGTAAGGCGACTTGTGATATCTGGTGGATATAGTGTCCCAGTAATATTTTCTTGATAATATTTAAATGAGTATTTGGAAATTTAAGATGGGCTCCATAGTCATCAAGGGGGGGAAAGCTAGTTCTAAAGCTGTTAGTTAAATGCTTGCATGACACCGTTAAGTAATGCCAATCAACTTTCTAAGAAATATTTTCCTAGAAATTATTTAGCTCTAACCATATTTAAATGAAGAAAATAAGTTAGGCTATGAACCAAGATTTCTCATAAATAACATGGGCTAGGATTGTGTTTAAGTTCCTGTTGCCAGAGATTATATTCAGATTACAAGATGTTTTTTTCTATTGTTCAGATGAAAAGTTTAGCATATTGTCTTTTTGATTAGAAATCTTTGAAAAACATTTAAGCAAACTTTTCATATTTTTATTGAATGTCTTTCCTATTTCTGGAAAGGATCTCTTTTTTGAAACCCAAGCATTGTTACTTTGAAAAAAAAATTATCAAGATAAATTATTAAAGATAATACTTGTTCACAACAGCTTCTTCCTGGTCTAAACCCAAACTTGCTCAATAAGTAAATGGCTCTCATCAATTGGAAATTCCTAATATGATTTTTTCAACTAGCTCTTAGGGAAGACATACTAATGACGTTCGTGATAAAAATCTTTTTTTTTAATTCAATTATAGTTGAACTTTTAAAAACAAAATCTTACTTAATGTAAACAAATCAAGTTATTTTACCTCTAATCATAATGCTGGAAACATTTTCATTTAATCTTCTAATATACTCTTTCTAACTTTAATTTTATTCATAGATTTGAAAAGCATAAATAAAATTTCACTAATAGAAATTATAATTGAAATTTCTGTGATAAAATTGAAAAGCACAATCTTAATTATAAAAAATTTGAAGTAATCCCCTATCACAGTTTTGGAAATATTTTAGTTCCATTGCTACTAATTTAATATGAGCTTTCTAACTAATTTTATGCAGAACTCTTAAAAGCATAAATATTTTTTCCCTAATGGAAACTATAAATGTTTTAAAAAAATTCATACCATATAGAATAACATTGGGGGGGGGGGTATTTTCACTACTAACAATATAAATAAATCAATAACGAAACTGTATTGGAACCTAAGCCTTACAAACCACCATTACTGCATTTGTAGTAATATTTGCCATTATTGTATAATAGCAAGAAAATCAAGGGATTAGTTATCTAGATGTTCATGCTAGAAGACCTCATGTTGGATGAACATTTACTTGTTTCCCCTATCTAAATTTAGTATTATTAATATTCAATCAGTCAATTAATTGATTTTTTTTCTTTATTTATAATTCAAAAATATTTATAGATTTTGTGTTATAATCATGCAAATGTCTTTATATATAACCATATTCAGAATTATTATTCTGTTCATCATGATTTCCCAGTTAATCCATTAATTTTAATCATTTTGTTAAAAATTATAAATAAATCCTAGTCCATTTATTATGTTTAAAACTAAACATGAAATAATCCAAATATTTTTTTATTTCTCTTGTATTATAATTTAATTAATTTTCCAATCTACTTTTGTCTTGAAATAGTTTAGTGTCCTTTTGTAATTATTGAAATTAATTACATTTAGCAAATATTTATTTGCTTCTACAACTAATAAGTTTCATATAAAGGGCAATTTTAATGTGTGTGTGTGGGGGGGGGTGTTTTAAGTTTTTATTTATTTATTCTTATGACACTAATTATATGATTATGATTGTAGCTAACTTTATATTAATTTCCTCATATTTTTATAACAAGTTAGTAAAAAAGAGAAGGCCTACATAAATGTATTAAACAAATCTATACATAATATATGAGCTTATAACAATGGGGAATGATATATTTTGGGGGTTAAACTTACTCTTTAATTATTCACTTAAAACAAAACTACATATTTGTAAGAATAACCATTTAAAAAATTATACATCATTCCCATAGTAGCTTGGGTTATGAATACAAGTTTTTTGTTAGTATTAAATCATGCATTTCAAAACAAAGGCTACCTTAGAGCAAGTTCTGCAAAAACAATTAATCTACTTGTTTATTTATTATTATTATTTAGAAGGAAGATCATGCAGAACTTTTTTATACACATACAATTTTTTACAGGATTTGAATATAATAATTAAGGCTAATAAAATTAATATATTCCTGTTATAAATTGCAGATGATTCATGATAAAAAGTAATAGATCTACTACTAATTATTACTACATGGTCTCTTAATGGGCTAGAAAAAAAAAAAAAACTAAAACATTTTTTTTAATTTCGTATAACATTCTCTGTTTGAACTAAACTGCAGTTGTAATTACTTTCATGATCACATATGTAGTAAGTTGTGTTTTTGCAATAGTAAAAAAAACTACATAAATACATGTTTATATTGAATAAGTTTTGTGCTTCATTAAGCGGTTAGTAGAAAGAATTAGTTGGTTATTATATAGTTAAGTTAAATCTTTATTGAAATAAAACAAAAAACTATCATAAGCGAGGCAAGGCTATATGTGCTGCATTGATACTGATCAAAATAACCTGAATTAATCTCTTATCTTGTTAAAAAATATCTGGCTATTTATTTACTGGATGAATAGCTAGGTTGATTAAGGCCAGGCTAATTGAAAGAAATATTATACTTAAATGGAACCTAAAAAATGTGGCAAATTTCTCTTGACCTGGACTCAATCCCTGATCATGGGCACACATGGTTTAGTCTTTTATTAATATGAAAATTACTTTATTTCTATCAATAAACTTTGCTATTTACTCTCCATAAAAATTTATCTTATATAAAAATTAAACATCCAAAAATTACATGAAATTAAAATATTTATAAAATAGTCTTGAGAAATTGAAAAGCAAATATTTAAATTTTCAATATTACCTTTTATGAAATTTGACAATGTTTTCAAAAATTTGGTTTACTACAGGAAAATAGTAATAAAATGATTAATGCACATTTATGTCAATGTTTATGATTTTTGAATCAGAAAAATACGCATATGAAAACAGATTCTAATGTCTATATCCATATATGTCAGCAAACTTCCAATTGTTTTTATTTATAGGTCTCAAATATAAATCTTGTTGAATTGCAGTTATTTCTACTTGCTATATCTGCTTAATATATATTAAATAGATGTGCATAATTTCACTATTGCAAGAGAATAAGTTCATTTTTATTAAAATATTTTAATCTTGAATTAATTTTTATATATAATTTTCTCAATTTCTTCAATAAATTTTTTTAAAGCTGCAATTAAGTTTAAGAAATTTTATCCAAAAAACTTAATATCTGAAGTTTTTTTAAAAAAATTCTGATTGAACTTAATACTTATTACATTTTTATCTTTACCATGCACCTCTAGATTTTATAATGTTTTTAGGATGAATAAATTGTATTATCAATATACTGGAATTTTTATAAATCTATTTTATGTCTGAATATATGCAGAGCCTTTTGAATATTTTTCCCCACCTTTAAATGTAATGCCACTTAATATATTTATTATTCAATTTCATTAGACTTAAAAAAATCTTAAATTCATTTCAGCTGTCTATAGAATTGATATTTTAGCACAAGTTTGTCCAGAAACTTTTAACTACTGATATTGTATTGCATTTGTTATTTTCCATACTTTCTCTAAATTTAAGGCAATTATTATTAATAATAAAACCATTATGGTGAATTTTTATATGAAGTATCTTTTTTTTAAGTGTGATAAGATCTACACCTACAAGTGTTGAAATAAAAAAATAGTAAGATGTTTGAAACAGTAGAACACATTAATGTCTCAAAGAGGATGAAAATCCAAGTGTTTTCAGAAATAAGAAGTTGTTTAAAATAACTAATGATAAAAATAATTATCAAAAAGATTAATAGAACCAGATAGTAATAAAAAAATGAATTGCATACTTAAAAAAATATAATTTGTCAAAACAACAAGGGGTAATAGTATGAATACTGAACCCTATCACTTGATGGCATTTTTTACACAATGCACATCAATATACCGTTTTAGTGGCCTAACTTACGTCTAACACTACAACAATGTTATTTAGAGCCGTAACACGCCACCTAGAGGGCGATGTATTCTACGATTACATAATGAAATACTACGCCCATTGACTTGCAACAATATTTCTCAAGTGAGTGCAATTCAACTCGCTACGGTCTGATTTGATGGTGGCCGTATTGGAAGGATGCGAAACTATCAAAAATTCATTGTGGAAAAATTTTGAGAAAGTGTAATGGATTTAATATTACATATTAAGAATTGTTACCTGTCACGCACCCTTCTTGACAATTTTAAACTGCACACAACCTTAAAAGGTTTGGATTTTCATCAGAGTTCTGCAGAGTTCATGTGCAAATGTATGTTTACGCATGAATCCATGCGAGACAAGTAAAATGTCAGCAGCAAGTGTTAAAAATTGGTTGAAGGGGAGTGAATTGCCGGCCACAGAAGATGACGCTGTTGTGTTTTTCCAGAAAGAGAAACATCCTGCCAGATGCGAAGCTATGCATTTGCGTAAGGAGCATGGTTTTAGTCAACTACAGGATCTGAAGAATTCCTTTACCACTCCTCCAAGCATACCTGGGGTCTGCGTAAGGGAAGTTGGTTGGACGGCTCCAAAATCCCATTACTCACAGTTTTGAGGCTCATCTCCTATTGGGGTCAAACAATCCATTACTCCCCGCCCCCCTAAAAAATGTTTTTTTTTTTAAAAAAAACGAATTGTTTAAGGCTTTTTGGAAAAGGCAAAAAATAAAGTAAGAACTTTTCGCTATCATATAAAGGTTTCGGTAGCGTAAATATTTTTAAAAAAAAAACACCTCATAATAAGAAAATAAAAGACGATAATTAAAAATCAAACCAACCCCCCTCCACCTTCTAAAACCAACTGTTGATTTATTAAAAATGAATTGATTAATAAGGCTTTCCAACAAACAAACAAAAAAAGCTCAAAATCAATAAAAAGTTGATAAGGAAAAAAGGCAATAATTTAAAAGCAAACCTATCCCCCTCCAATATTTCATATATTTTGTTAATCTATCTTTTTATATGTATTCTATATTCGAACACATTTAAAATTAATATGCAAAGTTTCCAGTATATCGGCAAAAGATACTAAAAGACGAGAATTAAAATTCAAACCAACACCCCTCCTCCACCCTCTAAAAACCAACTGTTGGTTTATTAATTAAAAATGAATTGTTTAAGGTTTTAAAAAAGAAGCTCAAAATCCCAAAAAATGTAATAATTTAAAACCAAACCAACCCTCTCTACCATCTAAAATCAAAGTGGTGTTTGTTTATTAAAAAGGCAAAACCGTATGAGTTTTATGTATAGAAAGTGGTAAAAAAAAAATTTTTTTTACAGTAGTATTATGTAAAGAAACCGATAATTCAAAATCAAAAAAAAAAATGCTTAAAATAAAAAAAAAAGTCGATAATTCAAAAGCAAACCAACCCTCGCCCCTACACCATATAAAAAGAAAGAGTTTGTTTATTAAAAATACAAAAAAAAACCTATAAGAGTTTTATGTATAGAAAGTGTAAAAAAATTTTTTTTTACCATAGTATTCTGTAAAGAAACCGACGGCCCATGAATCGGTATATTGATGTGCATTGGGCGAAAAAGAGCGCCATCAAACGGTAGGATTCAGTATTCATACTATTACCCAACAAGGCTACCTTGATTAATCACATACATATGAAGAATCTAATCTGCCTGCTTTAAATAACTAATCAAATTCTTATCATCGATATGAGGAATCTAATCTGTCTGCTTTAAATAGCTTTAATCAAATTCTTAAAAAATAAAATCACAAAGTTGGTGGCTTTGTCTTTTTAAGCAATTGTTAATTTAAATAATTATTGCTGGCAAAATTTTAATTTTTAAAAAATCTAAAAACTTCATATTTTTTCTTTTCATCGGTTCTCCATATTTTGAGGAACTCGCTGCACTGGTAATTATTGTTGACTTTTTTTTTTTTTTTACTTGAAAGAGGCTTTCTAATAATAGTATTGACATATGTAGAAGCTAGCCAAAATATCAAGAGGTATTTTAAACATTAAATGTGGAAAGATTTTATATATTAAAACCTAAATTTGATAATAGTATAGTGCATTATCAACATCCCTATGATTTATTGTTTAGAAATGTTTACATATTTCTGGAAAAGTATTCCCTTGGTTGTCAAACTCAACATAATTATCTCAGTAATACAATTATAAAAACAACCACTTTTCAATTTGATCTTCAGTCTCGGGGAAATAACAGCTTATGTTCCAGTGGTGATGTCCTTCTATGGCTGATTTGATAAATTCAACTAACTTCTGAAGCTTTTACTTCATGATGTTGAGAAAATCTTATATTTTGTAATTGATCAATCATGAATATGAATAACAAGGATCTTTTTATATATTTTTGTGAAATTAAAATACCATGAAAAGCAATAAATTATGAAAATATGACTATTGAAATAAAATAAAACACAATGAATTTAAACATTTTAAAAGTTATTACCTTTTTAGTTATTCCTAAATTGCAAATTATGATAATTAATGTTCAAGATTAAGTATTATAACATTTGTAATAAAATGACTTTCTTGTATAATAGACCAAAAGTGAAAATTCTCATTCACACATTTTTACATTACATCATCATGAATAGTATGGGAGAATTATCATTTTTTTCTTAGCGAGGAAAATTGTTCTCAAATGGTTATTGAAAATAACATTTATAAATCACATTTTAAAAGCAATTGTTGAATTTGCCCATATATAACAATTTCTACCCCCATACATGCATGTAACACAATTACTGCAAGTACTTATTAACTATTGATTTTATTATAATAGTAATATAATAATTTCGTCATCTGAAAAATAATTTTAAATAATCCCTAGATCTTGTTAAGTTTTTATATCTTGTTAAACAAAAATTTTATTGTGGCCAGTTAAGGAAAATTAGAATAATTTCTAAACTATAACTACTTCACAAAGTATCACTATTTGCAAAATTAAGAAAGGGGATTATAATTTAGATTAAAGTTAATAAAAATGTACCTTCCATACTTGAAAAACATAGTAATCACTATTGTAAATATTATTAATGAATAATGTGATGTATCGAGCACATGTATAGGGTGTACTATTCATATATGCTCAAAGAAAAGATGAAATATCAAGTGCATAAAATATGGCAATTTAAGTTATAAAAAAAAAATGTTTTCAATATTTTTCTTTTATTCAGAGAAAAAGACAAAATAGAAACTTGGCTATCATATCAATTAAGTTTATTAATTTACTGATGTATACTTAATTAGGCTCTTTAAAATTTTTATTTAAAATATTCAGATTATGTAAAAAAAATGTTTAAGTAAATTTTAACTTGGGCTAAAATAATAAAATTTGACAGTTTAAAAAATTTAAGGGGCTTATTATTTTTCAGATGATAGAAACTGCTTATTTACAGAAAGCCATATATTTAACTGAATAAATTACAATGAATAATCAAGTTGGTATTATTTTAGATAAGGTTGATTAAGAAGCTAATAATATATTGGTGAAAAAAGGTTGAAAGCTTACCAAACATTTTAAATAATTATTGAATAACATAACAGACGTAGGTTGATGCAGTTGATGATTTCATAGAATATCAAGAGTGCTCATGTTATTTTGTCTAATTTTTAGTTTCTTCCTGTGCCAATTTTATCAAGTTATTTACAATTTTGTAAATATTTACTATTTGGCAAAAGTTTTCCCGAAGGTTTGGACTCATAAAAATTATAGAAATTGTAGATTTTTTTAAGATTATTTTTGTTTTTTATTTTTTTTCATGGCTTGTTTATTGCTTAAGTGCCAAGGATTGTCTTAACGTGTGTTTGTTATTACTAATGTTATGCTGATGATATAAATCTACTTGTTTTCTATTTCAGCTACCTGATTTACATTCAAATTAAAGTTTAGATTAAAAGTGGGCAATTACAACCCTAAGGCCATATTCAACCTATGATGCGCAAATGGAAACATTTTTTTTTTTGCTTTTTACATAATCATGCAATATATATATTTGGTAGCATTTGACAAATCTTATATGCATACATACAATGCTGGATATTTTAAAATTGTGTGAAATAGATTTCCAAAGCTTTGTTTTGTGAAAATTATTTGAATGTAGAATCTGTTTTCAGATTATCGGAATACTTTTCTCTCTTATGAATAACTTGTGTATCAGATATAACATGCAGTCAGAAAAATTTGTCCATCTCAGTGTTAAATTAACTAAAGATTATAATAGTGTCTTGAAAAAAAAAATGGAATCCTAATTTTTAATTGTATGCTTAATTCATATGTTATTATTTGAATAAGGAATTATTTATTATTATTACAAATTATTTTTTATTTTTGAAGTCATTGTAATCTCAGTTATAATTTTGGGGCTAATCATTTTTTAAAAAAGGGGATTTTCTGTAATTTCTAAAAAAGAATTATTTTATATGATCACAATTATCCACCTAGCCCTGATTTTGATCTTCCATCTTACTTGTATGTCTCTGATAATTTGATTCTTCAAAGCCTTACATAATTTTTTTTATTGTTCTAAAAAATATGTATTCAAATTTTTTTTTTTTTTAGTTCCTAGTATTTTTATTTCATTCTATATCTTATTTACAATTATGCAAAAAAATATATATATATTTTTTTTAACTTGAAGATTCATAAATTTTACAAGAGTATGGTTTTTATCTTAATTTTTGTAATAGTGATTATTTAGAATATATATTGGGCAATTTGAACAATTTTGTTTTAGATAACTTCAAAACTTTTCTTCATATTTGTTATGATTTGTTAATGAGCTTGTTTCAAATGATAGTTTGTTTGAATATTAGCAAATATATATTTGTTGTTTCCATTTCATTCAAATTGGTATAGATAACATTTGTTATTTTCTTTTATTAAACCTAGTATGTCTCAAAAATATCTTAGTTCTATTTTCATATTAAAGAATATTTTTAATACAATATCACAGATTGTTAACAATATTTTTTTTTTTTCAAGCATTTTCCTAATTGTTTTTAATATGTCAGAGCATTGTTTTTTAAAAATACATTAGCCAGTGAAGTATCACAAATTTAGTTGGATTAATTTTATATCTCAATTATTATCCCCCTCACTCAATTTTTAAAAAAAAATTGTGATGCTCTAGAGTTAATTTTGATTCTGATATTTTTCTATGATGTATTCAAAATATGTTATGGAAATTTCTAATTAAATGATTTTTCATTCAGAATGCCATGATCTATAGAATATTTTATAGAATAAATAATAGTATATTACTCGAACTAAAGAATCATACATTTCCAAAAAATTAACCTCTGTTGCTAGTGATAGTTACATTTTGCAATACTCTTAGATGGAGGTCTATATAAATGTATAGTATAGCTTTAAATATGAAATATTAGAATGAAATTGTATTAATGGGTGATTGGCAATGCTAGATTAACATCAAAATATAGTCAATAGATAAAATGCATTGGCTGATGCACTACATTTATTGACTTTGGTGAGATATATATATTTTTTAAAAGTTTTTTTATCAATTCTTTGATGTTCATAATATTTTGTGTTAAAAAATCGTTTTTTATTACTATTAAAAGCTTAAAAGAGAATTGTAAATTGAAAGATGTGATGTCTTAAAATGGAATTTAATTGTAAGCTGAAAGTTTTGCACAAAATATGAAGAAATATATGATAGATAGATAGATATCCTTATGTGATATTTTTTTGTGTATATTGTCGAATGATGGGTGATTGATAAGCATGGAAAGGAAAGTTTAATGTATCTTGAATGGGCAGTAATATGATGATTTTTACAGATGATGAGAATGTGTTTCAAAAATGTGAAGTTAGATTGATTAAATTTGCAAAAAAATTGCAATGAACTTTATACCAAAGTAATAAATATGCACAAGGAGATAGTAAATTAAGAAATCATGTAACCATAGAACAAGTTGGTGTTTTGAAATAACAAAATCTTGTTTAAATAATGATGCTATTAGAATAAATTAGAATTGCATTCACAAAGCAAACTTTTAATAAGGATGATGTATAATTTAAAACACATGATCAATATCTTGATTAATGGTGTGTAGAGGAATCATGTGGTGGTTAATATTGATAAATTTTATAATTGAGGTACTCATTGCTGTTTAATAATGTGCTAATTTGTTTGGTGATATGCTTATTAAAAAAAATCTTAATAATGTATGCACGTAACAGTAAACCTATCACCAGGCTATCGCAAATTATTTAATATAATGAATTTTAGTATATTAATAATTTTTATTAATCCCTCATCAGACTAATAATATTTCTGTAGTATAATTTTCATTACACCACTCATCCAAGTTGTGGAATCTTTCTAATCACTTTTAACACCTTGTGGATAAATGTAATCACAAACATATGATCAAATATATGACCTTTTTCACGTCTTTGATAATGTGTGTGGTTACATTCCTCCATAAGGTGTTAAAAGTGAATAGAAGACATTCCCTACTTTGCGTGAGAATGATGTAATGAAAATTACATTACAGAAATATTATTCATTAATGAATTTCAGTTTTTCAAACATCTAATTTTTTGGTATTAAAGAATTATTTAGACCAGCAAAGATTTATCATAATTAAGATAAAAAATTTGTGTTGTTATTACATGTATTTATTAAATCTTTAAACTTATTTTTCAACAAAAAATTATAATACGTTATTTTTATTTTATTGTAATGTAAAATACTTAGTTTAAATGTGTCATAATAATTTAATCATTGTTTTATTTCATTTATTATTAATATTCTTTTTTTTATAGGTACGACGCAAAAAATCTAAAAATGATTCTAAAAGAGAGGAAAGTTCAAAGTCTTATTCAAGCAGCAAGAAAGATGAGATGAGGTTATATTCTAGTAATAAGGAACATAAAAAATCAAGCAGCAATGCATATAATAATCTCAGCAGTACATCCAACACAAACACAGTGGATGCTAATACTACTTCAACAGGAAATACGACTATACCTGTGGAACAAGATAGTGTTGTGGCTGTTGGATTGCCAATTCAAAATCATAGTTTACCAGAATTGGTTCAGCAGTTGAGTCCAACTTTGATTAATAATAATGGTATAGATTATTGCTCAAAAGACCAAGGTGATTTGGCACATGATACTAATTTAAATATTAGTGATAGCTTACAAGAAATTGACCAGGCTGATCTTGCGGCCATTTTACCTGATGTGAATAATTCTTCCAGCTCGGATCATGGACCTTTTGGATTTGATAATGACAGCTCAGATAATAGTAGTGTGGATGAAATTGAACTGCCTGAACAAATTGTCAATGAAACAGTTGCAGCCATGATGGATATTGGTGTACCAGCTGCAATTCCTATTGAAACAGACTCTGTTGTGGAAATCTGTGAAAATACCACTTCTGAAGGAAACATTGTTGAAAATGAATATGGATATAATTCATATGCACATAACTTTGGCAGTGCTGTTCAGTCATCTGTGTCATGCCTTCAGAATCAGGAACCACCCCCATTACATCCTGTTCATTTGGATATTGCAGCAGTCCCTAGTCCTGATACAAGTACAACTGGTTTACCTGCATTAGATTTAGAAGGAACAGTCGTTAATCGGACATTTAAGAAAAAAGAAAAAATTTTTAAAAAATCATCCATCTGCCAGTCTGGATCTGGAATTGATAGTGAACTTTCTGATACTGCTGAGCAGGATAAATTACTAAAAAAACGAGGTCGACCAAAATCAAAAGTTCCCGATCTGGATGTTTTAATGAAAATAGATACATCAAATGTTTCACCAGATAGTGGTATACAATCTATTACAGGTTCCCCAGTTGGTCATGACTCTCCATTACAAAGTCACAACTCTCCCTTACCTAGCCATACCTATCCATCCCCACATCAACATTCACCAGCTCCTCCAAATAATCGTTCTGCAACTTCTCTTTCAGATCATCTTTCAATACCCTATAATGCTTCATATTCTTCAAAACTTCTAGCGCATCCTATCACTGCTAATACCAGTCAGCAAAACTGTGATATTCCTGACATTCTTTTGGAGAAATCTTCTTTACTAGAACATTCTCTCAATAAAAATAATCATGCATTTTCAACTGATAAAGAAGATTCGAGGCATCATATATCTCAACAATTACCGCCTAAAAAAAGGGGTAGGGGTAGGCCTCGAATTAGAAGAAAATCAAATGAAATTAGTTGTGAATTAATCTCATCGACGGATAAAACAGTGGAAAGTGCTACTGATATAGACATTATTGCTCTGGCAACAAATGATGCTCACATTTCTATTAATAGTACTAAAGCTGTCATGCAAAAACCCAGACGTGGGCGACCAAAAGGTTCAGCTAAGAAAAAATCTAAAAACTTCTTATATAAAATGGCTTCTAGTAGGACTTTGACAATCCATTCTTCTGACTCTGAGTCAAGAGATGAAACGCAATTATTATTTGTAGAATCTGTACATAATAATAATAATAATCGAAAGATCTCTCAAGAACTAATATTGGAAAATGGATTAAGAAAACACAAACGACCACGAGGAAGGCCTAAAAAATCTTTGATTCCTTTAAACTCCACAGATAATAATCTATCTCACTGCAGGGATTTAACATCAGGTAATGCTCATCAAGATATTTCAGCAACTTTGAATCCTCCTGAAGAATTGATACATCTGGAGCGTGTAAAAGTACGAAGGAAACGACCAGATGAGAAAACCGAGGAAGAATTTGATACATTATTAGAAAGTGTTCAAGATTCAATCAATTCTCAGTTTCAGAATAATGATCAAGATGAGTTAAATGAATTTGATTTAGCAGGTAGCCAATTAGATGGTATTGAACCAACCCTAAGTTTATCCAAGATTCCACAAGTCCAACCTGGTTATAATCTTGCCCGAAAAATTAGATCTTCAAAGTTAACAAGATCAAAACTTAGCCTCATATTAGGTAAAAAGAAAGGCAGAAAGAAAAAGCGTAAAAATATTCATTCATCTATAATTCCTTCTGTTCCTCAGTCATTATCAGATACTATCCAGATATTAGTTAGTACTGCTGAAGAAGTCATTCTTAGTGACAGTGGAATAGGAACTGATAATAATAGCATATGTGATCCTGATAAAGGCCAACAAAAAAATTTGATTAGAGATTCTGTCACTTCTGAATTATCTCTTGAGATGGAATTGAAGAAGAAAACTGAAAAACAAAAGCAAGACAAGAAAAAGAAAAGGAAACTCATTATAAAGCATTTCCGATCGAAGCATAAGAACATAGTTGACCCTGTGTTCTTAGCCGACCTGGACACTTTGATTGGAGAGTTTGAGTTGATGACTATATCAAAAAATATTCCTGGACCATTAGGAATTAAACCAGGTGAAACGCCATTGCCAAGTATTTTTAGAATTCGTAAAATCTTAAAAAAGAAATCATTTAAACGGGTTGGAAGGCCTAAAAAGCAAATATTGAATGAAACCACTATTCCTGAAAAATCAAAAAAAGGTAGAAAGAAAAAGAATGTTCCTTTGCCAGTTATTCCTCCTACTAAAAAAGACTGTGTAGATAATGATCAAAGGCTACCACTGAAAAAACGCCATAGGCATTTTAGTACCACACCCCAGCTACCTCTTCTTGATCCTATATTAGAAACGATTGAATCATGCATTAGTAAGTATGTTGGAAGTGAAACACCTAGTAGACCAGATGTAGAAGTAGAGAAGGACTCTATTGAAGAAACTATAGAAGAATGTATTACTAAATATGCTCACAGTGGTTTTGAAAAAGAAAAACCTAGTATAAAAAAGAAAGAAATAAAATTATCAGAAAATAGTAATTCAGC
Organism: Epiperipatus broadwayi; assembly: GCA_028023455.1. Classification (NCBI taxonomy): domain Eukaryota; kingdom Metazoa; phylum Onychophora; class Udeonychophora; order Euonychophora; family Peripatidae; genus Epiperipatus; species Epiperipatus broadwayi. The sequence goes on along the minus strand of JAQFVV010000105.1, from coordinate 1,165,213 downwards.
ATCATTATCACTTTTAACTGAAAGTAATTCTGGTACTTCTAATGTTAATACACCAAAGAAAAATTTACACAAGGAAAATTCTGCTTCAAGTAAATGTAAAGATTCATCACACTCACCTATTGCAAATACATCAAAAGCAAACATTAATCATGCTAATAAAAATGTTCATAATGATGAAATAAATGTTAATCACACTCCATGTACTTTGACTGAATCTCGGAGTTTACAAGATCTTTCATCTAAATCTTCTCAAAATCTAATAAAATCTAATAGTCAAGGCAATCTACTTTCCCGATCCTGCAGTCAGAATAATTTGATTTCTAAATCTGGCAATCAGAATAGTTTAACAGCTAAAATTTCAAATCAAAATAATATATCTAAATCCAGCAGCCAAAGTAATATACTGTCCAAATGCAACATGTCAAATAATTTAACCTGCAAATCTTCTGGCCAGAGTAATCTAGCATCTAAATCAAATAATCTACAGTCTAAATCCTTCATTCAAAGTAATTTGTCATCTAAGTTAAGTAATCAAAGTAATATGATATCTAAATCCAGCAATCAAAGTAATACCTTCTCCAAATCAAGTAATCAGAATAATATATTATTGAAACCTAATAATCAAAACAATTTATCTAAAACCAGCAATCAGAATCATATTTTACCTAAATCTAATGGTCAGAATAATATTTCGTTAAAATCTAACAATCAGAATAATTTAAATTCAAAATCTGGAAGTCAAAGTAATTTATTGTCTAAATCTGCTAATCATTCTAATTTCTCATGTAAATCTAATAGCCAAAACAATATCTCATCTAAATTCAGTAATCAAAATGTTCTTTCATCCAAATCCATTAGTCAAAGTAATCTTACTAATCTTGCATCTAAATCTAACAGTTACAGTAGTTTATCATCTAAGTCTAATAATCACAGTAATTTATTATCTAAGTCTAATAGTCAAACTGATCTGTCATCTAAACCCAGTAGTCAAATTAATTTATCTTCTAAATCTAGCAATAGTCAGAATAACATATCTTGTAAATCCAATAACCAGGATAATTTAATATTCAAATCTAACACTCACAATAATGCAATATCTAAAAGTAACAGTCAAGTTATTTTAAGCAACAACAGCTTATCTCAAAATAAAAATCTTGAAATTTCAAACTCTGGTCCAAAGATACTTCACCCATCTCCTAATAAAATAACTACTCAAGGTATACAGCCTTCTAAAAACATTATTTCTTCAGGAAATAAAAATAATTTACAGTACTCTCAGCCAATTAAAATGCCTAAAGAGAGTAACCAGTTTGAAAAATGTAGTAATCAAGAAAGAAAAACTACTCCTGATAAACTATTATCAGTTAAGAATATTACTATTCAGAGTAATAATCAGGTTACTACTAAAGTAATATCACAAAGTATACCAGGATCTAAAACTCTTTCTCAAAAGAGTGTTATAAGCAAATGTGTTTCTCAGTCTACTCAGGAAAATAAAAGTAGCAGTCATAAATCTAATAGTGAATTTGACCCACCTATTAATAGTAATGAAGGGCCTATTAAAAATTCTGATGTTGAGTGTGCAAAGACATCTAATTCTTTAAATGTCCAAAACACTAAAAGTAGTCCTCAATATATTTCAACAAAAAGCAATGTTCATATTGCCTTGCGTGCTAAAAATAACTATCATCAGAGTCTTTCTGTGAAGACTATTACTTCCAGTTCACCTCTTGAGTCTCCTAAAAATTACACTTTAGCAGATTCAAGTGTTAAAAACAGTAGCAGTTCTATAAACAAACAATCAGAACCTGGCTCTAAAAATGATTATCAGGTGATAGAATTAGATAGTAGCACTTATTCACCTCAGCATTCTTTAAAAAATAATACTCAGTGTGTTCAACATAAAAGTAACAGTAACTCAATTCATTCAGTCAAAATTGGGAGTCACCCTATGCATTCTATTAAAAATGGAACTTCAGTTGTTCAGAGTTCAAAAGTAGTACAATCTACAAAAAATCTTCAGCCTATGCATTCAATGAAAAATAAAGATTCTACACAATCAGTTAAAGATAGCGAGGGGCTTGTTCAGTCAGTTAAGAGTTCTCAGAAAGTTGAATCAGTCAAAAGTTCACAGATTCAGAGCAGCAAAACTTCATCTTTATTAACTTCTAAAAGTTTGCAGTTCACTCCAGTTGCCAAAAATGATCAGTCTTTACAATCTGCTAAAAATATTTTGGGAGATCAAAATTGTCATCCAGTTAAAGATAGCACATCAGTTTCATCTTCTAAAAATACCAGTGCACATGTGCAATATGTGAAAAAATCTATCTCATCAATTCATCTGTCAAAAAATAGCAACCATATTGCTCAGTCAGCTAAACAGGTTAGTAACTTTCAAACTTATCAGAATACTAGAAATAGTGTCCAGTCTAATACAACTCAGAATACTAGAAATAGTACTCAGGTTGGTAAAACTAATCACCAAAATACTAGGGTAAGTAAAACTAGTATTCAAAATGAACAGATGCAGAATATTAAAAATTGTACACAATCTACTAAAAGCAACCATCAAAGTACTATAATAACTAAAACTGGCACTCAAAATGAGCTTATTATTAAAAGTAATAACCAGCTCTCTCAGTTAACTAAAAATGATAATTCTAATTTCAGTTCTATTAAAGGAAATTTTCAAAATAGTTCAAATAATAAAAGTACAAATGAGAATGTCACTCATACTAAAAATAATCATCACTCAGCTCCACCAAAATCAATTACACAAAGTGCACATAATAAAAATTCTGTTTCACAAAAAAGTGGAAATACAGATTTTTTACAATCAAAACATAGTGGGAATACCTGTATTTCAAAGACTAATTTAACTATTGAAAATGATGATAATTCCTCTGTAAAAAATAATAATCAAGAATTTTCAGTAGATAAAAATGAACAAAATGTTTCACATGTTAAAAATAATACTAATGTATTGACCAAATCCACTGGATCAAAGGTTGTTGCAAATAAGGGAATACCAGATCAGGCTGAAATTGTAGATAAAAATACTGTTTCTGTTGAAGTAAATGTTAAAAGTACAACGAATCAGTTAACAAAATCTACAGCCAAAACTATTGAAAATGTGGCTACTTCATTATCTAAAAATAAAAAACCTGTTTGTACTACAAATTCCATTGATGAGGCAATTGAAAATTGTATCAATAAGTACAGCACTGAACCCAAACAATTAAAAGAAAATCATACAGTAGCTCCAATAATGGATCCCTATTTTATATGTACTGGTATTCAAGATAATGAAATGACCACTGAATGTAAATCCAAGACCAATAAAAATTCCTCAGTTTCAGGTTCTAAAAAATTTACAAATGATATATCAAATGAATCTGTGCCTAAACCTTTAGAATCTCCTAATATGAAAAGGAAAAAACGAAAAATACTAGATCAGGATAACCTAAATAATAGTAAATCGGGTAAAAAAAAGGTATTGGAAAAGGATGCAGAAGTTGTCATTTCCAAGGATCAGGATAATGTGGATTCATTACAGATGGATTTACCAATTAATAGTGATGAATCTAACAAAGATAAAGAATCCCAAACTTCAGTAACCTCGAAGGATTCAATTTTAGATACTATTGATTCTGTTATTCAAGCTGCTACTATTGCACAAAAACGACTAAGACTTATAAGGAGAAAACGAAAAAGTGATTTTGGAGATAGGAAACCTCTTCCTAAAAAAAAGAAAATGCGTAAAGACAATAGCACTTTGGAAGTGAAAGAAAAAAGGTAAGTTGTAATAAGATTAGAACTAATAATTACAAAAATATCAATATTCAATTTATTACTTATTTAATAATATAAATGTCTTAAGTAATCTTTAATTCTTGTTTTTGATGTTTTCTTAATTAATATGTTATTGTTTGGTCTTTTTAACATCAATCCTTATAAAGAAATGATACAAGTATGTTTTTTTTTTTTTTGTATGACTAAAATTAATATCACTTTTTTCTAACTTTAATAAAAAAATAATCAATTGTTTTCTGTGATTATTTTAGATAACCATTAATTTTAAACCACGAAATCTTAAAATCTTACTTGGATGTTTTTTTTCTTGTATGTTTCTTTTCTTGCTAAATGGTATTATCATCATTATTTTCCCAAATTAACAATTTAATATGATATTGATCAGTAGAGAATAAATGTTTTTTATTGGGACTGATTTAAAAAATATAGCACACAAAGCATATTTTTGTAATGTTTCATTTTTTTCTGCAAATATTCTACAGTAATATATATATATGTAATTTCAATTTAAATGTTAAAATTATGTGAGAGAAAACTTATCTTTTGAACTTTCTAAAAGTTTTTTTTTTTAAATATTATGTTTAAATAATGAAATTAGATTTATTATTTTAATATTTGTTAATTGATATGTTATTTTGTCGTTTATACACATGGATGCATTTTATTAGGTATCGTTTTATATGTGTATTTTTTAGTTCACAAATTGTTAATTTTGACTATTTTATTTATTTTGCTCATTTATTTTTAACAATTAAATGTATTAAATTTGAAATTGTAATTTAAACATTTTAAGTAAAAAAGAAATACAAATTTTATTTGAATATATCACTAATAATGTATCATGTGAAAAATGTATGCAATGGACGAGTGTTAGTGTTGTCTGACAAACTAAACAGATAATAGATTATTCTAAAGAAATACTGTTTTATATGATTCATGTGTGATCAGTTCTATCCAATGTTTTTACATTTTCAAATCAATCTTGAAAAGTATATGCTCAATGTATATATGACCAATAATGCATGTATTTAATAGAAAACTATTTTTAATGAATTATTTTATTGGAGAAATAAGCTTGTGTTTGTATTTTAAAATAGTTTGTGTTTGTATTGCAGTAGCTTTTAAAACTTTTTGAGCTAACCATGTTTTCTTTGTAAAGTTAGTTATTCTTGTTTGAATGATCTGGCCCTATTCAGTTTTTATAACATTAACATTCATTTTATATATAGGAAAATTTGAACATTATAATACAGTTAAATGCAGCATTTTTCAAGCATTTTATGCGACTTCCGATTTTGACCAATCAACCAATGCTGTTAATAAATTTTTCAGCACCCCTAATCACTTTGCATTGCCATAGCAATCTAATACAGGATTGCTGAAAAATACAATAACAACATCTGGTTGATTGATCAAAAACTAGAAAATACTTATAATGATGGTAAAATGCTGTATTTTATTATATTATGCGATTTGATTTTAAATTCTTTACTTGTATAGGCATTAAAATTAATAAGAAATGAGCTATTCTATGAAAACAAGACTAATGCATATATAAATAAGGTTTTGTTTAGGTACTAGTATAGAAGGTGTTCTACACTCAGCTTTGATTTCTGCTTTTACCTATAGCAATGAGCCACTGAAGCTGTATTAGGAAAATTATTTGACAAATTGAACATTTTTTTTTGAAAAATTTAATTCTCGTAAAAGTATATAATTGTAAATTACATTTTTTTTTTTTAATTTTCTAATTTGTCTTTCAAAATGGACAAAAATGTTAACTATAAATATTAATTTTTATGAAATACAATACCAAAGGACATATAAATTGTAAATGAATATTTTTTTTTGTTTCATAAAAGTAATTACACCTAATTCTGTTTTTTTCATGATAGATTGGTTCCCAAAAAATTAGGTGTAAAAAAAATTGTGCAAAATAATACATTGTATATATGGAAAATTAGAAGATTGGTTCCAAAATTAAGAAATCACTGAAAATAATGAAATAAACCATATGAAAAATTTTGTTAGAATCTTTTTTGTATATTATCAACATTTTATTTCATAAACATTGCACATAAATAAAAATGAATTATAGGAACATAAATTTCATTTGAAAAACAAAAATATGTAAAGAATTAATGAGCATAAATTGGGCAGAATATATAATCTGAGTTATACATAATAATATTTTGTTATTTTCTGACAATAAACATATAGGTTTCACACAATTGCAATAGCACTGCTATCACTAAAAATGCTTTGGTTATCATGTTCATCCACAAGTGAAATTCTTTCTGTGAACTCCTGAACACTTTAGCAGTAATGACCTGTGGTTGTGATGTTAGGAGTGGTTTTAGGAATGAATTCTTTTATTAATGGCTGGGTTCATATTATGGCTAGATCTTTATATAATTCTCTATAAGACGATTAATGATTTCAGTTTATGTTGAAACCTTAAATTCATTCCTCATTAGGATCATATTTGGTAGAATGATTACCTGATTTGTTAGCTATATCAAGACCTTCTTTAATTAAATTTGCATTTTAAACTGAATCCTCATCTTTGTGTTGTTTGAAATCGGAAGTTTTAAGAATACCCTCTATGATTTCATCTTCGCTTAGGACTTTATCAACCAACAATTTGTTGATATCTGTAGATGACAGATAGTCAAATTCTTCTCCACCAATTAAGGGTGCCATTGTTAATGTTGAGAAATTCATTGGTATTAGGCATGATGGGATCTTTGCTTTTGACAAATTCTGGACAAAAACAGCTATCCAATATCCCCATTCATAATTGATGGTCTTAGTTCAGCTAAAACTAATCCAACTTGATTCACTTAATCCATAATTGAAAATTTCTTCCACACATCAATGGCTTAATGCTTTACTTATTTAGTTTGTCCAAAACGTACTGAAATGTTTGTTTTATATAGTAAGTTTTAAATGTCGCAGTAATTCCTTAGTTTAATGGTTGAATCAAGGGTATGGTATATGGTGGCAGAAATAAAATTGCACGTTTGGGTGTTGCAAGACCGGATGGCTGGGCATATTGTTTAGAATCAATATAACTTTAAATTCTAAACTCTTAGTATTCATATTTTGCGTAATTTCTGGGATAAAACATTTGTTGAACCATTCAATAAAAGTTTCAGTGGTAACTCAGGCCTTTTTATTTGTCATCCAGTGAACTGGCAATTTATTTATATCTACACCTTACACAGAACATTGTTTTTGGGTTCGAACTTCTATATACGATCTCCTGAAGCATTGGAGTGAAACATCAAGGTATCACGATCTTTAGTTACTTTGAAACTACAAGCAGTTTTTTGCAGTTTTGCTATGTGGATTCTGTTGGCATTCTTTTTTGAAAAAGACCATTTTCATCAACATTCCAAACTTTATCAGGTGTGTATCCTCTATCTTAGATAATTTTAGTTAATTTTTTGGAAATTCTTTGGCAGCTGTTTCATCTGCAAATGCAGTTACACATTTTTTTTTTATATTGTGAAGTACATGTCTTTCAAGGAACTCTATCATTCAACCTGTATTTGCAGAAAATTTATATAACTTGTTCAACTCGGATGAGCTGTTTGCTTAATGGCATTTCCATCTACTGATACTCTTTTTGTGATATTTCTTCTATCCATATTATTAAGGCTTTTTCCATTTTCTCCGTAATATCTCTTGTGTAAAATGATGACTTGGCACTTAATTTTGTTCTAGAATATGCCGACTTCCTAACAGCAGCTTTATTACCTCTAGTAGTTCTTACGTTATGTAAACCAAAGTGCTTTTTTACAGACATTGCACCTTTTCCTGTTGCAAGACAATCTAAAGTTTGATTTTTAGTACCCAAAGAAATCGCTTTCCTCTTCTTTCTTTCCTTTTTTTTTTATAGTTGGATTAGCCAAAAAATATTTTATATTTAATAAATATGCATGTCATGAATGGCTTACCATCTATTAAATTTCGACAAAATTAATAAATCAAATCTTGTTTTAATTTTTATTAAATTTTTTTAACATCAACACTTTTTTTAAAAAAAAACCTAATGTCAAAAACATCAAAATACAAACAAAATATCAACATCAACAAGGTTCTTCACTTTTCAAAACAAAACTTCAAAAATATTACAATAGACAAGCAAATTTCCCCACTTGCAGAAATATTGCCAAGAAAGATAATTTTTTGAAAAGTAATAGGAAATAAAGATATAAAAATCTTTTTTTTTTTTTATCAAATAAGCCTATAATAATAAACATACATTTTTTTTCTTAGTTTTTTGATTGATCATGTTATTTCAAAACAGTCTATGTAAAAAGAAATTGTTTTTTTCTTTTGGAAATCATGTTAAATCAAAATTGCCCTTTGAAATCAGAGGCTTTATATACCACACTCCAACTCTCCAAGCTCTCACAAATTGGCAGGCCTGCAAGCATTTTTATATAGAAATATGCAGCTGTGCAAGTTTGAGGCAGATAGATAGAATAATATACATCTTTACACCAAAGACCTACTACAAGCAGGCTATAAACTCAACACTATTAACAATAAAATCAAACAATTTTATAGGAAAATCACTGACAATAAAAACAATTAAACTTCCATATATTACTCTTCCCCACATACCTAAAATCTCCTATCAATTAATCAAGGTTTTGGCCAATAAATTTAAAATTAGCTTTCATACACCCCCATGCACTAATCGTCTAATCAATAACTCTAAGGACAAAATTGAACCTTCTCAGACTCCCCCATGTCGTTTACAGCATAGCTTGCCCACAACCTGGTTGCCAGGCCATTTATTTTGGAGAAACCAAGGCAGGCATAATCAACAGGACAGCACAACACAGATATACATATAATAGAGCCATGAAAAACAATGATAATTCATCAACATTTTTAGAGCATTCCAAGAAGACAGGACATTTGTTTGAACCTTCCGGCCCTAAAATAGTCTGTATTGAGAAAAATGACATCAAGCGGAAAATCAGAGAAGCATATTTTATTAATGGCAATAATAACTCCATCAATAGACGAGATACCTGCTTTGACATCTCCAAACGTTGGACTATCTAGTTCATTTGCATATGCTTTGCATACTGTTTTGTTTCCCTTGCCCTATTTTTTGCGTTCTGCAGCTCACAGTACCGCTATGAATATGAGGCAAAAGACCTCGAAAGCGCTTAGCGTGTAATAATTTCTGTGTATCTTTATAGCTTCTCATTCAAGTGTGGCATACGCTTTGTTAATTTTGTATATTAAATTATCGAATGAGAAGTCTTAAAATCTTTAATACTTTACAAATATTAATTTTTATCAACAAAGACTCACATTACGATTTGGCATTTCAGTCAAAACATTGGAACAGCGTCTAACATTCTTGTCTGTATGCAAGCTGCAGAATAAAAGTAAATAACTCTATATATAACCGTGGCAAAATCATTGATAAACTACAGTTACGCCTCTTGACTTTTATCATCCAAGGATGTAAGAACGCATTACGTAAAGAAAGAAAAAGATGGCTCACAATAACAGCAAATAGTACCCTCCCTCAATGGATTATCGATAAACTCAACATTACAGAAATAAACCACCGCAAACGCTTCGTTTTGAAAATCAAATTTTTAGCTTATAAACAAAATATAAATATTGACTTACAGCAAACTACTTATGTTAATAGAACTGGCCTTACCCCACCTGATAGGATAGCAAGGGTTCTATCCCTTGGACCTAGATTTGTAGGAGGACAATGGAAACAACCCAAATTAGAGCCAATCGCTGATGTCGAAGCAAATTTAATTAATAACCCGCATAGAGATAGCATTATAACAAATATAGCTAAATCTATTAAAAAAAACAGTTACATATAAAAGATAATAGCTGGAATAGCGGCATCAAAATTACAAAACAGTTTCTTGATCACAATAATTTAATTTGCCTTAAAGAAGATAAGGGCAATAGATTTGTGCTTTTAAATTCTCAGGATTATAAGAGGAAAATAAATTAACAAATTACAAATCTACAACTCACTCCTGTTGCACAATTCAACAATAAGCTTAACCGCGATAAATTTGTTTCATCCATTCTCCGTCCTCATAAAAACAAAGGCATTTCAATTGCGGAATACTACCGAGTTTATCCTTCCTCCACTAAAGCTCCAAGAATATTTGCCAACATTAAACTCCATAAGCCTGGTGAACCGTTGCGTTTAATGATGGATTTTGGGGGAGTCCATTATTTTCAAACCGCGAAAATGGTTAATCAACTATTAATAGACAGCTTGGGCTTTGGAAATTATTCTGTTAATTCGTCCTTTCAAGTTGTGGAAGAAATCAAAAAAGCCATGATCGAAAACAACTTCTATATGACTACTCTTGACGTCAAAGAATTATACGGATCGGTGGACAGAAAACAATCTATTCAAATCATCCAACAAGAACTTACCAACACGATGTCAGCTGAACGCAACATGGATGGATAAACATATATATACAATATTTGAGCACGTTTGGTACAATATGAAAAGTGGTTGGCCTATGGGCCTTCCCCTCAGTGGAATCGTAACCAGCATTTTCCTTAATCACTACGAAGGACTAATCGTGTCCAAATATCAAGCTGACAGCCCTCACACTATATACATGCGGTACGTAGATGATATATTTATTTTAGCCAACCAGCACACTAAATAGTATTACACAAGAGTTAACACATAATACTAATCTAACTATCAATTCCACAACAGAAGATGCATTCCAAAGTCTAAATTACCTTGACCTTAGGTTAACACGCGGTGAGAGAGGTATAAATTATTCAATGATAATAAAGCCCTTTGAAATCAGAGGCTTTATACACCACACTCCAACTCTCCAAGCTCTCACAAATTGGCAGGCCTGCAAGCATTTTTATATAGAAATATGCAGCTGTGCAAGTTTGAGGCAGATAGAAAGAATAATATACATCTTTACACCAAAGACCTACTACAAGCAGGCTATAAACTCAACACTATTAACAATAAAATCGAACAATTTTATAGGAAAATCACTGACAATAAAAACTATATTAAACTTCCATATATTACTCTTCCCCACATACCTAAAATCTATCAATTAATCAAGGTTTTGGCCAATAAATTTAAAATTAGCTTTCATACACCCCCATGCACTAATCGTCTAATCAATAACTCTAAGGACAAAATTGAACCTTCTCAGACTCCCCATGTCGTTTACAGCATAGCTTGCCCACAACCTGGTTGCCGGGCCATTTATTTTGGAGAAACCAAGGCAGGCATAATCAACAGGACAGCACAACACAGATATACATATAATAGAGCCATGAAAAACAATGACAATTCATCAACATTTTTAGAGCATTCCAAGAAGATAGGACATTTGTTTGAACCTTCCAGCCCTAAAATAGTCTGTATTGAGAAAAATGACATCAAGCGGAAAATCAGAGAAGCATATTTTATTAATGGCAATAATAACTCCATCAATAGACGAAATACCTGCTTTGACATCTCCAAACGTTGGACTATCTAGTTCATTTGCATATGCTTTGCATACTGTTTTGTTTCCCTTGCCCTATTTTTTGCGTTCTGCAGCTCACAGTACCGCTATGAATATGAGGCAAAAGACCTCGAAAGCGCTTAGCGTGTAATAATTTCTGTGTATCTTTATAGCTTCTCATTCAAGTGTGGCATACGCTTTGTTAATTTTGTATATTAAAAAAAGATTGTGTAAAAACAGAATTAGGTTACTTCATTAATATGTAGTACAATAAAAATGGAACTGGGTTAGTAACAAAAAATTAAAAGAAGGGTAAAATGAAATTATTTTATTTTGATTACTGATGATAACTGTGAATGTCCCAAAGAAAGGCTGTTTAGTTTGCCATTATTTTATTGCCAAGTCATTTTCCAGCATATATGATCCACATGAAATTGTAATACTTCAGGTAGTGTGTCTCTTCTTCAGAATTTCGAGTTTGACTTCAACCTATGAACTTTCAATCAACTGGGTATTTTCTTCAATTACCAAATTAATGTAGTGTATTATAGTTGACAGTCAAATATGTTACGGAAAAATTTTATTTTTCATTTATGAACTACACATGTAAATGTTTCAATTTTTCAACAAATATTATTGTAGAAATATTTTTTAATTACACCTGGGTCTCGTTTTATGCGGTAGATAGGTTCCACAGAAAACCCGCATTAACAAAAATCGCACAAAAATAGACTTACCTTGAAAAATGGGGGATAGGGTCTGTAATTTTCAGAATTCGCATAAAAGCAAAGCAACAAAGAAAAAATTACTTAAAAATTTGCATTAAAAAAATAAGCAAATAAAGTATAACTAATAAAAAATTTCAAATATTTGAAAAAAAATAATACAAGACAAACTTTTTTTACTTATTTTTATTAACTACAATATTTAATTTTACATTTTTCATACATATTTTAATCATTACCACTAGCGTTCGTTTGTAAACTGAAAAGAAATCAGATTCGATGTTATGTATTGTAGCTTCTCCTTAAACGAAGTCAAGAATCTCTCGGCAATTATTCCCAGAGAAACCTGTTAGCCACTTTATTTTTATTCGTGATGTGATGTACAACTAACGCCACTTTCAATCTTATGCTGTGTTAATGGTTTTCTGTTTCTATATTTAAAAAAATGAGATTGAAATCAAAACAAAAAGATTATACATTATTATTAGATAGATTATTTTCAGTTTATAAAATCTTCGTTTTTTATTTTAAAAATTTAAGATTACTTATTTCTGTTATATATAACAAAATGTACGTTTTAAAAGTTTAATTTTTTTGAATATTTATTGCAATATTTTTATATGTAAGTATAAATCTATTATTATTATTATTTACTCATTAGTATAAATAGGTTATTTACATAGAAGCTAAAATTTTAAATAAAGCTTCAGGTCATATTCATGTCAGCTGCTAATATAACGTTATATTTTTGAAAAAAAAAAAAAAGTATTTCAAGTCAAAATAAGTTATTAATAAGTTAAATTTCTTGATATCTAATAAATATAGTGAAATATGAAAGATATTAAGAAGAAACATGAATCGCATAACTTCAAAATTGCATTAAAATAATCCGCATAAAACGAGACCCAGGGGTACTTCATAAAAACTAAAAAAAATTATTTAACCTTATGGGAAAGTGTTATATTTTTCAATTATGAAATATGATTAATGTTCAATTTTTGCAACTATTTACAAATTTATTTTTAGATTACTTTATAAAAAATTTTTTAAATGCTATTTCATTTAAATACATATAAATGTTGTAAAAGTACAAATCTATGTTGTACTATTTATGTCTTCAAATACACATCAGTGTAAATACACTTATCTTCAATTTATCAATTAATTTTCATGGTATGATGACAGTGGCTCTGAGAAATGGTAAAAGCAGAAAGTGTAAAGAAAAATGAATGTAGAGCACCTACTATTATGGTTTCCTTTGTTTACATCTGGGGCGTAATGGATATCACCCTTGTTTGGAAATTTGCTAGATCTGATGAGCAGAACAGCTAATGCAAAAGCCATTTTGCTTTCACATGACAATTTAGTAAGTGTAAGGGTGATGAAAATTTTTCTGATAATATTTGGTGGTTGGTCATTATCACAAATTTTATGTAATATTATCTTTATAATTGTCTGCATTGTTGTTCAGTTTTGGTTACTTTTACCATCTCCCTGCTGATTCTCTATACTTACTAAGAATTAAAAATATTGCCCTTGACCATTTTATTGCTGCAAAAGCTTTTCTGAAAACTACAAGTCAACTCTTTATGTTAAATTATTTTCTAACATGCATATAGATATATATATCCATATATAAATGCTAATATATTTGATAAAAAAAACATTGATTCTGAAGAGCATTAAGCAAAAAAAAAAAAAAAAAGCATTTTTAATATTAGTGTGCCACTATTTATTACCTCCTTACTTCATATCATTATATGGCATCTATTTTATTTATAACTTATGTACTTCTATTATAATTTTGAATGTCTTCCATGTAATAATGCAAAACTTCTTTATCATCAAGTACATTTAAGTAACACATTTTTTTTTTTTTTTAAAGCTACATTCACTTGTAAGTTACATTTAAATGATTATGATATGCTGTATTTCACCATTATAATTACAGGAATATGTTTAAGTGATTGTTAGTTTTTTTAAATGTTCTGAATTTTAAGTGTTGAGAATTAATAATTTAGATATAGTGGGGTGTATAAAGACTTGGATCCAAATGGCTTGGAAAAAACAGTCTTGATGTATATTTTTACCATAGAACTAAGAATATGTAACAGATAATTATTTTTATAGCATAAAGTAAGTCTGAAGTGGAAAGTATCTACCAATGTATTGATGTTTGATCCACAAGCTTGTAAGAAAAAAATCAGCATTTGTTTAATTTTATAGGGGATTACAATGATAATGCCCAGTTAGCTGAGGCATGAGTGTTCAAAACTGCAAATATTTAACATTTCAATGTTCACATTTCAAATGTTAGAACTGCAATTAGGAAGATGGAACTAAAATCAATGATTTAGTACAAACATATTGAAATCATGCTAGGCAATAACAAAGGTAAATATTATTTAAAAACTATCTTTTCTGCATGTATTTTTATTTTACTAGATATTACATAGGCTCAGAAAAGAAGAAAATTAGTAACAATTGAATTACAAAACTGGAAATTAGTACTTATATTATACAGAAAGACCAATTAACTTTATGTCGAATTGTTGCCAAAAGAACAAAAGCACAGTAGAATAAATCACCACAAAATTCAACAAACAAAAAAAAAACAATGGGAACATTATGGCTAAGCTATAATTTCATAGCACTAGTTTCTGAAATGAATACTATAATGTGGAAGTTATAGTACCTTAAGAATTAATATGTTGGCAGTTAATTGGGTGCAAATCATATAATTGGAATGGATTATTGTTTATACTGTATTTGTCTCCAGTCATCTAAATAATTTGATAATCAAAAAAACTTATCAGTTAGATGAGTACTTTTCATAAATGTGAAAAACAGTGTGAATTATCATGAGAAGTCATATTGTGACATTCTTTTTTATTTAATAATTACATATATGCATTACCATTCCTGATAGTTTGAAAATTTCATTGATAGAATTCCTTCTATGATGCTGATATTCTTTACTAATATTTTTTAATAAATTTAAAGATTCTGTAAAAAAAAAAGTTTAATATTTCAGTATATTTCTCAAATACTATAAAAATCCATCTCATTTAAACTGCATGCATTTCTTGATGCAAATAGTGGCCCTATATTATAATAATAACAAGATTAAAAGATTGCAGATGATTCCCTTTTTTTTTACTGACAATTTCAACAAAATCACATTGGACCACATCTTCTCTTTTGGAAATAGAATATGAAGTATTATTAGTGGCATTTTTTTTTTAATATTCAAACTGGATATTTATTTCTTAATACATTTATTAAAACTAATTTCAAAATTATAATTTTTTTTATAAATAAATACAGATATGAGAATCTAAATGAATCATAATAATTCAAAACAAATCTAGTAGTGGACATATTAGAAGGTGAGTGATAAATACTATAATTTTAAAAATAAATAATTGAATAGTTTATACATGATAAATAAATTTGAATAGGTTAAATCATTGTTTATCGAGAAGTTACAATGAACCCTTTTTTTCTTAAAACAAGTTTTTTGGGTTTTGATCTAATTTGATGTTAATATTGTAATTTGCTAAACAATTGAAATAGGTTTTTATTTTTTGATAGATTTTTTTTTTTTGTATGTGTTTAAAGTTTAAAAAAAAATCAGTTGACATCTTGAATCAATTATTTGATTTTCTTATATTACTATGAACATTGTGTATGTAACTTACAATTGAAAATTTGGGTATCTGAATATTCATGCATATATTAACTAAGAGCTTCACATTATTATCTTTTTCTATGCTTACATAACATGCTAAAACAGTAGCATTATTTTCCACACAATAGTTCCACCACAGTCAATAAATACTAAAAAGCTTTGCATTATAATCATTATCCAGTGCCTATCTATTTAATAGCATTTTTTGATTACTATAGCTGCACTATTGTGTGGATAAATTTGCTATAGTAAGAATTTGTTAATTTTATTTTTTTATATTATGTAAAATATTTTAATCATAAAATTGATGAATTTTTTTATTCGTCATCTAACTAATAGTATTCATTTTATGACAAAGACAGATTAATTCTTAAATCTGATTATACGCAATGTAAAAACTTCATAAGCATTTGTTGAATAAGTTAGGCATATCTAAGACATACATTTTAAATATAAATTTACATTATAAATTTAAATTTATGAAGCTAATAATTATTTATTAATTTTTCATAATAGTATCAATAGAGAGAAGTTATCTTACAGAAGATTGATATTAACTACTCTATGAATCTCATGTAGTATTAATATATGTAAAATAGCAGTTCCTAAAGGACAAAGAAGCCCACTACTTGATGCTAGCTTGTGACATGCCAGTCATAGCTTATTAAGGATCTTACAAATAAAAATTTCTGAGATCATACATTCTTTTTTATAAATCTGCAAGGAGATAATGCTTTTCAATTTTTTTTTGTTCGTCTCTGACCACTAATTTTTGATAAGGATACCATTAAATTTTTGATTTGAGATATTTCTTTTTGAATAAAGGGCACCTATCACATGAATAATTCTTATGAATGGTGTTGCATAGCTTACAAGATTTCTCAATGGCCTTATGTCTTGATAGTTCAAGAATATGATTAAGGAGAAGACTCCAAAATAAATTTAATATGAAAGATGATGAGAGTGATATCAAGCATAATCTGTTTCATAATAATAATCATGTTTTTCAACGAGAGGTCCCTCGAATCTGATAACTGGTTAGACATTAGTGATGACCTTATACTCAAGTCTTGATTGTTATTAGATTATGATTAGCTGCAAATTCATAAGATCATTTGATTATTGAGCTTTCACAGTTTTATTAAAAATAATGGGAATGTTAATCATAAAGTTTATCTTTTCAAACACTCATTTTGATAGACTTTGCACTAATAAATTATAAAAAGGAGTTTGGATCTAAGTCAACTCATTATCTGCTTTTATCCTTAGGAATCTGGAGAATAGATACATTGAAATGGATTACCATACACGACATAAATAGGATCGATGTATAAGGCATATATTTAATACATTATAAACCAGAGAGTTTTGAAGAAAAGTTTTTACTATAACTATTATATCATAAATCTCTCAAATAAGCATCTTAATGTTCATATAGTCATGTTTCTTTGAAGTCTTCCAGAGTAGCTATGAATCTGTATGATTAAAAAGTTTATCCCTGAGAGCAGAACATTCTTCAATATATAACATTTCGATTATCACTACAGGCTCATACTTAAGTAGATGGAATATCTTCAATTATATTTTCTTTAATATATTATTGTTAAACTAAGTGTTGGTTTTCATCATTTTAATATAAATGAGAATATCTTAAGTGGAAAATATAGAGGGAAGAGATATGCTGGAAGAAAGTTGCTATGTTGGCTGAGAAGTTGTCTTAGACCATGTAGATAAGTTATAATATTTGAACTTTACTAAAGATGGTATAATAAAAAATGACATAAGAATATTTGATAAATATATGTAAAGGATTTTTGTGCATATCTGAAGATAACAAACTAGTGATTTTAAAAAAAAAATTGTTTATTGTCACTGTCTTGTTTTTTAATGTAATTAATAAAAATTGGGGTAGATTCCAGTTGTCTCCTATATAAAATAAGATCACTTGTATAAGCAACTTAATGCTTTCATAGTCATATGTCTCTTTGAAACTTCAGAACAATTATAACAAGGAATATGCTTTGGCATGTCTGTTTATATAGAATTAGTATTACTTGTTAAAGAATAGGTTTTGTGCTAAAGATGATTAAATCTTTTTTAATAACATTGTTGATGTGGATGATTTCAGTTGGAATGGGTTTATGATAGTATGAAAATCTGTATGTTTATGATAAAATTATTTGTTGCGTGTGAGATACAGTTTCTCAAATAAATTATTAAATATATATATATATATGGATAAAGAGCTAGGATTCTACAACTAGAATATAGCCTAAAACCAACAGTCACATGAATATATAAATAACTATATTATGGTAGTTAAAAGGATGAGTTTATTCACTATTTCCAATTATGCATTGAAACAGTAAGATTTGCTGTACAAATCTTAGTTTCACCTTCTCTCACTTTTCCTACCCTCATACCCTAGTTCAAACCCCAGTTTATCGTAGTGTGTCTGTACTGCCGCTTATATGCTGAAATCTCGCCTAAATTAGATCACGAATGTATTAATGCTCATGGTATATATAATTATAAAACCCTATTATTAATAATTTATCAATTGCGAGTATGTGCATGTATACATATTCATTTTTAAAAAGTAGGTTATATAAGTAAATTTACACACAGACTGCAATAATACATTTAAAACTTAAATAAAATAATACTTTTGTTATTTAAAGTTATGTTTGTTAAATCTGTTTATTTTAGAGATATTGCATTGTAATATTTGTTTTCATTTAGCAAGGTAATATTTCTCGGTAAATAGATTTAAACATTTTACAATTTAAAAGTAAAATAATTTTGTTTTTAGATTTATAGAATCACACCACATATTTTCTGTCAAAAGTAAATGAGGGTTGGGAGATAATATAATTAATTAATCAAAGTTTTGGTAACATTTATTAATTAGTCGCTTAAATTTTGCCATCAAATAAACAACAGATGTCCACTCAGGTATTTTTAATTCAAACATTGTTAAAATTAAAAGTTCTAATCCGAATATCTTAAAAGCAAAAACTATTAAAATCCCTGTTTTCAGATATTCGGATAAGATAAGTTGGCAGCTGTGATTTTGTATCTATTTTTGGCTTTAGAGTGACTGCCGCAGGGTAGTTCTATTATATGCTGGTTTAGTATATATATAGGGCCGATTTCTATTCTTGTGGAAGGAATATTATAATGCTATGCTTGAGTGATTCTATCCATGCATAATGCTATCCTTGTGATATTATAATTCTATGCTTGTGCTATTGTTGTTATGATATGATGTTATAATATTAATGTGAATTTCTTTGCATCAAATACTTGACGTTTGAGTGTTTTGCTTTTAACTTGAGTGAAGATATTTAAAATATTGAATGTAGAACAGCTGAAATTAGTGAAGCCAGCCTTTACCTGTTAACGGAGAATGTCTGAGTAGACCTGCAGGAAGACTCTTCCTGCTCGGAATGGCCAGTCCTGCGGCATATACCATCTGATGCTCCGGATCTGTTGTAAACTGCCACTGCTGCTAACCATGTATCATGTTTAACCACGAACCAAGAAGCTGCCATATTGATAACATGCTACTTAACTTCCATTGGAGTTTTAAACCAGAAAATGTGCACAGACTGCCCCCAAGTTAAAATGAGATAACCCAAGAGCTCTTGTGTTGCCTATTTTATTTCTAAAAGCTAGCTAAAATTTAAATGTATTTCTTTTATTATGAAACATTATTTCTGTAAATATATTTGTAACCTAATTTGTGTGCTTTTCTTTCTATCCTTGGGTTAATATTTTTTATTTTATATATTTGCCAATTTATTTCTTCTATTATAGTAGTGTGCTTAAATAGCCATCGAATGAGCGAATTATTTTCTTCCTACCTATTAGTGTGCCGCCATATTGTTACAGATTAATTTTATAGTTGGCCCCTAAATAGATGTTTGCTAAAATCACTTGTTCGGAGGCTACTCTGTTTTATTTTATTTCAAGAAAGGTATAACCGCTCTTTTCTTATTAAATTCTCTGTCCCAGTGCTTAAGATTTGATTGGCTGGTTGTAGTCATAAACGCTTGAGAGATTTACACTCTCTCATTTATTTCAATATCGACTGCGCTTTATAAAAATATATATATTATTATTATTATTATTATATATATAACGCGAGGATATGTGCGAAATTGATTTTATAATTATAGAAATGCATGATTGCATATTGCCTATTAATCCCATTTTAATCATGCATTCCACTCCATTTTATTATGTTCAAATAACATTGTATTTATAATGCCTTTTATAAACTGCAAAATTGAGGTCAACAATGTGCGGACCGTCTTTAAAATATAGGAATTGGTTGCCTTTACTTGTTCAGTTATCCCTTTCATATATTTGTTCTATTTATATTGTGTGTTACTAGGGTGGGCATATAGGATGTTGAGACCTTGCTTTGTCTATACAGGGATTTAACGCTCAGATCTTTCCCTTTTATCCTCGCAAATTTCCAGATATTGTGTGAGCTAGAAGCCATACCTGGAACAGGGTGCTTCAATCAGCCAGTCACAGAGTTTAGGGTAATAGGCCATGCTCAGGCTATGTGTGATCCCATCCATTTTCATTTTAGTATTTATTTGATTTCACAAAGCCGCGGTTTCAATGTACCACACTCCATTCTATATATTAAGGCTCCACTAGTACCACCATTCCCTTGTTATAGTTAAATTATATTATATTCAATTACCTGCGTCTTAACCACTTCCACATCTCTAGCTCAATGAGCTTTCATCCGCACCATTCTAGAAATCAATATAAGTTCTTTTCTCAGATTTTAAAATATTAATTGATTTAAGAAACACTTATCATATTTGCCATAGGCTTTGCATTTGTGAATTAACCTTTCTTTCATGAGTGTATATTTGTTTTAAGCGCATTATTATAATTTCATCATGCATTGATCCGAGGTATAGAGAGATTGTATAGATTATAACCAGCTATTTATGTAAATGGCATTTTATTGCATCTATTTAAAATATGCCATCTTTTAATAATTTGATGGCCCGGTCTGGCTTATTCAGACAAGGCCATCTTATAGTGCTAATTAATAAACCGTATTTTAATTATTATCAGTTTAAATATATTCATTTATTTTTTGCGATCCACACCATTACTCCGATCTACTTCTCATTTTATATATATTTTGTATCATCCATAGTCTTTAACTAACTAACCTAATTATATATGTTAATGTAGAGTCTCTTGCTTCTCCCTGACCACCGGCATTGGAGAGAAACTATGCTATTAGTAGCATCAGATGCATTATCACATAGGTGGCACTATGGAGTAGAGACTTTAGATTCGAACTTAGGATTTTTGGGAGGTAACTCCTAGAGTGTTGAGTTTCGGGACTGGTGTTTGAATTGTGCAGTGTGTTAGCGAGATACACGTTCTGACCGTTACAGCATGTGAAAGATTATAGGATTTTTTTTTTAATGACATAAATGCAGAATTTACTTGTTGTCCATCCAAAGTGTTCCTTGGTTCTGATATGACAGCAATTTAGAAAACTTAGTCATTCAGAATAATTGATTAGAAAATAAAACTATTTTCCTTATTCTTAGAATGAAGATATCCTCAATAATATTCAACAAATTATTGTATTACTTAATAAAGGTTATTATGATTGACTGATTGGTGAAGTTATTATATTGTTCGGTTCTCGGACTCAATTACAAACATAATTGTATCTAGAGAATCCAAACACTTGAAGGTTCTCCTGCAAATGATGTTCCCAAATGAGATTATTATTGAATGTAGCTAGACAATCTGGATTAATTCTATCTAGAGAATCCAAACCCGCAAATGATGTTCCAAATGAGATTATTATTGAATGTATGTAGACAATCTGGATACATCATCATCTGATAATTATAAAGGATTTTTATTTTTAAAACAATTCGACCAGTTATTTGTTTTAGAAATAATTTGGCAGTTATCAAATTGTGATTAAAAAAATAAACTTGGATTTGGAAAAGCTCAAGATTCCAATCATATAACAAATAACTATTGGGTTCAGTTTGTGATTATGTTCTGAAAATAAATAAATGTCATTTGTTAAATGCATGTGAAGACTTTAGCTTAAATTGTAAGACAAAATTGATGACAGAACATTTAATTGTAGAATTAAAATCTCTCATCAAAATGATTGAATGAGCATAGAAGATTAAAATAGAATTTTAGATGATTTATTATGAATGCAGCCATTTTAATATTGTTAATGAATAACAGATAGATGTTTGTAAAGTATGTATAAATGGTATCATTGGTAGCATATGCAAGTCGGACTACTTATAAATCTAATAAATCTTTCTGTTTAGATTTAATTTCTACAGGGAAAAAAAGTTCTGTCAGACAATCACTTCTTTTCTTGCTTGAAAGATGGTCTAATATTCTAATTATTGTTTAGTTGTTTCTCAGATAATGTCTGGAAAAAATAGAAAAAAACTGTAGTATAGGTTTTAATATTTTATACAATCCACTTTAATTTTTTTATTAAAATTTATTGTTCTGTATAAATTTCTGTAGAGGATTCAAGTAATATTTAAATAGAACTTAATGAAATGTTGACAATGCATATACATTAGCTTTCAAAATTGAATGCTCTTGTATAAATAAACTTTGCATGCTGTCATAATTCCCTAAAAAAAAAAAAAAAAACGTATTAAGCACTTTATTTGATGCATCCATTTAGTTATGTCATATTATAACAGTCAGGTTTATACATTTGCCCAACTGACCGAGAGTCCGAGCCAGAGAACTAAAAGCTGACCAAGTCGGGATAGTAATATCCTATGTCTGATCATACCTCAACTCTCTTACTCGTGCTTCTAAGTCAAACCCATAGTGAATGATATGCCTGAGGTTACACTCGATATCTCTTTATTCATGTTCCAGCAATAGCAAAGCAGTAAAACATGAGACACACACACACCCCATTACATATTATATAACTTAATTAGTGATTCATAAGGTAATGGGCAAGAATGGAGACTGGGACACATTTATATTTCATAAATTCAATGTAACAATAAGTATAAAGCAAATAAATTGGGTATAGCTTGCTCACACGCAGGGGAGTGAATACTCAGGGTTACGAAGAATGTATTACAACAATTTATATAGTGCTCCCACGCAGGTGAGTGACAGGTTACAAGTAATATAACAAAGCTAATTATATAGGACTCACACGCAGGTGAGTGGTTCCGGGTTATAAAATAATATAATAAAGCAATTTATGTAGTGCTCACACGCAGGTAAGTGGCTTTTGGGTTTACAAAATGTTTAATTAGTCCATGACTTTAATATGCTTATACCATCTTCTATGTCATAACTCATGCTATGTTCTATATACTGGAAATCAGTAAAAGTTAGAGTGATCAATTTATTGGTAACTGCTAGAGATTATATTATTATTTTTACTAAGTTTAAACCCAACTATAACGATATTTGCGTGATATTATATATAATTGCTACACAGATAAACACATTAATTCAGAATCGGATCAAAGCCAAAGTTACTTTCTAGGGAAGCTGAACTGAGGTGTGGCAGTCGAACATCAGATTCTAGTGCATTATAAACTATAGTATCAGAATAAGTGTGCCTCGAAGGTGTTCTTAATTGAGGTTTATTACCTAGTAAACGGTTCCCCAGACCGGGCTACTTGCTATAATACGAAGAGGCCTTTTTATTCAAGTGAGCAGAACAGTGGCTTACAAGCTCTTTGGAACGCTTTGGTTCCTTCAAATACAAATAAATGTCACAGTTGCCTAAACTTTCGAGATGTGACGACGTGGAAACAATCCTGGTGTAGGCCATTATAGGTATATAGCAAGGATAGATGCATATTTATGCTAACTAGCAACGCATTTGTAACACTAATTTAATATTTTTATAATTTAATTACGTCAAAATCTTAGCTTCTTTCAGTGCTACTACCACTGGTCAGTTCATAAACGAGATTATTAAGTCACATGATAAAGGTGATAATAAGAATCTGATTTAAGCTTCTTATTCTCTAATTAAATGGTGTTATAGCAAAATTTAAAGATTTTCTAGAACTTGAAACATTAGTTATATGTCGTATAATTTACGTCTAATATCAAAGGAACTGATTTTCAAATAACCTACGTCAAATAGGGATTCTTAAATAGCTCACACAAAATATTGATTCTTAAATATCTTACTCAAATATTAATTTTAAATAACTCGCAAAATATCTATTTCACTTAAGCAAACTATGCGTTTTAAAGAACTTATGCAAAATATACATTTTAAATAACTTAATTTTGTGCATTATAAGTACTGATTCACTCTAGCGTAAATAATTGTTTTATTTCAGAAGGGAGTCTTGCCTACATTTCTTTATATTACAATAATCTGACGTAATGGTGCGCCCCCCCCCCCCCGATAATTATTAAACACACAAAACTCCGTTCTGATGAACATAGCATAAATTAATAAACATGAAATTAAAACTAAAGATAGATGGCATAAGAACAAATTGCAGAAACAATCAATAAAGTTATAAGTTAGAAATGAGAATTTGTTTGAATGGTTTTATAGAACTTAAATATTTATAATTAATTAAAATATTTATGATCAAGCAAGAATTTTGAGAGTGCTCTAAGCTTTAAAATAAGTTTAATATAAACAGTTTAGTTTAACATTTAAACATTATAATTAAATACAAGGTTTGATTAGATAGCTAGCTTTTAATTTAGAATGGGTTTAGTAATGGAATTAAATATTCTGCAGAATTATTTACTGGTAAAGTCTTTTAAGGCATTCTTTACTGTGCGTCTTCTCTCTTTCAAATCTGCTGTGGCTTTTCTAGGTTTGAGTCTGGATGCAGCTTTGTAAATTTACTTGGTGGCGGCTTTCCTCCATCACTCTTTCAGGAACTCTCTGGTATTTCACGTGGGCTCGGGCAGAGGTGGATGTTTTCTCTCATTTGGTAGCAGTGGTCCAGGAAAAACAGACGGCTGTTTATTGTCCCCTAGCCAATGGTCCTCATTCTGACAGCTTGGGTGATGGCTTAGTAGAATTCAGCTTGCTAAAGTAATGTAGGAACAGCTTTTTAATTATATTTTCGGCACTGGTCTTTCAGGAAATATATCAGCAGCAACAACAACCCCCTTGGTGGCCATTACAGGCCTTTTTTATATTTTATTTTTGACAGTAGATCCCTCCTCCTTTTACTTTTGCAACGTCACTTGTTTACTGGTTCAAACTTTGCCTTTAACTAAATTTCCACTCAGTTTTTAATATTTGCTATAGTTAAATCTGGACTTAAAAGCTCTATTGTTCCAATTTGCTTCATAGCTACACCAGAGTTAAAGATATATTCCCTAGAGTTTTGCCATAGCACTTAGTATGAATTTATGCCTGACTAAATTATATAATTTGTCTTAGTTATAATTTTAAATGGGTCAAGTTTCAGCCAAAAGATTATTTTTAGACGAAATGTTAAAACTCGTAAACAAATTACTGCTTGTGTAATTTTAAACAAACAATAGAACTTGAAAATTACTTAAAATGAATATTAAAACTTAAATGAATAATTTTATAAATTTAAACTTATTATTTTATTATATACATAAATTCTAGCTACACACTGCTATGTTTACTTCAGTTTTAATAAACGTAAATGAATATACGCATATATAAATATTTGACTATTTTCATATTATAATTAACAAGGCGATTATACACGCACATATTCGGCAATATTACAAGCACGCTCAAAGTTTTAAATTAAAGAAATACATGCAATCTGAGTGAAATAAAATACACTATTATAGAATATAATAGGTGAAACAGATCTAACTGTTTCAATATATAAAATTAAATATACACTTCATATTGATTTTAAATTTCAAATAATTGACTATAAAATGTAGGTACTTGTTATTGTTCAGTGATTGTCTTGTTTATATCAAAAGCAAAATCAGTGCAAAAAGATTATCATCTGAAAAATTTAAAATAATAGTGAAATTTTCCCATAAAGGCAAAATACACTGGAAAATCATATCCAATGATTCAAGAGATTGCAGATAATTTTATGTAAGAGAAAAGATAATCTAAAGGAGATGGCTGTTTTTATACTTCTGTAAATGAGAGAGATAAAAAAAAAAAGTTAGTTTTACAATTGCTATGAAATCCATACCAAAATAAATAAAAAATTGTCTGCAAATGTTGCTTTTGAAACTATAAATCTTTTCTTTAGGACATTAAGCCAATGCAAGCTATCATGAAAGTAAATCCTGAAAAATGTCATGGACAAACTAAATTAAGAAATGTATATATATATATATGATTGACTTACATATTGTTTTAGTATTTTTTGGAATTAGATCATATTCTAAGACAGAAATAAATTTAACAATTAAATGACTCGTTCTTGAAGTCATTCATAGAATATATAGGCTAATTATTTTTTTTTTTTTGCAAGTCTTAAGGTTATTTTATGCCTGTTGTCTTTGTTTGTGCATAGCTTCCGTCTAGATTTCTAGGATAATCTTGTTTATTCATTGCTTTAAGGAGCATTTTAGTCCAAAGAAATTTATTAATCTCAGATGCAAAATTTCAGAAAATCTGCTTGGGGATTGACTTTTGTAGTATTTATAATACTTTCTATTATCAGTTCGTTTATATGATTTTCAAACCTCTGTCTCTTTATTTTGCACTCGTATAATTAAATTTATCTGCAATTCTTTGAAATATTGTATGTGATTTTTCAATTATCTGAGCAAATTTTTGCAGTGACTTCACCTTAGTATGAAAATTTGACTTAATTTGCATTTTTAAATAGATGATTGAACATTTTTGCTCTGATTTTGCTTTTGGTGTAAATAGAACAATCACAAAGTAATGATAAATTTAGTATACATTAAATTTTGTGCATGTTGCAGTATTGAATGGATATACTCAATAAAACTTCTAGTATTGTTTTTTTTGTTGTGGCTTGTTTGAAATAATAAATACTATTATATAAAAAAGCTCTTTTTTTATAGAATTAAGTCACTTGTTAAGCTAATGTGTGTACACTCAATTTTAAGAGCCACTCTTTCCAAAAAAAAAAATGTCCTTAATCTTTGAAGCACTTTTTCCAGCAGCAAGATTTTTCTGTTAAAAATTAAAGATATCCATAATTCGTATTAGTAAGGCAATATTAAATTTTATTAATTATAAAATTTATTTTGGAAAAACAATTTTTAGGGGTTGAAAAAGACTGATAAAATAACAGATCCAAATTAATATCAAACATATCTTCATTATCACCTGGTTTTTTGCATTTTTCTAAATGATTTTCCTAGTCATATTTTTTGTGTTTTGCTATGCATTCTCCCCCCCCCCCCCCCAACTTGTCAAAATAGAGGTGGTAGACTTTTTTTTTTCTCTTCATCTTACTATATTAATTTATCTTACTCAAATGAAGACTGTAAGCAACAACTTGATGGAATACTACCAAAGGAATTATTTTGTAATAGGTACACTATGAATCCTGCACTGGAGAATTTTCCAATGTAGATTTTGGAATTGACAAATTGATAGTTTATATATATGACTATTATAGTTCTGAATCAAAAAAAAATAGTATCAAATCAAAATACAATTCAGATGTTATTGCCATTAGCTTTGAAATAATAATTGTTTTAACAAAAAAGTGTTCTTTTGAAGCAAGTTGTTGTGGTTGGATTTAAGTTAATTGAAGTATTTGTTTCTGAACAGACACTGGAAACTGGTTGACCAAAAATAACTGCCAATAAATAATTAAAAATTAAAAGGTTTAAATTCAAGTAGTCATTATTTTTGCCATTATCAGAGCTGGAAATTGTAATAGTAGTGAGATCTTTTAAAATATGATTATTAAAACAAACATTGAAAAAAAGTTATTTGTTTAAATCATGTTTTAAATCAAGATAGTTATAATCCAACCAATCCTGTGATGGGGTATTGGAATTATGTTGTGTTTGGGAAGTTTCTGCATTAGAAATGAAAGATTGATATGTATTTGTAGAGATACTATTATTAATATGATAACCCTTTAATGTAATATTGAAATTCTAAGATAAAGTAAGAAAAATAAGATATAGATTTTATATATTAGAAATAATGATTTTAATGATTTTTATGGGTTTGTAAAGAACCTGTCTTATTAATAATGAATATTTATACATAAATTTACAAGGTAAAAATTTATGTGAGATAACTCCAGATTGTATAAGTAGGGATTTCTACTAAATTATCTCTGAAGTTGACTTTAGAATAGCATGTACCTTTCTTGGATTGATTTGGGATTGAAAACCCACTTTATCATTGATAGAATGGAAATAAATTTTTAACACTAAAAAATGCTTAGTCTATAAAAAAAAAAAAAAATACACTTTTAATTTGAAGGAAGTAAAATATTGTATTAAATTATAAACAAAATATGGAAGTTAAACAGAAGAAATTTAAAAAAAATCCACATTGGATATAATATGTCATTATAATGGAAGAAGAGCAAGAAAACATTGGATGAGCAGCTAGATAATAAATAAAATAGTAAAGTATGAAAAGAAGTGCAGGAATTAACATTACAAATAGAATGGTTGAGACAAAATATTAAAGAAATAGACTGATAATTGCAGCAATAAATGAGAAACTATTAGTAAGGTAAAGTGTATATTGGAAATAATATATCTATAAAGATAATAAGTTCTTATTTGTATTAATTGAAAAATAAATTATATTGATAGAGGAAGTAATCATTGCAATTAAAATATTGAAGATTATAGATCAAAAAAGTTTAATAATTATTTGTTATCTGCTATCTGGCTTATAACTCGGGAGATTGGTAACTCGATTTTCTTTCAGCAGCCTGTAAGGCTATTAGTAAAAAAAATCGTAATGCTGTGGAATGATATGAATATTTTATAACTTAATATATTGTTTAGTCTTATATAAATATATTTAAAAAGGTAGAATGGGTTGTTATTAGAATAGTGAGAACTTATTGAAAAATAGAAGGGAGGTTTTTATCAGGAAGTTTATGATGATCGTATTTTAGATGTCACCATGCTAGCACTATTATTTATTAGTCAAGCCAGCATCACCAAAATAAGAGAGTATAATAGCACTTGAAACTTTGTATTATACACTAATCTGTGTGCTATTATTAACACTTAAATATATTTGAAAACTAAATTTTTCTAAAAACATTTAGCAATTAAAAAAAAAAGGCTTATGGCTTTATTGTTCAGAAGTTCAAATGCCAGAATTGTTCCCAAGACTTTTCAATCCCAAGTCAGATGCTCTATCAAATACATTAAACTGTGCGGGTTATTTAACAATTAATATTATACGATGAAAATATTCTAACATATAATTACAACTAAAAACAGTCTTTAATCAGATGTTACTTTTAATAGATACCTTGATAAGGAAAAACAATGGCCAAAGGTCGAGACAACCATTAAGAAATTTTTAGTTGATGAAGATGATATTTAAAAGATTAAATAGTTTTACAAAAAAGAGACTGCCGAATTAATATGTTTACTGTTGAATCTTATTTACTGATGTGACAATGTTTATGGATAGCAATGCATTTGTAGAAAGTTTATAATAAAAATAAATGCAACTAATGTACATGGAAAGAATAAGCATTTTGAGCAGATTATTGATTTATTGATTAAAATATTTATAAAGAAATTAAAGTGATAATTCTGTGTCTATAGAATATTGTTTATAAAATGTTTTATTGAAATTAGATAAGGAAAAGAAGAAAATGCTGGAAGCTTTACAATTGTTTAATTGGGCAAGAATGAAAAAGATAATCATGAAACAAGATTAAAAATATAAATGTTTAAACATTTGGTGAACTTTTATTTAGCAATAGTGGAATTATATTGTAGGATACTGTAGAGAATAGGAAAAGAACTACAAAAAAAAATAATTAGTAGTTAATCTTAAGAAAGAGGTAAGCTATAGTAGATTAGAAAGGATAAGCAGATTTAGAGGTAATTATCTGAGTTGGAATGGCTAAAAGTATTTTCACATTTTTTTTTTTGTCTTGAAAGTAATTTCTTTTATATTTCATTTAATTTTAAGTACTGCTATTATCTCAATTTTATATAAAGATATGTATAATTATTGTAAGGACTGCTTTTGAAAGTAAAATATTCAATTAATTAAATCATCCCTACTGGAACTCAATATAACTTTGACTGCATTTTAGTTATTATTTTTTATGTATATATGCATGTAACACTATAACAGACTATCTAGAGAATGCATATCCTATAGCTAGAACAGGTTACAGATGTGTCAGTAACATATAATAAATAATTAGTAATTTCATATTTACTAGAAAAAAGCATTGGTGTTTTTTGGTATTATTTTGTTAGCAAATATTTGTTGGGATTGGTAGTGTGCAATCTATTCTTTTGATCATGCTATGTAGTACTTAACAATGAGCACAAATTAACTACTCAATAAAAAATAAGATGAAGAAATTAATATACTTTGCAGTAAAAATAATATTTGTTTATGAGAATATCATTTATTTAACAAAAAAGTATATCAGTAATAAATTAAATTTACTACAGTTTGATTTACTTCACTTTTATGATGTCAAGTTCCAATTTCATTAATTTTTTTTTTTTTTGTGCTAAATTTGCTGCCATGAATCGTTTTATTTTTTGTAATTTCATTTTTTATTTGAATTTGCCTTCATATCTATCTATTGCTTTTGCTTAAAATACCTATTGTTGTGAATTTTTGGCTTTCTTTTATTTGATTTTTATTTTATCTATGAACAATCTTTTGTTTTTGTTCATAGACTAATTTTTTGCCTGTTTTATATATTTTACATACATTTTTATTATAATATATATATTTGATCTATTTAATATACATTTATAACATAAATTCAAAAATAGACATATTTCATGGATTATTTCCATTTTTGTTTACATTTTATTATTATCAATACATATATAGTTTTTTTATTAAAAAATATTTTTTGATAAATAAATTACAAAATTGTATATATTTTATTTTATTTAATATATTCTTGTAGCCATTAATTCAAGGACAAATGTAAATATTTTATTTTCTATGATTAAATTTCATATATTGCAAGTACTATGTATCTCTATGAAGCTAGTAGATTATACATTATATTAGCACTCATTTATCGGTATTTAAACATACTGACAAAACACATAACAGATACATATAATGAAGAGATTGATGATAGACATTGATGTTAACTGTGATATCTTTTGATATTTTCAGACATATATTGTTTATACACTAATAAGTAAACATTCTAAATTTATTCAAAAAATATTCACTCTGTTAAAAAATAGTTTATTTAATTTAATATTTATTTGGCTGATATAATTATCACCAACATTTTTTTCATTTTTTGTTTCTCCTTTGCTAACAATGTATGTATATTATAAAGACATTGAAAATTTTTAATAAAGTTCAAATTGCTTATTTAGAGTATCTTTCAATAAATAACTTTAATAAAAAGAAAAAAAAACTATATTAATGAATTTCGCTAAGGTTTATTGATTTTTAGCATTTCCTTTTAGAAAAATTAATGAGTTATTCTTTGATGTGAAAATATTTATTTAAAAACAAAAATTGAATTTTTTGAAGTATTAAGATAATACTTTGTAAAATTAAGTCCATACCTATATATAATATGATGTTGATTATGCTCACAATTGTCTTAATTTTCTTAATATTTTCCCCTAAATCAAATAAATTTATTTCTTTCATTTACTACTTCATTTCTGATTATTTATTTGAACATGTGCATTTGATTTCATATTAGATTTAGCTCTTTAAAAAAAAAAAGTGAGAACATCCTTTTTAAAAAAAAAAAAAAGAAATAGTTATTTAAGATGGCAACTTAATTATTCATAACTTGAAATTCAGTGCAAATTTTCTATGCAAAAATCTTATTTTTAAAAAAAGTTTTTTGCTGTCAGGAGTTAGTTATTTGATGTTTTATAAAATTATTAGCATAATTTTAAAAAAATTTAATTTAATAAGTTTTTCGGAAATTTTTTTTTATTTTGTTTGACTTGTTTAGCCTAGAATTCCCGTTTTTTTAAATGCTTTCTTAATTCTTAATAGTAACATGATTGTATATTAATTTTTGAAATTCTTTTGGTCATTGCTTTTAAACCTAGATCAATCATTACTTTTAACATTACTTCATATTTCAAATGTAGAGTCAATATTAATGGATAATTACATTGTATTTCATATAAACTGAATATTCACTTGGATTGTTTGAATTCTCTAAGTTAAAATCACTTATGTTTCAATTTTTTGTTTTAATAATAGCATGTTACTGTAAATGCTCTATCCCATTTTTTTTTTAATTTTTTTTTAAAAAGAGAAAGTTCTAAATAATGCTAAGTAAAATATAACAAAATATTTCCTTTTTTCTTTTTTTAAAGTAATTATTTGCTCTAAGAAAAATAAATATCTATTGATTATTCATTTACAACATACTCTGCATATTAAACATTCTTAATATCAATATAATACTTTTAAACCATTAAGCATTACATGATCACTATCTTATACTAGCACATAATTGTTTATAAACAAAGCAAAACTCTCCATACAGTATTGCCACCCTGTGCCAACCAGAGTAATCAATGAATGCCAGAAGGCTTGTGCATAAAATCCCTATCTAATGCCTACTCATGGGGATATTGGATGAGTAGGCATTAGATAGGGATTTTATGCATAAGCCTTCTGGCATTTCATTGATTACTCTGATTGGCACAGGGTGGCAATACTGTATGGAGAGTTTTGCTTTGTTTATAATACTTTTATAATAAAATTTGAAAAAAAAAGCACAAAAACTTTAATAATTAATTGTTACTTATATAATTGAATTCATTGGTAGAGTGGTGGGCTCTAGAGTTTATGATTCATGGATCATAGTTTTAATTCTGTTACAGTGCAAATTTTTTTATGAATTTCTGAGCAATGAACCAGTCTTTTTGTGTGTGTGTTGTTGTTTTTTTTTTTTACTTTAGCTCTCACAGTAATGCCTGTGACAGTTTTTTAATATCTTGTAAATAAAACTTATTATTGCTGCGACTTATATATATAATCAAGAAAAATATTTTAATAAGTTAATAATTAAAGTTTGTTTTTACTTTATTTGCTTTTATACTTGCTGTTTTTTTAAATAATAATGTCCCTTATTATATGTAGTTAAATATTTTTCACAACTTAAAATGATAGTATATACCAGGGGTCCCCAACCTTTTTGCACTTAAGAGCACATTCTTTAATACCGGCCAGGTGGCGGGCACCATTTATTTTTCAATGTAAATTTATAGTTGGATATTGTTAATAATACACATAATGTACAAAAAAATATTTATTTCAAAAATAAAATTTTAACATATAATTAATGTTTATATTTTTATGCTGTAAAAGTATAGTATGCCCTACAATTTGATTACAGTATAATACAATAATTTATAAATAATTTTTATAGCGGCGGGCACACATAAAATGGTCTGCGGGCGCCATGATGCCTGCGGGCATAGGGTTGGGGACCCCTGGTATATACTAAGTCTAAAGATAAATAATGTATAATATGCTTTTATATACATATGGATGTATTAATTTATTCGTGATTGAATAAAATATATCTTAAATAAATGTTAACTCAGACTAAGCATTAAAATTTAAAATGCCTTTTTATAATTTTGGGGAGATAAAAAGAAGTTTGTGTTAATCATCTTTTGGATTATAGATTTTCAATTTATAGATTAATGTCACCCCCCCTCCCCTCTATCTTTATAACTTCTTTAATCCTTTATCTTATTACTAATGGTATTTATTATATGGTGCATAATCTATATGCTGTTTTTATTAAGTTTTTTGTAGCATTTCACTATGGTTGTTATAGTTAATAATTAGCTAACTAAAAAAATTAAATTGATCTAACAGCCGATCATCACTATTATATAGTATCAGTTATAATATGCCTTGATAAGCAAAAACATTTTTCAGATCATATTTGTAGTAGTCTCTATTGATTGCAAGAAATTTAAAATGATTCTAGAGGAAAATAAATTTTGAGTTCTGAGAATTTCTGCCTTTTTCTAAACATTACACTTATGTATTCTTTTACTATTCCAAATATTTATAAATAAGGGCACTTGTCATTATCTAAGCATAGAAATATCTATTATAATGAAATTTCTTTTATTGTTTCTGTTTTTTATATGTATTTCAATTGCTATTTTTGGTCCTGGAATTAGTCCCACATAAATAAAAAATTTTCCTTGGTAGTCATCAATTTTCATGTTTTATCATAAAGATTGTTGACAAATCATGGTGCCAGTGCAACATTTTTTATATCAATATATATATAGTTACTAATTGATAACTTACCAAGAGTAATGTTTCATCACATTTGATTACAAGCACTGTTTTGAATTTTAATTTATTCCATATAGAGAGTATTAGAGTTTTATTTTTATTGTTTGTTTCTGTTGTCCTACAGCTTTGTATATATTTTAATAAATACGATGAAGAATGTGCTAAACTTAATTAAAGTTCAGTACTGATAAAATAAAAGCTTTTACTCCATTATATTACATTTTTGTGTGCACAAGTTGATGACAGAAATTGTGAAAGTATTCTAAGTCTTAAAAGATCATATATTTGAATTGAGTTCTAACATTACCTAAAATTATGTTGAAATACTTTTTTCCAGTATTTTAAATTATTTTAAGAATATAAAATTTTGTATCATGAATCTGCATGAATATTGATTTTATGGTTAGTGGTGTGGTGAAAATTATACTACAAAAATATTCATTAATATACAATCCTGATTTTTAGAATTGTTTGAAATTTTTGTGGTATTAAAAATTATATAACATTTTGCATATAATAGATATGAATATCTTGAAATATGAATTGAACTTGACTTGTTTTAGTGATTAATACTGTTAAAATTATTTTTTTCTTAAATTTTTAATAATTTTTCTGATACTATTGTTTTCCATCTATATTTGTTTTGTTCTTCATTATCTTGAAAAGCACTAGGGCAATGTTTATCTGTGATAATAGCTACCCAAATAAAATGTATTGCAATATTTTTTTTGGAAAATTTCTGTTTATTTGTTAGCCATTTTTTATCATTATAAATATTAATTATTTAGTAAATCTAAAATAATAAAATAATTGTATTAAATTTTAATTGTTAAGGTATACACATATTTTCAACAAAGGGATGATTTATTTTAATTAGCAGTTTATGATAGCATAGTCTGTTTTTTCTTTCAATTAATTGAAATATATGTTATAATAATAGGAGTGTAACTAGATTCTTGAAACGATTAATGTATAAAAACATCTGCCATTGTATTTTTGTCCCTATTTATTAAAAATGTATTAATTAATTAGCAAGTTAAATTTTCGCCTGCACTTTTTTTCTTTTTAAGCTATTAATTTTAGTTTCTAATTGTACATATGACCTTGATATTTGAATGTAGACCAATCACAAAATTATATCTTATATCAGTATTTACTTCCTGCTTTTGAAAATTAAAATTATTCTAGTCACTCACTAAACTCAGAACTGAAATCCAGATTTTTATTTTTAAAAAAAATCACTAAAAGTTTTGTATTAAAAAAAAATAAAACAGTTAATTCTTTTTTTTTTTTTATCAAGCCATCATGTTGTTGAATTTTCAGTTCTTAACAGAAAGGAGGAAAATTGTCAACGTCATCAAGTAATTATAAAATATTTTATTCTTTCTACAGTTACTATGGAAACGGATCAATAGGAATGAAATCATTAGTGGCAATGATAAACAAGGCAAAAGAATATTGAGCAAGTGGCGATATTTATTCTTAACAAAAGATTGTATTGGGGGGGGTATTAACTATCTTCAGAAAAATGAAAAATTTTTATTACTTAAGAGAAATATATTTTACATCTATAGTGATATGTTATTCTGTCTGCTTTTATATATTTCTACTATACCCAAAGGCTTTTTTTTTTTACACATCTCTTGGCAACAAGAGAAGATAATTCTTAAAAATATATGCTATGTATATATATGAGATAGACAATTTCTACTTTTAAAAAAGTAGAATTTTTAAATGGGGGAAAATATAGAATAATCATAGATAGATTGGAAAATAAGGTTGCCCAGGAATCCAATTTAAAGAAGGCAGTAAACTGTGCTTAATAATATTATGTAACCTGTAGTTTTTGGTATTATTAGTTTGCACTTTCTAGCTAACTTTAATGTGTTAATGCATTAATAATAATTGCTTGAATTGATAGCATGAAATGTAATCCATTTGGCTTTCAAACTAATCTGATTGTCAGTTGCTAAATGTAGAAAGTCTATAGGAACCATCTTCCCCCTCACTTTTTTACTATCAAAAATGTCATGATTGATTTATAATATTTATATTTGACAATGTTTTTTGTTTTTTTTCATTTTGGGTGATATGCATCCAAAAACTTACATCTTACTGATTTACTAGAATTCATCATAGCAAGTATCATCCATGTTATCCACTATTTTCATGAATCTTATTATCACCACAGTGATTTTTTAAAAAAATATCTTTTCATTGGTTTTGTTTGACTTTGCACCACTCTTTTAAAAC
Source organism: Epiperipatus broadwayi (assembly GCA_028023455.1). Taxonomy (NCBI): domain Eukaryota; kingdom Metazoa; phylum Onychophora; class Udeonychophora; order Euonychophora; family Peripatidae; genus Epiperipatus; species Epiperipatus broadwayi. The sequence goes on along the minus strand of JAQFVV010000105.1, from coordinate 1,128,763 downwards.
GTTCTTATATTACTGTTATAGAATGAAATAAATCTAAAAAATTAATTTCTTTGCTTTTTTCATTGTTTTTTTTTTTTTTTTTTGGTCTGGCAATTTTTACTATCTAGCAATCTTCAGAGTTGTAAAATGCAATTGTATTACATATAATAAATTTATTTTGATATTTTATACATATATACTATTAATTTATTTTTAATATATAATTTTTTAATTTAATATTTGTTCATTTAAGTATATGTACTGTGTTATGATCTTATCATTTTATTGTTAATCTTTATTCATTGATTAGCAATGCAAAACTCATAATTTATTAATTACATTATATATATATGAAATTTACTGTTTTTATAAAACAAAATTAATTTTAAATATAACATTCATATATTATTGCTAATCTTTTGTAGTATCAATATTACTTTGTATTTATCAATAATTACTATTATATCAAATACCTGTTCTTTTTCTATCAGACAATTTTAATAACAGAATATTGACATCAATATCTCTTTCTATGAGATGAAATGATATGATTTATGACAAGGCAAAGTCATTATGCCATTAAAAGGAACTTTTATTACATATAGTAATATGTAGAATCGTAAAATAAATTGAAAAATCTTAAGTTTTAACTAAATAAGAACTATTTATCTATTTTTTTTTTCCATGTGTCAAAGCATCATCTGGGAAGTGAACCGAACCCGAACCCAACCCGGGACAACTGTGCATTGCAATAGTAGAAGTGTTACCTCATTCATTGCAAAATGCCTTTCATTGTAAACTTGCAATCTTCACCAAAGTAAATTTTAAAATGTGTACTGTGCATTTTATTTATTAATTCAGTTTTTATTTAATTCATCTGCATTTTTATAATAAAGAAAATGTCAACCATTTTAAACAAAATGTAATATTTCTATTTGCAACATAAAAAAATTAAGTTTTATTTGCTAGGTAATTATATATATATAATATTGATCACTTAATACATAAAATATAGACACAAAAAAATTAGAAAATGTACATTATGTTAACTATTAAATTTTCTTTTTTTATGTTTTATTTTTGTTAATGGATCTTGATTCAACAAATTAACTCCAATGATATCATTTCAATAATGCCACAACTTGTAAATGTTTAAAATTCCCTGTATAATACACTATAACACAGGCTTTTTTTTTTTTTAATTAATAACTTTTTTGCAATTTTAAATTAGTCATAAAATTTTATATAAAATAGTCCATTTAATCATCAAGGCTACAAGCAGGGATCTGATACTGCTAAAAATATTCATATGACATCTGCATTTTCTAAAAATCAAATGATATCAATTTTGCTCATATAGCCTAAGGTTATATGCTTTTTTTGGGGGGGGGGGGGTTAACAGTATGTCATACCACTATAACCTAAGCATAATTTTATTTCTGCATTTTGTCCTATCTATATTTATTTTATTTTCCTACTTTTTTATACAAATATAAGTAATACTAATAATAATAATCAAATTTATTTATTATCATAATTGATCATTTTTTTCCTAAAAAAAATAATCAACTGATTCCAAATAGAGACTATAACATTTGTATTCTAAATGAAGTAATTTTATCTTTGTTTTTTTGCAATCTACAGTTATATTTTTTATACAAATATTATAATACTTATTGTAAATAATGCTTACAATAGTAAAAATCTTAATTTATTGTAATAACTGCTTGTTCTTTTCATAAAAGAGAGCAACCAACTGATGCCAGATAGAAGATGCCGTTTTATTAGTGCTGTACTTAATATTAAATCAACAATGTCAAATACATGGATACTCTCATTCTAGCCAAAAGATAAAGATTGAGAAAACAAGTGCATTTAGGTTTGAAAATAAAGCTGTCATTCTTACTTTCTCAAAGTTTTTATCTTCCTCATATTTAATATCATTGATTTAATATTATATACGGCACTAATGAGGAATTAGATTTATATTAATTATGAATAAATGTAATCTACTATTATTATGTGCTGAAAAATCTGTAATTGTGCAGAAAGAAATTATACTTAAATAAATGTTTCATTAGAATTATACAAATATTATATTTTTTGTTAGTAGTGCTTGTAATAAATAAAATTAAATTATTTCATTATAGTAACTGATGTAAGAAAGCAATCCAATCAGAAGCTATTCTAAATGAAAATAATTTTATTTCTTCATTTTTTTGCAATCTAAGATTATATATATATTGTAATACAAATATTATAATTTTTATTTAAGCATTTTTAAGGTGCGTCTGTGAAAGGTTTTAGCCTTTCAAGTTATTATAATTCTTATTATGGCTTTCCCAAAAACTTTATCATGTGGTTGAAGTGTTAGTATTCATTCATTTATATTTAAAATCCAAAGCGCATGTGCAACAGTTTAATGCTGTTTAAATATTATTGTTTATAAAAAACATCGCGCTATATAAAATAATTGACCTATTTATATAATTCTTATTGTAAATAATATTTATAATTAAAAAAAATCATATTTGGAATCATAAATATATCATAAAATAATATCTTTCTTAAGACCGGTATCATATACTGCTGTAATCTTTACATTACAAAATGTTGTTGTTGCGGACTAACATGAGTTTTGGAAAACGAAGTGCCTTCTTTATCCTAAATAAAAGATAGGCAATCATTTATATATATAAAGTCTTTTTAATAACATTATAAACATCTTTGCCTTCATTTTCTATTGTAAAAAAAAAAAAAAAATTTATTATGGTATTAGATCATCTATTTTAGCTTATATTAAATCATATGTATTTGAGGGATAATCCATTCCAAGTCTAAGCTTAATGCAAAATTATCATCAAACACAATCATTTATAAACGAAAAATATAATACAAAATCAATAATATAATTAATTAACCATATTATATGATTGGATTTTAGTTGAAACTAAAATTGAACTTTTATAAAATAGAAAAAGCTATAAATAATCTTGCCCTAGTAAAAACTCACAGCTCATTAATTTAATGTTCTTATATAAGGACTTTTGCCTGTGCTCTCTCTCTATATATATATCCTTATCTATCTGTATATATCCATGGCAAATCATTTCTTACCTGAAGCTACTAACTTTGTTTTCCTAGCTTAAAGTGAGAACTAAAATCCTACTTTTAATATCATAAACAAATGTTAATAAAAATTCATAGATCATGCATTCATTTAAGCATTTGGCATTAAGAACTTTTGCTTTTCTCCATTTATTTATTTTCTTGATATTGTTTACTTACTTTCTGGTTCATAGTGAAAACTAAAATCAACTTTTAAAAATATAAACAAACTGACTCTAATAGAAATCATAAAAAGTCAGTGTTATTAATTGAGCCATTGAATATTCAATACATCTGCATTTTTATTTGAAAATTTTGTTGATGTCTACTAACCAAAAATGATCTAAGTTATACAAGAAAGCCTTATAAAATGAGAACTGGAGTATTATATACTTTATGTAAAAAGGAAAGATTTAGAAATATCTTATGCACATGTGTGCAATGTTAATCAGTAGCATTAATTTGTTTTTGTTGATAGTTTTATTTCTTTTTTTGTTTGGATTTTTTTTTTTTTTTATGTAAATGTTAAATAGCTAATTTTACTTTTCAGTCTCATAATTTAAATTACAAATCTGCAATAGAATAATGAAAAATATGTGCAGTGTTTTTACTACTAAAGGTAGAAATAAACAATTAGACAAACTAATTTGCTTAAACAAGCTCTTAATTGATAAGTGCAGTAAGAGAAAATATTTAAAATCTCTGTTAGAGATTTTAAATATTTTCTCTTACCGCACTTATCAATTAAGAGCTTGTTTGAGTTATTAGTATAGTACGCTCTCTGTATTTTATTTTTGTAAATACAAACTTATAAAAGCAGTGTATGACTTGTTTTATTGATAATTACAAACTAATTTGGTAACTTAAATCTTGCTAAATATGAAAAAGGTATCTGATGCTCTACGTGCTTTTGGGAAAATGAGGTTTTTTTTTTATTGGCCCTGGTGGTAATTTTTATTAAAGTTCAACGTTTGATTTAATATTAAAACTTTATTCGATGTAAGAATTCATTGAATTGAAATTGATTTAAAATAGTAAATTTAAATTTGCAAACAAAATACATTCTAAAAAATTATATTTGACGTTTGAATATATTAAAAGTATAATAAATTGAGGTACACGATGAGAGCAATGAACTTTTTTCTCATTGGACAATGTTCAGGATTACAACTGAGCTAGTAACTCAAGAAAATTTACTAGTATATGAATAAAAATTATTTTTAAAATCAAACAAATAAATGAGAAACTATCAAAAATCTATTAAATTTTAAGTTTTAAATTTCTATTTCAATTTTTAAAATATGTCATAAGTAACATCTTCATAAATGTGTTTACTGATCATTTTCAAAAGGAGTGTCAGCATTACAGCCATGATTTTTTTTTTTTTGTTAGAATTAACAATCGAATAATTTATTTTTAAAAGTAAAAAATATATGCAATTCAAAACAAAGCAAAACTCTCCATATAGTAGTGCCATCTTATGCTAACAAGAACAATCAATGGATGCCAGAAGGCTTGTGCATAAAATCCCTATCTAGTGCCTACTCATCCAATATCCCCAGACTAGTTTCTGGATTGTGGCCTTCATCAGTGAGGAGCCTTGGATCTGAGAGCACTGCACCTAGATCTTAGGATCGAATGCAACCCTCCAGCACCCACCTTTTAACTCTATTTAACTACAAAACTATGAGAATGAAATTGAAAACACAATTAATATTTTCAATCCAAGCTCAATAGCTTATATAGTCATATGGGTCTGAACTCAATTCAGCACCCATACATTTTGGTGTCTTTGGCTCTTTAACAACCATAGCCACCACTATCCTATTAGGCAGGATAGGTGTGTAATAACAATTATGTGCTAGTATGAGATAGTGATCATGTGATGTTTAGTGGTTTAAAAAATATATGGATAAAATCAAAATATATACACATATTCTTTTGGGTTTTAATAATTATTATAATATTGTGTAAAAATAATCACTAATTTTTAATAAACTACATAAAAAATGACACTTTTCAAACAAAAATCTTCTCATAGTATTACAAATGCACATGAAACAGGATAATAATGAACTAAATCCATGAAGGAAATGTAGAAGCTAAAAAAACTTTCATGTTTTGCCACTCGAGGAAATACTGATCTTTTTCAGATTTTTTTTTTTTAAATTTATGTATCAATATTATGTTTTCTAACATCATTTAAGCATGGAATCTGGAAGAATAATATTATGAAGCTTGTGCAGAGACAACTATTAGCTTGATCTTTAAACTAGTTACACTTGAAAATGTGTCTATGTACTAAAACGTTACATGTTTTGCACATTCATGTACTATAAGCTCATGGAATTTGTAGCATTTGCATTCATTAACAGTTTGAATTCTTTTTCATTTGTAATTTGAAAACTTAAGCCTTGCAAAACTTGGTAAAGATGTCTGCTGTTATAACATTTTTTCTATATTTATATTTGTTGTACAAATCTTAATTTAATGAAAAAGGTCTTTGTTGTACAATTGTTTGTTAGAAGAGCCTTCATTATACAGCAGACTTTTTTATTTTATTCAGAAATAAAAAAGTAATTGGTAAAACTGACTTTTAGTAGCTACAATTTTTTGCCCTCTATTTTTAAAAAATTGAACTATATTTTTGTATTATGTAATTGTAAAGTATATTGAAACAGTTAGATCTGTCTATCCTACTGTTTCACCTACTATATGCTATAGTAGTACTTTTATTTACATACCCAAATCCTCGTATGTTAGACTAATTTTAGAATTAATAATCAGTTATGTGTGTGTGTATATTATAGCATACAATATAGAAAGCATATGTATATGTATAATAAATCAACTTATATGCGCACATATATATTACTGTTTGCTAAATAAATGTAAATCTTGATGTATGTGTAACCAAGACGTATATATATATATATGCAGAGAAGAGATAATGTCATAGGCGTAAACATTATGTTTTCTTTACTTAAATAATTTTATAAATGTAATATTTGAAATTATAATATTTCTGCATATGTAGTTAAATTATGTTTAAGCGTGTTACATATATATAATAAAGGTTTGCCACATTTCAGATTTGTTTTTCGTAAAGAAATAATTTAATAAAATTGATTCCTCTCGCTATATTTTGACCTACTTCTAGGGTTAAAAATAAAAACAGTCTTTAAAATAAGGTGGAAGAAATTAACTTGACCAAAGCTTGTAAAAAAAAAAATCAATAATGCAGCAGGAATCACTTGGTCTGTCAATAATATAGTGAACTAATTAGAAAGGCAAATCTGAAATTAAGAACTATAAAAAAAACATGTAGTTTTAGCTTTCACATTATTACATGTGGTTAATGAAGAAAAACATATGTGGCTAAAGTAAAAGAAAGGGGGGGGGTCAGTATAAAGGCTTATTGCAGCCATTTTGCGATTATTAAGTTTAAGTTTGAGATTAACCTTCCTATAATCAGATTGCTAAAGTTGTTAATACTGAAGATGATGGGCTAATACGGCAAAAAGACTGCCTTTCCGAGCTCCCGAAGGTAGTCTACAAGATGCAGGAACATGATGACCAACGGGCCGATACCAGCAACAGGATGTTCAAGATCAACATTGAATAACCATGTCCGAGAAAAGAACTTAAAGCGGTAACACTTCTGCAAATTTAAAATGAACATTTAAACTAAATCTCATAACTTATCAAAGCTAGCTAAAATTACTATAAATGGCCAATATAATTTAAACTAATGTACTTTAAACTTTGAAATATTAATTCTTAAACTAAAATGTAAATTTTATGTTATTATTTTATATCCTAAATCTTGCCTGATTTAATCTGATTCAAGCCAAGTTAAACTAATTTATTCTGATTTGATATTTAATCTATCTTAATTTCATTTCTTTTCACTAAGTAAAGTAAAGTCAAATCTCAGATTTCACTTGCGTGAAATCTTATTATTTATAATTTATTTTTTTTTAGTTAAGTCTATGCAAATATTATTTTCAATTATTTGTTTATATATTTATGCTGTGTTCATTTAGAACAGAGTTTACTCATATTTAAGTTAACTGGTGAGAAATGATTAGGTGTTCTCACACATAATTTTGCGTTTATTAGCACACAAATGAAACTCCCTTCTGAAACGAGTAAAATAAAGTTTTGTTTAGATATATAATTAAGCGATTATATATGATTAAAAATAGGTTTGTGTTAAATGAAAAATGTGGTTAATATTTAGCTGAAGTGACTAAATGCATCATAAAGCTAGAATTAAATCTTATAATTATCCCAAAATATGCTGTAGCCCTCCTTATATATATATGAATGCCTATTAGATTCATTATATTTCTTTAATAGCATAATTATAAATGCTAATTTATGAACTGATTTACGGTGGTTCTATAGAAGGAAACTAATGTTTTTCATCTCAATATTATTATATAATGATGTCAGTGGGGCGAATGTGTTCTTAAGAAGCGCATACGCACATATACTTATTGCTGTATGTTATCTTTTGACTGGTCTTCTGGCTTTAATGGCCACCCCATCTATTTAGTTCAGACAGCTCTCTTTTCACAGTGGGCTTTTGGTTTTAAGGGTCATCTCATTACCTCTGCTTAAGACTGGATCACAAGCATCCAGATATATTGATCAGCTGTTCGATCACCCGGACTAAATGGTCTTTCGCAGCAATTGGTACGGTGGTAAGGAACCGGTTACATGGTAACAAATCCTGTAAGCAAGAACGCATTCGAGACGCACAAACTCAGATTGTATATTTTATATACGCCTTAGTATTTGAAGTCTTACTACCGACCATCATCAGTTCATCCCTCCAGAATAATTTATATTTCAGCTTTGATCTGAAACATAATCTAGTTTTATAAGCTTATAATCTATATAGAGAATTGTGTACTGATCAAATAAAATATTAATTATGATTAATGATGATCACTTTTGCAGATTAACTAAAGCAAATCTAGGCCACAAAACAGCATAAATAAGGCATAGATAATCATGAACTAAACTTGAAATAAATCTGTAGTGCTGTAATAATAGAGCTCATAAAAATGTAACTGGGTAAATTATAAATCATTATCACCTGCGAATGAGATAAAATCTTAAATCTGTAAATTTAAACAAAATGTAACTTGATAAATCATCATCACCTGCGAGTGAGGCCAAATACTAAATATGGAAATTAAGCAGCCTGTAACTTATACAATCATCATCACCTGTGAGTGAAACAAATTTGTGTCATTCAATTGATTTATTTTACTTTATTAATTAAATTTTGACTTTTATTAAATTTGTTTAAAATATAACTCTACTTAGGGTCTAAATTTTTGCTCATTATTCATTAGTTAATTATTAACTAGTAATTAGTTATTGTTTGAATATTTATAAATCACAGTCTAAATTTAATGATGTCTGTTAGTTGAGCCATATCTATATAGCTATACTTTAGGTTTGCCAATTTACATCAGTCTCGTGTTCCACTGATGTGCTACTGCCTGCATACGAATTAAGGAAATACTGGTGTAGCCTCATATAGGTCATCCATAAGATAGTAAATCTTTAAGCATTGGTAAAATAACTGCTGTGAGATTGGATTTGGGGTCTCAACAACCTCATTTCGATCAGCCTTGGGATGATTTGCTAAAACTGGATTTTGTTGCGTGAATGTACAAATATGACATTTACAATATCTAACTATAAATGTATTTTTACATGAAGGTTAATAAAAAAATTTAAAAAACTTAAATTTTTATGCATAGTTTTGAGCTATGCACACAAGAAAATTCCCGAAAACAGTGGCATTTGAGTGCATAGCCCTAAATGCAAATTATTGCAGGTAGGATGAAAACAAAGCTCTGCTGGTACCAAATTGATATTTTAACTTATGCTTTGCTCTCATCCACTTATTTTTTACATTATTGGTGTGGATAAGTTTGTCGTCCGGGTCAACAAAGTTGTCTTGGTGGATGACGACAGTGAAGGTATATCCCATTAGCTAGACCGCTTATATTGATATATACATGCCAGCCGTCAGTGATTATATGCGTACCAGGTAAAATGTGTTGCTGTATGAGCAGTTCCCGAGCAGCAGCTGATTTATCTTCAATTTCTGTTAAAAAACACTTTCTTGACCTTATCTCTATTCTACCGAACACCTACTGGTCTTTTCTCATTGCCCCCTATGGTGTTTTTTCCGTGAAATAAATAGGACTCATTGATCTCACTATCTGTGGTTTGCCGTTGTCATCACATCTGCCGACAAGTGCTGGATTTCTGTTGAAATATGTAGCACCTTCTTCCCAGTAAAAATGACATCAGTTCGCTAACAATAAAGTGCATTGGCAAATTATTCACGCAACAAAATGTTATATGAACAATGGTGTTCAAAGACATGGCTTTGGGAAAAAATGACTCACTTCTTATGGATGTACGTTGGCAGCATATTCTGCATTGCCATCTAAAACTATCTAAGCTGTCCGAATATTTTACCAGCGGACACTGAATATTCTTCGATAAGCACCTCCTGGCCAGCCATTTTATGGTTAATTCTGGAGTTTGAAATTGTTCCAGCAAGCGACGTGTATTCCAGCTTTCTGCCAAAATAGCCGCAACATCTAAAATTTCATTTTGGAGAACCAAAGAAGTGATAGAAATTCTCTATGCTATCCTTGACACTGCAAAAATTACACATGGCAAAGGTAGTTCTTAAAGTTGACAGCAGGGACTTTTTTTGTGACACTTGTTAAGTTTTGTCACACAAGCTAGCTCAAAAATGCACATAAAAATGTAAGTTTTTTTTATTAACCTTCACGTAAAAGTACATTTACAGTTAGATATACTTTACAATTAATTACATAGTATGAATAACCTAGCTCAAAATTGCACATAAAAATGTAAGTTTTTTTAATTTTTTTTATTATTAACCTTTATGTAAAAAATACTTACAATTACATAGTACGAATAAAATATAGTTCAGTTTTTTAAAAATAGAAGGCGAAAAGTTGTTGCCGCTAAAAGTCAGTTTTACCAAGTAATTTGTTACTATGTGTGCTAAAAAACTTTTATTACACATTTTTATCATTCTTATACATTATAGACAAAACAAGAACAATTATAATAGTTTTTACATTGTTACTGATAAAAAAAATTATTTATAAATGATATAAATATAATAAAAGTGGCATTAAAATTGCATACTACCATTTCAGATTATGTATTAAAAAATGTATAAATACAGATCATGTTTACATATTTATGTTAAATATATTTAGCTTCTTTAATAATAATGTATTAGCTAAGTGAGTAAGTGCAGTTATTTAAATTAGTTTTCCCATCTAAATTTCTTTTTGCTGCTGGACATATGCTAGATTTTTGACTAATTAGAAATTTCATTTCTTGAGAAAAAAGTAAGTAAAATATTGTAATTTTATATGAGTTATCACCCACTTAGGTGCTCTTTTAGTATGCGATCTCCACCATTTTGAATTTCAAAAACATCGTCTGACACATCTAAGTGATAAAAAAGTACGCGAAAATGGAAAAAAATTAGAACTTGGGTCATATGATTTGGAAACCCCCCCCCCCAATAAGAGCATAGCTAATGAAATTCTCGTGATACTACAAAAACGTTAGCTGTAACATTCTTGTATATGTGTTTAGTGTAAGTCTTAACATTATGTATAAGCTTTCTTTTTTTAATGACTTTTTTTTACCATAAATTTTCCCTTTGAACTACAAATTTTTATAATGTAATGGTATGGAAAAATGTCATAGATGGGATGTGATGTAAATGATTATTGAAAATATAATTTTTTAGTGAGCATAGAAAATGAGTAGAAAATCAACATCAGAAGCCTATACAAGTAATAAATAAGTGATAAATATGACCTAATCAGCAATAATCAATAGTTAACAGTTACCCTTTGTGATAGGATTTATAAGAAAACACTATAAAATCTTAGCTAATCAGCATCTAGCTAATGCCAAACATAGAGCATAATATTATAAAACAATCGATGTTTTATGTGAACATGCATATTTTACCTACAGTAATAAATGTAAAAAAATGCTGGTATTATTCTATCAATGTTCTTGGTCACCTTAATATTTGAATGTACTGATTATCAATATACTTAACATAAAGCCTATAACGTAGAGTAAATGTATTTCAAAAGATAATTTATGATCTTAGCACCAATTAAATAATTCTGAAAAATTATATAGACATCCAAACACATAATATCCAACATGCATCAAAAATACTGTTATGTCTGAGCTAGTTTGGGATACAACTCTAGTGAGTTATCATGCCAAAAGACACAAAACTGAATAAATTCTAGTATTAAATAATTTTGTTGGAATAACTTAAATAATAAAATGAAACATCTGATAAAATACTCTAGTATCTGATCTTCACTATTTATAAATATCTGAAAGTATTTTAAATTGACAAAAATAAAATAAAAAATTATTTAACATGGTTTAAATTTTAATTTACAAATGTACAAATTGTAAGCCCTATTAAATAAACACATATTTACACTCATGCATTTAGCAATATAAAATGTTTCAATTATTCCAGTGAAATTATTTAATATTGGAATAAAGTTTTATGTGTGTATACTTTCTCTTGTTCACAGTCATGATGATTTTCTCAATCCTATAGGAAATGGTGATCATGTGATATATTTATCTGATATGTGCATGGATGTCTGTATAATTTCTTTGGATTTTGCTAAGGTCATACAAATCACCTTTAATGTTTATTCAAATTATATTATAGATTTTATGATGTTAAGTTTATTGATGGCTAGTATACTCAAATTACTAGGTGATCAAGAGTATTGGAGATGATCACATAATTATCATAATCACCGCATTTTTTAAATATGTTTATTACTTTAAGCAGTTTAACATCTAACTGTGCTTGCAGATGAATATTAATTGTTTTATATTATTGTGCTCTAAGTTTGGCATTGGCTAGATGCTGATTATCCTAAGATTTTGTAATGTACTTCTAAAATCCAGTCACAAATGATGACTGTTGACTTTTGATGATTATTTCTAGGGTGACATATTTATCATTTATTTTTAATGTTGACTTCTGATGCTGGTTTTCTATTTGCAGTAAAAATAGTGAAGCTTTTTATGGTAATGATTTGACTTGACTTGTCTACCACTCTACCTCCATTCCATACTGTAAAATGGTGATTACATTCTGTTTCATTAATGTAATGGTTCCAGTTGTAAATAATATTCATAATAGATCACTATCTCAGCAATTTGTTGACAGGTCAAACACCAGTTTCATAATTGTGATTCAGACGATAATAGTTATATAAAATTATTCAAACAGTAAATTGATGCTTCTGATGATAATCACATCAGGTATTAATTAAATTGCAGATTACTATCTAGCAATTCCCAAAGGATCAAACACCTCACTCATCCCAAAATCATGCTGTTAATTATGATTTCTATTTTTATATTTATAATTTTGACTGGAGTTAAACTGGCTTTTACCCTGGATGCCACTTTCCATTGGGAAAGAATGACTCCCGACCTACTATTAGTCCACAGCAAGTCCATTCCCTGTTAAGATGTCCATATATATCCTGGGCAGATCATATTTTCTCAGGACCATAGTGAATTTCTCTTATATTATTTGGAATGTCATCAAGCCATACTGATCATTATGTGTATAACGAAAAAAAAATTATTTACCTTGAATATATTAGGATATTTTATAAGATATGTTATTATCAACAGCTCCTTTGTATCTACTTCAAAAATCACAGGAGTAATTTTTTTTATTAATTTACTTCCAATGCATACACATGTATAAAAATAAAATATCTTTAAAATAATAATTGTTGACGAAATTACAATTGCCTTGCTGCTATTTTTAGTAATTCAAATATTAACTAAATAAATAAGCTACAGATACAATAATAATAACAAAAAATAATTTGTTACGGCCTTATATTTTCAGATCAAAGAAATCTTACCATAGTATTGTTCATAATAAAATAATATAGTAAATTTACTAGTAAATGTCTATGACTAGGTATAAATTCCATTCTTTTATGTATCATTTTATTTTCCTTCAGTCACTCTTCTCCATATATACTTTTAAAATTGCAGGTGATAAGTATATGTCTTTCATGATTAAGCACAATGCACCATTCTTTTATTCTGGAAGGCTGGAAAGTTGTTAACTTGGGGAAACTGCATAATTCAGATTTCCAACTAGTGCACTTGGATGGATTCTAGCCCATTATATTAAGATCTATCATCATATAAAATCTTGTCATGTTTTCTTTGCATTGAAATTTTTTTTGTTAAATTGTTGTATATTGATTAGCACTGAAAAGTGCTTTTACACATCCCTAGTTATGATGCAAATATTCCTGATTATGTGTTCAACTTGAGAAAGACAATGGCTACATCTTAATCTTAGCACATATTAATTTCTTGACATGGACTCTTTTCTTTCTCTAAATGATCCTTTCTTTTCAGTGTTGATATTTTTTGATTACATTTTTCTATTTATACATGCCACATAATCACATGCTTTCCATCATCTCTAGTCTTAATTCCCATGGTTTTGTGATTACATTTATTAAATATCCTAATATGACAAATGAGTTTAGCAAAAAACACTAATTATATTTCATTCATTATGTACATTTTAATTAATTAAAATTAATTAATTAATTCAATTTAAATATATTTCAAATAATTTGCTTCAAGGTATCTTCAAAACTTGAACCTTTCACAAATTCAATAATTACACCTGGGTCTCTTTTTACGCGGACTTATTTAACACGATTTTGAAGTTACCCGATTCATATATTTCACCGGAAGTCGAACTCCGATAATGCGATATTACTTTAAATAATAAATTTCGCGCACTTACATTATATTGAAAGTAATAGCACATTATTGGAATTCAACTTTCATTTTAGTAATTTCAATATTTTCAGTGCTTTATAATAGTAGGATTTTATGCAAAAATGAAATTAAAATCATGATTTCCACATTTTATGTATACACACATTAAATTTTACAAGATTATAATGTAAATTTGTTCAAACATTGTGCGTGTTAATTTTGCATTTTAAATCACATTCTGTTTTTGCTTTTTAAAAAAGAACGTAATCAATTACAGTATTAATCATTTAGTGTCCGCAAGTTTATTTTTAAAAGGTGAATAATAGCAATGAGCACAATTAAAAATTAAAATCTGATTTTTAATTGTAATTAACAATTTAAAAATTACTTACGGTGACTTGAAATTAAAGTGATGTAAAACGAAATTTGATTTTTAAACGGAATTGAAAATTAAAAAATTAAAGACAAAAATAAGAATTTAATTTTTGGTTGTTAGTTTTAATTAAATTTTTCCCAGCAGTGGTGAATAAATGTCTTTTTATTATCATAAGTCTAAGTTCATAAACAATTAATAAAATCATTGTCTCAACGATTAATTACTAATTACGTTGTCATTAGAAAACCATTAACACAATGTGAGAGTGAACTTTGCGTTAGTTGTATTTCCTCTTGTGAAGAATCTATTTTTTAGCAGTTTGCAAACGAAACTGTTTATCAGCAAATGGCGATAATAATTAAAACGTGTATAAAAAAATGTAAATTACTGTACTGTAAATTATGCATAAAAATATATTATTTTGAATAAAATTAAATATTATAGTTAAAAAAAGTTTGTCTTGTATCAATTTTTTTCAAATTTGAAATTTTTTATTAGTCATATTTTATTTCCTTATATTTTTTTTGCGCGAATTTTAAAGTAAATTTTACATTGGTGCTTTGCTTTTACGCGAGTTTTGAAAAATCACAATCCGCCCCCCCCCCCTTTTTTTCAAGGTAAGTTACATCTATTTTTGCGCGATTTCGTTTGCACGTGTTTTCTGAGGAACCTATCTATCGCATAAAACGAGACCCAGGTGTATATCACTATTTGTATAGAATTTTTAATTATACTAAAAATGTTTTCCAATTTTACATAGATCAAAAAAAAATATATATATTTATTTTTTAAGAAAAGAAACAAAACTTATTACCAACTTTTGCAAACTAATATAGAATTTGCATATTTTTGTTTCTTTATATTTATAATTTAGATATTCTCATTCCTCATCATTTTATTTTAAGAATTTGTGTTTCAATAATATACTTTATTGTACAAAATAGATTACATGAATTTGTTTCTTTACCGAAAATTACATTGTTGAAATATATGGTTATGTTCAGCATCATCTTTCAGTTTTTTCTGGATCTTTTGTCTCATTGCAGAGGGCCCTAGGTAGAAAGGAAACCCAAGGAAATTAGTTGGTTTCCCATGATAAACTTGTGTATTTATCTTACCAGTGTAAATAAACCAAGCTGATGTTTTGTTAATATTGATTTTAAGTTTATATTTGAGGGTGTATTCATTAAGTATTTTTTTCAGAGTAGGTAGTTGTTTTTTGGATGTAAGAAAAACAGTAAAATCATCCATGTATGCAATACACAGTATATATAGTCCAGTGTGGGGAATTTGGATTCCTTGTAATTTTTGTTGTATTTTGTTTATGAGAGGATTAATATAGAACATAAATAATAACGAACCGAGTGGAGACCCTTGAGGTATGGATTGGTGAGAAGAGAAGGAAGGTGATGTTCTACCATTTAATTGTAATATGGATTTCACAACTAAGGAGTACATTGGTTAGTAGGTGTAAAAGATAGCAAGGTATTTTGGTGTCTGCAAGTGTCTCAATTAAAATTTCAATAGGGACTGAGTCAAAAGCAGCCTCAATGTCAACTTGAACAGCCATTGGAGCATACTTTTTCTGCTCTTTTCTGCTCTCTGACTGAATTTACAATGGTTTTAAAAATGAGGGCAGCTTGGCCTGTTGAGGAGCCTTTTTTTTCATGTTGCATTGGTGATAATAGAGGTAGGAGATATGGTTCGATTTTATCTTTTAGAACCTTTACCAGAATTTTAATACCAAGGGGGCTCATGGAGATTGGTCGCAGATTAGATAGATTGGATATTGAAGCTTGCTTTTTGTTGAATGGAACTAAGGAGATTGGATATAGATCTTTTATGTTATACAACCTTTGTGATGGATAATTTGCTAAATTACATAGATATGTGGTGATAAACTGACTGAGATGTGAGAATACAAATTTAGGGATTTCATGTGGCCCTGAATGACAAGAGTTTGGAATTGTGGTTAGCTTCAGCAAGAAATCAGTAGCATGGAAAGGTTTATCTAACTCTGGTTGACCAAGTAGATCTTCAGGTGGTGCGAAAGCACCATGTTACTGCAGCTTTTGCTTGAAGTATTCATATATTGTCTCTATCATATTATGTCCAGCTTTGGTAATACCATTGGTTTCAAGTGCTTGTGGAACTCTGACAGTGAAAGGATACTCCAGAGCCCATCTAATGTACCCTCATGTCCAGGTGTGTTGTTTTGTTACACAGATTTTTTCTTTTTTATGGCAAGGTACTTTTTTAGAGTGTTGCAGGTGTCATATATTTGTGTGTCTTTTTATATGTGCCTAGGAATCTGGAGCAGATTTACACATGGTGATTCTTTTATGTAGCTCATCGGCCAGAGTTAGGAGTCTTGAGGATGGTGGTGTGGTTTGGGTAATATGATTTATATTAAATGACAGAATGTTAATAAAGGAAATGTACCGTTGAACAGGATCAAGTTGCATAGTGCTGATGTTAAATAACATAATATATGTTTCAGAGTACAAAAATTCAGAAGTGTGTGCAGGAAGAATTATTCTTATTGTTTTATGAAGTTGAATTGTTGATGTTTGCATTGTACTTAGATTGAGTTCAAGCATTTGGCTAGAGTGATCAGAGAAGGGTGAGAGATTAAGTGTTAACTTAATTAAGTGATGAAGCATGGGTGAATAAAAACACAAGTCAATAAGTGAGATGTAACGATTGCAGTTGGGTGGTAAATAACCTTCAGCACCCATTAGTGGTATTGCAAGTTGATGTAGCCACTTTGAAACAAAAGTGTGATAACTCATGTTAAAATCACCCATTAAGATAACTGGGTAAGAGGTTGATGATAGTAGTGAGTTAATGGTAAGCAGTAATCTTGAGACGACAGCTGGTCCAGGAGGTATGTAAACAAAAATTAGGTTGAGTGCAACAGTATGGTGATGAAAAGTGACTAAGCAGGTTTGAGTCTATATATATAATTTTAAATGATGAAAAATGGCAGCTTCTTGTAATGATTAGTCAAGTGCCTCCTGAAGATGAAGATGAATCTCGTGAACAGGTGGAAAAGCCTTGGGGCCTTAAAAAGGTTGTGGGGTCAATCTGAGAACCACTATATATTTTTGTTTCCAGCAGAGACCCAGGATGTGTGGCTGTGTAAATTGAATCCATTTACTTAGCTGGAAGTTTTTTTTAATTGTAAATTACTTCTTTACCTCTTTTTAAATCAAAATACACAAGCCTGGGGATTACTGAAAAGATATATCTGACTTAAATACACTAATTTGTATTTAAAATAGTTAATAATGTTTATCCCTTTCTGTTATATATCTAAGCACTTTATTTTATTGTTTATTAGTTTCCTTTTTTATTCAGGAGTAGGGAAGCTTGTAATGCAAAATAATGCCATACTTGGGCTGAATTTGAAACCATTAAAATATATATATCCCAAAATTGATTAATCAAAGTTTATGTCCAAGCCAAACATTTATTAATAATTGTTCTAATATTTTAATAACTATATTGATGTTTAATGTTTATTTTCAGTGTCAAAAAATATAAAGTATTTTTGGAAAAAATGTAATATATATACATTTAGAAATGAAAAATAATTTCCCAAATCTTATAAATAAAAAAAAAAAAAACAAATGGAAAATTTTTTAAAACTTTACTGTTAAAAATGAAAATATGAATAAAATTACATTATTTATTGTCTGCATACTATTTCAAATCCTATGTATATATATAAAGCACCTTAAATTAGAAAAAAGTTCCTTTGCAACTTAGATCCCCTAATGCAGGGGCCCCCAACCCTATGCCCGCGGGCACCATGGTGCCCGTACATTTTACTTGTGCCCGCTGCTATCCGAACACGGTAAAAAATCATTTATCTGATACAAATAAATTTAATTTTTAAAATTTCTTAGAAATTATTGTATTATATTGTAATCAAATTGTAGGACAT
This sequence comes from Epiperipatus broadwayi, assembly GCA_028023455.1. Taxonomy (NCBI): domain Eukaryota; kingdom Metazoa; phylum Onychophora; class Udeonychophora; order Euonychophora; family Peripatidae; genus Epiperipatus; species Epiperipatus broadwayi. Next base: position 1,110,434 of record JAQFVV010000105.1, on the reverse strand, counting down.
ACGATACTTTTACAGCGTAAAAATATAAATGTTAATTATATGTTAAAATTTTATTTTTGAAATAAATATTTTTTTGTACATTATGTGTATTATTAATAATATCCAACGTATATAAATTTGCATTGAAAAAATAAATGGTGCTCGCCATCTGGTTGAAAAAAATAAATGGTGCCCGCCACCTGCCTGGTATTATAGAATGTGCTCTCAAGTGCAAAAAGGTTGGGGAACCCTGACCTAATGCTATCTAGGGACACTTTTTTTTCATATAATTGTATTTCCTACTACCCAAGTGAAAAATTCAAGAGAGTTCATCAATTGGCTAGCGTAAAAATCAAGAAATCCCAAATATCTGTTTTTTATATCAAGGTTAAAAAATAAGTCATTGATATATTGCTTTAGCATTTCAGACCACAATTTTGTAATAAAACATACCAGATACTCTGCTTTGTTTTAGTTTTTTGTGTATAGAGTTTATTTTCAACAGTATTTTTATTATTCAGAATGAGATAATAAATAAAAATTGAATACAACTGTAATAAAGATTGCTATTATTATGAGATTATCTTCCTTTCCCATCAGTAAAGACTGCACCATATTACCTTCATTTATTTTTGCAGTCAATCCATCAACAATCATCTGACTATTCCAGATTAACCTTGTGGCTTTTATAACTTCTTTATCAACCAAAAATGTTAAGCCTGTTACAACTTGAAAGAATTAATTCACTAGAGGAGGACTTGAATACCAGGTCAACACCATGATCAACAGATGTACTAACCAAGTCATACTACTAGTAATAGTAAAATTAATGTTGAAATATATTTAACAATTAGTATCTGCCTTAGTTATCAAAATCCTTATTTATATTCAAAATGAAAAACATAAAATATATGATGACTTGTCTAAAGTGTATTAATGTAAAGTATCAAAGTCAAAATAATGTCAAACGACAAAAAAATAAAGAAAAATATTAAATGGAACGCTTCCAATAATATGTAAAATACCCACCCCCACCATTTGTAAATAATAAATTAAATGCTGATTAAACTAGTTTTTGTCCTCTATTTTATAGTCTTGTACTTTTACTACTTTCATTCAAATTAGTGTCTTGTATAATTTGATTTAAATTGATATCCAGCTCTACCATTATTTGTTTTATAGGAAGTTTTTTTTTGTCAACACTACAGGTAGCTAATTTTTCATGGGTATTATAGAGCATGTCACATTTCTTTAATGATCCTGCATTATTCACATGATCACCAACTTCTTATGCTTGCTTATAACTGTTATTAAAACAGGCAAAACTCTACATATTGCCACTCAATGCAAGCCAGAGTAATCAATGGATGCCAGAAGACTTGTGCATAAAATCCCCATATAGTGCCTACTCATCCAATATCCCCAGAGTAGTTTCTGGCTTCTCACTGACGAAGGCCACAAGCCAGAAACTACTCTGGGGATATTGGATGAGTAGGCACTATATGGGATTTTATGCACAAGTCTTCTGGCATCCATTGATTACTCTGGCTTGCACTGAGTGGCAATACGTATAGAGAGTTTTGTCTGTTTTAATCCTGCGTTATTCATTATGTAAGAATTGAACCAGGAACTCTTATTAGTTGAATATGAAGCAAATGGGTAAAAGATCTTATTTGATATGAATACTGAGAGCACAAATTTGTATATATAATGAAAAAAATTACTTTTTCATTATATGATGCTTAAGTACATATTCATACTCGAGAGAAGTATTTTTTTCTTAGTATTTTGAACATTGATCACTATAATAAAAAGTAAAGCTAAAAAAATACATAATAATTAGTAAGAAAAAAATTATGGATAACTATTGTATCAGTAAATAGTTTGATTGTATTACATATAGTGCAAAAATTAGTAAGAAAAAAAATATAGATAACTACCTTACTGTAATAGTGTATAGTTTGATTGATATATATAATTCAAAAGCAATAACATAAAAATACACAATAATTAATAAGTAAAAATTTATGGATAACTATTATATTAGTAAATAGTTTGATTGTATTACTTGTAGTGTAATGATTAGTAAGAAAAAATTATAGATAACTACCTACTATAATAGTATATAGTTTGATTGTTACATATAATTCAAAAGCAACAACAAATCTATATGAAAGCAAAAAAGTTACCACTAGACCTTAATCAATTTTTAAATTTCTTTAACCACATCACAAAAAAAAAAAAACATTTTATCCCATTAAGTGGTTTCCATTGTTTATTATTTAATAATGACTTTGCCATTTTTGTCTTATATAAAGAAAGAAAACAGAGGGAAATAATTTTAATTGCAATATCAAGATCAGTAAAAGATTTTATAGATTTGGTTGTACAATGACAAAAAAATAAATATATATATTTTTAAAAAAAACAATAGTAGCATATATTGGTGCATGAATTTGAACCCTTGTTTTTCTCAAACACTTTTAGATAAGAATATGGATAACTAATAAAAAAGTTAAATTGCTAAAAAAAATCTAAAATCTTAAAGAAATATAGTATCTAAAGTCAAATTACTATTCCTTTAACTGTTATCAAAAAAGGGAAGTTAGGAGATTAGTTTTTTTATCTGATTTTTATAAAGACACTAAAACAATTTTTAAGCCATACAAATTTTCCAAATGTCTGCAAAATCCAGAAAGAAGGAATTTATGATTCTAAAACTAATGTTCATATTCAATAACAAATCTTACATTTTATAAGGCAGGCTCCACTATATCAGATTGTCCTCAAAATTTAATATCCATAGCACATATTTTTAATTAAAGAAATTAAACTTTGTAAAAATCTATTTTCTGTACAATAGTTTTTAAAAGCAAAATTGTAATTTTTTACATTAAAAATTCATTTTTAGATAAATTCAATTTGTTAATTTTTATTAGTCGTTAATTAGATTAGAGATTATCTAATAATAATGTAGGTAGGGGTTGGTTTAATACTTTATAGAGGGATGTAATCATAAACATGAGACCAAAGTCATGTGAAAAAGATGTATGATCCATATATGCACATTTTGTGCTGAACCAGCATTTATCAGTTAGTGTAGTGAAAATTACACTACAGGAATAAAAATTCAATGTGTTTAGTTTTAATGTCTGTTGCATCATATTGAATTTTATTTTTTTTAAAAACTTGGTTGAAGATGCAATCTTCACAATTTTATATAACGTTAAAATTAAAATATTGTACGTTCCATAAAGGCATACTATAAAAAATAAAATGGGAAAAATATAATTATTATAAAAAAAAATTTAAAAATAAAGAATTTAGGCCATTTTATAGGTATTAATTTTAAATTTATTCATAAATGATTAATTTTGATATATGAATTTTAAAATAGATATTTTGTTAATTTATATATAATTTTAGTAAAATTTCAATTAATGATATACAAGTAATTCTCTTTTTACTTGATAGATTGGTTCCCGAAAATTGCATGTAAAAGAAATTTGTATAAAAATATACAATGCATATATAGAAAATAAGGAGATTGTTTCCGAACCTAAGAAATCCGTGAAAATAATTAAATAAACCATATGAAAAATGCGTGTAGTATATTATATTTTTGTGCTGTGTTAAATTTTATTTCATACACATTGAGCATAAATAAAAAAAACTTGGAAGTGATAACAATGAAACACCCATTGGTTTCTCTACACAAGCCATTGAAAAGTTCAAAGTGTATCATCACTTCCACATTATAAGTAAAAAAAAAAATTGATATAAGGATTATTAATGCAATTTATTACTTTTATTTCATTTAACTTATTAATTTTTTTTAAATTTAACAGCTAATATATTCAAAAAGAAAAGTTTTAGGCCCCCAGAACTGTACATTTATCAAAACTACAGGCATCTTGCTTGTTAACAGAAAAATAGATTTTATTCTGTCATTATCTAACAATAAACGCATATGTTTGCGCTTGAGTGGAATACCATCACTTTCAGTAAAACTTGCAATGAATAACTAACCATCTATTGATTTTTGGCAAAATTAATAAATATAAATTTAGACAAATTAATTAAATTTAAACAAAATTAAATCATATAATATTCAATTGACCAAACACTTTACTACTTTTACAATTAATTTTTTAAACAACAATACCAACAAGAAATTTTTTTTAAATAACCAAATGCAAACAAACCATCAATACCAAAACAAAATGACAAAAAACATTACAATGCAAACAAATTTTTGTTTTCAGGAAGATTGCTGAAAAAGATTTTTGATTTTAAAATAATGAGAAATAGAGATGAAACTTTTTTTAAAAAAAAAAAATGATAATCTACATATTTTTTTTTTTTTAGCTTTATGTTGTAATCTTGATGAACTTGACCTCAGAAACAAATCTGTAAAAATAAATACTGAATTAAAACATTTACAATCTTCTAAAATGGAAAATGAATTGTTTATATTACTTAGATGAAATTATTTAAAATTTTAAAAAAAAGTTTAATAACAACTTTAATAAACTATAAATAATTTTGAGAATGTAAGATGACTGTTTTTTTAAGCCTTCCTGTCAATAGCTTTCATTTTTTCATTCTAATCATGAATACACCACAGCAGCTCTAATCTCAAAGCACTCTTTTTTTTTTAACCAATAGTGTTGTTATATTCATAATCGTGCAAAAAAAAATTGTATAAAAAGAGAATTAGATGCATAATAGTAATCAGTTTGCTAATTTTCGTACCTCATTTTGAAAATAGCTCAGATTTTTTTTTTTTTTATCTAGACCAGCACTTCTTAAACTTCTTTCATTCATAACCCCTTTTTATCATCGAGATTTTTTCGTGATCCCAGATATAAAATAGATATAGAAATAAATATTCCCATAAATAATTTATTTCTTTTGTAATACATATAAAAAATAAGTAGTTTTAGGATTTGTTTTAACTATACAAAAATTAATGAAAGAAAATTTAGTTTTAACGAGACGGAAATATTTGATACTGCTGGACGCAAAGCATCTTCAACGTTTTTCACTATTGAACGATATTTGGATTTAATATACATTAAAGCTGAAAAAGTCATTTCACATAAGTATGTGGTGCTGAATGGCAGAAGAACATTTAATGTCATTTCAGAAATTGTGAGAAATTCAGTCGTAGCTTCGATCCAGAATTCAGTCAAGGATTTTTATGGAAAGTCAAGTTTTAAGTTTGAGTCAGTCGATAGCTCAGCAAAAATTCCTCTTGGCTTTATATGGCAGGTGATTAATCTCATTAATATCAATCAAAAATTGTCTTTGAATCCAATATAACTTTTTGAAATCTAAATTCGATATAAAGTATTTGCAAAATTGTGTTTCTAAGGTTTTTAAGTGATCTATAATAATTTTTGCAATTAAAGTTTTACAATTATTTTTTCAATTATAAAATTGTTGATAGTAGAAAACATTTTCAATGAATCGTTTTCCACCCTATTCTTCCAAATGTTGATCTTTTTAATAAAACCTTCAATTTTATCATTCGAAGTAAAAATATTGCTATTTCATCCTTGAAGAGACAAGTTAAAATCATTTAGCTTCGCAAAAACATCAGACAAATAGCACAGCTTTTATAGCCATAAGTTATTTTGAAAAAGAGCAGCAAGATCAGATTTTTGTTTGCTTAAAAATACAATAATTTCTTCTTTTAATAAAAATAATCTTAAACTTTACCCTCTTGACATCCATCTTACTTCTGTATTTAATAATAAATTTTTGTATTCAGAGTCCATGTCTTTACAAAGATTTGAAAATAAACGGCTGTTAAGGGCACGGCTTTTAATAAAGTTTATAATTTTGACAGCATCCTGAAACACATCGTTCAATTCCATTGCTAATTTTTTTGCTACAAGGGCCTCTTGATGGATCAGGCAGTGTGTAAAAGTTAAATGATTATTACCACAAGCTTTAACAAATGATTTAAAATCAATATTTTCATCAGTCATTGCTTTTGCACCATCTGTGCATACTCCAAAGCAATTTTTCCATCTTCAGTTTTAAAAATTTTGTCTACTTTATTATATATGTCTTCCCCTCTTGTATGTTCTTCCAAAGAACGACCAAATAACAATTCTTCCTCAAATGTTTTCTTTATAAATGTACCTGACATATATTACTAATTGAGCTATTTTTGAAATATCAGTTGTTTCGTCCAACTGAATTGTAAATAATGGGTTTTCTTTAAATCTAGTAATAAGTTGCTCAAATTGATCATTGCTAATTTCAGAAATTCTATTAGTGACAGGAATTTTCTGAATTTTATCACCATATTTACTTCTGTGAAGTATTTCTACCATTTTAATAGCAGCAGATAATATAATGTCTCCAATATTATATGGCTTTTTATTTTTAGCAATCAGATATGAAACTTGATATGTTGCGAGTAAATATTTTTCGTTAACAGTTATAAATTTTTCAAAATATTTTTTTTTTTTTTTTATTTGAAGTTTTAACAGTCATTCGAAATATTCTTCTGGTTTATCGACTTAAGAAGGATGCTTGGATTCAAAATGCCTTTTTAATTTTGATGGTTTCATACCTTCCATAGACAAAACATTTTTGCAAATTAAACAAAGAGGTTGTTCATTACCATCACAGTTGTTGAAAGTAAGTTGGTGTAGAATATAAATTATTGAATATTTGATATTAAAACTTATAATAAAAATAAAAAACAAATAAGGAAATTGTGGGATGTATATAAAAGAGAAAAAAATTGATAAAAAAGGAATTGATGTGAAAGAAATTAATAGTAGAATAACAAGAAAGCAAAGTGTCTTTTTAAAATATGAAAATAGAAAGAATAGCAATAAATAACTATGGTTTTAATATACTGTAACAATCATTTGACACCTGATATATATCAAGTAAGTGTTTCTTCCATTAGATAATCAACTTTTCCAATATGAAACTCATATATTTGGATAGTGCTCCATTAAAATATTCATTATATTTTAGGCTTTGCCTTTTTTATGATGAAGTACCTCCTATTTCTAGGTTTAAACTTAGATTATTTTTTGTTATGCATAATTTAATCTTGATTCATCAAATAATTATTTTCATATTGGACACTATGAAACAATATATATACTTGAATTATTTAGACAATATATCCATAAAAATATATTTCACTTTATTGTTGTTGTTGTTGTTACTTATTCTATAATATCATTCATTCTTCAAATAATGTGAATTCCATATGCATAATCAATTGGGCATTTAATCTCATTATAAATTTGGTGTCTTGGTCCCCATTACATCATCCTTCATTTTCTCTCACTTCTGCCTGGACCAAATTTCATAATCACACTGAATATTATTATATTTTCTGCCAAATCTTCAGTTTGCACAACTCTTGAATGCAATCACCTTTAAATTATTACTTAATCTATTGAATAAATATTTAAATTGAATTAATAAAGCAGTAATAACAATTTTATTAGTATAATCAAGCACAAACAATCATATAAATTAATTAGACAATATTTAAGTTATTTATTTTTTCTTTTACGATATTTTCAGCATCTGGAATATATTATTAGTCATTATCTTTCTGTTGAATATCATGTTTGGTTTACAAACTTCTCTTTTCATATATGCATTTCTGCAAACTTTCTATTTCCTCTATCACTGACATTTTAATATCTATCATGTTGGTTTATTTAAAGTTATACACACAAATGCTTGCATGACAAAATACTGATTATGAAATAAACTTTTGGCAACAAAATAGTAATTTAATCCTCTTAGATACAATTAACCATATTAAGTAATAACCTGTAGATTTATACTTTACGTTGCAGCTTTACATTGGAAGTGTGATAGCACGATTTAATATTATCAAATTAACCATATTATGAAACTTAAAATCCACATTGCTCATATATTAACTTCATTTTATAAATTCTGACTCGACAAAAGATCTCAAATTTAGCAGACAGTTAAAAAATATATTTAAAATTATAATAGTATTTACTCTTATTAACTTAATTCTTTCCTTATTCCTTTTACTAGTAAATAAAATCCTATATCTGCTTTTTAATTATTTTGATTACTAAATATCTCTTCTAAACTATATATTTGGCAATCCATGTTACAGCACTATTGTCATTAATAAATATCTCTCCAAAATATGCAAAGATGGTATTATATTCCCTAAAATACTAATAATTATATAAGTAATGAATGTCTATCTACATATTCTTTTAAATGACTGAACTGTAATTTAATAAGTGCATGCCTGCAATCTCAATCATATCAATAAACAAAAGATCACCATTAAAATCAATTATCACTTTCAAACAGCAAATATTATAAGATTTAAAGTGTAATAAAATACTAGCATTAAAAATCTTTAAAACACTTAACTGCAGCAATATTAAATGTGGAGTACTATGTTTTTAATAAATAAATTTTTTCCATTTGACATTTCAATACTAAATCTGTTCTATATATGCATGCATACATTTAATTTGTATATTGATTACTATTACATTAATTTTTTTTTTTTTAGTAGATTTTCCTAACTATTAAATGATTCATCTAATTTAAATATATTTGTAATTTAGTAATATTTAACCTTAGGATGGAATTATTGTATTTCATAGTGGTAAAACCATTATTTTAATTGTTACTTATTATTTTAACTTAAGATAGACCAAATTTCATTTTTTAAATCTTTGATAATACTACAATTATTTTAAGGTGGAACATGTGTATACATCTTTCTATTTTATAATGAAATTAATATGCAAATTCCTTTTTAAAACCCTCATTAAAATATTGTTTGAATTTACAGAATTCATTTACAATAATTAATATTTTAATTAAATGTTCTTGCTAAATCAAATACTTTAAACTATTAGTAATACATCCAATTTTACAACATTGTGCTATAGGAAAATATTTAAATTTAAGAAAAGTAATTCATTTGAACTTTTTTTTTTTTAGATTGACTGGAACCATGGACTATAGCATTTTAACTGAAATATACACATTTATCAATTCTTTGGGTTTTATAAATTTTAATTTTGTAGAATTTTTAGTGAATGTGCAGCAAGGAATTAATTTTTGTTGCCGTATGGATTTTTAATTATTTAGCTAGCATAGGTTGTTTGTTTTTACATTTGATGGCAACTGCTTCTTTTGTCTCTTTTGTGAAGAATTACTATAGTTTTACCCTGTCTTATGTTTTTTTTCCTTTGGGTAGATCTCAGGCATGCAAAGTGATATTCTACAAAAAGGGGAACTTTTTTCTACTCATTATTTGTTTTTTATCTAAGATATTAATGTTACCAAAATCTATTTCAACAAACTGTTTTTTACAAGGAATAAAATTGTACAATACTTTTTTTCCTGTGTATATCCAAAATTTTCAATTATTTAATTGTTAAACATACAAATAAACAGTAGATTGCAGGTTTGTTTCAGTCCTTTTACAATAGTTTTAAACAAAAGTAAAAAAAAAAAAAGTGCATAGAAAATATTATTTTTGAATCTTTAATATCAATAAGTCTTATGTAATTGTTTACTTTAAAAAATATATAAAGTAAGAAAAACAACCTTAATTAGATTTTCCAAAAACATTGAATATTAAAAATTTACTAACAAAATTTTGATTATTCTAATAAAATTTAATGAATATATATATTCTGAACACAGTTTGTATAATTAATAAAATATAAAGTTAGGAAATTGGAAAAAAATTATGTGACTATTTAACTTAACATTTCTAAGATAAAGAATCTTTTATTATTGTAATATTTATAAACACTTTCCTTATATGAGCCAAGAAAAGTTTATTTATTCTTTTAACATGGTATGCTTAGCATGTTTTCAACTAGCTTGTATTCATAACTTTTCACTATGAAAACCCTTACACTTATTTACCATTAATTACAAATTATTATATATATATATTATATAATCATTATGATTCTGTTCTTCTCTGACTTTTAATTGTGATTATTATTATTGTTTTGTTTAAATTTTCTAAATTTATAGGCATGCATTGCATTCTTCCACTAACACTTATGGTTGACTAGACAAGGATTAGCTATATTACATCACATTGCAAATGCTGTCTTCACACTGTTAAGTTTTATTTTGCAGTTAAAAAATCTGTTTTTTTTAAATACATATATTACCTGCCTTTAATAGTTTGTCTAAGAAATTTTTTATTAAGTCTTAAAAATTTTGAAACTCTTTCATCCATAATTTATGAAAATTCTTCAGTAATAGTTATTTTTTCTTTTCACTTGTGTTCTAATTTATTTCACCTATTCATTTTTATTTACAGCATAGAAATGTTGGATATATGCATTTTTAATGTAATCTTAAATCTAGCTTGTAATAATTTGTTGTATGATTATGCTAGAATATTGTTAATTTTTAACATTTTGTAATATTAATAGTAGTCTACAAAAGCATGTTTATAATTAAATAAAAGTATAGCCGTTATATTTATTAGTAGAATATTTGTATTGGTCTTAATCTGAGAAAATTGCTTGAGATATCAGTCTTTAATAAAGCGTTAACAATAAAACTATTTTAAATTAGCTATGTAGGTAGACTGAAACTTTGAGGTAAGGAATTTTATTTTACTGAATATAGGAAAATTAGCTAATTGTTTGTTTTAATAATATATTTCATGCACAAACAATTTTGTTTTAATAAATCACATTATTTGGCATTTCTAATATTATAAAGCTCTATTACAACTGATTAATAAAATAATTTTATTGGCTTAGCAGTATATAACCATTTGTTCTATTATCCTATCTTAAGAATTGAGTATCAGATTTAGGTTGGATTAATGATGTTATAATGCTAACCAATGTTTTGAAGTTGGACTTGCATTTATAGTTATTTTTGTGAACTATAATATAAAATTGGATTGAGGGTTCTGTTTTTCAGTTGATAATTAAAGTTTCTGGTTATATTTCTTCTCAGTCATACAATTGTGAAAAATTCAGTAGACTTGTTTTTTCAATTCTTATACATATATATATATTTTCTGCTATGAGTTGAAGATAAAAATAATTAAACTTATTTATTAAACAATCTTTTAAAAAAAATCAAAAGTAAAAACATGTACTTTATATTTATAAGTATAACATAAATTTATGATCTCCAAATTTACCCTTCAGTATTACTGTATTTACTATTGTCATTCTTACTATTACTTCCATGTTGTTTACTTTTTTTTTTTTGATGATATATATAAAAGATAAGCTAAATATTTTTGCCTCTTAGTATTTTTTTTTTTTTTGAGATCTTAAATTCTAAACATCTTTTTTAAAAAAACCCTGTATATGATTATAAAATAAATTTAGATGTGAAAACAAAAAGTTTAAACAGCCAATGAAAAATCCAAATTAATTAGATATTTTTAATAGACATTGTTTATAGTGAGTGTAATGGGTAATAATAATAATCTAATAGTTTTTTGCTGGGAAGTTCATAAGAAGTTTGAACATTGAAAGTAATGAATCGGTCATAATCTATGCACCTTGAATTTCAGAATTCACTGACTCTCCCATTGCTCTAGAGTCAAGATCAGGGGTGTGCAAATAGCAGCCAGAGAGCCACATGCAGACCGCTAAGAGTTTTTATGCGGCCTGCTAAGACAATCAAAAAAATCCGTCTTCAACTGAGATTTCCTTCCCATGCGCAATCGAATATTCGTTTCGTATTTTTCACTAGGATGGCCACGTCAATATACATGCACAGTGTAGATACGATCTACAGTGCTTTTCCAGTTGATCTGGTTAATTTCAATTTTGTCTTTGCATTAGCAAATATATACATTTCCAACTTTAGTGACACCATGAACCCTCCGAAAAAATGTAAAATCGGTGATGAATGTCATGTGTTTAATGAAGAATGGACAAACAAATATTTTTTTGGTAATGCAGGGAATAAAGCACTGTGTTTATTGTTTCATGAAAAAAGAAGTGCTGCTCTTCGATTCCACAAAGTGCTTCCTGAGCCAAAACAATTGCCCACCCCTGGTCTAGATCATACAAGGTCAACAAAAATGATGATTCCATATGCCAGACAAAAGGAAATTTACATGTTAATTATATATAACTTTCAACCTTTATATTTATTATAATTGTGAATAATAATGTATATTTATATTTAATTAGTATACTTGAATGCAGACCCCCTCTCCCCAAGCTTTGATAAATAGTAAAACTTCAATAGTCATCCTTAAGATTTTAATTATCTTTTAAAGAAATAACCTTTTTTTTTTTTTTGCATGGCTGAATTTAATATATTCTTCAAATGCTTTTAAAAAGAATCTGTAGTATTGTAAAACTTTTGTTTAACATACATCAAAGCTACTTTTAAGTCCACTTGTATACTCTCTAAAGTGTTCTCTTTCTTTTTTATGGCTATGTTAGAAAAATTAATGACACAACCCTGCAAAATAAGCAATTTAGTTGAGTGACAAGGTTTAAAAAAATTAAAACATTTTATTAAACAGCAAATATTTTCTAATTCATTCATTTTAACATTTAAATATTTATGTATGAAAAATTGGATAGAGACTGATGTACTGCTAAAAACAAATGTTTCTTTTCTTTCATTTAGTATGATGATTTTTTAAGCCATTAATATTCAAAAGCAAGTAGCATAAATCAAGTTTCTATTATCTTTGCTAAGTTCTCAGCATATATGAATACAAATTAAAAAGATATCTTCAAATAATAATAAAATGTTTTATTTAGACAAACAACCTCCCAACTGGGAAATCATTTAATTCTGTACATAAAGATTGCTTAATCAACAACATTCAAGTTAAATATGGGAGGGCAGTATGACATTTTATATCTTTAGAATAATAATAAAACGAAGTAAATACAATAAAACAGCCTTAAAACTGAAATTATATGAAATGAGATTTCATTAATAATTATACTTTAACACATTTCATTATACATACATTCATATATATGTTTTGAGGCAGTAAGATTTAAGTAAACATGAATTAGTTTATATACATCACACACATTTATATATAGTATTGGAAATGACTGCTTAATTCTACTTTTTGTTTACATTACCCCCACCCCACCCACCTCTAATTCTAAGGGGGCATAAAAATGTTTAAAAACAATTCTGCTATTTTGTAAATCATATTGCCATGGAAATTATAACAGATTGAAAATATATTTGTTTGCATTATTTTAGCTATTTTTAGCATTTATTAATCCACCATTTTCTGAAATAGTTAAAAGTTACTATTTTAAAAAAGTTTTATATATTATATGGAAACAGTATATCATTCTTATCCAGGAAAAATGTTAGTCAAAATGTTGTTAAGATTTTTCTATATTTCCAGGCTGTCTAAATTGTGTATTTGGGGGGGGGGGGGGGCATTTGTTCAGCCAGTTAGATAAATAATTCAGTTATGTACATATAATATTTAAATGTATCATTCCATATGAATTAAATGAAAAATTACTTTATTATGCAAAATATTTGTGAAAAGGCATTTAGTGTTATTGTAATATGTTTTCTTATATAATTGTGCCCTCAAGAAAGTTAAAATTAGTACAAATCTGACATTAGTTTTATTTAATAATTAAAAATATTAAATCTAAATAAATAAATTATGCTTCCATCATTATTATTTTTTACTTATGTTAATTAAAAGGATTGCAACAAACATTGGTGGATACATAAATTTCTAATATTACTGTAATGGATCATAGGAATTAATAAAAAGATAAACATTCTGCATAACTCCTGTAAGTTTAACCACTTCAGTTTGATATTGCACTAACTATACAAGAGACAGTGAATGCTATTACAACATTTAATGAATAGTTAAAGCACTTGGGATTTGATCCTTTTATATTACCTCTGAAGTGACTACCGACACAGTTTTATGTTAGCTCCCATGTATAAAAATAAGCACAAAGAATTTGTAGTTTGCATGAGTATTGCAATCAAAACATATCATTTGCTCTAATATATTTTTGTTGCAATTATAATGCTACACATGTAATAATACAATTCTGGTTCAATACTGTATTTTCCTACATGTGTGAATTATAATGAATAATAAGAATCCATTCTAATGTGTGTAGAAGTACTAGTAATGTTGGTAAAAACAAGCTTCTTTTAAACAATTCATAAAAAAGTTGAATTAATAAAAAAAAATTACATACCAATTCATTTATATTCCTAGTCTGTGTGAATTATATGGTAATGATTTGTCACTTAACTACAATATAAAAAGCCCCCCCCCCAAAAAAAAATGCATAGGTATATTAACCTGTACCAGCTACATCATTTCGTAATATAACTTCTACAAGTATCAGATACTGCTCATGAAAAAAGCATTTTTTAGGATATTTTTAAAGTTCTAAATTTGATTTTTTTTTAAGCATTATTTATATTGAATATTAAATATATGTCTAATCAAAGATTGCAAATATGAAGCTTCTAACAGGGATGTTAGTTGTTTTACCGAGTATTTACATAAAAGAAAAAAACCATAGATTGCAAAAAACATAGAAATAAAATTACCAAAGTTTAGGGTTTAGATTACAAGTGGTATGTGATATCACTAAACTCCAAAAAAAGTGGCATAAAATATATACTATGTAAGCTAAATTCAAATTTATTTGGTTTTTGCAAAATAATCATACCTAGGAAGATATTGAGATGGCCACCTGTTTAATTTTAAAATTTATATTAAATTAACCTACAAAACAAATGTGGATAGTAAGATATAGCAAAAGCAGTGTACATATTTGAATAATGAATTGAGAAGATAACTCCATCAATGAATTTGTAAAAAGCTTACAGGTGATGCAAGTCCCAGTGAAGAAGAATATATAACATAGATGAAATTACTTCATATTAGTAATATACAACTTGTCAAACATTGGAAACAGAAAGTAAAAATGATTCTACCAGGTTTAAATAATCTAATGAGAATTATTTATGAAGGTTCTGCCTTGCTACGAATTGAGTTTTAAGTTCGGTGATAGATCTCTACACTTATGATTTATTTTATCTACATTACCATCTAATAGTGGCTCACAAATGAATATTTAGCTACTCATCAAGTTTCTGATTTAATCTAAGTTGGTCAATTGAATGTTAGTGCATGAATACAATTATAATATTGTTATAAACTTGACCATTTATAGAAAAGCTGTCATACCTCTATAGAAAATGATTTCATGATTTATTTTTTTTTACCTTCTATAGTTACTATCTTAGCATATTGCATTTCAGTAAATATTCACAGACCTAAACTAAATAAAAGTCCTTGAACTTATCCAGAACATTTTTTCTTTTAATAATTGCCCACTTCACGATGAATACGTGTGTAAGAATAATATTTTGCTAATAAAGTATACATTGCTTGTTTAACTGCAACATCTAGGAATGTTATACTTTTGTTTTTTTCTGAAACATTTGTTTCATGTGGTAAACATTTTTAATGAATTTAACATGGTTTGTTAACTGGAATGGTATGTAGACTTTTCAATATACAACATGGTCAATATAAATTGTGGCCTAGTGATATCTGAAAAAGCCTATGAAAATTTCTTGTTTACACAAAGAACATTACAGGTTGCTTTTTTTAATATGTAGTGTTTAAGTGATTTATAGTCTAGAGATAACATAGCTGAATTGCTTTACATGTATTCCACAAGACCACTTTGATAAGTGAAGTAAAAGGAAGATTATATCAGTCACTTAATTGTATGAAGTACTAAAGTAAGAATGTTTTAAAAGTTATTTGTATGAAATTAATAGCAGAAAAATACCTAAATAAATAAAAAGATTTGTAGTCTTTTAATCAAAAGCCTTTTTTCAATTCTTAATTTTTTTTATTTCATGTTTAAAATTTTATTGAATAATTATTTATTCAAACATAGATGTTAATAGAAATGTAAATAAGAATTTGGGAAATGTGTTCTTTTACTTTAGCTATGAAATAAAGTATTTCTCAGCCTTGAAGTTCACAAATGGTAAAATGAATTAAGTTCATAGAAAATTGTTAAAAGATAAAAAAAAGTTACTGCTGATGGATTTGCCAGGGCCTTAATTTTTTAGTTTTGATTTAAAACATCTTTTTTTTTCCCATTTCATATTCATTATAAGTTGTTAAATATATATATTTATAGCCCACTACTGGGCTAAGACAATTTCAACAATCTATAAACAATGAAGGGTGCTGATTTAGTTTGCGCTCACTGCCATTTTGAGATCTAAAGACCAGCCTAAACCACCGCTGACACATCCAACTGATAAGTGACATAAATATTCAATAAAAGTACTTTAAATTCATATTTTAGAAAGTATAAGCTAGTAAAAATAATATGCTTTATTTATATTGGCATATAGTATAATCTTTTAGTGTTTGGAAATTATAAGCTTGGTTTGATCAGACTTCTACATCTTTTGAACAATACTTCGTATCGGCCAAACCATCGTTTCCCTTCTCCGCATATTCCATATTTTATAAAGATAAATTTTTTTTAAAAAAAAATCCCTAATAAAATAAATCATATTATTTTTACTAGCTTGTAATTTCTATAATATATATTTAAAGTACTTTTATTCAATATTTATGTCATTTATTAGCTGGATATGTCAGCGGTGGTTTTTAAAATTCAAAATGGCCATGAATGCAAACTAAATCAGGAGCCAATGAAGAATGTTATATACATTAGATTTGCTATTTGCCTGGGTTTGATGAATTAGGCATTGTTTCATTATTTTTTTACCATTTAATTCAGGATAATCAAATTCTAATTTATCTACTAATGGTAGATGGTTATCTATGTTATATATGGTACAGCTATATGAGAGATAGTACCAAAGCTTTTTAGAAATTTTTTCATTTGAACCACATGTTTTAAGCATGCTGGGTGGACATACTGCCTCTACACTTAAGCTCTTCTAAATAGGTACTAATAACTTTTTCAATATTTTTAAATGGTACATATTTTATTTGCCTTAGGCATCAACTAATCCCGATCCATCATTTTATCATAGTTTTAATGAAATCTCATGATCACAGTTGAATTACTATAAAACTATCTTTCACCACAGGCATCAAAAAGTCTGAGGAGAAAAATTCAAATAAGTACATTATAGCTACTTTTTAAATAATTGAAAATATTTATACTAATTTTGGTGTGGTATGCTGTTAAACAATATACTATAATTAGTTTTAGCAATAAATATCCTATATATAATTTTTAAAAAAACCATTTGTATTTTTAATAATATTTATCTAATAGTGAGCAAAAATGTATGTATATTTAATATATAAATGTTAGGCAAATCAGAAAACTACCCCTCCCCCAACATGTAAGAATGTTTTGGTAATAAGGATATTTGATAAGATTAGTTATAAATAGATCATGCAATTTGCTTGCTTGCTTATTAAAAATATATATATATATTTGTTTATTCAGAAATGGATAGGTAAATTTTATAATAAGATAATTGGTAAAATGACTGGAGTATTGAATTGTGTGCATATTGATTATTTATTATTTTACTTGTTAATTATTCGTGTGTGTGTGTGTGTATATATATACATATTGTTAATAGACTTAAAGAAAGTTTTTAAAACAACTTTTTTATCACAAATTATCTCATAATTGGCACTAAGTTAAGGATAGAAATATTCTTTAATATTTCTCAACCTTTTCATCTTTTTTTAAAACTCCTTGTCTTGATCCTTTATATCTATTTTATTCTTCTCTAAATTTAGTCAAACTTATTTTTTTCACTACAAAGCTTCAATTTCAAATATTGTAAGGATGAGCAAAATTTAGCATTTTTCACAAAATATCTCTAATGCTTCATATATCATCTGCAATTGATCTTTGGCCATATTTTTTCTTCCATTTTTTTTAATGGTTCATCACTCGAGAAAGACAGTTGCAATATCATTATATTCTCATTCTTTTTCAAAACTCAATACCACATATAACATTAATAAAACAATATTATTAAAGATAATGTTAGATTTGGAATTTTTTTTTTTTAAATTTATACATTATTTTGTCATAAAGAATTTATATAAATAATATTTAAATGATTCTTGGAAAATTAATTTAGTATGTTTTATTTATATATTTTTCTGATTTCTTTGGATCAACTCAAATTATAAATAGTCCAATATTTCAAGAATTTTTTTATAGAGTTTATCAAGGATAATACCATAAATCTGAAAAATGAATATATACATATATCAATTATGTAATGTAGGTGTTTTGAATACAGACTTTCAAGCTCTCTTCAGCTATCCTCTCTATCTCACACAACTGATACACATGGCCACACTTGTGTAAAAAAGATAAATGATCTCAAATATATGTATTTCATGCTGAAGCAGCATTCATCAGTTGGTCTGAATTATTATCTCCCACACATATATATATAATCAGTGCTGTGGATGGCTGAAGAGTGGAGTAGATTGAAGTCTGTCCATTAAAATATGAAAACTGAGCACTGATTATATGTTTGTGTGAGGATGATGATCTGGACCAACTGGTGAGTGCTGTTTCAGCACAAAATATGTGTATTCGAGGTGATGGAGAGTGGAGTAGATTGAAGCCTGTCCATTAAAGTGTGAAAATTTGTTATCTTAATATAAACTGAGCACTGATTATATGTTTGTGTGGGATCAACTGATGAGTGTTGTTTCAGCACAAAATACAAATATTGGAGATCATAGAGAGTGGAGTAGATTGAAGCCTGCCAATTAAAGTGAAGATTTGTTATATTAATATAAACCAAGCACTGATTATATGTTTGGGTGTAAGATGATGATCTAGACCAACTGAGAAGTGGTGGTTCAGCACAAAATACGTTTATTGGAGATCATTTATCTTTTTCACATGTGTGTGGTCATGTGTATCGGTTATATGACATAGAATGGAGCTGAAGGGAATTTGAAAGTCTGTGTTCAAATCCCCTATATTACATATTTGTATTTTAAATATTATAAATCAATTAGATACATACAAATATATAAATATAAATATAAAAATAATCAAAACATTGAGTTTTCATTATATGTTGTACTATTTCCATCAACAAATAATTATTGAATTTTTTAGAAAAATTCAAGCTTTATTTACATCCAACTGTTAGTAATAGTGGACAGATTGATGTAGAACATAATGCTTCAAATTATACTATTCTTCTTCAGGTATTGCTAGTATGGAAATCGAACATGGAACTTTTATATTCATAAATAATGAATTGATTAGAGCATCACATTAAATTTAATATTCACGAATCCAAAAGTCATTTTTGATTCCATTATCTGAGAATAATATCACAATATTGTGTTGTACATTAAAATATATGCTATTATTAATAATTGAATGCCTTTGAAAAATTTAAATGAAGTTTGATTTTAAACTAAAAACATTCAGGCAATCACATTGGATTATTTATTGCAATAAATATTCAGTCAAATAATAAATTCAAATTTTAATAAAAAATTGAAGGAGTTGAATAATATATTAATTATAATGAATACAACTTTTCCAATTCTAATATTAATTTTATTCCTGATAACACCATCATTTTGTTTTTGGTAGCCAATGATGACTATCTTGGTTATTATTAATTCTTTCTGATTATTCTCAACATTGATATGAATAATCAGGGTCTTATCTCAAAGCCATTATGTTTAACTTTCTATCAAAACATGGTAAACATATAAACTGAATCTTATCTACAGTACTAATTTGAAATACAACTCTATTTCCAAATAATAATTTTGGATTATAGAAAATGATTTTTCTCATCTCTCAAAGGTTAGAGCCAACTTTTTAAGAAAACCTTTTGGGAGGATAGTCGCACTATTTGTAGCTTTGATGAGCAATTTTTTTAGCATCATTATATTTAATTATGATGTTATTTGAAAATGTGCTCATATACTTTGGGATATACCATGAAAAGTATTAATCATATATTCAAGAATTTCCACTCTTTAACATATTCTTTCAACAGATATCAGAATACTCAAAAAGTGTAAAAACCTATTAAGTAAATCAGCCTTATTACTAACTTGCATAATTATACCATATAATAAGTCATACTTCAAAATGAGATTTTTCTGGATGTTCAGTAAGAAATTCTTTAAATAATTGTTAAATATAGTGTAAAAATTGGATTTCTTACGAAGTCCAAAATTGTACTTGATGTTCCTAGATTTACTAGAATCCATCAACAAATTTAAGACTTCAAAATTGGAATTTAATAAGTTCCGAATTATGCAGTTGTGGCAAAACCCAAATCAAGAATCATATTGTTAATGCTTCTCAAATCATTGTATAGCATCTCAGAATTGATTAATAAAATCATTGATGAATCTCTCTTCTAGTTAGAATGTTTGCAGAGTTCTTTGTAATTTTTGTGAATTGTTAATTGTCTAAAAAAATAATATGCTAAATTAATAAAATTTTGATCATCAGATAACTAAAGTTATCTCGGGCTTAATTTATAACTATTTAATATAAACATTAGCAGCATTCAGTATGTTTATGATTTTTTTGAATTATTTTAAAAATTCCATCTGGAATGCCATATCTATAAAATATTTTCCAGGATGGTGGCTTTAAAATAGATTCAAAATGCAGATAAATGAACTATATATTGCTCATTTATGTTTTCTAAATTAAAAGTGTAGCATGTACATTATTTTCTTTGCTAAAGTTTTTCTTATTTTTCTATTGATAGCTAATAAATACTCAAGACAGTTATAATTAAAAAGTTTTTATTATTTAAATTTTTAAAAAAATCCTAATTTAAAACCTTTATTTAGTTTCTTGAATTATTTGTGTAAGTCTGTAGTGCTAAATAATTTTCAACCAATTAATCTGATAAATAAATAAATAAAAAAAACCTATTACCAGAAATGTTGTCCCTAATCCTCCATGCATTTTAAAGGTTTTTTAGATTTAGAATTTGAATGCAAAGTTGCACTAAAAAAAAGAGTTGCTCATAAAGGAAAGTAGACATCTTTTTATATTTTTATGAGAAATCCTGAAAACATATAACATGCAAAAGTTGTAGATCATCAGGTTTCACAAAAATTGATAATATTTAATACATTGTGTACTTTATAGATCATTTATATAATTAAATCGGCATTGTATTGAAAAAGCATGCCTTTCACAATTAACAGTATCCAACATTTCTAAATTACAGAATGTATACCAACATGTAGGAACTTACAGTCACATGAATATAAAAATAAATTCACATATATTATTATTATTATTTATAATTATCCATTTATTATTTTGAAAAATCTGTTTGCAATCTTCCTCTGTATCATACAAATAAACTATTCAACATTAAAATAATTAGATTTTTATTGGACATAAAGCACTTTTTTAACTTTGTAAATTTTTATGGATCTCCCTTTATAATATTCAAGCATAAACTTATAGAACTTTTTGTGCTTATTATAATTAATAGCCAGATCAAAAAAAGTAATTTGTAAATTAAATAATACCTCAGTTAAATATAATATATTAATTTCAACTTTTCCCTTTATAATCTGTATATTTGTATTTCAATTAACAGAAACAGAATAATTAAATAATCTCTTAATAATACTAATGATATTTTAAAATGACAAAAAAATCATTTTGTTTTTTTTATTAAAAGTCATATTTTTTTATTAAAAATTTGTCAAGCTTTTTAATTGTAAGAACAGATTAAAAAAGCATTTCCAAAAACAAGTTAATTTATAAACTTGTGGTATATTATATTTTCAGCCTTAAAACATGTTGAAATTACTAGATAATAAGGCATTTGTGAACAAGCAATAAAATTTGATATGGCATCATATCACTGCCCACCAATGACAATCATTATTCAAAAACTTAATTTTAGATCTGCGGTGATAAATTTTATTGAGTTCATTGCATTGTTAATATAATTTTAGATAAGTAATGTTATGAGTTTTATATATGTAATCATATTTAATTTATTTTAATTTTCTCTGTCACAAATGAAAAAAAAAAGTTAATAATTGGCATACATTTGTAGTTTTATTTCTCATACACTTTTTTATAAAATATTTTTTTTATTATTGTAATCATTTTTTCAAATACTAAATTGCTTAAATGTATTTATAACCTCTTTCCCTCAATCTAGAAGTTAATTCAAGAAATGAAATGCCTATCAATTTATTATTGCTGAGATGTATATTATTTGATAGAATTATGTTTTTGATTTCAAAATTGTACTTAGAGTTTTTAACTTAAATAAAAACATTTAAAAAGTAAATAATATGAAATAAAACCATTTATTTTTTACAAATTCATATTTATTTAATAATGAAATCTTATTGTTTAGCACTGCTCCTTTAAAAATCACCCCCCCCCCTTTCCTTTTCCAAAAAGAGTAATAATGTTTCTTTTGAGTAAAAAATACCTATCAGGTACATATAAATTGTAAAAATTGCATGTTTATTAATTTCATTTCTACTTGACAAAAAATTTAGATTTATTGGTAATTTTAAAATAAATTCCAATTTTGGATTCAGGTGTCATTTACTTGCAGATAATATCTGCATTTTATTTGCTAGATTATTTTTCTTTTGATAGCTTATTTTCATCTGTGATTCTAAATTTAGCTATTGGGCTATATTGCAATAAAAAATGTATTGTATTATGGAGATGGGTAATATGATTATTGTACTTTTAAATTATCCTGAGCATGATGGAATATTAAATTTAGCAGGAAATATGTAAATGCTTATTGCAAACTGCAGAATAAGTTCATTAGAATCAAATCTACAAGAAAAGCAGTAATTAAGAAATAGAAATTCATTAACTATAATTATGATCCTTAAATAAATATTGTAAATTAGAACTGAGAAAATTGAATGATTCTGTGTTATTTTGTTTACATAACTAGATTTGAAATAGCTTTCCTTGAATTGTTACTTATTTCAATAATTTGCCTACTGGTTTATTTGTTATTTGTATAATACCCTTTCATCTCTATTTAGTTGAAATGAGTATAGGGAATTGCTATATCACAGAATGCACAGTGTAAAAAAGTCATTTTATTGAGCATAGTAATGTTGATTTTTTTTTTTGTTCACAAAATAAATTATTTTTTTATTAATAAATTTACTGATAAGAGGGAAAGTTCTTGCAAAGTTAGGTAATGATTGCAAATACTTGAGAGCTTTGAAATTTTCAAAAATGTTTTGGAGAATATCATGTTTATACAACAAAATATTTTTTATTTGAATGAATAAATTATTTTTTATCTATTTATTTATGTAATTTATTATAAGTTTTTATATTTATGAATATATTGTATATATTTCAGTTCTGAAAGTTCTGTTGAATAGTCTAGATTGCAACCCATTTCCAACAGCATTAATATAAAATACATACAGAAGATATTTTATTATTATTATATATATTTTTATCTATTTATTTGCTGATAATTTTGTATATTTTAACAATTTATTTTGAAAAATCAGATGTAATTGATCTTCAAATAATATTTTTATTCTTCAGAATATTGTTTTTATTCTTTTGTTATTGTAACTTATTGTTTATATTGTAACGGAAGGTCCTGGTCTTATATAACAGTAGACTTTGATAAGTCATCAGAGTGGATGAGAAAACTTATCTAGGATTTTAAACTTCTAAACCCATAATCCACTCTGATCTCACTCGTAGGAGATTTTGTATTAGCACATGAACATACATCAAAAATCTACATGTATACTTATCTTTTTTCTCCCTCTTTAACTTCTATTTATCCCAGAATTTGAGCTTAGGGAGAATATGCATAATATTCTACTTCAAGGAATATTCATATTACTGTTTTTATTGTGTGAACATGTGATAAATTGAGAAGTGAATTAAAAAAAAAAACACAACCGACAGTCTTTAATTTGAAATTATATGTTTAACAAATTTACTTACAATTTATGCAACAAAAGATTCTAACAAAAGCAATTAATTTATTTGATATCTATGACTAATTTTTGATTAATGCAGTTAATACTTTTTAATCCAATCCCTCTTTTCCCCTCAAAGAATAATCATTCAATATCAATACTAACAACAAAAAAAATTAGATTAAAATTTGTTATTATTTATATGTATACTTGGTTGCTAATTTAGATTTTATTAAAATCATAGTTCATTGTCTCCAATATTTATTAATTCATCTTAACAGTGTGTTGATGATATGGGATCCTTAATTCTATTATGATTTCTTTCTATAAGAATAGGAAAGACCATTCACGCTAGAAATTATTAATCATTTATACTGGAAAAAACAACTGATGAAATAATTAATATCAACAAAGAAATAATGATGTAACTGTACAAGTATCAGTTATTTAATGTGTAAGAATATAAAGTCTTATCTCTCACCCTGGTGATGATTAAATTCATTCGCAAGCAAATTCACACCTGACCCAAATAAATAAAAAATATAAATACATAAAATAAAAACATAATGTTAACCTAAGATTAATTAAGAGTCCATAAAAGAAAATGTCCTAAAAGTATTATATATATCTTCATTGCTGCAGTTCATGATATAATTGGTGGAGTTCGAATGCTAGAATGTACATGATGATGATCAGAATTTCCGTCTTCCATGTAGCATGTCTTGAGATGTTAAGTTTACAGCTTCACCTTCAAGTAAAATGTTAATAATGTTTTCAGCATAGATGAATAGATATTGTGTCGAGTCAAATTCTGTTTTGGGGATTACAACTCCATGGGTGACAAATCTCTTCCCACAAGGTAACTTCACACTTAGCAGTGCATGGTTCTGAGTTTCTATATACATAGTTGATCAAAGTTCTTTAGTTTGTTGAATAGCAAGGTATTAGCTATTGGAAATCTCGTGTTAAAATTGATCTACCTTTTCGGCTAAAGAGTGAAAATATAATTGAAGTATCAAATAAATTTAAAGCTATTTATGGGATTTATAATTTAAAATCTCTTAATTTGCTGGGTTGACATTCGTATGCTTTTATTCATACTCAATGAGATATTCTCATTTAAAGTTTTTACTTTGATGGTTGCAGACCTTTTTGTTTGAATGACAAAATTCCATTTTCAGCTCACAAAATATACTTGTTGGTTAGCTGATAAGGGTTTTTGAGAAGGTCATTTGTATATATATTTTGCTAATCACGAAAACGAAGTTGTTCTTTTCTGTGTTAATTAGATTCTTTCAAACGGCAAGTTCAAATTCATGCATTGAGCTAATTATTTACATCATTTGCTAAGATTTACATATACATATGGTGGATTAATAACAAAATTTTATTATTTCTCAGCTACAGACAGTGCTTGTGAACATTTCATCTTTTGGTAATATATTTTTAGTTGTATTCTCTATATACATATAACTTGTTTTATATTATGTGTAGAGAATGTTATTGTGTTTATCGGGTTTGAATTAGATAAGTGTTTAATAATTCTAGTAGGGTGTAAGACCACACCTTACAATATATTGGTATTGAAAATTATTTTATAAAAATTATGGAAATTAATGTGTAATTTATAATAAAAAATGATCTTGCATAAATCTATTATTTATTTCAAAATTTGCATATTCTTCTCTGGCCTAATTAATACTTTTTCATTTACTTTGCTCCCCCCCCCCCTTTTTTTTTTTTTTTACTATATACATTAAGTACATATATACATAAAAAAAAATTTAAGAAATAGTTTTATTCACATAAATGTACTAAAAAGTAAAAAAAAAAGTGCACTAAAATATGAATTTCCTTTTACTTTCACAGTATTATTGATATTATGCAAACAAAATAAAAATGAGCAATGTCCATGTTTAGAAATATTCTTACTTTATTTCTGAATCTGCTTGTCACACATTTTTATTTTAATTGTATAATGTCAAAAATACCATGAAACTGAAGAGAATTTATTTTTCATTGCATTTTTTTTGTATACAATTGGTTACCACTAGATAGCAATATTCTAAAGAATGCTGAATCCTATGTAAAATTAAGTTTACATATTTTTGCTCATTTTTTGTTAAAATTCTTTGCAAATTCTAAAAAAAAATATTCCCATCAGGAATACATATATATGAAAATTGAGTTAATAGATTTTTTTAGGCAGATGGGTGAAAAAATAAATTCTATGTATACATAATTTTTATTAGTCATTCATTAGACTAGAGATCCAATACTGAATAATATTTCTGTAGTATAATTTTCACTCCACCACTACGCCGTTACATTATTTTAAAATTAAAAGAAATATGAAAAGATCGTAAACAAAAATTGATTTATTGAAAACATAAAACGGAAAATTAAAATACTTATTTAACATAAATTATCACACAGATGGAAGAGTATTTAAAAAAAAAAATTAAAGATCTGTAAATAATTAGCATGAAAGAAAATAGAAAAATGTTGATTAAGTTCTATTTAAAAATCATATTTAAATCTTAGTTAATGGAAATGATTGAAATATAATTGTATCTAAAGAAAACTAGCCTTTGGGGCCCTTAAATGATTGTAAGGTCAGATAAGAGATAAAAATTAAAGATTGTTTCCCACTTTGAAGTAGAGTGACCAATGTAAGTACCAAGCTACGTACGGGCCAGAAAGGAAAACACCCGGACCATAAGAACAAGTAGCGTCATGTCAATCGATCCATAGGATTTATGATAAGGGAGACCAGAAATTATAAAAGACGAAATAATGGAATTTAGTAATATTAATCTGACTACAAATCCATATATGACAGCTAGCTATAGTGCAGACTTCATGATGTAGGAATCTTGACACGAGATTTAGTTTCCTGATATTTGCACTGGCTGAGGCAGCCTCCTCGACCACGGTTCCAGAAAGTATGGCTTATAGCGGTTACGTCTCCTAAGAAACTAGCAAATAATATGATCAGTGAGGGATTTCATAAACCGGATTTATTCTAAAGGAATCACCACGATAGAACGGAAAGTATAAACTTTTGTCAATTTTAACATTTTAAATATCTTTCCGATAAATGTTTAAATCGTAAAGAAAAAATATTTATATATATAACTAAGTGAACTCTTATCTGACCAAGAAAAGGACTCTAGATTAATTAATCGTTTTTTAAAATATATTTCTATAGTAAGTTTACTAATCATTTCCCTTTTTTTTTGTATTGTAACGGTCGTATCTGTACATTCGCTCAACAAAATCCAGAGTTTTAGTAAATTATCCCAAGGCTGATCAAAGTACTTTACCAATGCTCAGAAATTTACAACCTTGCGGATGACATATATGAAGCTACACACGTATTTCTTTAATCTCCGTGCTGGCAGTAGGACTACTGTGGAACATGAGACTAACATTTTATTATAATAATTAACACATTTCATAAAGTATATCTATATAGAGGTCTGACCCATAAATAGATATCAATAAATCTGGTTGTGATTCTTAAATAATAATGCATAATTAATAATTGGTTTATGAGCAAAAAATGAGACATTAAGCGTAACTATATTTAAATAAAATTTAATATAAGCCAAATTAAGATAATAAAATAATGTAAAATGTAATACATGTAATTATCTCACTCGCAGGTGAGTATGAGGTTATGTTATATGCAGTATGCGAAATTGTCTCGCTCGCAGATGAGGGTAGTATTAAGTTAAATGCAATGCGTGAAGTTCTCACTCACAGGTATGAGTTTATGTTACATACAATATGTGAAATTGTCTCACTCGCAGGCGAGTATGATAATAGGAGTTAGAAGCTGTTCAAGTGAATCTTTATTACAATTTTGAATGTTTATTCATATTTTAATTCATGATTATCTATGCCTTAATTATGCTATGCTATAGAGTAATAGATTTGCATTCATTAATTTGCAGAGATGATATTTATGAATTATAACTGATATTTTAATAAGCTAAACATTTCTCTATATAGATAATAGATTTACAAAACTAGATTCGAGTTCAGATCAAAGCTGAAATACTTAATTATGGAGGGATGAACTGGTGGCTAGCAGTATGACTTCAGTGCATCTTGAATGTGTTTGATCATGGGATTCATTACCGAGTTATCAGTTTCCGAGGACTGCACACCACTTGCTGAGAATAAGACATTTTTAGTCCGGGTGATCAGAACAGCTAATAAAATATCTGGATTCCTGTGCTCCAGTTTTCAGTAAAGATAATGGGATGACCCTTAAAACCAAAGCCCATTTTAAAAAGAGCCGTCTGAATTAATGAAATGGATGACCTTAAACCAAGCCCATTTAATACAATAAATACAGCAAGAAATATATGCACGTATGTGCTTCCCAAGACACATTCGCCTTGCTGACTACATCATTATATAACTACAATTCAGACACAAAACATTAGTTTCATTCTGTGAAACCACCATAAGTCAGTTCATGAAACAGCATCTGTAATTATGCTACTGAAGAAATATACAGAATCTAGTCTGTTAAGCTATCTGTATAGGCATTTATATAAAATTAAGGAGGATTACAGCATATTTGGGAAACATTTAAAAGATTAAATATGAATACTATGCTGTATTTTATCCTCTCTGCTAAATATCAACGAAATATTTTATTTCAAACAAATCCATCTTTAAGCATTTGTAATGGCTTAATTATATATATAGCATAAATGTTAAATTTACTCTTTTCATAAAGGAGTTTAGTATGGGTGTTAATAAACGAGCAGTTTAAAAATCATGGGAACATCTAATCATTTCTCATTAATTATTTTATGTTAGCAAATTCCGTTCTGGAAAACATAGCATAACAAATACATACTTTAACTAATATTGGCATAGACTTATTTTAAAAGAAAGAAAATTAATAACTAATAAAGTAATTACTCATGTAAGTTAAATTTAGAATTTGGCATTACTTTTCATAGCTTAAGTTAAATTAGGCAAGACTTACAAATTAAAAAACTAAACAAAATAACAGTTACATTTAGTTTAATTTTATAACTTAAGATTTGGAGAGTTAGATATAATTTAATAAAGTGGCCACTTACATTCAGTTAGCTAGCTTTATGAGTTTAGGTTTAGTTTAAACATTTTAAAATCTGCAGGAATCGGTCATTGCTATAACTTGTAAGGCTACTTGCATGGTTATTTGAACTTGGCTCGCGTCTCCATTTCTTCAGCAATTGGGCTACCGGTTCTTTTTACATCTCCGCATCTTATAGACCAGTTTTCAGGCTCGGATAGCAAATTTTTGCCAAACTATTCACAGGTTCGCATTGTGAAATTTAGTAGACTTCTCTGATTGAAACAGCAGCAGTAGTGAAATCAATTTTTAGCACTAAGGCAGTTCTTGAATTATAATTTAGCCGTAAGTAAGAGAGAGTGTCCAACATGGCTGAATAGAGTTTTTATATCTTCTTCTCCCCCCTTCTTTTTGACCACCCAACTTGTTTATCAAGTTTTAATGCCG
The DNA here is from genome assembly GCA_028023455.1 of Epiperipatus broadwayi. Classification (NCBI taxonomy): domain Eukaryota; kingdom Metazoa; phylum Onychophora; class Udeonychophora; order Euonychophora; family Peripatidae; genus Epiperipatus; species Epiperipatus broadwayi. The sequence continues at coordinate 1,080,933 of JAQFVV010000105.1, read as the reverse complement.
CCATCTGTTTACCATATATTTTTAATAAAGCTAGGGATTCCTGCTGATTTATTGATTTTCCATCCCTATTAGAATTGTTTCTTTCGATCTTGACCAAGAGTTAATTACTATGATTATAATTTAAAATCATTTTGCATTCTACTGTCAATTACATCAAGACCGGAGTGAATGAGTATTTTTAATTACACCTGGGGTTTTTTTATTACTAAAAACTAATTTTAAAGGTCATAAACATCTTACCTTATATGTAACATGTATATGTGAAATTTATCTTTAGATGCCGAAATAATATAATTGCACTTTACCTATAATAAAATTTAAAATAAAACAAAGTTTTATAACCTCTTTTTAAATCCTGCATTATTTATCTTCAGCATATATGTAGGTTGCTGCTACTTACTCATCAAGGTTTACATTTATTTAAAAAAAAAAAAAATACATACATGTGCATACGCTGATTATTTATACATATACATAAGCGTTGAACAATTTACGCTATATAATATATGCACACACATGATCATCACAATAATAAAGTTTAAATTTAATCTGAGATACGCAAACTTGGGTATATAGCTAAAAAAAAAAAAACTACTATAGAATATAGTAGGTGAAACAGACTGATAGATAGATCTGACTATTTCCGTATTTATTAATTAAATTATTAAAATGTATTTAATTTAAGTTGGGTGTAGATGGCTGCATAGATTCATTAAGGTTTGTTAGTTTAATGGGGTTTGATTTCAGACTTTGTTTCGTGGTTGAGTCGATGTTGGTAGAGTGATGTATCAATGTAATGTGAAGCGTGTTAGCATACAGAGCACTATGCCCAAATGAATGTATAGCCCAGAGGTATAGCCATCACGTTGCAATGGACGCAGGCATATTACCTGCAACATTGATCTCCATTTGCTCTATGGATAGGGATTATAAGATGGCAAGGACCACTCTCCCTCCATATGAAGCATTTCTTTTTTAATGTTTTATATATATAGGATTCCTTCACCAGTCAGACGCACATTCCTGTTCTGGATGAGGATTATTATCTTTTAAATAATATCATGCTGCAGATGCACATTCCTGTCAGTATGGTTTTATGCTAACATCTTCATATTGCATTGTTTGCGTCTATGTATCAGGAAGCAAGCGTTGGTTTAATTATGAACTTTTAGCCTGGGGTAAATGTTTGAAAAATTTTTAATTGTGTAGCCTATGTAGCCTATCTATGCTCAACATTCTGAAATAAAAATATTATATACTGTTCATCTGTGCCTACTTACTAAAATAATTTAAAATTAATAATAAAATCTAAAGCAATATTAATTTATACCTCAAAGTTATATATGCATAAATAAATGTTTTTTTGTGATAATTACTGGCAGTGGCTTATTTATTTTTTTGTTCTTTATTAAAAATGTATTTTAAGAATTTAGATTATCTAGGGCTAACGGTTTATAAAAGTTGGACCCTTCCCAAGATGTATCTGCCTATATTATAAATTTTCTAGGTTCCATAGCCTAGTGGCGCCCTGTATAGTAGATAGGGTAAGAGTCCAATATTCCCTGACCCTGTTATACAATGTAGGGACTGGTTTCCACTCCACATGGTGTTAAAAAGTGGATAGAACCAGTCCCTACTTTGACTGAGAGTGGTGTAGTGAAAATTGCACTACAGAAATATATATGCATACATTGGTGTAGTGAAAATTGCACTACAGAAATATATATGCATACATTATCAGTTTTGTTAATGTAAAAAAAAAAAAGCTACTAGGCTATACTTTTATTATTTTAGGATATAACTTTAAACTTTAATGAAGGTGTTAATAAATGTTTAAAGTTAAAGAAAAATTCAAGAATATTTATTTTTAATTTGTTTTATCTTCTTGTTGCATACAATTAAATTGTATTAGTCCTAATTGTTGTTAATTTTTCTATCCAATCTTTAATTTTATATTTTACATGACCAAATTTTCATGTGATATACATATGTTAAACCATTACTGCCTGGAATGTTTCACTCTATACTTTGGGATTTTTTGTAATAAAATACAGTTTGTATGATTTTTTTTGTATATATAATTCAATTCACTTTCACTGTATAATTTTTTTTTTTTTTTTTTAAAGATGAGATGGTATGTGTGAATGTTTTGTCTTCTAAGACAGTTCTCTTCTCAGAAGCACCTGCCTGAACATAGTCTCAGATTTATTTGCTCTTTACTTAGGTTTTATTGCTTTTTATTTTCTAACCTTGTCTCTTCTGAATTTGTAATTTTAACTTTATTGTCAAAGAAGCAGATTTTATTGCTTAATAAATCATGGGATTTAATTCTCAGCTGTCATTACTTCCAATTTTTTTTTGCTTCAGGCTACATTTGTATGGGAGGGGATGTTTTTCAATTAGTACTCCCCTTTTAAAAAAATTAAACAAATAAATACATTCATTTATGTATGTGTATATTTTGTTTTTTTTTTTATTATAAATAGAAAAGAATAATAAACTGTCATCGTTTTGAAATCAGGCAAAAATAAAATACAATTCATTTCTATTAAAGTAATTAATCATGATTGCTCACTTCTGATATTCTTTCTTTAATAGTTTATAATCTGGCAGTAATTGAAAATGGAGTCTGATACTATCAATTACAGTATTTATAATTTGCCCTCCATGGTTTGATAAGCTGATAGAATGGCAAACTGAAGTCAAGGTTCATGGACTCCAACTTCTTATGAACAACTGATTTTATATAAAGCATTTCATTATTATGATTCATAACTTATTTTCAGTCTGTTTATATTAATTTACTAAATAATACTTTTTTATTTATAAAAATTAATAAACCTTTTCATTTCTATTTTTTGAGCTTATTTTTGATGTCTCTGCAGGGCAGTGCAGATGGAACCACTCATGTCTGCAATATTCTTTTACTTAATACATATACCAGATAATTTTTTTAATGAATGAATATAAAGTCCATACTAGGTAAATATAAAAATAATAGGTCATTTGAAGCTTTGAATTACCAGCAATCTTCATAGCATTTTTTAGTAAGGTTTTTTTTGTTGTTGTTGTTATTCTTTTTTCAGGTCTGATCTATTTTAGAAGCCTAACAATATTTTTAAATGATTAGCAAGTTTTAGTTTAGGTTCATTGGAATATTCCTGAAGGTTAATAATATCAGCTATTATTCCATTTTTTTCTCAACAGTTCTTGTTTTTCTAGCTTTGAATTAGCTTGAATCTTACATTTCACTAATTGATAATCACATCTTGTGTTAAATCTGTGTAGAAGTTTTTAATAGATCTATCTTCTAAATTTACTGAAAAGGATTTTTGAAGATTACCGATACTGATATTCACATTCTATATTTTTTTTAATGAAATTTTTTAAATCCAAGCACTAAGCATAATTGTATCAGTTTTTTAAAGAAAAAAAAATATTTTTATTATGAGGTTAAATGAAATTGTTCCAAAATCCATGGCAGTCAACATATTAGCATTTTGTTAAGCTTATTCGTGGTATCAGCAAGTCCTTCTAAATTATTTTGCAAAACTGGGGCAATGATCCTTTTTAATTTTAATGCTAACTTTAATCTCATCACAACAATAATTTAATATTTCATCTAATAAAAAAAAGTTAATTAAAATAAACAACTAAAATAAATGAGATAAACAATTCTCTTATTCTTTTATATAGCTATCTTCTGTAAGAAGAAATGATTGTTTTGATTCATATTTGTTGTTCTTCCAATCCAATCTTTTCTACCAGAGTCTGAGATAACTAATTTAACTGTATAAAATGCATTTTCAGAATCAATGAAACTAACTTTACTTTCTTTTTTTTCTTTCAGTGTTTCTCTCACAATAGTTTTTATTCCAATTACATCAATAATAATTTCTATCTTTTTTCAATTCATATCTAAGTATTATAAATTCATCTATTTAATTTCTCATTACCTCTTGAACTACTTGTAAATGTAAACTTATTATTTTATTGTCCTTACATAAAAAAAAAAAAAGGATGATTGGCCCCTCTCCTGAACCCTGAAACATAATTTAAATCGCAAATATCTAATTCTCTCATTGCGCACTTCCTTTCTAATTCTCAATATAATGATTATAATGGAATAATCCATCATATCTAAGTTACAGCTTTTTTATTAGCACAATCTATTTTTTTATTATCTGTGGGGTTTTTTCTCCTATTAATAGAAATGAATGTTTATTGTATACACAGTTTTATCTGTGGGGTCATTTTCTCCTATTAATAACAAAATCCAGAGTTTTAGCAAATCATACCAAGGCTGATCGAAGTGAGGTTGTTGAGACCCCGAATCCAATCTCACCTCAGTTAACTTACCAACACTCAAAGACTTACTACCTTACGGATGACATATATGAGGCTACACTAGTATTTTCTTAATTCGCATGCCGGCATAGAGCAGGGAAAAACATGAAACTATGATATAAATTGGCATGACCAATGAATAGCTATATAGGTGACTCAGCTAACAGACATCATTAATTTAGACTGTGATTCATAAATATTCAAATAATAACTAATTACTAGTTAATAATTAACTAATGAATAATGAGCAAGATTTAGACACTAAGCAGAGTTATATTTTAAACAAATTTAATAAAAACACAATTTAAGTAATAAAGTAAAATAAAATAAAACAACTGAATGTCACAAATTGGTTTCACTCGCAGGTGATGATGATTTATAAAATTACATTTTGTTTAATTTTACAGATTTAAGATTTGATTTCACTCGCAGGTGATGATTAAATAAAGCTACACTTTGTTTAAATTTACTGATTTAAGATTTGATCTCACTTGCAGGTAATGATGATTAAATAAAGCTACATTTTGTTTAAATTTAAAATTACAGGATGTTTTAATTTACACAATTATTATTTTCTCTCACTCTCAGGTGATGATGATTTATAATTTACCAAGTTACATTTTTATGAGCTCTATTATTACAGCAATATAGATTTATTTCAAGTTTAGCTCATGATTAGCTATGCCCTATTTATGCTATGTTTTGGCGCTTAGATTTGCTTTAGTTAATCTGAAGAAGTGATCATCATCAATTATAACTAATAATTTATTTGATCGGTACACAATTCTCTATATAGATTATAAGCTCACAAAACTAGATTCAGTTCAGATCAAAGCTGAAATATAAATTATTATGGAAGGATGAACTGATAGTGGGTAGTAAGACTTCAGATACTAAGGCGTATATTAAACATATACTCTGAGTCTGTGCGTCTCGGATGTGCTCTTGCTTATAGGATTTGTTACCATGTAACCGGTTCCTTTTTCTACCGAGCCCATTGCTGTGAAAGTGAAAGAGACCTTTTAATCCGGGTGATCGAACAGCTATATCAGGATATGTGGATGCTTCTGATCCAGTCTTAAGCGGAGGTAATGGGATGACCCTTAAAATCAAATCCCATTGTGGAACGAGAGCTGTCCGAACTAAAGAGATGGGACGGCCATTGAAACCGGAAGCCCATTCAAGAATTAATATACAGCAATAGGTAAATGCACGTATGTGCTTCCTAAGAACACATTCGCCCAGCTGACTACATTAATGTACATAAAATTGAGACGCAAAACATTAGTTTCTTTCTATAGAACCACCGTAAATCAGCTCATAAATTAGCATTTACAATTATGCTATTAAAGAAATAAAACGAATCTAATTTATTAAGCTATTTATATAGGCCTTTATAGATATATAATGAGGACTACAGCATATTTTGGGATAATTATAAGATTAAATTCTAGTTCTATGCTGCATTTAGTCACTTCAGCTAAATATTAACCATTTAACGCAAACCTATTTTTAATCATTTGTAATCGCTTAATTATACACCTAAACCAAGCTTTATTTACTAGTTTCAGAAGGGAGTTTTTTTTGTACGCTAATATGCAAAATTATCCACATGTGAGAACCTCTAATCATTTCTCACTAGTTAACTTAAATGCGAGTAAACTCCGTTCTGAATCAACATAGCATAAACATATAAATAAATAATTGAAAATAATATCGGCATAGACTTAACTAAAAAACATAAAATTATAATTAAGATTTCACGTAAGTGAAATCTAAGATTTGGCTTTCTTTATTTAGTGCAAAGAAACGAAATTAAGATATGTTAAATATCAAATCAAACGGAAATCAGATTAAATTATATCACTTTAAATTATCTCAAATCATGTTAAATCAAGCGAAATTTACGATACTAAACAATACAAAAGTTATGTTTTAGTTTATGAATTAGTATTTGATAGTTTGAAATACATTAGTTTAAATTATATGCAATCAGTTTAAATTAGGCAATATTTGCGATACCAAATATTACAAAAGTTATATTTTAGTTTATGAATTAGCATTTGATAGTTAGAACTACATTAGTTTAAATTATATGCAATCAGTTTAAATTAGGCAATATTTGCGATACCAAATAATATTACAAAAGTTACATTTTAGTTTATGAATTAGTATTTGATAGTTTGGAATACATTACTTTAAATTATATTGGCCATTTATAATAATTTGAGCTAGCTTTAATAGGTTATGAGATTTAGTTTAAAGTTAATTTTAAAATTGCAAAAATGTTACCGCTTTAAGTTCTTTTCTCAGGCATCTTTCTTAGGCATGGTTATTCACTGTTGATGTTGAGCATGCTGTTACTTGTATCAGGCATTGGTCATCCTGTTCCAGCATCCTGTAGACCCCTCTTCGGGCTCTGGAGAGCCAGTTTTTTCCGTACTTAGCCAATCATTTTCATTATTAACAATTTTAGCAATCTGTTTAATCTCAAACTTAATAATAGTTCAGCTTTTTTTTTACAAAATGGCTGGAATAGCATATATACTCTTTCATCCCCCCCCCGTCTTTTTACTTTAGTCACATGTGTTTTCTTTATTAACTACCTGTAATAAAGTGTAACCAAAATCACGTTTTTCTTTATAGTTCTTAATTATTTCTTAAATTTCAGATCCATCTTCCTAATTAGTTTACTACATATTGACAAACCGGTGACTCCTGCTGTTATTGACTTGTTTTCCAGCTTTGGTCAATTTAATTTCTTTCACCTTTAAAATTTATTTTTATTTTTAACTTTATAAGTAGGTCAAAATATAGCGAGATGAATCAATTTTATTATTCCTTTAGAAAAAACAAATCTGAAATGTAGGGAGTACCTTATGAAATCTAGCAACACTTTATTATATATGTGTAGCACGTAAACAGAATTTAATTATATATGCAGGGATATAATTTCAAATATTACATTTATAAATTATTTAACAATATTATATTTACAAAACTAATTAAATAAAGAAAATTTATAATGTTTAAATCTGTCACACTATTTCTTCTCTGCATATACATATATCTTGGTTACCCACATCAAGATTTACCTTTATTTAGTAAACAGTAATATATATATATGCGCATATGAGTTGATTTATTATTTATACATACGCTTTCCACGTTGTATGCTATAATATACACACACATACATAACTATGATTATTCTTAAAATTAGCCTGATATATGAGGATTTGGGTATATAGGTATGTAAATAAAAGTACTACCATAGCATATAGTAGGTCAAACAGTAGGATAGACATATCTGACTGTTTCAATGTATATATAATTAATCTCTACTAATAACTCACAATTCTTTGATTCAATTGTCATGTTATTCCTGTGACTTATTTTCCATCCCAAAGTGATATATTCTAATATATATTTATTTTAAAAAGAAATTTATTTTCATTTATAAGTTTACAAAAGTTCTACACATTCACAGATAAAACAATGATTAATAAACTAATATAAGAAACAATAGCTTGAAACAGCCATGGAAATTGTAAGTGAATGATAAATAAATAGCAAAAGCTGTTATTTTTACTCTACTCTAGAGTCATATACTGGAGGCTTGAATAATCAAAAAACATCATATGGTGTAATGCTTTAAACTCCATATCTTTAAATTTATTTCTGGCTTTATTTTCATCATTGAAGACTTAATACACGTGTATCTAGCAGCCATTTTTACTCCTTTATATTATTCCAGCTAATATTCTGTAATTAAAAAAAAATCTTCAGGTTTTAAAAAAATGGTCTAAGGGATTTTAACTGGTATCATTGATTCCACAAGTTCATGGTAGAGCCCAGTGAGAAAGTTATGTGTTATGATTATGTATATTAACAAACAATAATATATAAAACATTTGTAAATGTAATGTAGAACGTTATTAAAACAGTATATTCTTAAGAGTCCATTCATCAGTTAGGAAGATTCAGTAAATTTTCTATTGCAGTTAGAAATGGAAACTCAAAAGAGACTTTTATGATATAATAATAATAATTTTATCTTAGGCTGAAAGTAAAATGGACGTTAAATGCAATCTTGAGACTCAATGCAATAACTGGTAGTGAGTCAACCAATCATCATTGATAATAAATATTAAGCTATATAACGGTTTCATATAAAAAAAACAAGAAGTTTTATAAATGCAATGGCTAAATACAGCACTATATATCAATCTTTTCAGCAAGCATTAAAAGTTGAGAACATAACAACAACTGATATTAATATATTCAAGTTTTTAAAATTAGAGTAAATATTGACTAACTTGTTTGTTACCATATATGATGATTGCCATTTGATAAGTAATTTTTATTGAGTTAATTGGTATACTGTATTCATTTTACTTTAAATACTATTAATCTGCAAGTTTTTCTTTGTTAATATTTTGGTTTTAAAATTTTAAATTAAAATAGATTATTTTTATTTAGTGTCATTTACCTGGCTGATATTCTCCAATTAAGCTACAATTTTTCTTTATAATTATTTATCATTTTGTTGAATATTGCCTTTAAATTTTGAGAGTCATGTACATTAGAAATGTTATGCTTTTATAGTTCTCTTAGTCATTAATGGAATTCAATATTTTTATGTTTCTTAAAGATTTAAATTGAAAGTCTTATCTTGAATATTATAATCTATAACAATGTATTTGCATGTAAAGAAATATTCTTGAGAAAACAAGATATTTTTTTATTAAGTCTGGACATGAAGAATTGATATTTTTTAAGGACTCTTGATTTTTTTTTTTTTTTTGCAATTTTTACCTTAGGAATTGGAAAATGAAAAATGCTTTATATTTTATATTGAATTTCTTCTTAAGGTTTTTGTGGTTGCTGTTTTTGGAATTTAAATTAGGTAAATATAGGAAAACTATATGTTTTTAAATGTAAAAACTTCATAAATTCCATATTTACTTTAGGACTGAAGTTGTGTATCCATCAGCTATTATCTTTATCTGTTACATTTTTCACTTTATTTTTGAGCTTTCCTTATTTATTTATATCTATTTTCAGTATTCATCCCTCCTCCCACCCTCACCATTTTACTAGTTATAGTAAAACCTCAATATACAATTTTTCATAAGATCTAAAAAACATAAATGAAACTACTAAAAACCATTAATAATTATAGATAATAATTAATCATTATTCATTAAAATATGTGTAAAATACAAACCACATTTTATAATTCAAAACATTTTCACGCCTATTACTTATAGAATATGTGTGCATACATATTTATAATTTTAAATTCATAAAGTGATTATATATTTGTAGATCTTTTATATTTATATTCTGTAGTATTCTTGGTTTTAATTTGCAAATATGAAACATAAATTTAAAAAATCTGATAAGTTTTTTTAAGATTTTATATTATAAATCTTAAAAACGAAAATTTTTAGACAATATTTTGAAATGTTTGTAAATATTAATTTTCATTTGCTTTATGCAAGCTTTATATATCAATCAGAATATGATTTTTAATAGAATTAAAATATTTTCATGATAACTGTTATCCTGTGTGCATATTAAGTGTGATGTAACTAATCATTTAAACTTACATTGAGGTGATAAGCCTTGACAAAGATCATCACAATTTTGAATGCATCATCTCATTTTTAATTAACTAAATGCTACATTGTAACAGAAACAAAACAATACCAGGAATAAATATAATAGAGTAACTAATGAAAATGACAGTCATAAGTTCATCCAGATTTGCGATGAAATAAAACTTAAAATTGTGCACTTTCCAACTATCCTTTGCAAAATATTATTTTTAACAACAGTTTTGGTTTTTTTTCCTATGTTTCAACAGTCAGGAAAGGTTCAGAAAATATTATTATATTATTTCTTATTTTTAAATCTATTCTTATGGCAAACTGTTAGATCAAAATTGTGACTTGTGAACAATTGGTATGATAAGATGAAAATTTAAGGAATGATGGCTCTTTGTCAATTATCTGCAGCACTAAGTCAGATCCTCCAAACCTTTCTACCTTCTGCTTTATTTTTCAAATTATTTCACCATTTTTAACCATTATTATCCCACTGCAGAATGAAGATCTTTCTGTGTTTAATCCAGTTTCTCCAATCTATAGTTTTTTTTCCCAACATTAATTCAGCAGATTTCTTCATCTCACATGTTCTCTTTCTAAATTTCTCACCATCCATTTGCTATCTTTTCTAGCAACATATTCTGTTCGTGTTATAATTCTTTCAATGATGATAGTGATATTTGTTTTTTTTTTTCTCAGCAATATATTTTGGTTAGGTTTCCCCCTTTCTATTTCCAATATTTTAGTTTCTGTATTCTTATGTGGTCTGATGTCTTATGCATTGCACTTCTATTAATTATTCAAATTTCAGATCTACAAGTAAGCAGTGATAAAATGCATTTATTAAAGCCTTTTCAACACTTTGGAATATTTCCTTTCAATATTTATTTTTACTAAGAATATTTCATTTAGGTTACATTCTATTATTAATTTCATGTTTCCATTTGTTTATTAATCTGATCATGATATTTATAGATATTAACCTTTCTCATTCATGCTAATAATCTTAGTTTTTGAAAAATTATTGGTCATTAATTTTTTAGCATTTATTTTTAGGTCTATTTTTGTGCTTTCATCTGAGTTTTTGAAATATTTATTGGTGCTTGGAAGTATTATTTTCAAAACCATGCACATGATCCACAAAATGTAAATGATTTAAGTAATTTCCATTTATTTTTTATTTCCTAAGCTTCACATTTTAATCTGCAAAATATTTTCCACAAAACTTTATAATCTTCTTAGTATCATCATATGGCTAATCAATCTTGTTGTTTTGTTATAAGTATTTTTTTCATAATCTGCTAATTAACAATTTGAATATATATAGGTGTTTTCTATTATTTTTTATATGTGATTTTATAATTATAATCACTTTTAATTCTTATTCTTTTGATTGGTTTAAGTCTAAAGATATCTGTAATAAATTGTAATGATCTTTTTGAAGAGTTTTTATATAATTAATGGAGGACTAATAATTATATAATTTCAATAAAGTATTGTTTTTTTTTTAATTTTAATATTACTATTATGCTGCAATCTTCCAATCCATCCATTATATCTTTATCATTAAGACATTTATTTATTATTCAGCACTAATAATTTCTTAGTTTTTTAAAAAAATAAATGTAATTATATTTTCAGTTTTTCTATTTATCAAAGACTTAATTGCATATTTGACTTCTTATTTAAAATACTTAAATTTTAAAAGATGTAATAGTAGGGATTGCTTAGTAATGGTCTCATCTTTTTATTACCAAAAGTATTTTTCTCCCAATAGCAAGAAATGTTTTATATTTCATAAGACTTTTGTTCTCTCTTAAAATGGATTGCTTAGTAATAGTCTCTTCTTTTTATTATCAAAAGTATTTTTCTCCCAATAACAAGAAAGGTTTTTATACTTCATAAGACTTGTTTTCTCTTAAAACTTTTATTACCATTTCACAAATATATATTTTTATGTCATTATTAATTCTTTTTGTACTCTTTTACAGAATTCCAAATACTGAAAATGAGTCATTTTTAAGTATTTTATATTCATTCTTTTCTTCATGTTGTCTTGGTTTATTGAATAATTTACTCCTTTTTTTTGTACTATCTTTGAAATATCTTTATATTGCTGTATATTAATGTATTTATCTTATGACTTACTAGTTGATGATCATTTTCTGAGTTGAATCTACCAAACTTATTACATAATCTTGCAATAGCGATTTTTTGTTATTCAAAAAATGTAATTCATCTATGCTGTATCTTTATTTGGTTGCTTCTATTTTCATTCATTCTTTGAATTTTTTGAAAAAGAAATTCACAGTATGATAAAATCCCATACAATGAACACAATTTCTTTCAGTCATATTTGTAAATAAATTCATTCTGCAGTATTCTGACATACATGTATTTAGGGTTAATCCATTCTAACCTTACATCATAAAGCAATGGTTTTCCACTTGGTGCACCTACCTTGTAGAGGGACAATTTGATTTTTAAAGAGGGCAATTCAAGAGTGAATTTGAAAGCTCACTAATTGTCCTTATTTATAAATTAAGCTAAGAATGTTTTTTAAATTTTCCTCTTTTCATGCCATCTTCTCTTAGGTAACCTTTATTCTATTGTTATTTGGAGCAAGTTGAATGGTTTGAAATTTCATTGTACTTTGATTGTCCTTTCGTTAATGGTCTTTTAGGCTTTCTCCACATGAATCCAAGTTAATTTTTTGAATAAATAAGAATTACATGTCATGGAGGGAGGGGAGATCTGGATTTTAGATTTGTTTAGATAGGGCAAAGCCAAAAAAGTTGGGAACCACTGGTATAAAGCAAAGTTATTATCTAATATAGTGACTTAATAGGAATAAACATAATACAAAATGAAAAATACATTTAAAATTAATTATATTTAGCATTTATACTACATCTAAATTTTTAGAAAATGGAAAATCAAGTTTTTTAAAGCATAAAAAATGTTATTTTCATGCTGTCATCTATTTGTTGTTTATTAATGCACATTTAGTAAAATAATTTCCATGTGTTCTGTGATAATAAGCAATATATGGTATTTTCATTAATAAAATATTAATAATCACATAAAAAAACTAAGCAAACCTTAAAAAATGTGAGACGTGACGCTTATGCACACATATGTTATGTAATGTAAGTATGGCATTCAATATTAGCACTTGCATTTATTGATTTAGCCATTTTATCTTCAATATTCTGATATCTTATTATTCTCATTTGGAAATTATTTCTTTCTCATGCTCACATTTATAGTTTTCTATTATTATTTTTTTTCTGGAATCATATCCAAAATTATATGTACATAAAATAATTTATTAAGTGCATTATCAGTGCTATAAGTACAAATAAAAGAGACAAGCAATTTACATTTTTTATATCCTTACATTGATTGTATAATAGCATTTGTATTGCTTCCTAGACAGCAATTTTGCCATAATTTTATCTTAAATAGTTGTAATTTTATATTTAGTAAATCAGCTCTTTTTACACTTTTTGCTATGTTTAAATTTTATTAATTAACCAGACATTCAGTTGGTTAACAATCTTCAAAAATCTAAAAAATATTATATATTATGTTATTTATAAAATATTATTTAATTTTATATAAATTAACTATTATATTTACGTTTCTAATATACATTGTATATTATATAATATTAATGTATGTTTAATAATATATTTAAAACATGTCTTGCATTTAAATCTTCCAATAAATTATATTAAAATTGTTTACATTTTACACATTACACATAGTGGAGTCACAATGGCCATCATATATTATTCCAAGTGTGGCTTATGCACATCTATATAGTGGTATAGTTCACATTTTGCTTATAAGCTTTGATTAAAATATATAGTTTATAGTGTTATAGGTGTTCCATCATTTTCAGTATGTGCCTGTATATATATAATACAGACACATGTGTTTAGTGCACATATACAATTAAAATTTTTGTATAAATATAAAAAAAAAAATAGTTACTAAAAAAACTTACTATCAGCCTTTTTCTTACAGACTTGACAAGCTTTCTAGCACATATAATTATGTTTGTCAGAAATATTTTATCAATTCATATAGTTTACACATAAATTTAATGCCTTACCAAAAAAATTACTTTTTAACATGATTATGAATTTAGCATTTCGAAAGCATAAACAATAATAGCACAAATATATGTATTTTTCTCTATCATTATTTCTCTTATAAATTATTGATTTTTTTTTGAAGTTGTTTGTCCACTTCTGAACTTTTTTTTTTTCATTGCAAATCAATAACTTTAATTTTATCCCTATTATGGAAAATACCAAATTCTCTTAACTTATCTTAGGAAATCATTTTATCAAATGAAATACTGTTTTATATCAATTTTTTATAATGAAAAAAGTAAAGAAAAAGTGCCAGTGCTTGCTTTCAATGTATTTAACATGAAGAAAGTGTTAATGAATGGAAATCCTATTAGAATTAGATAGAGCATTACATGGTGGAAAAATGACTATTAACTTGTTTCTGATTGATTTTAATTGTTGTTGTTTTTTTTTAGGGTTTTTTTTATTTTTTATAATATATAATTATTTAATTAATGTTTATAACAAGGGTGTCCAAGATTTCAACCATGGTCGACCAATCGACCGCAAGGCCTCTGAAAGTCGACTGCATATTTTTTTTCTTTTTGTAAAATTTGCATCTAATTTATTTTAATATAATTCTAAAACAATAATTTTCTCTTTTTTTTTTTTTTTCTTGGAGTTTTTTTTTAAAATTCAGGACCAACTTTAGAAAATAATTATTTATAGGAAATTTAAAATTGTAATTTAATAAATATTTTATAAAGCGACATGGACAAATTATAATACTAGAAGGAGCTGGGACAATTTAACCTTTTGTCTGATGAATTTTCTTACTAGCCAGATTGAGCAAAAATTTGACTGATTTGATTCGTTAAATACAAATCTAGCCAGTTTCCTTTCTGAAATGTATTAATGTACAATAATCAGAATTGTTTTAATTTAACTTCTAAAAATTGGATTATTTTACATTAAAATTGGTTAAATATAACGAAAAATTTAAAATAATGTTAATAACTGAAGACAAACATATGAAAAATAGCCTGCAGTAGAACAAAGGAATTATATTTCAACCAATCATTATGGGAAAACCCCAGTGATTTATTGTGTCTTACAAATTACGATAGCTAATTATTCACTTCTGTTGTCTTTTCTTCATCTAAAATTAAATATTTTAAATAAAAATCTAAATCTAGCCACATTATTAATCAATATAGTGTAAAAAGTAATCTTAAAATCCATAAATATTTATGAAAAATAGTTGCATTTTAGCTATCATTCATTGTCATTTATATGCAAATAGTGGTCAACATTATTCACTTGTCGTGAATAGCGATCAAGCACTATTCACTTTTTAATTATTTTTTTGTAAAATTTAAAAATTTTCAAATCAAAGTTTATATTTAAATAAATTAATATAAAAACTTAATTATGAATGTAAGAAATTATAAAAAATATATTTATGCTCAAAATCTATTATGAAAGCAATAGCAGTCAACATTATTCACTTGTCTTAAATAATGGTCCAGCGCTTTTCACTTTTTCTTGATTATTCTTATAAAATTTAAAATTTTTAGAATCAAAGTTTATATTTAAGTAAATTAATATAAAAACTTAATTATGAACATAAAAAATTATGAGAAATATATTTATTTATGCTCAAAATCTATTACAAAAGCAATAGCAGTCAACATTATCCACTTGTCTTAAATAGCGGTCCAGCACTATTCACTTTTCCTTGATTATTCTTTTTATAAAATTTAAAAATTTTGGAATCAAACTTTGTATTTAAGTAAATTAATATAAAAACTTAATTATGAATGTAAAAAATTATGGGAAATCTATTTATTTATTTACATTCAAAATCTATTATGAAAGTATAAAACATTTTGGTTTGATTTCTGATTTTGATAGTCAGTGCTTTTTGGCACTTTATAAGGGAATAGAGGCAAGACTATACAATAAACCGCAATCAGAAATTGATTTTTTTGCGAAAAATACTGCCAATAATGGATTTTTTTGAAATTAAAATTTAAATACCGATAAAGCTATGAATTTACGGAAAAATAAGTGCAAAATAGCAAAAAATGCAATCAAAACAGCCGAAACTTATAATAAAATAATGCTTTATAATAGTATAAGGAATATTAATATTTTAATAAATAAAATTTTAATTACAATTGAAAAACATATATATAAACAAAAAATAAATTAAAACATACTAGTATTATTTTAATAAGGAGAATTATAAAAAAAAATTATTATATATAAGTATGTAGATAAGGCAGAGTTTGTTAAAAGAAAAGAAAAAGCTTTGTTGTTTTGGTTTAAACCATTTCTTATTGTTGTTTAAACTAGTTTTTTATTTTTTATTGTGTTAATATTTTAATGATAAAATTGAACTCCACTTATACTAATACTGTGAAACATTATGTATTGCAATGTTTGATCAAACATATTTTAATAACTTTCTAAATTTCATAATTCTTGTTATTAGATTTAGGTATGAGTTACATCTTTCAATAAAACAGCATTTTTGTTATTGCTTATGATTTCTGTTAAATCTGAATATATATATAGACTATACATAATAAAACATATAAAGTATGCTTACAGATTGATGGAAATAAGATAATATTAATTATGTAATGCAAAAGCATTTTTTAGAGAAATATACAAACAAACCAAGCTGCCAATAAAAATATTAAAGGCATTTTGAGTTCTCAGTCTGTTGTAAAGTTTTGAATGAAACCAAAACAAAAAAATTTACACTACTTAAAAATGCTTAAGTAATCAGAAATTGTTTAATAATCGGAATACATTAGGATTTACTTTTTCAATTCTGCCATTCATAAGTTATCACTTGCAACACCATAATATATTCATTGAAAAATGATTCCTAGAATGATAGAGCTTTTTGCCATAAACCTTTCTAGTATTTGTAGTAAAAAACTTTACTCATAATTGGAGCTTGCACAATCAATCCCCACTTTTTTTTGTTTTCACTTAGAAGTTTAATATTAATGGTTTGATTTGAATTGAGCATCAAAGAAAGAAAATGAGCTGGAGTTAAAGCTTCATCATGTTTATTTTATTAAATTTTGTCTTAGTATTCTCATTTTATATCAAGTCTTTTAAATATATATTAGGCTGTTTCCATAGATGTACCACATGAGTAAACAACAAGTTTCAAAATGTAAACCATATCTTGAAATACACGTGTTAAGCATAATATTATCAACTTTTGTATACATATTACTATCAATTTTGTTATAATTATTTTTACAGATTTTTAGAAGCATAGTCCAATTTTGTCTTCAAACAATCCACTAATCTGTTTCAATATTTTTCAGTTTGTTTGATAAGTTTTGAAACTACTGATTATCGAAAAAATTGCATTTGCAAAATGATTATTTTGAAAATGTTTAATATGCCAATATGTTTTTTTTTTTTATGTTTGGTAAAGTGACAATCATTAGTTAAGAAATAATTCAAAAGATGTGCTGTGCATCTATCATATTCGTATTTTTGCAGTTTTTTAATAAATTTATTGTGCATCCTTGAAACCTTATGTGCATTATCTATCATAACTGAACATACATAATACTTCGGTTCTTTATATTTGATATTATTAGATGGGAATCTCTATCAATTATTTTACAGTATGAATTTTTTGATATGTTTATAATATCTACCATATATTTATATATTTTATGATCATTATAGTTACTTATGTCCATCCATCAACCAGTACAACAAATTTATTTTTTAATATTGAATATTTGTTAATTTTTTTCTATTTGGGTGGTGACAATCAAGGGACAATTGCAATATTAGCTGGAGAAATTATGTATGTTCCACACTGTGAATTCTAGTTACTGGAAGCATGTGCAAATTGAGGTACTCTTAAATTTAATGAATCTTTCCATTCAGATATAAACAATTCTGGAAAGATTTCCAGTGCTTGTTGATTAGTTATTTCAAAGTGGCATAGTATCTTTGGAGGGAGGGGGGGGCTTGAAATATTTTAAATGGCAATAATTAAATGCTTTATTTAATTTCTTTTTGTTAATAATTCATGGATTAAGATGTTTTTGAATTTGAATAGAAGTCTAAAATAATATTTAAATAGGATCTAATGAAATTCTCATGTTATATATACTGACTCTGCAAATCATCATAATTGTAAAGAAAAACTATTTACAAAATACATTCATTATTTCAAATAATCATATTTATTCCATATATTATTTAAGAACTATTATCATTTTTGGTGTCTCCATTTACATAATATCTGTAATGTGCATCAAATTGACATTTTACATTAACTTCATATTGCAAGTGGTTATTTGTACATTATGCAATCTTGTCATTGCTGTATGATTGTTCTGATTATATTAAAAAGATCATTGATGCAAAATTTTAAAAAAAAAGATAATATACAGTGTATATCTATCTATCTATTGAAAATTATTATCTATTAGTGAAATTTTCATGTCAAAACAGATCACTACAAAAAAATCACACCAATCATTGGAAAATAACATCCAATGATTTGAAGTATTTCAAATAAATTTGATTGTGGGAGAAGTAAATGAAATAAAAAAGGTAGTATACTCAAAGACATTAAAATGATAGTTGTATTGAAATGTTCACAAGAAACTTGATGTATATTTTTTAGAAGCATCTATTATTAATGCTAAATTTCAACAGGTATTAAAAATGTGAGGACTTTAAAGCATTGTCGAGCTTCTGAGACATGGAATTCAATAATAAGTATGTTGTGAACACAAGTAAATCTGTTATTAGATGTACTAAAAGTGAACCATGACAGTTTTCTGATAGTGATTTTATAATTATAATTAGTGACTTGATTAAAAGAAAACAGTATTTTATTGCTTAGCAGAATTTGAGATTTATAATCAATATAGAGATTTAAAAGCCAGAATTCAATAACTGTAAAGGGCTTTAAAATTATTGTTGGATTAAAATTGCAAAAAGAAATACACATTTGGTAATCGTAGTTCAATTCAGATTTTTTTGAATCCACTGAAGTTAAAATATAAACATAAAAAATGTAATCACAATTTATTAATTCCAATAGACATTTTCATATGATGATATAATATTTTGAACAAATTAAAGAAAAATGTGCTCATTTTTAAAATGGATTATAAAAATTGAGGCAATGACTTTTACTGATATATCTGTTTTATCTCATTAGCATAGTAGTCACTTGCAAACAAGTATGGCCATCCCAACTACTAGAAAAGAATTTTGCAGTAACTATACAAATCAGTTTGTGAACATAATTGTTCTTTTTTATTATTATTTGTGTGATATTTTCTTATGCTGTTTTTTAACTTCTTATGCAGAAAATTTACATTTTTTTCTAAAATATTTCAACATCATATCTGATTGTAATTTTCCAATATATTCTATTCTATGTCATATATTCCTATTAAAAACAAGGAACGTTGCACTTTTTTTAGAATGTCTTTAAGATAATCATTATCATAAAATCTATGCTCAAGCTCGCCATAAAATACCCTTTTAGTGAGTCTTGCCTTGTATTTTTCATTTGTTTTATGTGTCCAATAAATGTGTGATTTTACTATAATAGACTCCATAGTATCAAATCCAGAAAATTAGAACATATTGACTGATCTTATGATGTTGCCATGGTATTTCTAAAATTTTATGGAAAAATCTTTAATAAAACTTTGCTAAAGTCTTTATGTTTCATTAGTATAGGTCCAAGTCTCCCTTTTATATAATAAATTAGATAAAATAGTAGTTCTATATAAAACTAATTTAGTTGCAGTAGTTTTTTTTTTTTGATGAAATATGCTTTTATCTTATTAACAATAGCAGCAGCATGTTGGAATCCACCTTCCTGTCTATAAAACTACCAAGATTGATTATATTCTAAAATAGGTAATATGATTACATCCTAAAGTTGATGAATGTCCAAGCTAAAAGTTGCTAAGAATTTTTCTTCCATTAATTATTGTTTAAACTTAATGTTTAATAACCATTTTATTTACTCATTTAGATTTGGCCAAGGATATTCAGCGTAATGAAGTAAAGATAGCTTTTTGTAATCTTAAATATAATAGTGCTATAGGTCCTAATGATATACCTGGAGAAGTTGTAAATTATGGTGATGTTACATTAGCTTCAAAAATATTTGTATTTTTTACTTATATATTGATTCATAAAATAGTGGCATTTTATTTGTTCAAAACATTTGATTCGGTTAATTATGCAGATCTATGGCACTGTTTTGGCCAATTATATGCAAAAGTTTATTCATTTTATACAGTATCTACGTGGTGGGATTAGATTAAATGTTATTTTTATAGGTGGAAAATCTGTTGCATTAGAAATTAAAACTGGTGAGAAGGGATTGAACTAATTCCGCTTTATTGATTTTTATGCCTTGTGTTTTTTGAAGCTCTTTACTGGCAGCTTAACCGAATTAGAAGTCAATATATAATAAGTGTTGAATAGGTGGAATTTTTAATTTGATTCTAAAAGCAAAAATAATTTCAGCGCATTTATATTTATCCGATGCCAGCTAATCTTATCAATTCTAAAGGTGATTTACAGAATTTACTTTATGTTTTGAATGCAACATATGAAGATTTTGATTATGTAATTAATGTTCAAAAAAACTCAAGTTTTTTAGTATCCCTTTATAGAAGAAAATTTTTCAGCAATTTTTAGTTTGATTTATCATCAACCTCTGCTGTAAAGCATGATTTCACCCAGTGGTCAATAACCTTTTTTTCTCTTTTCCTGGGTCACTTTTTATATTGAATATTTTGTGTATTGTTTGTGAGGAAATGAAAACATCAGTAATGTAAAGTGATTACCAGCTAAATTTATATATACTATAAATGGTAACAATAAAATGCATTAATATGGATATGCAGCTAAAAATATATTATTTTTCTTATAATGCAAATGTTATAAGAAACAACAAAAATACCTAAAAGAAAATATTCTATCAAATTGTTTTAAAAAATAAAAAACAAACAAAATTATAAACTAAAATATCATTTAGATCAATTGCTTTTTATTTTTGTTTGAGCAAGATCTCTAAATCTGGTTTCTAATTTCACATTTCTATGCAAAGCACAAGATTCAAAATTGCCAAGTAAATTTAAAATATATATATATTGGAAAACAAACAAAAATAGTTAGAGTAGATATTGCTATTTGATTCATTGTTAAAAATTGTTCAGAGAGAGAGAGAGAGATGACAGATATTCCATTATAATTTTACTTAAATGTTTGTTTTTAAATTTCTTTTAGCATTTTTGATTTTTTCCCCCTCCAAATTAAGGAATTTGCAAATTAATTGCACTGTTTGCAATAACTTTCAGCAATATAAAATTAATACCTTTATTTTAAATATTAATTGACTAACTAGTGATAAAATATGAACCCATGGATACACTGAAATAGAGGTTTGTTTTATTTTTGTAAATTAACCAATTCAACAAAAAAAATTCTTGTTTTCAAGATTAAATGTGAAATCATTCTTTTTTTTTTTTTTGCCATCTGATTTTTTTTCCATTTAGTATTCCATGTTAATGTGGAAGATATTTTATAAAAATAATATTATTTATTCTAATTATTTTGGGATTAATTGTAGAGGTCATGTCAGATCTATGAGATACAAGTTGTTTTTTTTATATATTATTACATTTGTCAGGTGAATAGATTTATGGTTATTATTAGCTGTACGTTCATATGTGCCTAATGTTAACACATAGCTTTTAAACCATCAATTTGTTCATAATGTGTTTTGTAAGAATGAAGTACTGCAAACTTCATAATCAATGTTAGTATATTGTTTCAGTCATTTACAGACATTTTCAAAGTCAAGTTTATTCTTTTAATTGTATTTTTTTTTTTTTTTTTAGCAATATTAATGTTTCCATTGTTTAAAAAGAACTTTTTTTTTTTACATTTTTTTTTTTTTTTTGTTTATTAATTCTAGATTGTAATCGAAAATAAATTTTTAAAAAAGTCATATATTTTATTATATAAATATAATAAATGAAAATTTGCAATTATATTCCATAAGAGGTATGTGTTAATAAATTGCACTGAAAAGATACAAGTGCCAATGTCAGTTTTGATATAGTTGGGAAGAATATTTATGCCTTGAACATTTTACTTTCATTATTGCAAATGATTTGCAAAGACAGCTATTGAAAAGTCTCATTAATTAATGTTAAAGACATTGTTTTAGTTGTATTTTTTAGCAAAATAACATTAAAATACTAGCTAAAAAACAAAATTGCATTAAATTCTCTCACAACAATGATAGACCCTTCAAGTATATACAAAACAGAAATAAGCTTCCCATAATTCACTGCAGAAACCAACTGCCATTAATATCAACCCTTCAAGTAAAATTCAAGTATATACAAAACAGAAATAGCCTTCCCATAATTCACTTCAGAAACCAACTGCCTTTAATATCAAAGGATGTATATCTTCATGGGATTGTTGAACTAAGATTCAAGATTTATCATCAGAATTTTTTTTTGATTCTTGTTTTTATTTCATTTTTTTCATAAAAAATAACCTCTGCATTATTAAATATTGTGAATGTACAAAGTTGAGTTACATTAACTATTTTTTACTCTATTCTTATGAATTTTAATCCTTTTATTAAGACTTATTTTGACATATAAATTTGATGACAACTGCAAAGAATTTTATAAACTGCACAGGAGTTGATTATTTATATCTAGAATTACGGTTAAATGCTTATATTCAATTTTATACTCAGCCATTTTTTGAATGGACTACTTCACTTATTCTTGATTTCAATCTCCATTTGTATATATACTGTAATTATATAGCTAACCCTAAATCTAACCGTAACAACTTTTATTACGATTATTATTTTTTAGTTAAACAACAACAAAAAAAGTCGTAACACAAGTAAAAAAATATCCGATAGAAAATTGATAAAAAAAAAAGCCGTAACACAAGTAAAAAAATATCCGATAGAAAATTGATAAAAAAAAGCCGTAACACAATTTAAAAAATATACGATAGAAAAACACGAATCAAATTTTAATTTGTTGATTTTATTTTACATTTATTATTATCATTTAAATTGTATACGCTAATAAAAAATAATATTTATAAACGATGATTTTGTTTTGTTTTTATTTTCGCATTACAAAAAAGCACAGAAAAATTATTAAAATCAACGGCCCGTGAATGTTCATATTTTATAGTTTTAGCGTGAAAACGGCGCCATCCAACGGGATCTTTATCTATAATACAACATGGTTACCTTTTTTGTGTGTACATTTATGTGATTAAACAGATAATGTTAAAACAATAAAAATTTATTGCTGTTTATTTCAAAATTGAAGTTAAAAATCAGTAGATGATACACTTTGTCTGAAGAAAAATTTAGTAATGTGATAAGTATAATTTAACATTGTAAATATTTATAATAATGATTTTGAAATAATTTTTCTAAAATTGATTTTCAAAATATAAGTAGTTTTTTTTTTTTGTTACAATGAAGAGATCTTATTATATTGAATTTCATGGTTTTAATTCATACATTTTCTTTACTTTCAATTTTTTTAGTTAATCCTATGTATTATTTTTTGCTGGTATTGATTATGTTCAATTAAATATACGTAGATAATATTTTAAGAATAATTTCATTATATTTAGCAGATGCTTCATTGAATTTTTTTTGTAAAATATAGCGAAGCTATTATATATGCTGTATCAATATACAATTCATCAGTTATATGCTATTCAAAAAAATATAAAAAATAAAAAAATATTAAAATTTGTAAATGTAATAATTTTTTCAATGTGGCAACAGCCATTTTTTGTCTCTGAATATGAACCTGTTTATGATCATATCTATTAATAAAATTTTCAGATAAAATTGAAAATATTCTATTCTTGGTTTTGATATAGTACAATATTCATGGAATAAAATGTTTTCTAAGTGTAAAGCTAAAAATTATACAAAATTTAATAAAAATTGTAAACTGTTCTTATATTACGTAAGAAAGCTTTAAGTTCAAAGCATTTAAACAAGAATCTGGGATGGGTAACAGCAAGTATGGATGGATGTATAAATTCTCAAATCAATACTGTTTTAAAACCCTTCAAAACAACTAGGAAGTTCATTATCTGCTGATAATAGCACTGTCATAAATGTTTCCATTGTCCAGAGCACATTAAATTATGATGAAAATCTGACATTTCACATTCATTTAATTTTTTTGAGTGAATATGAATGAATGGACATAAACAGTAATTGTATTCCCTTAATTTATTATTAATAATTACCTTTTTTAAAATTCTGTTTATATTATATATATGTATTTGAAAAATGCTTTACATTTGCAGCTCAATAAACATGTATTCTATTATAATCAAAGCATATTGGTAAAACATGAATTATTATATATGATATACAATATATGTGAATCATAGAGATCTTGGAACAAAATATTACGGATATTGCAGCTCCACTATTATGTGTAACATTTCTTAAACTATATTATATTAAATAGATTTTCTTTTAAATTTAAAAAAGGAAAAAATAATGATAAGAATATATATATTAATCTAAATTTAAAATTACGATAGAGATTCATGGAAACGAAACATAATGGTAGCATTGTCACCAATTTGATGTAGCATGTTATAGTTATAAAAAAGGGATTGTTGGTATTATTCCATATAAATATGTATTTATTATTATCATTAATTACAATTTGTAGATCATGCTGCAACCACAAAATAAACTATTCTGTATGATATAATCAAAATAACTACACTATCATGAGTGTAACTAGACATATCAGATGTGTATTTTAAGGAACACTAAATTATAGCTGTAATAAATAATTTTTAAATGTTATATATTATAAATGTATACTCTCCCTTCAGTGAATGGCTGAACATAACTGTCAAACATAAAACTAGACTGACAAAACTTTTTTTTATTTTTTATAGGTCTAAGCACATATATATATGAAAACTTTTTTTTAAAAAAAATGAATAAAATCCAGTATTTTATAGTCTTTTTTAGAATTAATAAAAAAACTTTTTATTTTATTTAGTGACCTAGAATTTTTTCTATTGAGTTTTGTTGTCATATGAAAGGTTTTAAGAAATTATGTTTCATTCTGTACTTAGTTGTGTGTTTTGTTGTTGTTGGAGTAAATAGAAACTATATATATATATATTATTGAATAATATTTGTAAATACTATTGCTGTCAAAGTTTGTTTTTTGCTGTTTTACATTGAGAATTATTAATACAAAAAAACTTTCCCTGATTTGGTTTCTAATTAATTAGAAATTAAATTCTATTACTTGAATCATTGTGTATTATTCTTGATTAGAAGGAAGTTTTAAATTTGAAAAGCACTTTCTTAAAACTGATATGGTATCAAGTTTATTAAATCTGTTCACATTTTTATGTACAAAGGTGTTTTCTAATTATAATCTTTTCCAACCTGTTTTGATCCAAACAATTATTTTATAAGAATGTTGTAATAAAATTAAATATATTAACGATTAATAGGCTTATTTGCTGATTAATAGGGTTACTATAATATTTTTCTTATGGTTTTTTTTTTTTTTTTTTGCCGATCAAAGTTGATCTAGTTCAGTGTTTCCCAACCTTTTTTGGCTCGTGTACCACTTGGTAGAACATCACGCTAAATTGTACCACTTCATAAAAATGATTGTATTTCATGAAATTTGTTATTGCGAGTGTGGTGTTTTATTTGCATTATAAATATTATAGGGTGACCATGTATGTATTCATATCTCATACTGAGACAAATTATATTGAAACATGCCTAAACATTATGCCAGATTATAAACTCACTGTAACATATTTATATGTATGTGCTTGTTCAAAGTTTCATATTTTTTCCAAAATAATTTATTAAAGATTATATTATTACATTAAAGGTTATTTTGTACATATTTTGTTCAAAGTATTTTCTCATTCCTTCATTTGGTTTTCCCGAATTTGAGTCTGTTTTCTCTTTTTCGGAGCATCTTGCTATTGGTTGGGCCATGGAGAGGCTAAATCCAGCATGTCCCAAGTCAAGGTAAAAATAACCTGAGGGATTATCAGGCTATCTCTTGTTTTTCTTTATATTGTTCGGCATGAAGTTAATAGGACTAAAATTTTGATGATTAAATACTAGCTTACATCTAGTAATCCACAATAGATGATCGAGAATTAATTAGAGTCTAATTTCTGGGTATGATCCTTTTCTGATACATTCTTTCAAATTAAATAATTTAGATTGATTTGCCTTGATCCGACTCATTATTTATCTACTATTTTGTCATATTTCATTTACTAATAAATGGTTTTAATAAAAACACAAAATTATAAAAAACCAATTAGTATATTTTCTTATCATAATCAAATATTTTTATAAAATAAATTTAATGAGATCTTTGTGTTTGTTTCAAACAACATAATTTTTTGAAATTTGGTTCAAAAGATGCGAGGTTTACCCTTAAGTCTAGGTTTACCCTTAAGTCTACAGCTGCGTTCAATCTGTTTCGATACTTATTTTTTTTAAAAATATATGAAGAAAAAGCTCTTCCTACTAATTCCATACTAGTAAATGGTAATAATAATTTAAGAGCTTTCTCAGAAAGTTGTTCATATTCTTTAATGTTTAACCAAAAATTAATTAGAATGTGTCGTTTGAATTCTACTTGTAAAGTTCTGTCACATGATAATTCTATTAAATTTTCTTTATCCTTTATTGATAATGATGTAGCTTTTTTTAAATTTTCTGCATAGAAGGGGTTTGAAATCCAATTATCATTTGTGTTTTCAGGTTTTGGAAAATATTCCATGAAAGACAATTTTAATCCTGTTAAATGTGCTATTATATTTTCTCGTATATCTTGAGGCAGACTAACCTTATTTTCAAACAAAAAAATATGTAGAGTTTCGAATACTTCCAGTTGATTGTTTTCGATACTTATATATATATTACTGTTTCTAAAAATCTAATTTCTTAATCATACTTTCAATTTTATCATTAACATTAAAGATCGTAATCGACTGTACATATTAACAACTTTACTGTATAATATTATTAATTAAAATATTTTTTAAGAATTATAGGAAAAAATGTTTCTATATTTTTATGATTTAATTTTTTTTTTATGTCCGCCATTATTGATTATTTTTCATGTACCACCAACCAGCAACTTGCGTACCACCAGTGGTACGCGTATCACAGGTTGGGAAACACTGTTCTAGTTTATTCTTTATGTTCAAATATTTGCAGAGTATTTATAAATGCTTAGATTTTTAGATGATTTTTGAATATTGGTTACCCAAAAAGCTGTCAAATCTCATAAAAACTCCAGGCTTTATTTTAATAAGCACAAATGGGTATTAAGAGAAAACAATTAGATTAAAGTTATGAGGCAAATTAGTTATTATTCAACATGTATTAACATCTTGTCCTAACATAATTTTTTATAAAACAACTTTTTCCAAAATTATAAATTATTGGAAAAAACCTATGTGGGAATATCGTTATGTATGAGAATGTTCCCAGATTTGAAAACATCACTCCATGCTTCTCAACACTTATGCAATTTAAATTTTTTTTTTTTAATAAGAAGAAGACAGATTGTTATCCAATCAAAAACAATAATAGACTATGAAAGTAGTCAACAATAGTCTTTACTAGGTTTACATTTCTTTGTTTATTATTGTTATTACTAAAACATTTCTGCAAATTACCGAACAAAACTTGATATGATTTGTATATGCTTTTATTTATTTCATCCTGATTTTAATGTATCAGGTAAAGTCTTGTAACTCAATTTTCATCCACTTAGCAATTTTAGATGAAATTTTGCAATACTCTTTACAGTACCGTCATCCAGAAATATTTAATTGTATCTAAACTTTCATTATTCCTAATTTCTTAGATTTTATAAAACTAAAAAATATAGAATATAAAAGAAAAAAAATAAATAAATGATTTTATTTACTTAAACGCATTAAAAAGTAAAAAATACATTTCCTTCAACTTTCATAATAGCTTTCATATTATGTGTCCAATACTTTTGCTTTTAATCACATATAACCAAGAAAACTGATCAAAATTTACTTTTTAGTGTATTTATAACAGTTTCAAGCCTTTCTTTATTATTATTTTTTATATAGTATAAACTAACACAAAACTTATTACATATCAGAGTTTTATTGCAATAATTATTTGTTTGGTTTATAAGCTTTTTGCAATTAAAGTGATTTAAAAACTAATCATAAATTATGTTATAAACAAAAGTAAAATAAATGCAAATTATATAAAGCAAATAATGAAAAGTTCAGAATTAATAATTTCGAATAGTAATTTACCATAATTGTAATCATGCTTTTTTCAAATAAAAAATAATATTACAAGTAATATAACTTTTTGATAAATAAATTATTGTAAAGAAAAATTATTTGTTTTTGCCAAACATATTATTGTAATGTAATCTAATATAAAGGATATTTATCAATATTAATGCCCTGTAGAATATTGTTGAGCCATTTTAATTCTTAGTTTGCCTTACTAGAAAGGAAAATCCATAACTGCAAGGGGTTCATCTTTGAAACCTGGAAAATGCTGAGTTTTGTTTAAAGATAGAAATGAATAGTTTCTACATTGATTTCTTATCATTAGTGAAGTTAAAATGAATTGGCAGGATGAATTTAAGTTAGGAAAATATAAAGAAAAAATAATTTGCTTTTCATTCTAAGGATATTTCAAAGATTACTATTGGATATAATCCAATTACCAATTCAATTTTGTGCACATTTGTTCACCATTACTATAATACATGTCTGTGATCAGGCACAGACAGAAATTAGCAAACTTATGACAAGATGTACTGTTAGAATCATTAACTGAAATGTCATTAGATAATATAAATTTGAAAGTAGAAATAAAGCAATAAAAACAATTTTTTTTTTAATTTAATGATCTTTTTTTATTGCTAATACATTTGAAGGATCATAGTGTCAGTAATGCTTATGGATAGGCACTTGAATTTGTAGAAAAAAATTGATTATATCCTTAATACTTAACAATGAAAGATTTCAGTTTTAATAGAAAATCATGGTCATGAGCAGATTACGAAACAATTTGAGTTTTTTTAAGTGTAAAGTACAATTTATAAAGTAAAAAAAGAATTGTGTGCTTATCTAGTTCTCTAGAATCTAGATATAATATAATGCTTTTTGGAATAGCATCAAAAGTTTAGATGAGGAAATGATAAGAATAATCATTGCCAGGTGCCAATAATTTTAGATCCTGGAGAAAATCTAAAAAAAAAAAAAAACCTGCATGTTTCATAATTATTGAAAAGACAATATTTATTTCGACAAACCCTGCCATATAGAGATAAAACATTCATATGGCAAGCCTACACTTTTAGGATTTCAATCCGGGTCAAATGAAATACTTTTCAAAATGTTATGATTTTCAGATAGCTAAGCCACAATCAGTCCAGCTATCATCCACATTGATTGATTGATAAATAGGTATCTACCTAATAATCCTTAGCTAGCACATAAAACAAGGATGGAAAACTTTCATTTTTTGACAATTGAAGCCTCGTAAATACTGTTTTCAACATTATTGTTCCCCTATGAAAGACTGTTGGAAAGAGACCTTTATTCTTTTATTGAGATATTTATTTAAAGTGATCTTCAGAATAAAACAATGTTACTTAATAAGCAAAAATATATATTAAATAGAAATATATTTATTTTAAAAAATTTACAAAGTTAAAAAAAAAATTTATTAAACTAAAAATGTGTGAAAAATGAATTAAAATGTAATGAATAATTAATAATAATAATAATAAAAAAATTACAAAATTAAAAAAGAAAGAAATTATAACATTAAATCATTCTCTGAAGTTTTTGCTATCTTCTCTATAATTTATTGTTTTAGATATAACTTTTCTATAAAAATTATTGCTAGATCACTTAATTAATCTTGAATATTCTTACTTATGGATCTGACACTTAATAGAAGAGCAATTCAGAGACTTCAGACCACTCTAAGAAGTATGGAGAGATGCATGTTGGGAGTAACAAGAAGGGATCGAAAATGCAATGTATGGGTAAGAGAACAAACAGGTATTACCGACCTCATTGAAAAAATTAAAAGACTGAAGTGGAGTTGGGCTGGAAATATTGTTAGAAGAGATGATAATTGATGGACAATTGAAATTTTAAACTGGATTCCAAGAGATTGTAAAAGACCCAGAAAGAGACCACATGTGAGATGGATGGATGGATGAAATAAGAAAGTGTGCAGGGGTAATGTGGAGAAAAGAAGCTAAATATAGGAAAAGATTGATTGAACTTGGAGAGACCTTCATCCTACAGTGGATTGATAATGTTTGATGATGATGATTATTATGCTTAATTTTTTTTTTTTTAATTTAGAAAAACTGCATTCATCTTTTGTTGTTATTTTTTTTTATTAAAAGATTGCTTTTATTATTCTAAGGTTTTACATTTTACTCAGTGGTTATAAATGTTTACAATGTAAGATCTGATATCTTTATTATTAGTTCTTATCTCTATATCTTCAGTCAATCCGAGATGAGATTCTAAAACGGGTTAACTGGTGTCTGGTAAATCAAATAATTCCCATGTGGCCTTAAATATTTCCGTTGGCACTATTGATTTGTCCCTCTTCTTGATAAAGTTTATTAGTAGTTGTTTAGTGTTATTTTGTGATTATCCAAGTATTAGTTTACATCTGATTTTCCAAATGGAGTAGGCCAGGAAAGTTGTGATTCGTATAAGTGGGAATATTCCCTTTTTAATGCAGTCCTTGAAGAAAGTAATGATGTGTTTATTTGTTTTCATATAAGCATTTATTACTTTTCTCTGGATACTCAATCCTTGACATACATAAAATATGTGCCCTATAGTCTCTTCTTACCTTTTGCAAATTTGGCATATGGGGTCAACCTTAGTGAACCCTTTCTTGTATACTAGAAAAGCGTTTGTAGGGAATGCCTCTAAGTTTATTTTGACTATTAAGTCCAAGTATTTAGCTTTCAGATTCCAATACCTGAATCTTGAGATTATCACTTTAATGGTTAGCTCCAGTGTACCCGGGATATGTAGTTGCAAATATACCAGAACTCTATGGCTGAAACAACATTTGGAAATAAGTATTCAAAATCAATTTCAAACTTATAGTTCAGCAATCCGGATTTTCAACCATTCATTTCTTTTTAGATCTGTTTTCTGCTTATTTTGTATTCAGACAGGCATGATAGAAAAGTTTATGCCTATCTTTTTATCTGTTTTTAGTAAATTAATAAATGGGTTAATTTCAAAGTATCACTAAGTACAATTTTCTTTGTCTCCATAAAATTCAAAAATGGTGAAAGAGTATATACCCTGTACAGGTTAGAAGAAAAATGAATGTAATTTAAAAATTGCAAACTTTTAACTTAATTTTTCATTAGAGTAACATACACAATTTATTTTTTTAGTCTGTTTTGCTTGAAAATGAATCAACAAAATGTTAACATGGTTAGATTTTGCATTCTTTAAAGGGATTGAAGGATTTTTGATAAAAGAAATGGTTATTGTTTACATAAAAAAAACATACTCAAATCTTTTTTTAAATTTTAATTTATATTTTTCTATTGCTAATTTAATAAAAATTATATTTGAACTTAGGGCATCATCCCTGGGAATAATTATAGGTGAATATGAGAAAAGTTTGAATAAAATAACATATATCAGAAGACACTTGATAATTACAAAAAAAGAATGAAAAGGGAACTGAATTCCAAAAACTGTCCAAGAAGAGTTTATAACAATAATTGCATATATATTGAAAAAATAATATAAAATAACAATTCGTGTCAATTGTTAATACAGAGTTTAATATAAATAAATAAAAACAAATAATATTTCCAAGCGCTTTCAACTCTTAAGAGTCCTTATCAAGGCAGTGTAAACAATTCTATTTTCTCCTAGGTGATGAATCTAACATTTCATTGTATTTTATATTATATACAGAAGTATTATTTATTTATTTATTTATATATATTGAAAATTAAAACAAACATGGAAAGCAAGTAGCTATTAATATGTTTGATGATAATGTTCTTTTGATTGCTTATGAAGAACTACACCATAATGATATTAACTAGTATATTTGATCAGGTAGTAGATTAGTTGATATTAGCCTTGCAATCATTTGCAAAAGTTAGAGGTACTGACTAAATTAATTGGTACTTAAGTATTACACCTGCTCTTCATGTTTGCAATGGCAGAATGCCATATTAAAAAGTCACAATTATGGCATTCTGCCATCGCAAACATGGGCAGCAGGTTTAATACACAACTACCAATTATTCTATTTAATTTAAAAACCCATTTGGTGAGTTATTATTGACTAGAAGAAATCGATTTTTATTTGTATATTCAATATCTTATATTTTGTATTTACAAGTAAATTATACTGAAAATCATTCATCAGTACAAGCTGATGTCAAATTTATATATATTTTTTATTGAATCCATCGAGGTTTTTGATTCATCAAACCATGCTAATTTACGGTATGTCCTTGGGGAAATGGGCATAGCTGAATATTTTGTTGTTTTTAAAAAAATTTTAATATCCATCATTCTATTCTACCCAGTTTAAAATATATATCATTATTTATTAAATATTGTGAAGTCTCCTTTTATATACCTTATTTTAAAATTATCAAGCAGCAAAAATTTCAGATATTTTCATATATGTTAACATAATTGTCATGATTTAGATATTTTGTAGCTACAAAAGTATCTGTAAGCCATAAATTTAAAGATTTATTTTTTAATAGAAAAGTTTTAATAGCTTAGATTATTTGAAAAATATATGATTTTCATTAATTTAAGAAAAATTTGTTATTTTTTGTTTTTTTATTATATAAAATTTAAAACCAAATCCATTTTTATTTAAGTATGTAATCATATTGTTTGAAAAATTATGACTCAATCAATTTTTCCAACTAAAAAGAAAAACCATTATCTGAAAATTCAGAAACTAAATTGTATTTATTTTTATATATATTTAAAATATTGTTTGTGAAAACTAAGTAATTTATTTATATATTATTATAATCAATTTTACTTTCATTCTTCTGAGATTGTTTTTTTGAAAAACTGATCCTGTGATGTCTTAAATCATGCCAGTTTTGATAGACTGATATTAAAAATATTGTATTGATTTTTTTTTTCCTGAAAATATATTTAATGCTTAAATTCTAAAACTACTTACCTTTTTTAAAACTGCATATAATAGTATTCATGTCTGAAGAATAAAATTATTTCAGACTTTTTTTTGCCTGTTTTCCATTAAGCTGAAATAATGAAAATTTATGAAAAATGTTTTTGTTTTAACTATTTTTATTTTTACTAATGAGTCATTTTGGTTTATATATTTTTCTCTCTTTTTTTTTTACATTATAAATTTAACAAATAAGAATACCATGTGAAAATTTTTTGGACTTTATTATAGAAAAAAATTATAATCTTTAAAACTATGTCATTTTATATACTGTATGTAAGAACTAAGATATAGTATTATTTTCTTTACCAATATTTTTTTTTAAGTAGCCATTAGTACATCACTGATATCATAAATTTATGCTTCTTTTGTCATTACAATTTGCAATTATGTTTTTATTTCAATTCCTTTTATAAGTCATATTTCATAAAATAATAATTGATTTATTCTTGTAGATGTATTCCTCATTACAAGTATATAATAATACTAATAATAGCAATGTTAATAAAACACCAAATTGTTTTAACTTTATTCTTTGAATGTTTTCTCAAAATTAAGATAGATTTGTTTAATGTTTTGTTTATCAAGTATAAAGATAGGAATTTTAATGAAATCAAAATTCCTTACATTTAATTTTTACTTCTATGCTTCACCATAAATAAATTTTGATTATTATTATTTTCTACTAAAAGTTTAAAATTATCTCTTTTTTTTTTTACTTCCTAAAACTGTGGTGTGCTAAATTAATTATTTGAAGGAATTTGATTGTTTTTTTTTTCAAAAGGAATTGAAACTGAGTAAGCAGCAGAATATTTTGCCAAATGAATTATTCATAGAAATGTATAATTTTATCTATTATTGTTTACAGAATTATAGTATTAGAAACAAAAGGTAAAAGTAAATTTATTGTGATTTATTACTAGACTGATGTAAAAATAATAAAAATGTATTAGATAGTGTCAAAATTCAGTATTATTCATCTCAGTTGAAGTAGATAAGATAATAATTGTTCATAAAAAAATCTATGTAAACAGAAATTGATACATTATGGTCATTAGAAATAATACACTAATAGTCCATAATTTATTTTGCTATTTTTATATTGTTGTATTATAGCCCAATATGGGGAAAGGTTCTTTTTATTTTATTTAAAAGTCCTATTTATTAGCTTTTAAACCTTTTATATTTGATTTCTTTTGAAAAACCTCCAAATCTAAACGGGGGGGGGGGGATAAATACTATTAATAAATTATGAGTTTGATTATATAATGTGTTTTTGTTTAATTTTGGACAGGGCATAAGATATGTCATATCTTACTTTATACATTTCATTGTATATATATATAAATAATATCTTTGTTGTTGAATTGCCACTAGAGGGCGAATGACTTAAGTTTTCGGTGCACATCGTTCTAAAAAACATAGGTATTTTCAAATAAGATTAAATTAGTTTTTTTTTTCATTGTAACGCTATATATCTATTATTTAAGGAATTTTGGATCGGTGGAGGCAATAGATTTGTCTAATAGTCATGCAATCCATTGTAATTGCAGGCGATTTACTTGTGCCTCAATCCAAGATGCCGGCACAATGCCACGTGTAGTAATATGAAGTTGACCTATGCAAGCATAATGAAGCAAACAAAGCTTAATCAGGATAAGCCAATGCATAACAAGCAAATGCTTAATACAAATGAAACAAGAATACAACTAAGATTTCATAAATCTACCGATGATGACGTTGTAAATCTAGATATTTTAACACCTGAGTCAAATGAAAATAACGTTATATTGCAGGAAGCGTGGACAGAAGAGAGCCTAAGTTATATACATGCTAAATTCAATGGGACGATACCAAATCAACTATTTTATTGAAGAGATTTTTTACAGATCGATCTACTGTTCTAGCAATAATGGATTTAAATTGCTCTTTGTTCAGATTTCCGAAAGATGTTATACAGTGAAATACAGAAGCATAACATGTGGGACACAATTTTCAGGATTGCGGATCATCCAAACCCAAGGTACATCATTTTAGAATTTTTTAATGAAGAGCAAATAAATAGATTTAATAGATCAATACGTACTCTGGGTAGATATGCATTAGTAAAGATCAAACGAGAAAAAGAGAATGTTATTTCAGGCCATATAAAATAGCGTTAATGACTTTCAGAGATTAATGGCTCCGTTTGGAATTGTAATATTATTTCAACCAGTATTTTTAAAAGATACCCCTGTGCCAATTTACAGAAATAGCTTTGATTTTAAAGTTAAATTAAACAAAGATATAAACATAACACAATTACCATCGCAAATTTCGGATAAGAGATAATGTTACTTATATTGATTCGAGGCTTAAAGCCTCACTGTTTTCATTAGAAAGAACGTGGACACATTATTAACAACTGCCCAAAATTTCTGTGTCCACAATGCAATATGTTAGCTACTTCAATTCATTAATGCCCTAGATCAATCGATCAAGCATGAGAGGACATGGATGTGTTGGAGCTGTAAAGTGAAAACATAGTAAGTTCTGATGTGGCTAAGACAAACGTTTGCTTGGTTAATTTAAACATGGATGAAATAGAAAATATTTACGAGCCGGTACAGATTTCTGAAAATGCTGATAACAAAATGTTGAACAATACTGTAATTGTCTTACCTGCACCAATTAACGAAACAATTGGACCTGTAATGGATGCTACACAAAAATCAAATTATTCATTGCCATCTCATACAAATAGTGAGTCAAACAATAGATGTGGGCCAGGTCGTCCTTGCAAAAAGATATGAAAAAAAAAAAAGAATATTGATTTTTGTGAGAGTGAAGATGATGCAAGACTTTCAATGGAAAAAATAAAAAAGTTAAAGTAATATCTCAAGACACAGAAAATGAACTTGAATTTTTTTCATCCAAAGAATACATTTTAGATGAGGTAGGTATATCAGGTCATTGTAATATTTTAAATGAGGTCACTAATTCGCTACTAGGGGGGCTTTCAGTCCCAGAACGAGACCATGGCATACAAAAAAAATAGTACAAATTTATATTATTGAATAATAATATTTATTTTATATAAAGTGCAGATAGTTGAAATTAAATTGAAAGACTGGATTGGGTTTACACAATATTAATGTATTTATGGTCCAAAAGACACAACCTAATATCCTCATGCTCAGAGATATTTCCACAGCTGAAAATAAGAATGAAAATTAAACCAGCAGAATAATGGAAACATCTCATATCTATAATCAAATCCATTCCTAATTTTTCTTTTCCCCCACCTATGATTAAATTTAAATATAGGTCTACTCAGTGTTGCATATTCCTTCTGAAGATCTGGTAAATTCATCAATCGTCAAACTTAATAACAAACCTTTAATTCGGAAATTTAAATTTTGGATGCTAGAGCCAAAATACTGTGATTTTCTTAATAAAGTAAACCTTGAGCCCTTGCCTACCTTGCATTTCTTCAGACATAAAAGGCAATGCGTGAATATAGATGATCAATGTAATCTGTGTCGTAAAAATGTAGAAATACAGGCTGACAATTTTTTTGAATGTCCATGTTTTAATAATATAAGATCTGCCATTCCTGGGTTTTTCAATAAGCCAACCTTAATGTAGAATCTCTTTTCAATGTCTTCACTTTAGGCATTTATGCAAATATTAGAGCATGCACCTTCATTCTATATGGATGGTGGTGCACTATGTGCATCTTTATATATAATAATAACCCTAAAAGGCAACATTATGCCTTCTGGAATAAACTAAAAACAATCAAAGCAAAAGATAGGAAGATAACCCCTGTTAATACATTTCATGCCATTTTGTCTCTTTTATGACCATATGTGAGGTCTTAGCTCGATATACCTAGCTCTGAATGATAAAAAAGCAGAAAAAATTATAATGTTTGGATATAAGTATAGTTTGTTTTTTCTCTCCATTGTAATAGATTTGTACATATTACTGTTACACTTTACTTATGTTAAACAAATAACAAGTAATTGTTATACTGTATCATCTATGTAACACAATCATTGTTTATTTGTTTCTTTTTTTTTGTTTGTTTGTTTTTCATTTGTGCTAAATAATCAAATTATGTAAACATATAATAATAATCAATGTAACTAATCTATGATCATTTGTAATTCAATAATGTTTCTATTTTTATTAATGTAACTAAGTAATCAGTTATATGTAAAATATTAATGTTCATCTTGTGATTCAATGTAATGAAATATTTGAAAGTTTAATAAAGTGCTTTGAAAACTAAATAATATCTTTGTTGTTGATTTCTAAATTTATATTTTCTACTTTCTGAAAAGAATGTTATTATAGACATAAGAAAAAAGAAAATAAGCATTTTGTAGAATCGTAATCTAAATTGTGTCATTTTATGCATGAGAATGTGAATTTTAAATGAATTGGATAAAATAATTACTACAATGTATAAAATGTATAAGTAATGTTATAGAAAAGAGATGTGTTTACAAACAATATTTGTCTTCCAAAGATCAATAATTATTGACAACCTTACATCTCATGGGTGTTAGGGGGGTAAAGGGTAGATGAAATAAAATAAATTTCAGTCAAAAGCATAAATTTACAGGGTTTTTGTCATTATCATTGCTACTAAAATTTTCAATCTTATATTCACATTTATTTATCAAACTTCTAAGTTCAGGATTGACAGAACAAGAAAAAAATATTAAAATAAAATTATCAGTTTCTCTTTATCAATATTTCTCTACTTTAAACCTAATGAAGCTAGCTCTATAATCATATTTTATAATTTTAGATTTCTATTTGGAAAAAAGCATATAAATTCAAATCATAGTTGTCAAAATTATTCACAAAAGTTATTCACGCTGAGATTATTGAAAAAAATTGACATGAAAGCAAAACTATAGGAGGCTTAAAAATGACCCCCCCCCCCCGACCCAAAAGTATTTGCTTAGTGTCACTATTATGGTTTTCCTCACAATAATCTTAACAAGAATTGTACCCATAGTATCTATTTTTAAAATAGATTGGATTTAAACTAGATCAAAACTATTAGTAACAATTGTTACATTAAGAGTCTTCAAAATAAACTAAAAACTTATTATCTTTTTGGTCTAATCTCAACCTATGAGCTTTTATTTGAAAAAAATTACCTTCTAAATGTCTAAAGTTGTAATTAATAATTTGTTAAGTGCATTGTGGATGGCACTTTTTTATATGTTAATATTGAAATTTTGGATAGGAAAAAGAATATTTTGATTATTTTTTAATTAATGATACAATGGTTGAAATAAATACATTCTGTTGATTCATTTAGGTGTAGGCAAAAAGAATGCTCTTTGTAATTATGAAATTAGAAAGGTTGTATATCTTTATGGGATGACAAGAAATGTTAAAATAGTGATGGTGCTGGTAATTTTAAAACTTGAGGAATTTTTTTTTTTTAATAATATATGAAACCATTAAGTTACACTGTCTGGTCTTAAAAATGCTTCTATTCTGATTTATAAAATAAAATGTTAGAAAAAAAAAATTGCAACAATTATGCAGTAAAATACTTCCATGGATTTTATTAAAGGATTGCTTTCTGCTATATATAATGGTTTACCAAAGTCTTGCATAATTTTAAATAGCACATAATGTATTATAAGTAAATTGATTTATGTATTGCTTTTATCAATTAAGTCTAATTTAATTTAGCAGATTCATATTAATGTTTGAAAATAATTGTTTGACCATAAAAAATTTATATGTACCAGCTTCTTCGTGATGGGATAAGTATTTGAATGAATATTTATAGTAATTAAGAGTGTACTAGCTACAACTTTTCTGTTTTTATGATATTTCATATTTGGAACAGTTTATTTGTGGTTTCATAAACAGGCATCACAGTGACTTTTCATTTTTGAAATAATTTAAAAGAAAAACTTTTTTTTATTCTAGATTTCACATACAGTCTGCTAATAATTGTATTATTTTTTTTCATATCAAAAATAATATACAGATTGGTCTATGTACAAAGAATTTGTTTATGAAGAAAGAAATATTATCAGCAAGTTTTTATTTAAATGGTTTTTAGCTTGAGAATGTGTTTTGATTTAAATGGTTTTTACTTGAGAATGTGGATAAACATAAATATATTAGTTTAAGATCTGAAAAAGATTTGGATGTTTAACTAGCTAGACTCGTGTACTGTTTCAGTGTATAACAAGTTCAAAAAGAATATTTGATCATGATTTGTTATACTTATTGTATGAAAGTTAGAACATAATTATATATGTAATACAAAAACATTGGGAAAATGTTAAGATTGATTTGTAATATTTCAGATAATAATTTATATTTTTCTTATTATATGTGAAAAAGTATAAATAGATTACAAATGAAAGTAAAAACTGTTATAATAGCTTTTCAGTATGTATCCTTACATTTCAGTCATAGGATCCACATATTCAGTAACTAATGTTAATAATAAAAATTGAACTGGTCAAATAGATATATACATATATTTGTTTTTAAACAAAAAATGTTTATAAAAGTTTTTTTTTATATTTTTGGTGAGATATTTGCCATAACTACCTTTTAACAACCAAACCCCTTATTATGGGGAGGAGGTTGCAAAATGTACTCAAGTAAACAGCAAAAAATAAATGCATCCTATGCTTGCTGCTGATTGTGAAAAACTAATAAAGTAGTGAAACTCTTATACTATCACTAAGATTATGAAGAATTTTTTTTTTTTACAATTGTATTTTTAATTTTTTTATTCTTATCATTTTACTGATTATAAATCTTTTCATAAAAACAGATTGTAGTAAATGGTTGCACTATAATTTTTACTGATAATAAATAAATTAAATAATTAAAACAGTATTGAGAAGTTTAAACCTTATTGTTTTATTAATATTATTGTCATGTAAATTTTTTTTAAACACTTGTACCACCAATCTCTTAGGGATTGATTCTACTAATTTAGAAATGTTTCATTAGAAATTTTTAAAATTTTATAAATGTATATTCATATATGTTTTGAATTATTATTCTCATTATATATATTTACTTCTTGATATGTTTGCTTGTTTTGCTCATGCTGTATTCAGGAATACTATTAAAGTACAAATTTAAAAACCATTTTCTTCTCACAAGACTT
This sequence comes from Epiperipatus broadwayi, assembly GCA_028023455.1. Taxonomy (NCBI): domain Eukaryota; kingdom Metazoa; phylum Onychophora; class Udeonychophora; order Euonychophora; family Peripatidae; genus Epiperipatus; species Epiperipatus broadwayi. The sequence goes on along the minus strand of JAQFVV010000105.1, from coordinate 1,040,355 downwards.
TGATAAAAAATATTAATGATTTGGTGAAACAAATTATTCTCAAAATGAATTTATCCAACTTAGAAAAAAATAAAAAATATATTCTTGCTGCCCTCTGAAATAATTTTATTTTAAAAGCTTTTTTTTTTTCTCAATACTTTTCATTTCTTAACATTTTTCAGCTCACTTTACTTATAGTTTAAAAAATACCAAATCTAATCATTATTAATTAGTTTATAATTTTACATTGTCCTGCCTGGTTTAGTGCAATAGTAGATTCTGAATCATAAGGTCCTAGAATGGATTCCAGTTCTCATATTTCCTGCACTCAAACCTTTTATGAATTCCTGAGCAATAAAGCCATACAATTATTCATTTTTTATTTTACTTAAGTAATGCCAGTTATATTTTTATTGCTGCCATATTAAATTGAAAATTATTCATAATGCAATCAATAGCTATCTGTTAATAACAAATTCAATTTATTTTTGTAATTTTGCCATAAATCTAGTCTAATTTTTTCTTTTCCCTTTTCTAGTAAAGATATTAGTCAGCCTGAACAAGCCCCAACTTTACCTGAAACTTCATCGGTCATAACATCCTCTGCTACAGGAGCTACTCCTTCTTTGGATATTACTGCCACATCCACTACTTCAACATCAAGTGAGAAATCAGAAAGGAAAAGAGGACCCCACCCTCCCAAGAAAAAATATCTTAAAGCGGGACTTTTTTCAGTGTGTTTCAAGGAGGATGAGTAAGTATTCTTTTTAATTATTGTTTGATGACCTTTTATCATTATCCAACTTTTTTATTATAATATTAATAATATGATTCTTTAGTAAAATATATGTGCATGCAGTGAAGTTTTGTATATCAGAAAGAAAAAAAAATCACAAAATTTTTAAATTTTTTTAAAAAATAATAATTTGTTGTAAATTTTTAAAATAAATATATTTCATAGATAGAATAATCAATATTTATTGAAAAACTTATTTCTGTATCATCTGTTGGTCACAGAAACAATACTCATATTTTTGAATTATCAATATTATTAATGCGAAATTCAATGTTACAAAATAAAAATTTTAAATTATATAATTTATTAAATCATAGCATTTGAAGTATATAATCTTCTAGGTGTTTCTCCTGCAATTTCCCCATGTGGCATTGCTATATTTTTTTTTGTCTTGCCCAGTATTTTCATATGAAGATTTTTTATTGTAAATTAATTATTAGTCATGCAATTTTTTTTTTTAGTGCATATATTGTGGAACAGCGAACTACATTCAGTGTAAATAGCATATAATAGCTCATGTTTTTTTGACAAACCTTGATTAGAATAGAATGTCTTGATTATTGAAAAGTGCTTTTCAACACACATATAATATAGATGCTTTTTTATATTATGTACAAACAAAATTTTAAAAAATTATAATTATTATTAAAAAAATTGAGGGAACACTGTGTGTTCACTCATGCATTCACTGAAATGAGAAAAATACAAAAAATTAACTGCCCTATTTTTATTTTTAAAATAAAGTATGTAAATAGCAAAATCTGAATTTCTTGTTATTAAATATATTCTTGGAGAATTAATTTCTTTTTTTTTGCCCCCAATAACTTTTTTCTCTTATAGAAACAGTAGAGTGGTCTCTTTATCAAGAAATTACTATCTCTTTTATATTAGTTTTTAAGTCAAGATTATCTTAAGGCATATAATTGAAGTTGCATAGTTGTTTAGTTCACAGTTCCACTGTACTTTAGTTTCAAGACTACTTTACAAGTTGAATCTAAGTTTGATTAAAAATATTGTTTTGTGTGTTGAATTCAGATTATAATCATTTATTTATGCCAGTTACACAAATAAAATCCATTTAGTTATTGTTATAAGGCAATCTTGGTTTTTTACAAAATAGTTTTGCAAGTCCAAGAATTTTTTTTTTTTTTTTGCATCTATATATAGTGGATTTAAATTTATCAAAAATTTTTGCTTTGTATTTGATAAATTTAGGAAAGATAATTATTTATTTAGATCAATTACACAAAAAAAGTACTTGTTATAAGACAAATGAAGCAGAAAATATCATCAAATAATAAAGTATTTGTAATGAGTGGTGCTAATTGCTCTAACAAGCTTTATTGATAAATGTTGAGGATTGCCAAGGTATGAAACCAGTGGTCTGAGGATTGGGAGATAATTTCTAGATATAGATGCTTTTTTTTTGCGGCATTTATCAATAAGCTGGTTAGAGCAATTAGCACTGCTTATTATTTTTATTTACAAGCTTAAAAAATTGGGTCATGTAATATATGACTTTATTTTATTTACTATTTATAGTTTTGTTTTTAGGTCTTAAGCGATGTTATATTGTTAAGGCTATTAATATATAGTTTGACTGAAGATTTGACAGCTCATATAGTTATTTAAGTTAGATAGTTGAATTTGAAGACATATATATTCAGATTTTCTACTTAATAGTTAACTTTTAGATTAGTGCTGGCTTTGAGTTGTATTTTTAGATCTAGTGTCTCAAATCACCCTAGTGCTTCACTGAGGATTACCAAAGCATGAAACCAGTAGTTTGAAGATTGGAGGATAATTTCTAGATAGAGATTTTTTAAATGCTTTTTTTTTTTTGCAGCATTTATTAATAAGGCTTGTTAGAGTAATTAGTACCACTCATTATTTTTATTTACAAGCTTAAAAAATTGGGTCATGTGATATATGACTTGATTTTATTTGATAATAAAGTAATTCTTTTAAAAGCTTTTATTTTTAAATATTTATATTTTGTAATTTGAGTTATTTGCAATTACTATTGATTTCTGCATATTTTTTTAAAATTATATCTGAAGATATTTTAAATATAAAAATATATTAGAAAATTAATAATAATAAATACAATTGCTCTAATAAAATAAAAGAATAAAAATCATATTTACAATTTAATAATATTAAATGTTTAAAGGAGGATACAGGAAATAGATTTATTCTTTTATCTAATGAAGATTATAAAAATAAAATTTATGATCAAATTAAAATTTAAACATTGTGATAATATAATTTTACAAGAGAAAAAGATAAATTTATTGTTTCAATATCATTATCAAAAGAAATCAATTAATAAATTTGAATATAAAAAGATTTATCCAACAGTGGCTGTTCCTCCTAGAATTTCACAAATGTAAAAATGCATAAAGAAAATCAATCTCTTAGACTTTTAATTGATTTTGGAGGCACAGCTAAATTAATAGTGAACTGGTTAATTGATCAAGTTGGTTTTGGAAAATTTGCTATAAAATCTTTATTTGAATGCATGCAAATATTAAATTCAGAAATGTATAATTCTAACAATAAATTTGCTTTTTTTAGATGTAATGGAACTTTATGACTCAGTATCATAAGAGTTATCTTTTAGTATAATTCATGACATTTTAATTAATTTAAATTTTAATAAATATAAAATAAATTTTATTATTGATGTTCTTAAATGGATGGATGGAAACATGGATGGCCTATCGTTCTACCATTAAGTGGAATAATTTGTAGTATAGTTTTTAACTAATTTGAATTAGCAGTTATTCCAAAAAAGTTTGCTATACCAACATCATCTTTATATATGCGCTGTATGCTGAAGAAAAAAACAATTATTGATATAAAGCGTGTTATCTCATTTATTTTCTTTAGTCTGGACTATAGAAAATGAAGATACATCAAGTGGTATAAAGTTTTTAGATATGTATTATCAACATACAAATGCATAAAATAATTATAAAACCCATTGACGATTATGGGGTGTCACCCACATTCTTATACTCCAATTTCACATAAATTGCTTAACTTCGACTGCTTTTTGTATAGAAACTATAAATTATGCAAGTTTGAAGCAGACAGAAAAGTCAACATTGAAAATAATATAAAAGACTTAGTCAATTCAGGATATAATATTAATATATTAAATAAAACTCTTAAAAAATTATGTTCATCTTAAAATACTAGGAACATTAATAATATTATTAATGCATGGATCAGTCTTTCTCTTATACCACCTAATAAAAAGATGAAAGCAATCTGCTCAACCGATTTCAATATTAGTTTTAGAACTCCTCCTAATCTTAATCAAATGTTGAACAATACTAAAGATATATTATCTCCAAACGAAGTTCTCCAAATAGTTTATAAAATTAAATGTAATGAATCAACACGTAATGCAATTTATTATGATGAGTCTCATGCTAGTTGCACTACAAGATTAGGTTAACACAAATATTTTATATATAAATAAAAACAGACTTTAATATTAAATCCATATTTTTAGAACATGAAATGAAGTCTGGCCACAATTTTGATCCTCTTAATATTAAAATTATTTGAACTGAGTGCAATGATAGAAAATGTAAAGAGGCATGGTTTATTGCAAATAACATCAAGGTAATAAACAAGAAAGTCTCAAGCATGGCATTATCACATAAATAGTATCTATAAATTATTAACTTATAAATTCTATTTATATAAACTTATAGTAGTTCTATGAATATGATCCATCTGGTCGAAATTAATGCTTATAAATAATATTTTATTAAATTTATAATTTTTCCAGAATAGTGTATCTTTACTATTATTATATTTTTTTATTATATCAATCTGTTAATCCTTTGGTTGCCAGATTAATTCAGTTATCTATATTAGTTCTTGTGTTATCCGTGTTGGAGTTATTTGCTTCCTCATTTGTTGTTGTCTCTAAGTTTATCAGCTTCCATGTGGCTTCAAATGCAATTTGAGATGCAATGCATTGAACTCTGCTTCTCAGCTTTCTGAGTAAGGTTTGTCGAGCTTCCGTATTATGTGGGTTGAAAAGCAATTTACATCTAGTGAGCCATATGATATACATCAAAAAAGCTGCACTTCTTATTACTGCGAATTCTTCCACTACCATTCCATGTTTAAGAGCTTCTATTAGTGGTTGTTTTGAAAAATATATCCTTTGGATGAACATTCTGCATTCCTGCAATGCCATACATCGGTTATATATGTGAGAGGCTGTATCTTCCTCTCTGTGATATAGCTGTCATATATATCATGTCTAAGGAAGTATATCCCCTGCGTGTAATCAAAAAATCATTCATGGGAAGAGCATCTAAATTTAGCTTACTTAGGAAGTTGAAAAACTTTGGCTCTAGGTTCCAGCGTTTAAATTTTTTTATAAGGCAGTAGTTGATAATATTGAGGCAAGTTGCGTTTGGTATGGGTAAATTGTTCCAGAGCTGGTACGCCTCTGGTTGGCATGGAGGTGGAGTTATTTTTGCAATGTCATTTATGATACCTGCCGGCCAGTTCCCTTTCCCAGGCGGAGGGGTATCTGTCTGTATGACTGGTGAGAAAGGGAATATTTTTGTAATAGAAAGTGTATATTTTTCAACAAATATATATTAAAAATGTAGAAATTCTGAATAACATTCATATGCAACATAGGTAGTAAATGCAGCTTTTTTTTTTTTAATTATTTTTAGCAAATGTAAATTAGAGAGAGGAAAAAAATGTTCCTAACTTTACAAAATCATAGGGAGCTGAAGGATTGGATTATAGTGTAAATTTTTAAATAATATTTTAAACTAATTTTAAATTAATTAAATTGTATTGAAAATAATTTGTCCACACTTTAATATGACCTACATAAATGTATTTTATTTATCTAATTTGTAGTTACTGTTGTGGAATATTTTTTTACAAAAATAATATTAATAATAATCATTTAAATTTTCACTCAAGTGTATCCTTATCTATTGTTTATATCATTTTTTTGTTCAATAAAAAACCCATAAAAGTTTTGGCCTATGGCTTTTATTATTACTCAGAAAGGCAATAAAATGATAGTTTTCATTGAAGAAATGTGCTTCTCTGGTTTTGTTATTTTAAAGTAATTGAAATTTTTATTTGAACTTTTGAAATATAAATAATTTCTCTTTTTGCCTTTTTTTTTTTTTTTTTTTTTAAGGAATTAACTAAAGATTTATTTATTACTCATACATTTTTTAAAGAGTCACTTCTGTTATTTGTTCATAATATGTATATGATTTTTATTATTATGAGACAAATTAATTAAATTATATATTGATTTTATTTTTATTAATTTCTTTATCTTTGTTATTGTTTTGATAGTGTATGCAAATGGCTGGAAAAGTAATTTTAATGCAAATTCTGGAAATGGATTGTCAGCTTAAAAATATTTTATATTGAATTGATTACAGAGATTTTTCACTTTTTTACTTTTATGATTAGATTGCCTTTGCAGAACTATTATTGTGAAATTTTAGATGTAAATTTTAACTACTTCAGCTTCAAGCCGCCATATTGAACTTTTTAAAATACTGGCCTGATACACAATTTTCACAATAACTTCAGTTTGAATTATGTTAGAGCAAAAACAATTACATTGCTAGAAACTAGAAAAACTAAGGAAAACAATAAGCATAAAATAAATAGTGATAACTATATAAAAAATAAGGAAAAAAAGAAATTTTCACAACCGAAATAATTATTATTTTACTGTTTGTTCATAATTTGGAAATTAACATTAACTAAAATGCAAATTACATCTTCAGTGATAATTTCTTTGTATTCCTCACAAAAAAATCTTTCTAAAGATATATAATAAGTCTTACCTGAGATAATCCATAGCTTTACAATGTCCGAAAATGTTCCTATAAGAGTTCTTCATTTTTATCTTCTACCCCAACTGTTGCAAATTGTCAAGGCACCTGGAAGAAAAGAGTTCTCCCTAATAAAAGATAAAAAATAAAAAAATTAAAATTCTAACAGAATATAAAAATAATGAAGGAAGTGGAAAATTATTACTTACCATTATAAATACAATAAAAAAATAAAATGTCATCAACATCATCATAGTACAGGTATATGTATATTATAAAAGTGGTGTATATGTATGAATCATGAAAGTTCTGCTAATGGTTATGGGAAAACTCAAAAGCCTGTTAAACAAGATGCACTATTTTGATTTTAGACTTTGGATAAACCAACCTTGTTTATAACATCATCATCATCATACTGAATAATCATTGCCGATACAGAAAACAATTTACAAATTTCTCATTTCAAGAGGCAGACAATGATTACTAAAAAGGTTCTATGGCAGATATTTATATAAAAAATGTTTATATTCTACCTCTTCCAAGATACGTCTTCCAGAGAAGCATACCTGTTCATATATGCTAATATAAATATGCAAAATATTTCATCATGCCAGATCTTGTTTACCAATTGGAAAAAGTAATCAGTAATGAAGCTGAAACAAAATTCTAATAAGGAAGGCAATCAGGCAGTCATATGCCTATAAAGTATAAAATGAAGTTAGTAAAAAAACAAGTTAATAAAACAACAAATAAAAACTAAATTAGTAAAACAAAAACAATGAAAACCATGTTAGTAAAACAAAAATTAGTAAAAACAGAAAAAAATTACTGCATTATATACAATCAATTTGCTAGAGAGGAATAAATTGTAAATAGTCTTGAATCAGTGTGTCAACCATTCATCCATTGTGCTGGTAGCTAAAACAAACCAACAAAAAAAAACAATAATAAAAACATTACCTTTCATATATGCTACCTATCACAGAGTAAAAAATCAGTCAGTCATTTTTCTTGAGTGGCATATTTATTAGTATTTCTTCGATAATAGTTGATAAAAGTTTTTTATCAAATAACATTAAAAAAAAATCTAAAATTGAATACTTACCTACTATAGAAAACTTCAAACCTGGAGTTTTAGTAAAATTCTCTACATTCACAGGTTTGCAGGTTACGTTCGGACACAGATTACTGTTACTAGATGAAGGGCCTGGCCGATTGATATTGTTGGGAACACTTGTTGACGGGCCTGGTGTATTGATATCATCCAGAAAAGCACTCATAGTTTTTTTCTTTTTGGCTGGTAAAGGAGTTTCTTCTTCTGATGACGAAAAATATTCTTCAAGATCACTACAACTAACACTATCCTCGGAGTCAAAGGGCTTATATGGGACAAATTCATCACCGCTGGAATAATCCGTATCAGAGGCCATCATGTCCCGTTCATTTATTTTGCGTACTTTTGTTTCCGTTAATCTAACAAATTGTGAAAAAATTGACCTTATTCGCAAAAAAATTAATAAAAATTTTATTTTTTAACGTACAGAAAAATGGTGACTACCTACGAAAAGAGGGAAAAATGACGAAGAGAATTATGGTATAGGCGCATGCGTAGTCCTTATAGTTTTTCCGTAATTTCAAACAGAAAAACGAACTTCAACAAACGAACATTAACGAGCGCAATCGTCGCCGACAAACCGGAAGTAGTTAAATAATAAAATCAAATCTTCTATAGTAAAATTTATATTATAGTGTTTATTTTTTTAAGAAAAAAAACCTATTGTGAGAATAATCAGTTTGGTATTATGAAATAATATTATATAGGAAAAAAGATAATATATAATGACTACTATATACTGATACCTCTTTTATGCTATACGCTTATTGTATTAGTTTTGATTATCTTCATAGTGATTAAAATAGACAATTAATCTTCATACAGTGACTGAGCACATTGCTTGGCCAATGAATTTTGTTGCCTGATTAAGGTAATAACTGGGCATTTTAAAATTATTGATATGGCTTATTGAAAATTGACTATTGAACAAAGCAATGGATTAATAGAATATATATATATATATTTTCAACATTACAAGCATTACATAGGTCAGAGTAGTTTGAGTTTAAATGAAAAATTAAAGGTTCATAAAAGTACAGTTAAAAATAAATATCTTAGTTCTGCTTTGTATGTCCATGAAAAAGATACAGGCCATACTATTGATTTTGATGAAGCTAAAGTTGTCTTCTTTGAGAGAATGAAATCAAAAGAAGAATTAAAGTCTTTATTATTGAAAATTTATTATTCTGAAGCAATTAACTTATTTAAGAGTTTTTTTAATATTAAGGGTGGATGGGAAGTGAATGGATTTGTGGGTAGTTTTTAATATTATATATATTGTGTGGTTTTTGTAGTTCTTTACACTTGAGAAGTCTGCTTGTAGCAGTGAAACCTTGGGTTGGGTTTTAATATTATTTTTATGCTGGTCTTGTTTAATTTTTGGATTTGGGGTAGTTTTGATTATATTTTTTAAAGTATAATGTCTCATTTTGGTGCTTGCTTCAATTTAGTTCCTGAGGCAGTTGCCTCACCTATGGAGCAGCCTTGATTGCACATCAATTCAGTGAATTAATAGTTAATAATAATATCTAAATATTTTAATGTTTAATATATCAACAGCATTAACCACTACTTTATAATATAAAGAAAACCAAACTAATAGAGAATGATATTTAATTTAGTATATACTAAGTCAAATATTTATTTTTTAAAAAAATGATCTTACTAAAGATATGTTGTACACATTAGCCAAATATAAAGTAAAATAAATAATAGTTTCTTACATATTTAGACATTATTTGTATAAGGTTCCCTGTGAAAAAATAAGTATTAAATAACTGCTTTGCATATTAGAGAATCATTTATAAATAAGTTTTATTAGGTTAAAAAAAAAAAAGCTCATTTATATATTAAAACTTTTAACATTAAATTGAACATATTAGTGGTATTTAAATAAAAATTATTATTATGTTGATGTGATTGAATCTTTTCGAAGATATTTGATAAGGCTTTTTCAAAACATGTTTCATGCAAAGGTTGATCTATTTCCATGTTATTGTGCAATAAAATTTTGATATAAATTTGGATATTTATCTAGATGTAAATAGGGTACACACATACAGAAGAGCTGCTGATTAAATAAGACCCCACAGGATTTCCATTATTCAATCACTGATTGTCTTTTAGTTCATTACTAGACATTATAATATTATGATCGTGTATATGTATTGTAATAATAAAAACTTATATAGCTTTGGCATTTTCATATATTACAAGCCTCTTCAATTAATGTACCTTAAATCAAAGGATAAAGCAAATATAATGAAATAAAAGTTATATAGAACAGTGTGATTTTTTTGATTCATTACTTCTGCATAAATGATTATAATAAAACAGTAGAAATCATATTTTTATTCTTAAAAAGCGTTTATGAAATGTGTAAAACTTGGCGCATATTAAAATTAGTACAATCAAGCTTAGAAATTTAATTTTTAAAGATCTGAAATGAAATTTTGTTGTTTATAAAAAAAATAAAATATATTTTATAACTTTGTTTAATAGTTTAAATTCTATCAAAAAGACAAGAATAAAAATAATTTTAAAGTTTAATTAAAGTTAAACCTATTGAAGGAAAAGGCAATAAATTAATGATAACTCACTTTCAAAAGAAAAACAAGAACAAAGAAAGTCAGCTAGCTGAGATGCAAAAAAAGAAGATAAGTTTAATGAAAAGAGTTGTCTTTCACACTAGGACTGTGTAAGGAGAAAGATGAAGGGACGAGAAAAAGTGTTTGTAGAGAGCAAAAGTGTATGTCACTAGCATCTTGTGACTTATAAATTAGTTTGTCTAAACATGGAAAAATTCCAGTTTTAGCTTCATGAGTGTTATTGTCTCTGAATATCGCTGTTAAAGTACTTTTTTAATATTGATTTAGACTTTTCTAGAATGACATATTTCTGTGTAATGAAAATGATATGCTAAGCGAACTGACATCATTCAGTTGAAACCTGAATAGCTCTACCAACTTTGAAAAATTAATTGTCTGTAATGAGTCCAGAGATGAAAATATGAAATATGGCTTATTACCTATTGGAGAACTATTTCTCATCACTTACAGTTGTATAGCCCATATATTTAAGCAGAAAATTACCAGAATGATATATTTCTGTGTAATGAAAATGATATGCTAAGCGAACTGACATCATTCAGTTGAAACCTGAATAGCTCTACCAACTTTGAAAAATTAATTGTCTGTAATGGGTCCAGAGATGAAAATATGAAATATGGCTTATTACCCATTGGAGAACTGTTTCTCATCACTTACAGTTGTATAGCCCATATATTTAAGCAGAAAATTACCAAAACTAAGACGAATCCAATCTTAATCAAACACCATAGATTGATTGATTTTTATAACACCTTAGATATGGACTTGATCAAATTGTTTAATAAAGCATACTGAATTATTAGACGTCACAATAAGACTTTTTAAATTTATACATATATAGATAAGAGGTCTCCATAATTCATAAAAATTCATTGATATATTTTATTACCTATATTTTGGAGTATAAATATTGTTTAAATTTTTTATTGATGAATATTACTAATCAAGTATAAATTGATACATATTATATGTAAAGAGGTATTTATATTTAATCTTTAGTATTATATCTTTTTGACTACCTATTTTTTACAAACATATATTTATATTTAACTTTTGGTAGTATTGCTTTTTTTACATTTATTAGTTCATTATTTTATTCATAAAAAAATAATATTTAGATGTAGTTTCGATTCATCAATTGAGACTATCTGAAATAAATAATGTTATTTAAATTATTTAGTTGCCTATGCCAGGAGTGAGCAAATAGCTGCCCGCAGGTCACATGTGGCCCACCAAAACAGTTAGAAAAATCCATCTTGAACCAATATTTCCTTCCCATTCACAACCAAAGATTCATCTCGTATTTTCCACTAGGACGGCCACGTCAATATGCATGTGCAGTGCTTTTCCGGTTGATCTAGTTAATTTCAATTTTGTCTTTGTAATAGTAAATATGTAAATTTCCAACTTTAGTGAAACCATGAATCCTCTGAAAAAACTTAAAATCGGTGATGAATGTCATCTGTTTAATGAAGAATGGCCAAACAATATTTCTTTGGTAATACAGGAAATAAAGCAGTGTGTTTATTGTGCCATGAGATGATGGCCATAATTAAAGAGTACAATCTGAAATGACACCACAAAACAAAACATAGTGAATTTGTCTGCAAACTTTCCAAGGAAGAACAAAATAAAAGCTGCAGAGTGTGTGAAAAGGCTGAAGAAGCAACAAACATTATTTACAAAGCAATCAACACTTCAAAATAGTGCTTTTGAAGCAAGTTTCATGGTAGCCTACAACCTTCCTAAATGCAACAAGCCGGATGGCAAGTTTATTAGGCAATGTATGGTAGAATGAGCGAGCGTATTGTGTCCTGATGTGAGAAGCAAATTCGAAAGCATTTCATTAACAAGAAGGACTATAGTGTGGCATATTGACTAAATTTAGTAATGAACTCACAGAACAGTTGAAGACTGCGAGCAAAGATTTTGTTTGGTTTTCTTTGGCACTGGATGAGAGCACAGATAACAAACACACTGCACAATAACTCATCTTTATCCATGGAATTAATAAAATTCCGTCATCACAGAGGAATTACTTGGCCTAGAATCAATGAAAGATAGAACCACTGATCAAGAATTGCTTGAATGTGCTGTGAATTGTGTGGAGAAAAATGGTTTGTCCTGGAACAAAATAGTAAGCATTACGACAGATGGGGCTAGAGCTTTCGGTGGAAAAAATGTAGGCATGGTTAAGCTTTTAAAAAACAAGCACAAGTCACAGACAGTGATATCTTGTCTTTTCATTGGATTTTGCATCAGCAGAACTTTTGTAAAGCTGCATTGGATTTAAAGAATGTAGATTCTATTGTTAGTGTGAACACAATCAGAGCAGGGGCATTCTACCATCAACAGTTCATATCTTTTCTTGAGGATGTGGAGGCAAAGTATGAAGATGTAATTTACCACAACAGTGTGAGGTGGTTGAGCCTGTGATAAAAGAATGTGGGCATTGCAGAATGAAATCCTCTATTTCTGGACATAAAGGAGATATCTCATGACTTCATTACAAAAATAGGTTGTGAGGAGTGGAGATATGAGATAATGTTTGCACCTGATGTATTTGAGAAATTGAATGAACTGAATGTGACATTGCAGGGAAAGGGGGGGGGGGTTGTTTGCACATGAAATGTGGAAGCATATAAAATCATTCAAAGCAAAACTAGGTCTATTTGCAAGACAAGCAGGTGAAGGCAATTTTTGTCATTTCCCTTTATTAGTAAAACAGAAATTGCCTGAAAGTGTTTCTGCTAAGATTAGGGATCCTCTGTAGAGTTTGGAGGATGAGGTCACAAGAATTCAGAACTTTTAAGAAAATTGAGCCTAAATTCAATTTGCTCTCTTATCCCATCACTGCTGATATTGACACAGCACCAAAGAGCTGCAGCTTGAACTTATTGACATGCAGTCAGATCACACTGTCAAAGAAATGTTTAACGCTGTAACATAAGTTGACTTTTACAAATCTTTGTCTACTGAACAATTTCCATGTATGAAGAAATTTGCTGGGAAACCGTTCTCTATATTTGGGTCTATATATATTTGTGAGCAAAGTTTTTCTTGCTTGAAGATCAACAAGAGTAAATATAGATGCTCTCTGACTGACATTAACTTGCAGGCTATGATGAGAATCTCAACACGTAATCTCACTCCTGATATCAAAAAAATTGTAGAAAAGGGTGATAGAGTACATTTGTCTCATTAAACTGATTCTAAAATTAAATGTGCTTGCAGCTATAGATGATATGAAATTAGCATAATAAATAAATTGAATAAAACTGCCATTATTTTATTTTATTTATATTTATTGATTTTTATGGTACAATTTATACCTTTTCTGAAATGCAAAGTTAACTAATGAATGCAGTCATTTTAAAAGGTGCAGCCCTCTACTAACCTCTGCTTCCACAAAGTGGCTCCCGAGCCAAAACAATTGCCTATGCCATTCTTTTTTCATTAATCCTATCTCCAATACATACATAACAATCCTCCCTTGATCCTGGGAATTCATGTCTGAGCAGAAGTAAAGTGGTTGTTGTTACTGAAAAAACTGATGGTGATGGCAGTGTTCTTTCTTAGAAAAATATAGTCCCTCAAATTAGGATTAGTAGAACTCAACCCCTGTCTGTATATTTAAATAAATATGTGATACTTTGAAAAATGATGTGATATATAAGATCTGTAAATATAACTAAATATCTTGTATAAAACTTTTAGTTTGATATCAGTATCCATACTAATTAAATTTAATTATTCAAATTTCAATTAATCTTTGTTAAGCTGACAATTTGCATATTGATTTTAAAATAATGTAGTTATATGCCAGAAATATTTATCTGTATGTTAATATTTATGATATATGAATCTGCAATAGAGGCACCATCACTATCATCATTGGATAGTCCTGTTACAATATATATATATTTAACAATTTAACTTGTAGTTTTACCACTTAATTTTATTGCTATTTAAACAAATGACTAAAACCTCATTTAAACATTTTCTTTTTTTACTAGAATAATGTTATGGGAAATTGACTTAAAATAGATAGATTATCATAAATGAATTGGAAAAGCTTGATTATTTTAAAGAATATAATCCTCTGCCACACTTAGGGAGACACATCTTTAAAAAGCATATGTAAAGCACTACCTTTGGGAACATTTTTCTTTAAAGATCAGAGTTTTGTGTTGTTGGTTTTTTTTTTTAAAAAAAAATTGAATTGCAAATCTTGTAGTAAATTTTGCATGAAGTATTTAAATTAGCAGCAAGGAAATGCTGATGCTTTTTTGCCCGTCATCAAATGATTAAGATCCAAATATGTCTATTAAATTACATCACTAAGATTGCCTCAGTCAAATAATCTAATATCTCATGTGCTCCAAGGTTTGTCTCTTCTATTAACACACTCCATAGCCATTATTATTTGCTGAAGTCAGCATTTAATTGATTTGATGGGGGGGGGGGCAAAATAATTTATGTACTTATCTAAGTCAGATAAGATAAAACAATGTTTTAAAATGTAAATGTAGCATAATTATAAAGTGTGTGTGGGGGGGGGGGCAATTTTTTTTAGTTTATAATTTCATTTATTTGAACCCTCTTTTAAATAGAAAAAATAATAATGATTTTATTTTGGTCTTGCAATTTGTACAATTGTTTATGAAGGGTGAATATTAATTGTAATTTTTATATATAATTTTACATATATTATAGTGCATATATGATGTAAAAAGGTCATTATAATTTTTTAATAGTTACAAATGTTGAGATAAATTTTATAAATGGATTAAAGAGGTAACTTACCATGCTATTATACATTTCCTTATCCTCTCTTCATACAGAAAACCTATTTAAATAACTTAGAAGAACAATCTTTTTTAAAAAAATTAAAAATGGTGTATATTATTTTCTGTTCTTTATTCTAGACTGGGTAAAGATTTGGTAAGGAGAATATTTAGAATCGTGGTTTATCACTCTTGAACTTTATAATTAATTGTTAGCTTTCTTTTACATTAGTTTAATCTATTAATTTGGTTTATTATACTTTATTCCTGTTGTTATTACAGTACAGTGTTTATTTCATTAAATAAAAGAACATGAAAAAATAGAGAAATTGAAATTGCACTGAAGTTTGTCAAATGCTAATTACAGTAAAACTTTTCAAGGAGGAACTATGTAGTGATGTGCAAGCCATTTCTTTCTGTTCCTTTTTTTTTTTTAGATAGTTTCTAACTGATGCCCTAAAACTTTTTGATTGATTAAGAAATATAATGAAAAATATAATTTATCAAGTAATAATTATATGTTGTTATTTTTCACTGAATAAATTTTATCCAGTGCAAGTATTGCCAGATTAAATTAGTCCGAATATTACTGTTTTATATTGTGGCATATATGCGCCATTTTATTTTATTATTCTAAGCGTTATTATATTTATATTTTATATATACTTTTAACATTAAAAAAAAGATTTTTTTTTTATTGTTCTCCACAAATTTCTTGAGAATTTTCCAATCCCAAAAATTTTTCTGCAATCTTTTGAAAGGTTATGACCTATGGATTGTGCACACTGGTCTATATTACATTCTATTTTTTAGGTGCATGGCTTGATATGATGAGATTTAAAAGATCATATTTTAAATTGGCATGTAAAATTTGTATAAAACAAATAACAATTTTTTATTTTTTCGTCTTGTAATATTTTAAAAAATTTTCTAAGATTTATGAAATCTTGAATAATACAATCTTAAAGATTTGTTTGCTTATGTTTTGTTGTTTGTAAAAATAAATTAATTAAAGTATGAAGGTTGTTATAAAAAATATGTAAATATTTAATGTTCTGTTTTTTTTTTAAAAAATTGGAATTGCTATAACATTAATATATATACGCTACATATTTTAAAATTAAAGATGTTAGAATGTTTTGAATTATAAAATCATTTGATCTTAAAGTTAACAGTAAATTTATACTTTGCATGGCGTGTTTCTCCGAAAATAAGATCTAACCAGAAAATAAGCCCTAGTTAAGATCATCACTAGATAGACAGCTTTTGTTTGCCATGTTGAAACACACAATGGATGTATCGAATTATAATGAATGTATAAATAAATAATATTATTGAGATTAATGCTTTAGATAAATAGTAATATAAATTATATGTTTTTTTTATATTTTTCCATCGATTACTTTTGAAGATTATTTTTGACAAACATTTGTAGAGAAACAATTTATCTACCATAAGCCAATACATCAGACAATTTATAATTTAATTTATATATTTTAGGTACTTATTTTATTTATATTTAATACTTAGATTTAGAATTCTTGATTTAGTTTTAGAGTTTCATCATGTTAGCTTTTAAATATTCAAGATAAAAGAAAAAATTAGTTTGATTTCTTAAACATTTTTTTTCATCCTAAAAGATTTTACTGAAATAATGGAAGTGATTTTAATAATCAAAGTTTAGCTTAAGTAAAATCATAAATCTTTTTCCTAAAGAAAAGTTTTTAAAAAGAAACCCTCAGTTAGATATACTGCTTTTGTTTGCCGTGTTGAAACATACAATGAATGTATTGAGTTATAAAGTAATGAATTTATAAATAAATAATATCGTTGAGATTAATGCTTTAAATAAATAGTAATGTAAATTACCATTTTCAACAAACAATTCTACTTTTATAGAGAAATAATTTATCTAATACAAGTATATTTTTTTATATTTATTTTATTTATATTTAATATTTAGATTTAGAATGCTTGATTTAGTTTTAGAGTTTGGTCATATTAGTTTTTTAATATTCAAGATAAAAAAAATTAATTTGATTTCTTAAACATTTTTTTTCCCCTCCTAAGATTAAGTTAAATCTTAAATCTTTCTCCTAAAGAAAAGTTCTTTAGAAAAATGCCCAAGCAAGGCTATTACGAGTAACTTAGAAAATATTTACAATGTGAACACTTGATAATAGATGGACGTGATTGAGTATATATGAATCATAATTCAGTATGCCATATGTTATAATCGACATATCTAATGTGCACGTAGAAAATACAGAAGCATTTTCTGAATTTTTGTGCTTGCATTTTTTTGTTGCTTTTGTATGGACAAACCCATTCTTAACTGTAATCATTTTTGGGTATTTACGTAGTTTGCCTACCAAAAAGTTTCCCATCTGTTTTATTTTAAATTATCTTTTTTCAGGGGCTTCCAGTACAAGGTATAAACAATATGGCTGGCTCTGTAAGTTATTGTATTTAATATTTACATTTTTTTTTTATTTATTAAAATGATAAAGAAGCACAAAAGTCCAAAGGGTTGTAATTAAAAACTTTTTAAATATAAATGCAGTATAGAAAAAAAAAAAACATGATTAAGCAAATTATAACAAAGGTGTGGACAGTCATCACTTTTCGGATGAGCATTATCTCGTTATTTTGAAAATATTGGATTGAAACACACAAAAATCCACAGGGTTTGTAATTAAAAACTTTTTTAATGTAAATTCATTATACCAGCTGTAAACTAATCTCACTGCACTCACAAGCGATATTATGTTCCTTTCCAAGCAGATAGGCACTTAGAACATGTTCGCACATGATGCTATCATTGCATCTCCATTTGCACATAAAATATAATATCAGCCCCATATTACATAGTTTTCAGGCAGGTGGTCTTCTTCAATTTTGAAAATATTCTACTGTATCTTGTTTGGTCAGTGAAAGATTCCAAATTTTAATCATATTTCCAAAAATGATAAGGCAAAAAAGAAATGTTAAAAAAAAAAATCATGTATTAACGATTGTCCACGTGTTATTTTTTCGCTTCGTGTTAACATTTGGATGTTATATTGTGAATGGAATTTATTAAAAAATGTATTCAATTTTTTTAAATTTATCATTTAATTTAGAATGCATTTGTTAATATTTTTTAAAGTTAACAAGCTATGCATTCACAACAATACGCCCAAATGTTAACACAAGGCAAACAGATAACACGTGGTTAAAATTAATATTATTTTTTGTTTTGTTGACATTCGTTAACACTCGTAATTTTTTTAACATTTCTTTTTTGTCTTATCATTTTTGGAAATATGATTAAAATTTGAAATCTTTCATGCAGTGCCGTGTGCGAACATGTTCTAAGTGACTATCTGTTTGGAAATGAACATGATTGTTAGAAGGCTCCAAACATTGTTTGTGAGTGCACTGAGATTAATTTACAGCTGGTGTAGTGAATTTTAATTTAAAAAAATTTTAATTACAACCCTTTGAATTTTTGTGTGCAATATTTTCAAACTACGGGATAGTTCTCTGCCGAAAAGTAATGCCTGTCTGCAACTTTGTTATAATTTGCTTAATCGTGTTTTATTTTTCTTTACTGCATTTATTAAAAAGTTTTTAATTACAACTTTTTGGACTTTTGTATTTCTTTATCATTATAATAAATAAAAAAACTTAAATATTGAATACGATAAGTTAGAATCAGCCATGTTGTTTATACTATATGTTGGAAGGCCCTGAAAATGGATAATTTAAAATAAAACAGGTAGCAACCTTTTCAGCAGGCAAACTACATAACTACCCATTTTTGTGGCCACTTCTGTCTTGCAAGTCTTCCATTAACACTTGATTTAATAGTAAAATTAAACGGAATAATATTCTGATCGCCAGATAAGATGAATGCAAAAAGTAATAGCTATTTGATGGGGGTCTCTGGATAAGAATCGTACAGCTTTTTGTAAAGAGAAGTACTTAAATAAATAGTCATTTTTGTACTTGAATAAATGTAGATTTGTATACATGAAAAAAATATGACATCTGAAAATAAGCCCTCCAGTATCTTTTCACGCAAAAATTAATATAAGACCCCATCTTATTTTCAGAGAAAAAATCATTAAATTATTATCTAATTTTTAACCCTTTCCAATCATTGTAGTTTATCATTATTTATTGTTTTTGTTCTGTCTTTCTGAAAACACTACATTTGAGGATTCTTTAACTTACACAACAATTGACCATAGAGTCCACTATCAATTTGAACACATTATTTCAATAAATAAGCAACTATTTTCAATAGTGATCTTTAAAAATAAAAAAAATTCTATAATTTGAAACATTATCAACATCAAAGCAATTTCATTCTCTTAGGATAAATTGGTGAGATTTTTATCCCCCCCCCCCCCCAAAAAAAAAATAATATATAATTATTATTATTCGTTACATAATTAAAAACAAACTTTGATGATATATCCTAAATTATTAAAGTACATTAAAAATAAATTGAAAATATTTATTTATTTTATTAAGTATTTGTGTAATATAATCTAAAGTAAATAATCTGATACATTCAAGGCAAAGATTTTCATTGCTAATTTAAACAATATAAGCAAAACATAAAAGTTTTATTCATTGTGTAATTAAAATGATCTTATATAAAATATTAAAGAATTCCAAAAATAAATTGTAAAATATGTACATTACCAAAATATAATTTACACAGCTAATTTTTATTTATTCTCATACCACTTGAAATTCTTATTTTCTTTATTGCAAATTGCTATTATCATAAATAAGCATGAACAATATTAGCATAAAATAGAAAAAAAGTAATACTTTATTTATTTAAAAAATAAATGTTGATCATATGTAATAATAAAATGCATTAAAAATAAATAGGAAAATATTAATTTATTCAAATCATTTTAGTAGTAGAATCATTCGTTTATCTGCATGGTTTTTTCATAAATAAAATAAAATTGCAGATGTAATAACACAGCAAAAAACATCAGTTTTTCTCATTATATTATTAAATACATAACATAAAGTGCATCAAAACCAAATTAGAAAAATTACATTATTTTATAGCAAGTCATGGTTCAACAAGATATTGACTTCATCCATGATTCAAAATTGTGACTATAATTTGATTAAAAACATTGTTTTGTTTTTTAAAGAAAGCCCATAGCAATTATAATTGCATTTTAGTTTGTATAAAATTCCTGATTTACAGTTGCTAACATATAACACTATATTTGAAAAAAAAAAAAATCAGTCCTCTAATTGAAATATTAAAAGCAGCCATGTAAACAATTGTGATTTGTTTTTACATTTTATAAATATATATCAAAGTATTGTAAAAGTTCTGTAAAACTATACAATATACAAAGACTTCTCATTGGCGGATTATTTATTAACTGATTCTTACAAATATCAATGCTATGAAAGAGAGCTTGCATAAATTCTAATTAAAAAAACAACAAAAACACAAGAAATTAGGAAATAGACATTTTGATTCATCTTAATCATTTTTTCAGCCAAAGTAAAGAAAGTTTATATATATAAATAATTCATTTGCAAAATGATCAAAAAGAAATTGCTCCACATTTATTGATAATTGATAAAGATATTAATTAAGATGCCTTTAAAAAAAATCGAATTTACACAATTTATCTTTGTATACATATACACACACATATATTAATATTAGAATTCTGTTTTTTATTTTGCTATTCTCTATTTCATTTTTTATTATTTTATAGATTACTTTACAGATAAATTATTTCCAGTGATTATAAACAACTTTAATTTATTTGAATGCATACAGTTTTAATGATAGTTTGAAAACAGTCAAAAAAAGAAAAAGCAATTTAAAATTATTTTTATAAGGTCACTCAATAATATGAATTAATATATTTCAGTTAGATAAAAATATTGTTAGAAATTTCAAAAATTAGTACATCTAAGAGGTGTTACATAAAATGAAATTTCATATGCAGAAAAATGATAATGAAGATAGGATTCTATAGAATAAAATAGGTTTAATTAAAAACATTTTTCATTTCATATTTAATAACTTTGGAAAATTAATCTATTAGAAATAAATAATAGCTTCCTGACAAGATTGGGCATTAACAGGCTGGCAAATTGCAATCATAAATTCTAAAGCTAGGTTAATTTTGGCTTATTAAACATTTGAATCAATTTGACTAGTTGATTTTGATATTTTATGCTTATTAGTTGCAAATATTAATATTTTCAAAATAATATAAAATCAGAACAACAAAAAAATTATTTTAACCATTTAACAGCTTTTTTTTCTCTTTATGTTAGAAAGTTGTATGCTTAGTGGGTTTTTTTTTTTTCATATATTAGACTTATAAATTTGAGTTATATGTATACTAAATAATACAAAATTTGTCATAATTAAATTGGTCAATAAAACAAATATGGTATTTAAACAAAAGAATTTTAATGGTTTAATAATATAATAATGATTAAAAATAGAGCAGACTTTCAAACATCAAATTAAATATTTTTGGGAAGTAGCACTATGAATGGGATAATGTTCATAATATTTGAGAACATAGTAAATAAATCTATTTTTATATTATGTATGTTCGATGGAATATCACTAATTTGATTTATGTTTTTCTAGTCTTCCTTTCTGTGTTTATAGAGCATTACTATTCTAAATAATTATTTAATACTTATTCACATTTTCAGAAATTTATGGATATTTTAAAATACAGAAAGTTTGTAATGAGGGGATAAGAGATGTATTGTTGAATAATTGTGACAGATTCACTAATCTGGTAAAATTATTCATTTTAGTGTGTCCAATATTGGATTATGCATATCAAATCACGTTTAATAATATAAAATTGATTTTTTCATCTCTATCTTATTAAGCTTCAAATTTGAAGTAATTATATTTATTATAACCTATTATTTTAATATTGTATTGAGCTTTTTTTGTATGATAATAAAAATAAACATTTGCAGATTTTTTTTCATTCACTTTTTTATTAAATTTGTTAATAGATCATTATTTTCTTAAATTTCAAAAAATAGATTCATTATATATATTTTGCAGAAATGTTTATAAATAGCTAATGTTCTAATGGACATTAAAACTTTCTGCAAAAATAGCAATTACCAAAATGTTACTAATTATATAAGATTCAAACATTGAAATATTCACAGTAGAATCCTGAAACTTTTTTTTTTTTTGCTGCTGCTGCTAGTTTTCCTAAAGTACTTCTCACAGGTCAGGCTGTGATAACTGAAATCAACAATGGTTCAATAATTAAAACAATCAAAATAGTTTTTTGTATTACATATAAAGGTAAGCAGTAGATATATTTATAGAATGCTCATTATTTTCTCAATGTGATCTGAATGAGGCTTCTTCTTAAACTAACTCTAAATAGATTCATCAAAAAGTTAGAAGCAAAATATGTTTTTTTTTTATAAAGTTAACTAAGTATAAGCAATAAATACATTCAATAATTTTACTGTATATGGAATACTTTGAATGAAGCATCCACATGAATTTATTGGGAATTTTTTGCATCAAAATATACTTTCTCTTCTGATCTGCTTTCTATTAATATCTTTATTGAAACTACATACATACTGCTTTTGAAAGGGCTTTTTTGATGAAATTGTAGTTTGCAAAATATCAAATAGTAATCCAGGTTGATGAATAATCAAGACTAGTTCCTTTTTGCGGACTGATCCTAATATTAGGATCAATTTTCAATTTGTATGATGGTTCAATATCTTGTGTTTTGAAAACCAAAAGTTTAGCCCAAAGTATTTGACAAATAAAATTCCTAAAGGCATTTAAATCTGATTGTAAAATAGTATAATATAATTCTTGAATTTAATAATCAATTCTTGTCTTACCATTTGGAAGAATATTATCCTTCCATAATGAAAACTTAGATGGTCCTTTTATTCAGTGCAAATTCAATTGGCAGAGTCTTTCTTTTGATACTGTGAATTCTGAATGTTTGTCTTCCTTTATGAATAGATCTGAAAGGTTTTAGTGATGTATGGATTGTCTATTTTAGCAAAGTTCCATTTGCCCAAATAACCATGCATATGTGAACACTGTTAGTGTAATCAATAAAAAAGTATCATTTTTAAAAATGTTTATTGTTCTTGTATATAAAAGTAAATTATGTCTATGTTTGCCATTGGATTTGCATAAGTACAAAAATTTCACCTCCAAATTAGTCCTCTTTTTAATATGTATTTTCCACTCTAGCCCTTTTAAAGCATCAAGCTATCATTTGACAAATTATTCTAATTTTGAATGTATAAAGCATGATTATTCTTAATTTAGCAATTTGATACTGTTTTTGCAATGTAATTGCAAAAAAAAAAAAATTTTTTTTTTTTTTACTTGAAGTCAGTGCTAATATCAATCAATGTCTGGATAATCTCTTGTTAATGCTCTATCATATATTAATTAGCACAATGATTAACCGTCCTTATATCACTTTCTAGCAATTATCATTGAAAGACATTTCAAATAATTGCAATACTATGACATCTACTGCCATAGACTTGGTTATGCCTGGCATTACACTGAAGTAAAGTTTGCCGTATCACCCCATGATTTACCCTATCGATTGATCACTGCTATTAGTCTCATCACTTCTGGATAATTCTTTCTCATTAAAGATGCCAGCACTAATAAAGAGAACAGACTGATTTGAATCATCGGAATGGCATATCTCACCCCTGCAGTTGCTGGGAAGTATGAGACCATTATATTTAGTGTATAAAACATAAATTTGTTTTTAAACTTCGTTGCTTTATAAAATGTATAATTATTCTTTATTTATTTTTTGGTTTTTTTATTTGGGCTAATTTATATATAAACATTTTCAAATTTAAATCATTTATATGATGGGTAAATTCATCTCAGTAACTTAACATTAATATTGAGCAGACTTTTAATGTTTTATTTTCAATGATCATTTGTTTTTGTTTTTATTAATTATATATAAATACTATTTAAATTAAAGTAATGGTTTTTCAATATTTGCATTCTGGTGATGTTTCATTATTAGAGGAAAAGTAATTTGTTTAAATTAATTTTTCACTAAAAGAACTAATCCAAGAAAATTTATGATAAAGTTATTGAGTTTTAGTCATGTAAGTTTTTTTTTATTATTGTTTTCTAAATTGAAAAGACAAATCAAGACTTACTCATTTATTTTTTAACAGTTAATTCTTTTTTACTGACGTTTACTTAGGTTTGTAGTCTGATTTAATAAGGTATCAATCTTTAAAAAAAAATGGATTTATATTTAATATTTAAATATAAAATACTATTAGATTAATTAGTTTTTTTGCTTAAGGTAGAAGCAATTTCTGATGAATACTTTCTTAAATATTTATTTGTTAATATTAAATGAAATGTTGATTAGCAAGTTGAGATTTGGGAATGGAGTGGCAGCTTTTTTTAAACCCATTCCTAATTTAAATAAATGAATTGTTCACATTTTGTAGATTTGACACTATAAATTAATTATAATGTATTATTATAGATGAGGAATAGTCTTTGACTTTTCACACTACAGTAATTACGGTATTACTTTGAATATAAGATGCAGGTTGTTGGGGTTTTTTTTTTTCAAATTTTGTACCCATAAAAGAGGGGATGCATCTTAACTTGTGAACAAAAAATTTTAACTTATTTCTGCAGATCTTTGTTTTACGTTATACATGCATATGGTATTATGATCATTACCTATATAGAATTGCATGTTAATATGTTTTAGATTAATTTCGTAAATGGCTTTAACTCTCAAACCACTACTTTTTACGTTATTTTGCTGATTTTACCATTATTTTATCGAAAAATCTACTGAATAACCTTTAGAATTTTTTTATAGCTAATAAATCAATATAACAATGAGATAAGAACCTACCTTTATTCTGATTGTTTGCGCTTGTTCTCTATATAAGAGTGCCTGTGAATGATTTTGCCAGATCCTATATCTTTGTTTTGATTTCAAGTGAAAACATCTTTTAGAATCTTTTAATGCTATTTTACCATTATTTTATTAAGAAAACTATACTGAATATGAATAATCTTTAGAATTTTTTGCAACTAATAAATTAATACAACAATGAGATAAAAATCTGCTTTTGCTCTGGTTGGTTGTTTCTTGTCCTCTCTACACAAGAGTGCCTGTCAATGATTTTGATGATTTCAAAGAAAACATATTTTAGAATCTGTTTTTACACATTTATTTTTTTTTTTTCAAAAAATATTTGTAAAATTATAGATTTTAAAAAGAGTGATTCAGATTTTAATAGAAAAATTTGCTTTTACATAAAGCAAATTTAGAAAAAAATCAATGATGTATGGCTGCAATTTGTAATTGGGTGATAAAAATATGTTTATGTTGACTGTTATAGATTTTTTTTTTTCCAATTATAAAGAGAGATTTATTGTTATAAAACTGTTTTTATTTTAATAATCTGACAAATTATTAATTTGTGTTTTAAAAAAAAGTTTTTAATCAAAAGAAGAGATTTACCAGTAATAATATATTATATTTTAAAGTTTTTTTATTTTTGTTTCAAAAAAAAAAAAAAAAGTTTAAGTGTTTACACTAAAAAAAAAAAAAAAAAAGATTTTGTAATGCAAACAATATACATATAATCTTGAATGGATTTTGCAGTCTTGGAAAGATATTCCTGGAGAAATTATAAAAAAAAAAAAAATCTTTCTTAAAATGTTGCATTGCTAATGATTTTAATGACCTGAATATGGTGTAGCCTGGTGGAATAGTGATGATGAGAATTCATGTTCTGAAAGTGAATATATAGAAAATGAAAGTACCTCTGAAGAAGATTCACAATAAATTAGGTGAGCTTCTTATATTTATATTAGTTCCTATTTAAATAAATGTTTATTTTTGAATAAAATCGTTTTTTATTTTTTTCCCCAATTTCTGAGTTTAGAATCCTACTGCATCCTATATTCGAAGCAATACAGTATGATATTCCAAAAACAATTTTCTTCACATTATATCAAAACTATCTAAGATTGAATTTTCAAGGGCCAAAGATGATAGAATGCTATAAAATTTCCACCTCCAAACTATCCTCTTTCTTGCTTTTGCATTTGTCACTGAAGATTAGAATTTAAATTTGAACTAATGTTTTTGTTCATCACATAACCACCACTTTTTTCTTTATACTATTCAAGTTAATATGTGTTATTAAAACAAAAAACCTAAGGTTTTAAACTTAGATGAACTCACTTGCATAGCCTGTTCATCTATTGACTTTAGAGAAGTAAGTTCTGGAATAATTGTAAATATTTTCTATCGTTGGCTAGAAAGGTTAAACCAACATCACATGACCTCTTATCTGCTTGCCTATGTGCTTTCAAGAGCAGTTGTCTTCACCCTATTCTAGAACCATCAAATGTAAGCTTGAGTAATTGAACATTTCAAGCAGCAAATTTAAGGAAATGTATATAAATATTTTTAAATGTTTCATCTTGTGACTTACTTCTTTTTCATATTTATTTGTATTACGAAAAATAAATTATGCTAATGTAATAGAAAGAGTAATTAATCATAAGATTTCATTACAAAAAAATAAAGTCAGATGTCACTTGACCTAATTTAATAAACTTGTATTTACAAATGTTATATATAGAGCTCGCAAAACAAGCTCTTAACAAGCATTGTAGAATATCCCCAACCTCAGACCGATTTCTGCTACTGGCATCCTCAGTGAGGTGCTAGGATATTCAAGCATTAGATTAAAAATACCAGGACAAGCCCAGCACTTTATCTAATGTATAACTATTTAGTAGAAAATCTGAAATTTTCATACATCCATATGTCTTCCAATCCAGCTAGCTAACTTAAATAGCCATATGGGACTGAACTAAGTTCAGATACACCAAATATTAATAGCTTTAGCAATATAAAATTGCCAAAGCCTTCATAGCAAAAAATAAAATTACAAAAAAATCCAAGTCAGATATCACATGGCCGAATTTAATAAGCTTGTATTTACAAATCTTATATATACAGCTCGCAAAACAAGCTCTCAACAAGCTTTGTAGAATATCCCCAACCTCTGACAGGTTATATTTTCAAGTTTTAGCTTACTAATGTTTTCATAATCCATGAATTCAATAATTTGTGATTTGGAAAAAATATTTTTAAAAAAATGATTCAGAAATTTCATTTATACAATACTTTACTGTAACACCCCTCCCCCACCCCTGTTTTGTTTTATGCAATTGACTGTGAAGTGCAGTATTTATGTGATATAATGAAAATAACTGATTCGATTGTGAAGACAAATAAAAATATGTATGCTGAATCTGGTTGGAAGTTCTTTAAGAACAAATATTTATCTTCACACAGTTACTAAAATTGCATTTATTGATATGTAATAAGTATTTAACAAAGACTGAAAAGCATTAAATTTGTTGGGGGGGGGGGCATGAATAAAACAAGTGCATCAAAAACAAAATGTTAAATCAGTATAAGACTTCAGGTAAAGATCCACTGAAAAGAGTAATTATTTTCTCATTATTATAATTAAGGATGGTTGTATAGTATCAAAAATTGATATGAATTTTAAAATATTTACATAATCATAACATCTTCCCTGCTTTATTATAAATTTTATCACAAGAAATACTTTTTTTTTTTTTTGAAAATATGTGCATATCTAAAGTTTGATTATATTCTATATTTGCAAATTTTTTTTTTTTCATTTTATTACCACACTATATTTTTCATAACTTTTTTAAAGATTATTTTCAAATTGTATATTAGGTATACACAGGCCCAGTCAGAGGGTGAAGACAGGGGGCGGAGCTGCCCCGGACATCGCACTAATAGGAGCCTCAATTTGGCAACTCAATATGTTAAACAAAAATATAGAAGGCAAAGCGATGTCACAGCTTATAGGATGGCCTTAATTTTGCAGTTTAATTCCCAAAAAAAATATTAGAGAAAAACTTTTCCAAACAGTCATACCATGAGTCGAAAATGTAAGCCGGTTTAGGGATGAGGTGCCAATTTGATGACTACGACGAAAGCGTCTGCAGCGCTTGGCGACTGACAGAACTAATAGTATCAGCACCCTGTCAGTCAGGTCTGTGCTAATAGTGTTTCATGATACTAACAGTGCTAGAATGAATCTACCCTAAGTGCTATCTGGATCTGATCTGCTTGCTTGTTTCTGCAACTCATAACTAACTGCTCCCGGAATCCTATTTTTGGCCCTGTAAGTAAAAACTCACTTCTTCTCTCTCTTTTCCCCCACGTTCTTATTTTAAATTTTGAAGGGCCTCTAAAATATTAGTTGCCTTGGGCTCACATTTTCTTTGAAAGGCCCTGGATATTCATATATATAAAACCCATACATAATTATTTTCATTTTGATTTAAAAGTAAAGGTGTTCACATACAAAGAATGATTAAAAACTATTATAATAGTGGTATATAAGTTGATTAAATTGATATTGTTGCTCATTGTTAATTAACTGTTTTTATTTTGATAATTCTAGTTGTTTAGACTAGAACTTTAAAATGGTTTGCTTTTTTTTTCTTTTGTCAGAATTTTCTTTCATTCATCTTCTCAACTTTTCATATACATGATATGTGTCTAGTTATTTTAGTTTATTATTATTTATATTGTTATTTTGTAAAACATAATGGTTATGTGGTGCTACTTTTATTATGAGAGAAATATCATTTATCTATGAATACTGAACCTATAATAAATTAAGTTTAAATAGTTAACATGTGCCCTGTATTTGTGTTATGTTTATCATTGAACTGGCAGAAAAGAAAGATTCTAAAATGTAATGATTAATACATCTGCTTTAAACCCATTACATGGATGGGAAATTTTGGGAAAAAAATTCTGGTTCCAAGTGAGTTTATAATTTAATTTTTTAAATAGGCATTCAGTTATTAGTTATTCATGTCTAGAAGAAAAACCATAAATCATTATTACACTATATTTAATTACCTTGTGAGTAATGTGTTTTTGCTTTATGTTTTGTAAATAAAACTATGAAGATATGTTTATGGTGTTTGTATTCTTAACTATCCATTATGTTGCTTAATTGCTTACCTACTGAAAATGCCATATTAATATAATTTTTTTTTGTTTTTGCATCTTTTAAAAATGCAATTTTCACAATAACTTAATGGTGCTATAAAAAAAATTATATGAAGAAAAATTAAGGTTTTTTTTTTTTTTGACAATGGAAATCTTTTAGTCATTCCTCAGAAGGAGCTTTCTTTTTTAATGAAATAAATATTAATACTTTTTTTCAAGTATTTATTTAATACTGAAATTTACAAAGATGGAAAAATAAAACATGATACTTAATTGAATTGGGTTGATTTATAAACATATATATATATATATTGCATGAAAATATATGCTGTACATATTATTTGGCCAATTTCTTTCAAAAATTAATATTTAAAAAATTGATTAATATTATAAAAAACTTAATTTTCTTTTTATAATTAAAAATAGTTTTGCATCAAAATAATGCTTTTTGATATAATTTAATTTATTAAAATTATATATATCTGAACTTATCTATCAATTTATTTTAAAAATCTCATATAAATTTATGCTTTTTTCTTTTCCTATAAAAAAAAGTGTTGGTTTTACAATATAATTTTTCTTTTAGAAAGTTTAGTCCTAAACTACATTAAATTATCTAGGAAGTGATGTAATATAGATATGTGTACTATATGCCCTTTTTAAATGCTTTTTCATATATAATTATAATTGAATTCTAATATTGACTCAAATCAATAAGTAAACATTAAACAAGAAATACTGATAGCATTATGTATTGCAAATTGTAAATGTGTCTTTTATTTTTGTGGTTGTTTATATACGATACTAAAGATAATAATAGACTCACTAATGCAAGGGTCCCCAACCTTTTTGCACTTCAGAGCACATTCTATAATACCGGCCAGGTGGCGGGCATCATTTATTTTTTTCAATCAGATGGCGGGCATCATTTATTTTTTTAATGTAAATTTATAGTTGGATATTGTTAATAATACACGAAATGTACAAAAAGATATTTCAATATATAATTAACGTTTATATTTTTACGCTGTAAAAGTATAGTATGGCTTACAATTTGATTGCAATAGAATACAATAATTTATAAGAAATTTTAAAAATTAAATTTATTTGTATCAGATAAATAATTTTTTATCATATTCGGTGAGTGGTGGGCATACGTAAAATGGTCTGCGGGCGCCGTGGTGCCCGCAGGCATAGGGTTGGGAACCCTGCACTAATGTATTACGTATATAGTACAAGATTTAATGCATAGTCAGAGATTTAATATGAAAGTTATTCTGATCATGAATTGATGGTTTTTAATGATTTGCCTACTGTTTTTACAATGCCCCATTTAAATATATATATATATTCAAATAAATTACTTTTTACAATTTCATTATAAATTATTAAAATAATTTGTTTGTAAAAAAAAAAAAGTGTTATACAGTATTATTTTCTTATAAAATAGAATAGAACACACTTCTGAATAACTAATTCTAAATAAAAATGTCTTAGCAATTTCTTTATTAATAGAATTCTATACTAAAATCAATAACCTGAAAAGCTTGAACAATTGACCAGATCTTGTTAGCATCATCATTTTTGAAACTTGATAATTCTTACTCTTCCACTCTTTATGAAAATTCATTTGGAAAAAAAAAAACTTTTCCAAGTTTTTTTAATATTTGATGAGGCTCCTGATCACATTGCAATTAAACACTGACTTTTCCTAGACCAGTATTTCACAAAGACACTTTAGATATTTTTATGACTGATCATCTATATCTGACTAATTTTAAATGAAAAAAAAATCTTTTTTAACATATACAGTATACACACATACAATTACAAACTTTCTTGGACATATCAATTTTGTTTATTATTTTATTTGTAAAATATAAAAAAATTATTTTTTTAATTTTTTAAGATTCATTTTTTTTTACTTTTGTATAAACGTGAATTTGGGACATAAGTAATATCTTACTACTTACAAGATTAATTAACATACTTTATAGTGATATAATTATTAAAAATATATATTGACCATTTCAAAAGTTTGCATATTAGTATAAGTAAATAATTTATTTGTAAAATGTATTATAAAATAAATCAACAGAGGCGAATGAATTTTTTTATTCTGAATATATATATATATTTCAAATAATATATTATTGTTCTTATTAGAATAAATAAACTACTTATTTATTTTATCCATATTTATAAATATGGCTTTTTTATAAGTAAGTTAGAAGAGATTTTGTGAATTATGGTTTTACTTGCATGAAGATTTTTGTGTTATTTAATGAATAATCTTTGAGAATTTTTTTTTTTCCAAGACATTAAACTATGATATAATTTAAATATCTTGGTAATCAATATAGTAATGAAGTTTTATGGTAACTTAAACTATCATTTAACCTCTTCGCTGGCAAAGCAGCCATATTGAATATTTAAAAAATTATGTTAAGCCACAAATTTTATCATAACTTAAGTTTGTATTATTCAAAAATGACATAATATATATTGTTTGAAACATAAAACACTAAAGAGTCTAATTAAGCTGAAAAAAATATAGTCATTGATATTCAAAGTAATAAAAAAAAGAATAAAAGTTGATATTTCTAATAATTATTTTCATATTATTTCATAAATTCAGAATTATCATGCATAAATTTTAAAACTATAATTTTGTTAGTAGGTTAGTTGCATTCATCATTAAATTTCTAATAAATTGATATGTAATAACACTTACTTAAGGTAATCCATTACTTGAACACTTTATAGAATAAAGATATTAATTTATTTTTCCTAGAAGACCTTCAAAATGTTTTTCCATACAGGCATTTGCAATGAATTTGTCATCCTTAATAACATTTGTAATAACAAGTAGTTAATATTAATCAATAATTAGAATAATTTGAATATTATAATAAAGAACTTTAATAGTTTGTAATTTATTAAAAATTACTACTAAAATAGTTACTATATACAAAATAAAATAATAAAATAAAAAGTGAATGAAATACTAAATTCATTATAGAGTTAAGCTTGAGGTACATAAGTTAGTAGTTTAGAGTCAGTGCAATGTAGTATTATATATCCTATCTTTATAGGTTTTGATGGCTCATATTGCTTCATGCTACTATGATCATAAATTTAGTAATAGCTTCATCAACTGCCACCTTTCTTTGCATTTTGAAATTTATATTGCAGTAGTCTATAAGCAACCTAAGTTTATATTCTGTCAAATTTTTTTACTTTTAGCATTTGCGTATTTTTATTATTATTAAAATGCAGACAAGACATTATAGAAAAAAATCTAAATCGGGTCATAATATTTTCAAAATATGTTTATCTTTGTCTCATATCAGAAGTTCAGATATCAGCTAATTTATATACTGGACCCAAGCCCACACCATACCAAAAAATGCAAATAATTCAAGAAAAAAATGTGCACAATCACGAGCTATTATTTTGATCAGCGTAAATATTGGTTTCAATAATAATTTTTTTGTAAATTTTTTTATCAAATATAAATTCAAATAATAATTCAAAAGTATATAAAATTAAATACTTACCATCTGCTCCCAATAACGTTTATTCAACTAAGCACATCGGTAAAATTTTGTATTTTTTCTGATGTAAACTTCAGGGCAACTCCACTTCTATTAAAAATGCAAAAACTGAAAGACAAAAAAATTTAATTTACTCACAAAAATTTTAAAAGTTTTAATTTTTATCATAGAAAAATGAAACTTACCTTTTCTAAAACTAGAAAGAAAAATGGAAACAAAGATGTAAAAAGAGCATGCGTAGCGGTAATTTTAAACTAAAACCAGATGTTGATAATTTGAAAATTCATAACTGATTATGCGGTCATAATAATGAAACAGCAATTGTGGACCTACATTGGCATTCTTGTTGTGCTCTTCCTTCTCACACCATAATGTAGGAATCACATTATTAAACAAGGTAACTATTTGCAATATGAGCAGTTATCTAATTTAATTTATTGTTATTGTTAACTTATTTTCATATTAATTAAGCTTACTGTTTGCCCTCCACATCTTTTTTTTTAAATTGTCCTCCCCATTTTTGTCTTTCTATTTTTTTTTCTCCAGGATAAAAAAAAGTATAGACCTTTTTCATGTTATATGTGAACTTATTGACAGTCCTGACATGGTTATATATTTTTAGAACAATAAATTGAATATTGTGGAAAAATTAAATAAGGATATAGCAAATTTGAATCTCAATAAAATTTGGAGAATGAATTGATAGAATTTTAAAGTAGCTTGGTATGAATGAAGGATTTAATGATAGAATTGCAACCAATGAAATTTACTTTATTGAAATAGTTGTATAAAAAGAAACAAAATTTTTACAGAGAAATAGTGACATGAAAAATGTGTAGTTTGTTTGGAAACATTTATATGGAAAAGAATTAAAATGAAATATGTTGGAAAAATAATGCCTTTGCAAGAAAATAAATATTAGATTATTGGCAAATGTTATCGAAATCAAAGATTTTGAGATATAAGTTCTACTGAAATTTTAAAAACTCCCTTGTTTTGTTTTATATCTGTACATAACAATTTAGATCTTTATGGAGCCATTTGTTAATATTTATGTAGAGTTATTACCAAAAAAGAAACTATATTTTGTTATTAAAAATTGTGGGTATTTAACTAATGTATATTTATATTCATTTTATTTGGCCATTGTGAGGTTTTAAAGAATCTTCCTCAATATTGCTATTATTTATTTTAAACATTGAGAAATATTAGCAGCTATATTTTTTAAAACAAGTTGTCTTGCTGTTTATAAAGTGAAGTTTTCTCACTTGGTTATTTGTTTCAAATTACTGAAAAAAGAAACCAGTTATTGCTTCTAGCTAAAAGGTCACTTGGGTAGACCACCAGACAAGCTCTATAATTATCCCATTAATTAAGTTAAAACCTTTTACTATATATATTTATGCCTGTGTTTCTGTATTATTATTTTTAATTATGCAAACATGCTTCTTTAATGCTTTTTTTTTTTAATTGATAAACAATATAAATATTGAAATATTTACAATTTTTGTTGTACTTTAAATTACATATAGTAACTTATGATGAAACATTTAATATCTTTGATGGCCCATGTAATTATTTCAAAATTCCATGATTTTAAAAATCTTGTAATTTATATATTTTTTGCATGAAAAATTAAGTGGAATGTTTTTTTTTTGTTCACATCTAAATTTGCTATTAAGTTTGATATATTATTAGTTTTAGTAAACAAATCTTAACTATGCTATTATATATATATATATAAAAAAGTACATTGCCAAGTTGGTTTATTAAATTTCTGGCAAAAAAATTTTAAGCAATATAATTAGGTACTAAACCATTCCTTATTATTTCTTTTTAGTACATTGTATTAATTGTTATTATTTATACAAGTTTATAAGGATATGTTATTTTAAATCATTAAATATTACCAAGGAATCTGAAATTATGTTGGTAATAGATCAGCATGATTATGAAGGATTTCTCAACATTTGTTAGTGTAATAAAATAATGCATTGTAATGATTTGGAATAATCAATCAAAAAATTGCTCAATATTTGTGTAATCAGTAATGATGTAGAAGTTGGATTTTACATAGATTGCAAATTATTTTGGACATATCAAAAGTAAAGCTTTCCTTGCACATGGGAAAACAGGCCTTATTTAATCAGTAACAGTTGCAAAGATCAACTCCAGATATATGCTTTGAATATAGACTTGAACTCATTAATAGTAATGCTAAATATTGTCTATGGGCTATAATATGCACGTATCCCATTAAGTTTACCTTTAAGTATAGAAACTTTTGCAATGAATAAAGCAATTTTTGGGTAAAATGATTCATGTTTGCCTAAATATATCCTCTAGATTTATTGGGATAAATAAAAATGTTATGATTTCTATGAAGAAATATGATAATTTATGGATTATGAACATTTGTCAACATGGATATTTATTGAGATGTATTGTTGATCAAGCCATCATTTGGAATTGGTTTAGAGTATGTATAATAAAGAAACGTTTTCCAAATTCTTTGAAGAAGTTTATCAGGTCATCATCAACAAAAGATATAACATCACCAGTAATTATAAAATATGGAAGGAAAAGATTTGATCTTTATTAGTTTAATTGAGTCTATATAAATGTGAGTATAGATGTTCATTTCATTGCTGATATATATAAAAAAGCAAATATTCAAAACTTATATTTTTTTATGAAAATGTTTGAAATTTATGATAGAATTATAGGATTATAATAAATATATTTTCTGTAACAAATACATTAAAAAATTAGGTCTTCTCTATTTTGAAGCACACTCAAAAAAGTGCTTTTTTTTTTTTTTTTTTGGTCAAGAGCGTATTGTTTGGTTGAATTTCTGCATAAAAAGTTCAATTTCATCATTTTTTTTTTTTTTAAGTTAATTTTAAGCATAGATTTCATTTTTGATTTCAGTTTCTGTCTTACAGATTTGCAAATTAATATAAATGTACATTAAGTAATAATTTACTAAGGCTGTAACCTTAGAAATAAGCGTCTGAAAAATATGAAGGTAGGGACAAGCGTCTGAAAAATACGAAGGTAGGTCCCTACCTTCGTATTTTTCAGACGCTTATTTCTAAGGTTACAGCCTTAGTAAATTATTACTTAATATAATAATGGGCGTTTAATAAAAAAAAAAATTATAAATGTACATATATTTTATTTATATTACATATTGTAGCTTATGGGTAAATTAAACTACATAAGATTGTAATATGGATCCAATACTATTTAATTACATTATTCTATGCAAGCAGCTACCATGCTTGGATATTAAAATATGATCTTTTTCTGAAAGGAGGGAGATGGGAGTAATTAATTTTTAACATAAATGATATTTTTTGTTTCTGGTAATTGTAATATAGAAAATTGGGAATTTCACATAACTTTGAGCTGATCTTTTTTTTTTTTTAAATCTTGGATTCTTGTAAAAGCATTATTATTTACTTCATATGTTGTTTAAAACTTTTAGTATAGAATAACATACTTTTTTTTTATTTTTGAAAATTACTGTTTAGTAGCTTAGGAATCTCATACAACTTAATAAAACTAAAATTCTTAATTGATATGGGAAACTTTGAAAATGTGTTTTTTCTTTTAATTTTGGCTGATGCAATATTTTAGCAATGCTGCTGAATCTAATTTTTTTGTTACATTTGTTAGAAAATAAAAATATTAAATAGAATTATAATTTTTTTTCTGACTATATAGTCAATTGGGAATTTCTTACAGTTTAAGGATTAGTTTAATTTCTTTATAAAAATGTATTACTTATAGAAAACATCCACATGATTTCTTTTTTATTATTATTTTTGGCTACAAGGAATAAATAAATAATCTGACATTAACAACTGCCATATTTTTTCTGTTTCATTTAGCACAGAAATGGAGGATTTTTTTTGTTTTTATATATCATGTACCGATGATAATACATAAGTATTTGGTGTATTCAGATTTTACCTGTTGTTTTTCAGTTCATTTTTGTCTTTAATGTATGTGTTACAGAAATTGCAGTCTGTGCATATGTTTGTGATGACATGGTGGTTGACTTAAAATTTTGTTTTGGAAAATAGAATGATTCAAATTCATAAAGTTTGAATTGATAGTAGTATAATCATATACATTCCTATGCCCAACATTGTGTTTTATTTACGTTGTTTACAAGCTATCTGTATTGCACATACACATCTTTTGTGTGTGTGTGTGTGTGTGAAATATTCATTTTATTATGTTCCAGCATTAATTTTTTTCCAAGTCTATTTTTTACTTTGTTAATATTTATTTGGAAGCATTTCTAATGATTGGGTTTAAATTAATCTGTGTAATATGAATGATAGATGGGATTATTTTTATTTGAAGTTTATTTTTCTCTAGCTTTTCATGTGTGAATGTCATATTTTAAGTAGCCCCATCCGTTGTTTTTTTTAAAACACCCACTTATCGTAAATATGCCCTCTTTCTTCAGTTAGCATATTTTTATGAAATTAAAATGCAAGTAATGAATTATCTTTATATTCAACTGTAAATTAAATACCTATTGCTAGTTCTAAGATAACTTCAATTAAATTTTTTTCATATGAACTTATATTATGAAAGTCATGATATAGAATAATTAAAAAGTTATAAATTATAAATATGCGACTTTTTTTGCATGCATTAGTGAAGCTATAATTATACTTAAAATAATGTGTAATAGGTCTGCTTATTCGAATCTCATATTCATAGCTTTATGAATGAATACTGTTGTTATTTATTGTACACATGTGCAAATGAGTTTGAATATTTAATTAGTCCATTGTTTAGAGAGAGCAAAGCATGCCTCTCTTCTATTAATGTCCCTGGGATCATTTGCAATGTAAAAAACTTCGTTAACTTTTCTTTTGGCATCACTCTTCTCTGTACAAACTATTTGGGCAGAACTAGGTTCAAATACATGGCCTGTAGCTGCTTGGTGGTCCCAGAATACTGATGTTCTTTCATTTTTATTTTTAACCCTGTTGTATACATACTTTCATTCATTGAAATTATCATTTATGACTACAACTGTAAATTAAATATCTGTTGCTAGTTCTAAGATTGAATTTTTTAACTTGAATTTTATGGATTTACAGTAGGAAAACCATGGTGTCAACAAACTATGAATAAATAAAAAGTTGTAAATTGTCTTCATTTAGATTACCTTTCACACTTAATTACACAATGCCACCATTAGAAGTAAAGTTAAGTTTAAAGATGGCTGACAAATCTGATTTACAGTCCTATAAATGAGAACAGTTGTAATACTTTAATTATATTCTTTATAAACATGGCAGTCCATTTGATCAAAGCAAATCAAATAATAAAATTGAATAATATTCATAACTTATTAAATTAATTTAAAGAATTGAATTCTTAATCATTATTTGAAGTAATAAATGTTTGGATTCTATATTCTCCAAGAAAATGTTAAAAATTACAATTGGTAAAAATTAAGCAAGCTAAAATAATAATGAAAAACATATGGATTTATTTATTTATGTTGAATCATCTTACTATGATTATATCATTAATAATCCCAACTAGGGTGTCTAGAAAATAATTTATAATGATAAATCATTTATAATTATATTGGTAAATTTAATACTTTTTATTAAAATTGTTTGGAAAACTTTTCATTGTATATTATTTATTCTAATCTTGAATCAAATGAAAAGGGAAAGTAACCATAAAAATCAAATCAATTTAGTATTTAATGATGAAGTTTGTTCCATAAATTTGAAAAGTAATTATTTTCCAGTCTCTGCTTTTTTAAAGTATTAAGAGCAAAAATTGATTTTTGTTTGGTGTATGTTGGTAATTGTGTGATATAATTTTAGAAAAGTGCATATTATGCATTTTAAAATATTAAATATTACTAGAAATAAGCTAAATGAAAATAATATAGTGAGCTTATTTATTCAAAAGTATATCTAGACCTTGTGAAAGCATTTAATTTGATTAATGAAATCGGTAGTGTAAGTCTCTGAAAATATTGATATGATTTGTGATAGCTGTGGAACAGGCTATTAAATAAATTAATAGAAATCAGATGAATTATATTCCTAAGAAAGTCTGGCCATCTTATTGTATTTTTATATTGGACTATTTCCACCATCTAATATGTATATTGAATATGTTTAGAAAAAAATTAACTTTATTTAAATATTCCAAACACATTCAACTATTAGTAATAGCACATCAAATAACAGTTGAATGTATTTGGAATATTTAAATAAAAATTAAATTTTTTTAAAGACATTCAATATACATATTAGATGATGAAAATAGTCCAATATAAAAATACAACTAGAACACCATCATCACAAACCTTCAGGAAAACACTCTGGCCATCTTAGTTTTAAAAACATAAGAATTCATTTTTAAACTGAACATGATTAATGAAATTTATCTGTTCATTACTCTGACCAATTACATAGTAATTAATGCCAGATGTGCTTGTACTTCTAATGTAACTTTTAAAATGAGTTTTTTTTTTTATATTAATACATATATGTAAAGTAAAGCATATTAGTATTGTGAGAAATAAAGGAACTTTAAAAAGAATTTATATCACAACTGTTAACTGAAATCAGCATACATTTATAAGCATAATATATATGTGTTTGTAATAAAAACTTTCTACTTTAAATTAAATTTATATAAAGTTCATTAAACTTAAACTTTTTTTAGTTTAAATCAAATTTCAGTTTATTTCAGATATAAATAATCTCCATGGTTATATTTTCAATTCAAAAGACCATTCTTTTTATTTTTCTTGAGTTAGAATGACAGCTACTGATGAATGACTAATGTAGATTCATTCCATGTCATTTGACAAAAGTGAAAATTCTTTTGGGTGTTCTTTGCATATATAATATATTTACTCACTTCTCTTCAACAGTTAGAAATAACTCAAGTTGTTGGAGACATCTTTTTAAAAACTCTGTGACCTGGTTGCTGAAATCCCTGACCCCATCAAGGTATCCATCATATAATTGACCTGAACGTTTTGCCACTTTATGATATAACCACAATATCATAAAGTGTTTGTGCTTTGAATTTTTTCCTCATACCCCTCCATCCTTTTTCAAGTCAACATTAAATGGATCATTGCTTATGTATCACCTACAAAAATGCCAAACTTGCCCTGAAAAGCAGGATGTTGTGAGATCTTTTAAAGGGCCTCAGCTATTGGAAATGCAGTTGTAAAGGGCTTTCTGAATAATAATCAGCTAAGCATGTAAAACTGTCCTAGTGTGATGAAGGAGGATTAATTCTCTTCAGACTACCTACAGATAAACATCTTTATTACCTTGGGTTTTTTTTTTTTTTTAAGATTTAGGAGATAAGTCTGTAATTTGGAAAGAAAATCTGAAAGTGGCAAATATATATATATATTTACATTTATTATAACTGCATTAATTTATGTATACTGTCGATGTGTGTGAATGTATATATATACATAAAAATGCTAATAAGATACATTTATAAATAATTATGAATTTTGCAATTTTCATATCTTTACTGATATTAATTCAGATTTTAATTTTTAATAAGGCTTCATGGTAAATAAGTGTGTGTGGATAAACATTACTTAAAGTGATAATAGATAAATCTACTTAATAATTTCAAAACTAATTAATAGTATTTTTAAAGGTAATTTAATTCCACAACTCCTTTGTTTTTGTATTTTACATATTTTTAAAATATATTGTAACTATAAATTATTATAAGTAAGTGAACAAGTAAGTGATTAAATGGCCATAACATTGGAGCTAATTTATCTAACAGTATAAATAATCATTATGGATTATCATGCCCCATGAATTGAGCAAGTCAGTTTGTTAAAAGTATTAATTAGAATATAATCAACTATTGTTAGGTAAATAATAACTCATCCTGTTTGGATACCAATTTTGTGACTTAATCAATAGACTATTATTATTTCAGATAACTGATTTAATTCAAAGCACACCTTAGGATATCAATTTCTGTAACAGTATAAACATATTAAAATGAATCTTCTATTAATAAATAAATGGCTTAACACTTTTCAATATCAAATTTTATAATGGTATAATGATATATAAAATTAAATTGATAAATTTTCTTAAGATTCACTTGAAATATCAAATTGTATTAATATAAAGTATCTATAAACTAATGATTAAATAAATACCTCATAAAAATTCAAATTACATTGAACACCAATTTATATCAGTTTAAACTAAAATAAATATATTAGCTAAATCAATTGGTGTTTAAAAAACATTAGTTTAACTTTTACTAATTATTTATTCATTGTAATCAATAAAACCTAACTGGTGAAATGCTACAATAGTGCAATAAATTATTAAAATATTTAGATATTTATCCAATATTTGGTTAGCTAATATTTAATATGCAAATTAATTATGTAGAGATTCTTGAAGCTGATATTAAAATGTGGTATAATAACTAGACTATAAATTCTTTCATTAATAAAATTTTAAAAAATTAGTAATATAATTAGTTTGTTTCTTGTTTTCCTATGATCATAAAAGTGAAATTATTAACTAAAATATAGAAATTATGATATAATCAATGAATATTAAAATATATACCACCATGAAGATAATTAATTCTTATAAAGATCTATTTCTCTTTACATAACAAAAATAATCAAACATACTATAAGATTTCAAATAAAAACAAAATTAATATTAAGAACTATATTTAAATTTTGTTTCTAAGATAATCTAAATTTTCTTTTTGATTAGTTTATAAATTTAGGTTACTATAAACAAACGTTTTCATTCTAAATTATTTAAATAAATAATGAA
The DNA here is from genome assembly GCA_028023455.1 of Epiperipatus broadwayi. Classification (NCBI taxonomy): domain Eukaryota; kingdom Metazoa; phylum Onychophora; class Udeonychophora; order Euonychophora; family Peripatidae; genus Epiperipatus; species Epiperipatus broadwayi. The sequence continues at coordinate 998,677 of JAQFVV010000105.1, read as the reverse complement.
AACATATGACCTATTTCATTTGTCCAAGAATTATCAGGTATGTTGCTTAACTAAAACTCCATTAAAAAGCATATTTATTAATACATATCAACATAACTACAATATTTGCAGAAACATTCAAATTAAAGTTCATGAGTCTTTAGAGCTCTTATTAATATCCTATGATGCTTTCTATAGTATGAAGATATATTAAATAAATGTGGTATTTGAAGTACAATCATAATGTTTAAAACAAAAATTTTATCCATTTGAACGAAGTATATGTTTTAACTGGTTAATGGTCCTGATGCCATATTGAATTTTTAAAAAAACTGGCTTGAAACGCAATTTTTCCAATAACTTCAGTTTTAATAATGTTAAAACAAAAAGCTTTACATTGATAGAAACTAGAAAAACTAAGGAAAACAATACGGCTAAGACAAATATTGATTACCATTTGAAAAACAAGGAAAAAAAATAAATTTCAACGTCTGAAATAATTATTATTTTATTGTTTGTTCATAATTTCTGATTTATCATTAATTAAGTTTAAATTACATCTTCATTGATAATTTCTTTGTATTCCTCATAAAATTCTCATTCAAACTATATATAATACTTCTTACCCGAGATAATCCATAGCTTCAGAATCTCCAAAACTAGTTGCATAAGAATTCTTCATTTTTATCTTGTAGCCCAAAAGTTAATAAATCTCAAGGCATCTATAAGAAAAAGATCCATCCTAATAACAGATACAAAACAAACCATTCCCAGAAGGTGGATATGCATTTGTCATCATAGCAATTGACTTCTTGTCTATCCAAAACTATAAATTGTAGGCTACTATCTGTATCAATGATAAAATGAGTTTCATCTCTTCATTTTATATTTTTTGTGTACACCAGTGATGTTTATATTCTTTATGCACACCAGTGATGCTATCTTGTTATATTTATTGTCACGCAGAGATATAATTTATTTGCATGTAGCTCATTTGCTAGCTGTAGACTTGAAAATATGCAAAATGTGGCAAAACTACTGATTCCACAGGATGAGTACCAAGGCATAGGCAAGAATCTGGATGTGATTCTTTGCCTGCATACAATTCCATGTGGTATATATACACACACCATTTGAAATCTCTCTTTATTGGTTTTAAGTGTTTATATTTTCACATGGTACTATGCCCAGTAAATTTTGTGATTGCTTTATCAACAGCAACCTTTCTGTACATCTGATAATCAGTCTTAAAATTTACATTGCACTACTCTATAATTTATATATATATATAAAGCATTACTTATTATACAAACACACTAATACAAGTATAAACACACTAATAAATTATTAAACCTTTTGAGAATTATGTCTATAAAATAAGGTTGCCTCAAACTTGAATCAGAGCCCTAAAATTACATTGTACATAAACCACTTTTGTTATATTTGAATACAAATTTATATACTATATAATAAAGAGCATAAATCATTTAATATTATGTAATTTATGTACTACACAGACACACCAATATAAACGCAAACACGTTAATAAACTACACCATTTATCAAATAATTAAACAAAATTAATATTCAAATAATTAAAATAGAATACTTACAACCCGATATTCTGCTTATGTTTTTATCGGAATGAAGGCTTTGAAATGCGAATCATCGGTGCATATTTAATCCATTTTAGTAATGTGTCTGGCCAATAAAGGAATTCTGCCTTTGTCAGTCTAGTAAACTGACCAGAAAAGAAAAAATTAAGTCAAGCGTTGGTGGTCGAGTGATCAGCACAGCAGCGCCTTACAAACAATTGTCCCGGGTTTGCAGGTTCGCTTCCCAGTCTATGCTTTGTTACATGAAAAAAAAAGAAAAAAATTAAATGAACCTATTAATAAAAAATTCAAATTTTATCCAATTTCAACTTGCAATATGCCATTTTAAAGAAGAATTCAAGCAGCAAAGAATGCCTAGATTTCTGTTGATGTCATCTTTCATGGTTTTCATGCAATTTAAAAAAAAAAACAATTTCAACGAATCAGCTGTCACACTTCAAGCAGTCCACGTGTTAAATAAAATATTCCATAGTAAAATATTGAGGCATTATTTTCCATTTTTATATTAATATTAGCATTGATTAATTCTTAGATATTCTATAATAAACATTGTCGTATCATTGTATCATTTAAGTTACTTCCTTAGTATTATACTCTGCAGCACAGATCATTCCATAAATTAATATATTCCTGTAGCACTGTAATGCATTATATAATGAGATGATTTATTATAAGGGATTTTGCAGATCTTTCAAAAGATAAAAGTTTTTTGGAACAACGTTTTTCTTTGCCTAATTGTTGATTTTTATTGTCAAATCTATATTAATATTATATATAATGCATTGATTTTGCTTGTTAAGACCAGATTAAGAGAGAGTAACCAATGTAAGATCAGGGTCTTATATACTTTTTACTGATGATGACATGTTTAAGTCACTATCTAAGATATGGTTCCTATGATTTTGCTCAAATTTTACATATGACTATGGTTTCTGTTATGACAAGCTAAATTTCACTAAATAAAGTTTTTGAAATACATCAGCTTTTCTGAAATAAAAATATTTCTTTGTAATAAATAAGTATTTTTAAAAAATAATACTAAAATAAATTATCAATTTATAATATATTTTAAATTTATAATTTACTATAAAATATCCTATATATTTTAAATACATATGATTTAATATTTTAATTGTATAAACATAAAACGTGTATACAGGCATACACGCACCAAATAATAATTGTCTATTTTGTTTATTTCTGTTCATGTTTTATTTTTTAAATGTATGCAGTAAATAAATAAAAAATAAAAATACTTATAAACAGTCTATTAATATATAATTTACCCTCTTAAATCTTTATAATAAATAAAATATTAATTTTATTACAATATACAGTTTAATTTACTGTCGGTTAAGAAAATGTAAAATTCACGAATACTGTCTTATATTATGACGTATTATTAATAATCTATATTATTGATCCTTTTTTAATACAATTGAAAAAATAAAATAAAGTAAGCCAACAATTTTCTGTTTTTTAGGAATATAATGATTTCGGGCTCAAATCTAGACCAAGATGGTACAATATATTATTTCGCATTTCTGTGAAATTTGTATCAATATAATTTTTGCTGACTTTTTTCAATGGATACGTTTAAAATCAATGTTAATATAATAATTTAACTTTATTTTACAACTCATGAACTTGTATATATCTGGCTATCCATTTGCCACAAGGTACTTTACATTTTAGTCTTCTTAATCAAGTCTTTTTAAAAAAATAAAAATATATATTGTTGTGGAAGTTAAGTAGAATAGTAAATGAATCTGACTTATCAAGATATTTCATAAAAATAGACCAACCACACTGCTTATGCAAATCTCACCAATACCATTTCCCAAAGACCAAAATGATAAAGTATGTTTATTGTGTATGATAATAATGAAAGTTGTTTTTTTTTTTAAATTGAGATTATAAACTTTGCATTGTATTTTAAGTTATTTGTGACAGAAAACCATTTGTGATTTGTTACAAGCTTTAATTAATAATAGGCACATTTATGGTAACAGATTGAAAGTTCATTCAGGACCTTATTCTTGTTTTAATTATTGTTATGATAAATTAAAAGATTTCATGCTGAATTTACATATTTTTATATTTTTATTCAATAACTGTAATTTCTCTTTAAATATAACGTAACCAGTGATTCAAATAATTGGTCATTATTGAAAAGATTTTATCAACACTATCCAAATTAACTGCAACATAGTTAAGCCATTTAAAGAAACTTTTGTTGTCTGGAATTTAAGGTCCTCATCAATTCCAATTTGACACTTGTTATGCATTTACTTTTAGCAATAGAACAATCCAGTTATTTATTTATTTTATGAAAGATTTAATCACTTCATTAAGTAATAATGGTCTAAGAACTTTTTATATGTTAAATACCATTGCTAATTTGAAATTACCACTTTTATATAATACAGTACTTATAATTATATTTTAAATGTACATATGTCTTGCTATTTTATACTTTAATTTACCCATAAATTACATATTTGTAAACAGCAGAATTTTACTGTCTACTTCTACAAAGTTTAATGATTTCATATTATATATTTTTAGAAAATAATTATAATGGCCATCTGTGAAAAAATTGGAAAAATTGTTTCATTAATGATTTGATTCAAATATTACATTCATACATCTTATCTTGCAACCTTCTTTATTCTAGCCTATTCTCAGCTCTCCTCTACAGCTATTGATTAAATATGTTTTCATCAGTTTGTTTTAATTTTGCTGACAATAGCATTTTATTTCTAACTTTTTGTTTAGTTATCAACCATCTTTTTTTTTTATTTATTTATTAATTACTTATTTTCTAAATGTTAATCAGTAGTTCGTTTAACATAATTTCATTTATTTATCTACACCTTGATATGATTTTGCTAAAATGGCCACAGCCTATTTTAAATTTAATTTTTTTGATGTGATTAATATTTTTTAAAAGTGTAACAAATTATTTTTTTTTCATATATCAAATGCGTTAACCAGGAAGCGAACTTGGGCCAGCTGTTTGAAAGGCAGCTTATCATTACTTAATGCTGTTTTTCACATACAACTTTTTTATATCTCACAAATCTTAAATTTGATCTGCTATTATTGTTTTTTCATAATTGGAGCAATGCCTTAATAATTCTTCAATTTTCAGCCTTTTTTTAAATTTCAGCAAATCAAATTTGTTTATAGTATCTTAATATTTTTGTTCCCTTGCTTTAGTTTTCTTTTTAATTTAAAATTAATTCCCATACTTAATTTTATATTTTTCAATGTTGTTGCAGTTATCCCTGCAAAACCACCAGAATTCATGTTAATAGCTTTTATGTGTCTTTTGTTAATTTTATCTAAATTCATCAAGATGATGATCTATCCTCCTCAGACTTTCCTATATTTTTTATAGTTATAGATTTCAATTCTTATAGTAGTAATCTTAGGAATATATGTAATTGAGTAACAAACAGATGGACCGCTCTTAGTTATGGTTAGAATTAAATAACATGTATTTACAGTATGGTGACAAGTAATAAAGAACATTCTATTCAGAAGATGGAGAACAGAAGCAATTCCTGATTTATATTTAGTTTTGACGAAAAATATTTCATCATTACCTGCTGAATTGTTGAGGTTGGATCACATGCACACATACCCATTACCAATATAAACCAAATCTAATCACTTTTGGAATACTCATTTCTATAGTTTAAAATTATTTTGTCCAAGGGTGGCATTTAAGGAAAACTAATTAGATTTAATAAACTGGTTATCTTGAACAGGTATTAATAGAACAGGTTTAACAAACTCATAATAACTGTTGCCAAAAAATTCATCCATCATGGATATAAAAGAAATTTATATTTGGTTGAAACAAAATCAGTAATGTTCTTCATAGCAATATTTGTCTATCAAAGAATCACAAATTGCTGACATAAAACCACTGGATGAAGCAGAAAAAAAATGAAATTATGGAAACATTTATAAGAACTAGTCATAAAACCTGATCACTTTTATGAAAACTTTGTGATGGTAAAAGTATCTCTAAAATAATTATTGTCACTGTTTATGAGATATATCAGAGTTCTAACTCCAAAATTAGTAGAATAAGAACAAGTATCATTAGAATAGAGTTCCAAACTTCTTTTTCATAGTGATCCTCTAATATCACTCTGTTAAAACTTGTAAATGTTAGTGAATTTATTCTTGTTTGTCTTAAACCAACAAAGGTCCCAAGAACAATAGTGCACTTCCAGAGTTTCTAAAATATTTAGGTCTTAAAATCAAAAATACAATTGATGAAACTGTTCAGTAACATTATTCATATATAAACTATTACAAAAATTTAAGATAAAAGCAAAATTACAAGTGTAAAACCAAGTCTATTCTCAAGTATTCCCTATAAGCTTTTTAAAAAAATTGTATTAACAAGAGTTTTGCCAATACTTAAGAACCATCCAATTATAAATCAGGCTGGATTTAGACCAACAAGAAGCTGTTGGGAACAAATTTTATCTTTAGCAACTTACTTGAAAAAGATGATTTCAAAATAAAATTTAATACATCTTTACTAATCCAATCTCAGTTGATGATTTTGTTTCGAAAAGTGATCTTTCAAAGTTGCTAAAATTCTTAAATACAGGAAAATCATTAATTTGCTTTGTAAAATACTCTCTAATATAAAAATTCAAGTACACACTAAATGGTAATCACAATAAGTGCAAAATTTTACAGAATGGTCTACCAGAGAGTTCAATCCTCTTATCTATTTAATTTAATGTATTCATTAGTGAATGTAGCAAATTAATTTATGTTGATGATATTTTGATTTTATAAAGAGATTATTTTCTGAAATAAAAAAACTTTTTTAATAATGATACAAAAGGATTGGGAATTATTTTCAAATCCAAAAGAAGATAATGTGCACTAATTCATCTGAATAATATAGAAGTATCTTGTAATCTAACTACAATTTTTTTGCATTAATAGACTTAGAAACAATTCTATCCCATGATATTTAGAAAAATCTTGAATTGAACTTTTTTTTTTTCACTTGTCTGAAATTAAATCTAAATTAATTTTTAGGAATAATCTCCATGTAAAGTTTATTGATGTTTCTTAAAATTATGATGCAAATATTTTGCCAGACACTTTTCTTAACACTAGCATGTTCTACTAGTTTTTATTGTATCTGTTTGAAGAAAAACACTCTAAATTTCTGATTAATCAGTGAAATATTACCATGAAAAAACATAAAAAGCTATTAAGTAGATCAGTCACTTCAACTCATTATCCCCTTTCTGGTTGTTTAATTCAAGAATCTGCAATTGAAAAATTACAGCATAAAAATGGAATTTTTATAATTCTCCAAATGTCTTTTTCTAAAAACCAGCTAAAATTGATTTTTTTTTTTTTGGGGGGGGGGGATTTTATTAAAAAAGTTATCAGTTCATTTGTTGCAAAAACATTTTTTAAAAGAAAATGTCTCAGGATCATAAATAAGATAGAGAAAGTATAACAATGAATTTATTTAGGGTAGCCTGATTATGCATTTCCATGTCATTTAAGCATAATTATTACTTGTAGTTCAATTTTTTTTTATCCTGTTTTTTTATGTAGTCAATTATCTAGGTTATTAAACTCATTAAAACAGGCAAAACTCACCATATGTATTGCCACACACAGCAAGTTAGAATAATCAATGGATGCCAGAAGGCTTGTGCATAAAATCCCCATCTAGTGCCTACTCGTCCAATATCCCCAGACTAGTTTCTGTCTTGTGGCCTTCGTCACTTTCCAATCCAAGCCCATTAGCTTATATAGTCATATGGGTCTGAACCCAGGTCAGTACCCATACATTTTGGTGTCTTTGGTTCTTTAATAACCATAGCCACCACTATCCTATTAGGCAGGATTGGTTTTAACCCAATAAACATCACATGACCACTACCTCTTATGCTTGTGTATAACTGTTGTTATAACAGGCAAAACTCACTATGCGTATTGCCACACACAGCAAGCTAGAGTAATCAATGGATGCCAGAAGGCTTGTGCTCTCAGATCCAAGGCTCCTCACTGACGAAGGCCACAAGCCAGAAACTAGCCTGGGAATATTGGATTTTATGCACAAGCCTTCTGGCATCCATTGATTACTCTAGCTTGCTGTGTGTGTGGCAATACGTATAGTGAGTTTTGCCTGTTTTAACAACAGTTATACCCAAGCATAAGAGGTGGTGGCCATGTGATGATTATTAAACTCATCTGAGTTTAAATAAATTTAATAGCTTCTGTTCTATGTTAAAATCACCAGTGAATGCTTGGAATCTTTTAAAGCCATCTCAAAAAAAAATTTATATTGGAAGTGAAAGAGAAAATAGTTTTTATTAACCACATTTAAATTGTTCAATTCTGTTAGATGAATTTACTGTAAATGTTAATATTTTTTCCTGCTAAGAGTAGTTTTAATATTATAAAAGTCTTCAAATAAAAAAATAAAATTATTGTTAGATTACAAAGAAGGAATAAAATAGTGTACTTTTTAAGGGAAATGAATTATTTACTGAGGACTATATTATTTAAATTTTTTTTTATCTAAGATGAAAATTGTAGAATATAACAGAAAATTATAGTTGAAATAGTTTGATAACAATTCTTAAATTAACTGAATTTAAACATTTTTTTATTTTATTGTACAAAATATATGGCAATAAAAATATTAAAAAGAAAACTACTTTATATATATTATAACTTAAGAAAAAGGAATTAGTGATAATTCATTACTAGAAAATAAATATATTTCTGAGTTTTGTTTCAAAAAATTTGCTGTCTTTCTATCTTTTATTGTTTTAAATTTCCAATACATTTGAATGAAGCTATTATTGGTGGACTTTTTTTTTATTTGAACCCTAATTAAGAACTGTGATTAAAAGCTCATCCGAAAATTTTAAGTACTACTATAAATTACTATTACGTTTGGAAAAAAAATGTGAATATTCACTTACGTATTTAATTATATGCTGATGATTGTATATGCTAATTTTGTTAAAAGGATCCTCTATTTATATGGTAACTTGTAAATTTATTATTCTTTATTTTCTTTAACTTCTTGGTGATCATAAATGTCATATTCAATTTTAAACATAATTTTTAAGATTTTAATTTATATAATATAAACATGAATATACCATGAAAAGTGTTGAAATTGAGAAAATCATTTATCCTAAAATAAAGAATGTAATGATATTTTATATGTGTTAAGAAATTGCATAGTTAAGTTTTAAAATAGACATTTTAGTAACAACATTGTTAAAAGGCTTTTGTAGGTTATGCTAATATATTCAAAAAGATAAAAATGTCTATTTTTCATTTTTATGCATGATTAACTAGTACTGAAATTTATATGAGGGATATCATTTGTTCTCTAATAAAAGAAATAAAAAGAAATATTAGATAATGCAACAATTTGATAAATTACAAATGGAAAATTCTGTAATTAAAACCTAAATTTGTAAAATTTAATTTCATATATGTGGCCTTTACTATGAATGATATTTTTGTCCACATATAATTATTTAACAAATTCATTATTGAAATTAATTTTTAACAAAACTAGAAGGATGAAAAAATTGCAAGTCATAAATTTATTTAGAAAATAAAGAAATTAAGATATTTAACTTTAGTAAGAATAATTTAATTTTTTTTTTTACCAACCTAAGTTTAAATTTCACAAACATCATGTAAATATGAAAATTAATATATTTTATATTAGTTAAATAAAGTCATCTTTCAAGCGATTAAGAAAAATCTTGAAAATTAAAAAATTGTAATCATTTCTGCTTGATAAATAGAAAATTAACAAACATTACTAAATAATTTGGGGTAAATTGAATTTCCTGTTTTAATTTTTGAACTATAGAGCTTTATATTTTTCTGATAATTTCAACCATCTATTTATTAATAAAACAAAATTTAAAATATAGGAATTTTTACTCATTATTTGTAATGATTTACTACAAGATTGTATTAGAATTACTCATATACAAACTGTTCAAGTGTTCTTCAAAGTAACTCATTACTACTGAATTTAACCAGAAGCACTATTCACACAATGTTTTTTTGGTATCGCAATTATGCTCAAAAACCTTTAAATAACTGGAAAAGGTTTTGAGTGATTTTAACAGTTAACAATTTCTTAGTAGATTATGACTTTCATTCTAACCAAAGTCCCTAATATCAGCGGTCATTTATTGATAATAAAAAAAATCTATTCAATCTCTATTGAGAAAATACAATTTTGCATTTTCAAGACATAGGTTTTTATTGATATTGTCAATACCGGAAAATACATTTGCACATTATTTGTTTATATATTACTATAAAATTATGTTTACACTTTTATTTAAATATACATATATATTTTAGAAAAAAATTGGTCATCTGAAATTTTATTGTTATTAAACAAGAAACACTGTCAATAATTTTTTACTTTTTTTTTTTGTAATTAAAAGATGTTTTTTAATCTTTCAAAGAATATTTTTATTATTTGTACTGCTGCTTTGCTGATCAACTTGTCTTAAACATAGATTTGGCGCAGAAAAAAATTTTCATTACTTTTTCCATTAATAAAAATGATCCTCTTTCTACTAAATAGTTCATCACCCAGCTCTTGTGGCTATTTGTAGCATTTCTTTTATAGTAAAAACTAGAGCTAAAATATATAATTTATTAATTTAAAAAAAAAAAATCTGAAGATATCAATATTGTACAAAGAAATTAATGGAAGAAGTTTAATGTTCTCAGGCCAGAGATCTCATTTTTTATTCCATTTTTTAAAATGAAAATTCTATATTTTCATAATTTGGTTATATATTTATGATCATTTTTACAAAATATTTGTGAAATATATATATATTGAAAGAATATTATGATTTGTGTTTGCCTAGTTGTATTTATATGTTGGACTATTTCCAATATCTAATATTAAATATTGGTCTAAAACCCATTTAACTGTTATGTAATTGAAAATGTAAATAAATTTAAATTTTTCTAAAGACATTCAATATTTAATATTAGATGATGGAAATAGTCTAACATATAAATACAAATATTGTGATTAGATTCAGATTTTATTGAAAAATATTTGTTTTTGGTTAAAAGAATAACAAGAGGTGTAATAATGTTAAGCAGGATGTTGTAATTGGCTGGAAAAGGACTTGCTTTATAATCATTATAGGTATTATTTTTTGTCATATTTTGAATTATTATTTTGTGACATTTATGTGTTCTTCACAAAAATTTGTTTGAATATTAAAAATGGCATTCAAATAAATTTTATATACATTTTTATTGGTTGTTGTGAAGTAACCAGCTATTGTTCTGATTTCTCATTTTAGTTTATTACTTAAATTTGTGTATTTGCATAGTTAAAATATTATTTTTAAGTACTGTTTTTATTTTAAGCATATCTGTAATGAAAAAAAAAATTAAAATTAGATATTGTCTATTCATTAAAATGGGACAAGTTAGAAATTTAATACAAAGGCCTGTCAAAAAAAAAGTGCATAGTGAAAGGTTTAAATGTCTTTTTTAAACTGAAAAGGAATCGAATTTGTCTTAGATATTTATTTTTGTTTATTAAGCTTTTTTTTTTTCATTATTGACATTTTATTTTTCAGATCACTTTCATTTTTTAAACTTGAGCTTTTGACAAGAATCTGATGGAAAAGAAATGAGATATTAAGGTTCATCATTGTATCAAAAAAAAAAAAGAACATGTAAAAGATTACCTGCATGTGTAGCTAATTTGTATTTATACCCACAAAGCACATATATTTATTCGCATCATTATTTGCATAAACTGCCAAGTAACTTTTTTTTTATGATAATAATAATATAATAATTTTCATCTTCTAAATAATGATTGAAATAATTAACTCATTGAAACTTTTGTAAATTTTCATATTGTATAAAAAATTTAGAGAATTTTCATTATTTACCATAATCATAATTATTAATACTTTGTGAATATTATCACAGTTTCTCTATTATTATTTTTCAAATTTATGATTTAAAAAATCTTTGTGGAAAATATATTTTAGAGAAATGAACTATCATTAATCTTAGTGAAGCTGCATGAGGATATAGGAGTATAAAAATGAAATTTATATAGCAAGACAAAAAACATTTAAAGAAATGTTCATTAAAGAATTAACAAGTAAAACTTCAGAATATTACTGTAAACATATGCTTATCTTTCAAATATAATTATCAATAATTAACTAAAATATCAGGAAAATTTAATTAATTTTTAGTACCATGCAAGTATTTGGACAATTTTCTAATTAAGTAGAGGAACATCAATAAAACACACAAATTCTATATAAAAATTTTGCATGTAAATAAGTTAATGGATTTACATTAAAATAGTTTGAGAAATTACACATTATAAATAGATACCTAGGAGTTATTTAATGTACTAAATAACTATGTTTAAATAAATAATAAATCATTCTATATTAAAATATAATATTTGCAGCTTCTTTATTAGCACTATAAAAATTCCTTCTTTCGCCAATTATTCTGTATCTGAGGTAAAGTTTATGTAAGAATGAAAGTGTTGAGTTATTTAAACAATTGAAATTTTCAGGTAAGGTTCATTTTGATTTGGATATGCATTTAGAATAATATTTTATTTCTCTGCTTTTAGGTAAATTTACTTTTGGTTTTCCAACCAGAAATATTAAAATTTCAAAGGCAACTTTGATATAAGATTGAAATTTCCTTATTTAATTGGTTTCAATATATAGTTATTTACTTATGGTTTATCTGGTTGAAACTGCTTATATCTATATGCTTGCTGCATACACTAATGCTGCCTAGGGTGAATTGAAAACTTAAATGGTAGGCAAGCAGTTGATTCAAACAAACAAGTTTTTCTATCCATCTTTCGTGCAAAATATTTGACCATTAATCGCTGCAAAATAATGCTTTTTTCTCACTACAATTATGATTGTATTTTTTTTTCTCTACAACTGTTTAAATAACAATCTTATCTAACTAATAGATTTTGACCTGTTTCTATCCATTATTTTTTTTCACTAAGAATAGTTTTAGAGCATTTCTTACTAGTTGTTTTCTACACTTACAAAAATTCGCTTCTATTTATAGTAAACAATTTAATCTTTTAATTGTTTTTGTTCAAGAATATACACGATTTCTTTTACATAATTATAGTATAAATAGAAAATACTATTTTTTATTAAATTACCTAAAAAATAGAAATCAAACATTTTTTTTTTTCATATATAAACCAAATAGATTAGTTGTCTGAGTAAATAAATAATACATAGTGAAAATTTATAACAATGCAGTAAAATCTTACTTTATTAAAATCTTAAAAAATTATTTAATTTTTTCCTGGAAAAATTTCATTTTATCTTGAAATGATGCTTCCGATTAACTTCCCTGGAAATAAATTATCTCAAAGCCTTTCAATAGTCTGTATGCCAGTATTTTTATTGTAATCTTGGAGTAAATACTTTTAAATGATCGGCAAACATTATGAATTTTGGTTTTCATTTTTATTAATAGTTGGCAAAAGTTATCAGCAAAATATAAAGCTGTATTTGTATTTCAAAGGTTAAATAAGAGAAGTTAGTTTTTCATAATGGTAGCACTTCTCCATGCTTTATTTGTTAAATAGAAGTAATTATAATTTTTTTTGTTTACAGGTTATTCTTTGATTGTTTGGAAATTGTTTTTATTTGCTATATATTTTTGGAAATATCTAAGCTTAGATGGAAGAGAAGAAAAAAATACTTTATTTTCTCTAAAGTTAACAAGTAATTTTTGATGTTTTTTATTTCCTTAAATAATTTGATTTTCTAGTGTCCGGACACTTTATAACACTTGCTATTTTAATTTTTTTTTATGTTATAAAAATTAAATTTTTTAATTTGGCCTCATTTTAATTATGAAATTTAATCATGAAAGAGTTTATTGTTGCACGTTATGTATATTAGACTGATATTATATGCAGGTTTAAATATATTTTTTTTGTATTGAAAATTGAATATCCTTAGCAAGTGACTTTATAAATAACTTTGAATTGGCATAAAAATAAATTAATGTAAAATTGTATTTGTAATATCATTGCAAATATAAATATATTTATTTATTCCTTACATCTTATTTAGGATGAATTGTCTGAATGCAAAGTATTTAACTAAAAATTTGAATGTATATAAAATTAAATATGAAAAAAAAATTGGCTAATGCCGAGTGCCTAATTATATTATAATGTTAATTTTATTACGAACTTATTTAACTTTTTTAACCATTAGAAAAAAATTAAGCTTATTACTGTCTGTCCTAACTGCTGTTTGTTCTAATTAATTCTGTATTGCAATTATTCAAATAGTTAATACTTTTTTGTATACAAAAACATTATGTCTGTATTAATTTTTTTGCTTGAAAGCAAGTAGAATAATTAGGCAAATGAAATACTTTGATCAAGTTTTAACTCAATCTATTTTAGCATTTCAATTTTAGAGCTACTCAATAAGTTTTAATGTGTTGGGTCCCCTTAAGATACAGAAAGAGTAGTTGTTGAAAATACCCTTAATCTAATTAATAATAATATCACTAGAAGAAATAATTTAATTATAGATAAGTTGACTGATATAATAAGATTGGTTAAATGAGTTTATTTATGGTAACTTGCTGGTCAGACTAATGAATACACTATTAAACTGTGGCAAAACTGGCTTGCCAGCAACATGCAACTTCCGAAGTAGTTCTCAGGATAATATTGGATTTTATTACCATTTTTCTAAACTTTTATATTAATAATTTTTAGTAGTATAGTGCATATCAGAATTAGAATATTTTATTTCATAAATATTTTAAAGGCAGCTAAGTAAAAAAACCTATATTTTTAGTTCTTAAATATTAAATAGTCAGAAGTATTTTTTTAACATGTTTTTTATCATTTGCTTATTTAAAAATATTTTGACATTTGGTAACCTGTAGCTCTTTAACGTTCAAAATGTAAGGAAACATTACATGTGGCTCTTAATTACTGAAGAATTTATCTACCTCTACTACTACCTCATATTCAACTTGTTCTAAAAGAGAGATGTAAACTATTGTATCATAAATAATTTTTTATAATAGTTTGAATATGGAATATTGTGTAATCACAAGGAATCCAAATGTTAGAAGTAATTATTATTTAAATAATAAAAAATTGTTACATAATTTATCAGAATTATAAACTAATATTCTTATTAATTACCTAACTTAGGTTATTTAACTTGTTTAAGATACAACTTCTCATATTTATTTGAAAGAACTTAGTGATAAATTTGGTCATAAAATTGGTCTTTTATAATCTTATGTATTTATAAAAATTATGAACAAAATATTTTTTATTTAAATTCCATTTTTAAAATGGAAATGAATTTTAGTTGAGTGAGTGTAAAAGAATGAAAATATTTTTGAAAATTCAAAATTAAACTTATTATTATTAAAATTTCATTAAAAAAATTTTCTTCAGCATTTATAAAAGCAATTTCTTATTAGGTATTAAAAACAGCTTTTGTTTTATTGTAACTTAAAAACAAATTTTAATTGAAATGTAATTGTAATCACTTTTTTTTTTTTTGTTTAAAATAAATATTTTACAAATAAGTTCCACAAATAACATTAATTAAATATATAAATAAATTACTGGAAAATGTAATTTTTCTTTCTTAAATGCTAAAACAAAAAAAGGAAGCCCAGAATTGCCTCTTACCAAATAATCTAGTAATTAGAGCATTGTCAGTTTTTTTTCATGTCAAAAATTTGTATAGTCTATATGGTACTGATATTTTCAGATTTTTTTTTTTTTTAAACTAATAATTTTAGTCTTGATTTCTAATCAAAAAAGGGGGATGCATAATGTTATAGGTAACTGCAAAATAGTAATAAAAAAAAAGCTGAAGTAATAGCAATGTCAAAATACTCTTTCCCAACTGCTTTTTAGCTATTGAATTATAACATTAAAATAAGTATACACACAAACAATAAAATGAATATTTATGTTCAATGAACCAAGGTTAAGACACTAACATTCGAATAATGATTTGTAGTTACTAATTGAAAATTATTTGTATATTTAATTAGGTTAAATTTAATATCTACCAGTAATTATTGAAAGTCAATTGCATATTAGCTAAGTAAATCAAATTCGAAATATGATAAATTTTTCTAATATAATGATAAAAACAATAAAAGAAGTTTTTTTTTTTAATACTAGTTAACGCCATTTCAAAACTTCACATTGTTATTCAGGCTAAAAAAAAATTTATATATATAATGACTGTTTTAAAAGGTTTTTTTTTTTCGTTTATATCAAAATGTTAGATAGATATTGTCTATTTTATGAATTACAGATTTAAAACATAAAAATGCAAAACCTTCTGCTTTTAAACAGCTTCACTTTTTTCAAACTAGATAATCTTATCATCATTATTGATACAAAATGTTTAATCTTATTATTAAATACTTTTGCATTATTTAAGTAAATCACTTTTAAATGTTGGCATTCATATCAGTATTTAAACACTTTTTTTAATATGACCCAAATATAGAATAAATATGCAATGATTAAAATCTTCACTGATTGTATGATTTTTTTTTTTTTTTTGTCAAAAATTAAATAAACCTTAATGAAAGTGACTATCATGTCAAGTCAACAGTAATACTTTATTAGAGAATTAAAATCAACCACATTTCATATAGAATTTTTTACTAAAGGGATGACCTAATAAGCCTCAAATAATAGACCATTGTCATTTGATTGGTAATCAAGTTCTATTATATGGATTTATTTGCAGAGTTCTGGTTGTGTTAGATTTGTAAAATATTGCATGATCATATTATATGGTCCAATATATATGTAAAAAAAAAAAAAAGATTTATTTTAATCTACAGATTACTGCAAAAAAAGTAATGCATTTCTTTCTAAATATATATGTGAAGATCAAGTAGTTTCCTTCTATATATTTATATATTTAAATATGCATTTAAACAAAATTAATTGATAATGTAAATGTTAAATCTAGAATAATTATTAATAAATCAAACTTATTGAAATAATATGAATGGATAATGTTTGCATAACATTAAATACATATTGCAGTCATTCCTAAATGTTGACAAAAAAAAAAAGCCTCATAAAACACAAATGTGTTGCTAGTCAGTCCAACACATATTGGAATGTGTTTAAATTTCTCTTTTTTATGGTATCCATTTTAATATGTAGTCATACTGCAACAATAGGAAACTTAAAAATCCTTTTTTGCTGTTATGGTTTGATTTTATTTCCATCTTAATGGTTTGAAATTTTTTCTAACTCGAGAGTTTGTAACATTTTTTGTTAGCATCATTAAATTCTTTAGTATTGTCAGTTTTCATTTTGTATAGTCATCAGTAAGATTACATTTTAATTAGTTGTTTTTTTTCACTGCATGTAATATTGCAGTCTTTTTTTTTTTTTTTGCCTAGTTCTCTTTATTTTGTTTGGAAGGTAGATAATACTAACTCTTTCAAATCAATTTTCTGTAATATATTTGATGAGTGCATATTACTTGCAGCAATCAAGTGATTGTTTTCTTTCCTCATTTTCCTGTTTTTTTTTTCTCTAACAAAAAAAATAAAGTAAAATAGTAGGAATAGACTGTCTTGCAATGTTGCCATGGAAATAAAATAAAAACATGATAGTTGAAATAATCTTGGTAAATTAATAATTTAAAATAGTATTTACACAAATAATATGTAATTCACACTTTTTTAATCATAAAAGTAAAGCATTATAATAAGTAGCTCATAATGTAATTGACTTTTTGGATTCAACTTTATATATATTATATTTTTGTTTACTTATATTATCTATAAATGTGTGCATACATTGTGACCAATACATTTGATTTCAAGACTGCATGGTCTATAACCATATTATATAATATGCACTCTTAATATAGATATGCAGTACAGACATTTTTAACATGCAAATGATATAATTTATTTTTAAAATTGTATGTATTAAGATTATTATCAGAGAGTAAATTTTAAAAAATTAAAAAACAGTAATAAAGTTATAGAGAAGATAGTGGATTAAATGAAAAAGTATATTCAAATTTAGAGTACCTATAAAAATTTGTTCACTTGATTAAATCTTTTTCAAAAAACACTCTTTTTGCTATGGAATTTGATGATATTGAAAGGCACAGGATATGAAGCCTATGTGTTCTTTTTAAGTTCATGTCTTGGTTTGACATTACATTTTTTAATGAATTCTTTGCTAACATCTTTATATAAACTCACTACTTTCATACATAGTATCTTATTATTTACTAAAAACATTTTTTTAGTACATATCTTCCACCCACAGTTTTACTGCTTTTTAAGCTTCATTAAATATTTATAATGTATAGTGGATGTATCTTTTCAGTTTAAATAGCAAAAAAATAGTCAAGCATTGGTGGCCTAGCAGTTAGCATAGCTGCCTTCCAGGCAGCTGGCCCAGGTTCACTTTCCGATCAATGCTTTGACATATATTAAAAAAAAAAAAGCAAAAAAATAATCATAGCACTTTCTTTTTTACCATTTCACAAATTGGTTATTGTTCTTATGGAATATTCTGTTAGCTTCACCAGTTTTTTTTTTTTGTTATTCAAAATTAAATCATTTGTTTTTATTTTAGTATTAAAAAGGATCTCTTCTTAGCTTCTTTTAAAGCTTGACAAAATTGTTTTCAATTGATTAACTAAAAAGGATCTCTTCTTAGCTTCTTTTAAAGCTTGACAAAATTGTTTTCAATTGATTAACTACATATTTTGGGGTCATTTTAAAATAAATTTTAGTTTTTAATTTACAAATAGAGAAATAATTAATGCACTGCTTTCATTAAGATTCAATCATGTGATTGAATAGATGAAACAAGAAAATATAGCTTCTTGCTGCACAGATAAATACAATATACATGAAATTTATAAATATCTATTTTTTTATTTATTTTAATAATGGGTACTTGAATGTACAGATTTTGAAAGATTGTTACAGTTGTTATATTGTATTCAACAGCTATTCTTCATAAAACAATACCCATTGCTAGAAAAAGTACATAATTCGATTTCATGACATAGTAACTGTTGATCAATGAATACTACAAAATTGTACTTCTTATTGTTGAAAGCAAATATAGTCATAGCCTTTCATTTTTCAATAGTTTTCCAATTCTAGAATTAAAGTTTCCTATGACAATTTTAAAAAGCCATTTGGTGCAATCAAAAGTATTTTATACATTTATATAAAATTCCATTTCTTTATCATAATGACAACTTGTTAGGACATAAATCACAAGTATTTATATTTGGTATCTTGCCACTCTATATGATATACCATTAATCTCTGTATGGTTCTTTTATATTTATAATGAATCCCATTCCACTAGTGCTTTTAATATTTGCTTTTGTAAAACGAACACAGATGTGTGGTAAAGATACTAATGTAAAATTTAAATACGTTAAAATAAATACACATATTAATTCCAAAATATAACTCAAACAACAAACTATGATATATAGATAAATATCAACAAATTATAAATTATCCGAATGTTTTTGAAGACTTACCCTTCATTATCAAGGACAACACAATTTTCAAACAGTATACTAATATGCAAATGTATAAAATAATATAGGCTAAGTTAAAGAGGCATTTGTTATTATTTCGGATGAGCATGCATTGAATAAGAGAGAATCGTTTTATGCTTTATCAAAGAAGTGGCGTGCTGAAGCGCTTTAACCCTCATTTGCATATTAGCCTATATTATTTTATACATTTGCATATTAGTATACTGTTTGAAAATTGTGTTGTCCTTGATAATGAAGAGTAAGCCTTCGAAAACGTTCGGATAATTTATAATTTGTTGATATTTATCTATATATCATAGTTTGTTGTTTGAGTTATATTTTGGAATTAATGTGTGTATTTATTTTAACGTATTTGCTTTTGTAGTAAAGTATATGTCCAATTGTCTTTTTATCTTTTCTTCTAATTTCACAAAATATGTCAATGTTCTATTTAATATTAGACAATTCTTCTGTTTCAGTTCTTGCAATCATAAGTATTCTACAAAAAATTCATCAAAAAATGGCAATATGACTCAACAGTCAGGAATTTTTTGGCATTCTTTCCACTTTACTTCATCCTGGGAATATAGGCCTTCATTTAGTTTTGCCTATTATCATTGTATATATATAAACTTATTCAACAAGTCACATTTTCCCTACTCTCAAGAAAATTCACCTGATGTTTCAATTAACAACTACCAAACAATTAAAAAGAAAGACCATGGTGAGTCTTGGTCTTATACTCAGAGGTAAAAATTTACCAAACTGACTATGTTGTGAGAAACCAGTTCATATATATTGTGGACTTAAGAATTTGCTGTGAATCAATAACTCTGTTTTTATTTAACAATAAACTTTTCTGCAGTTACAATAATTATAATTCGTATTAATTAATTATATTAATTAATTATTTGTCCACATAAGTGTGTCCATACACTCATGTGGAATATAGTTTTCATGTGATATATATATAGGGAAGCAGGGGCCAAAGTTATGTAAGGAAAATTATTTAGAAAGTTTAGTCTTTGTCATAAATGAATCAAGATCATTTACTTTCAACTACTAAATAGAATTAATACTTTGTTTTTGTTTTGTTTGTTTTTTTTTTAATTTTGCTTTTGATGTTTATTAATGGTCATGATTTTTTTTTAAAAAAAAAAAAAAAGTATAATATTTAAAAAGATAATTAAGACATGTTTTTGTACATTCTCTCATTTCCACTAATGTTAATTCTTAAATATAATTAATAATTGTTTATAAATTATATGCATACTTTGACAGTTTATTACTAAAGAAAAAAATAGCATAGAAGATGCTTCAAAACACTTAAAAATTAAACCAGAATTTAACTAATTAAACAGCAGTGCTTTTCTTAATTAAAGAGAGAAGAAATCTTTTTTTTTATGAAAATTTTTTTTCCATTTGTTATAATTAGCAAATAAATTCTGTGACACACACATTCTCTCCCTGTTTGTCAATAATCCATGAAATATAAGTAAATATTGATCTTTGATTATATGTATATATATTTTAAAATCCTATAATATAATTAAAAATTCATTAATTTTATATACTGTAATTGAACTTATGTTTGTTTTGTTTTTTTGCAAAATAATTTATTCAAATAATGGATAAATAAGAATAATTGTAATAATAATAAAATGTTCCTAGATTAGTTATAAAAATTGAATGTGAAGACCATTACTGTCCCCTCCAACCCTTAAAAATGTTAATTTTTAATTTTCATTTTCAATCTACAATCACAATCTTGAATAATGATGGATAATAGATCTTTCTTAGTAAAATCTCTTCTAGTATCCAAAGATTACAGCATAAAATAGTGATGGATTAGTTTTCTTTACTGACTCTCTTGTTAATTTTCTTCCTACCCTTTTTTTTTCCTTTTTTTTTTTTTTTTGTGTGTAATCTAATTTGTTACACCAGATTGCACATCTACATTTGTCTCAAAAATATTAAGTTTGTACTTGTAATGAAAAGTTATCATTATATATCCAAAAGTTTTTCTCAGCCACGGAATGGCAAAGAATTTTAACCATTATTAAATAAACGTAAAACTATTTTCCAAAAAGAAGCATTGCATTGTATTGTATTTGTTTTTCAATACTTTTATCAATTATTATTATTATATATATTACATATTTCATGCACAGTATGGGCTTCAAGGTGTTGCTAGGATGTGGTGTGTCTATACATGCACTCATAGGTAAAAAAAAAAAATTCACATTTTTATGCCACCACATCATTTTTGGAAAAAATCACTAGCATTCATAATATTTTAGTCTAAATTGTTTGAATAACATAACCATATATGCAGAACTGGATTATATTTCAAAATAGAAAATTTCTATTCTGCTTACTAGGATCTTGTGTAAATGATCTTTTGAGGCTGAAGAGCTAATATTAATCTTTGGCTTTCATCAGAAATACTTGAATGATATATATTTTTAAATTGTTTGCAACAATATTTTCTGATTGTTTTTTTATTATTATTAATGTTTTCACTTTCTTATTTCTTTCTGCATCTGTATCTATAGCACATGCAGTTTCTTTTTTGAGCCTCATTCATCACCTTTTTAAAATCCTTTGATTTACTTTTTCATTAACATTTTCATTCTAATTAATAGATTATTTCTATTCATTTACTTTTACAGATTCTAGTTTAAGTTAAATAATAGTTTGTATATTATTTTTAATTCTATAAAGCATAAAACTTATTTTTATTTAGCTTAAAAGATAATTAGAAGTACACCTGGGTCTCTTTTTACGCAGATTTATTTAACGCGATTTTGAAGTTACGCGATTCACGTTTCTCCGGAAGTCGAACTCCGATAATGCGCTATTACTTTAAATAATAAATTTAGTGCACTTACGTCATATTGAAAGTAATAGCACATTATTGGAATTCGACTTTCATCTTAGTAATTTCAATATTTTCAATGCTTTATAATAGTAAGATTTTATGCAATAATGAAATTAAAATCATGATTTCCACATTTTATATATACACACATTAAATTTTACAAGATTATAATGTAAATTTGTTCAAACATTGTGCGTGTTAATTTTGCATTTTAAATCACATTCTGTTTTTGCTTTTTAAAAAAGAACGTAATCAATTATTAATCATTTAGTATCCGCAAGTTTATTTTTAAAAGGTGAGTAATAGCAGTGGGCACAATTAAAATTGAAAATTAAAGACAAAAATAAGAATTTAATTTTTAGTTGTTAGATTAATTACTAATTACGTTATCACCAGAAAACCATTAACACAACATGAGAGTGACGTTGGCGCTAGTTGTATTTCCTCTTGTGAAGAATCTGATTTTTTACCAGTTTGCAAACGAACCTGTTTATCGCAAATAGCGATAATAATTAAAACGTGTATAAAAAAATGTAAATTACTGTAAATTATGCATAAAAATATATTGTTTTGAATAAAATTAAATATTATAGTTAATAAAAGTTTGTCTTGTATCAATTTTTTTCAAATTTGAAATTTTTTATTAGTCATATTTTATTTCCTTTTTTTTTTTTTTGCGTGAATTTTTAAGTAATTTTACGTTGGTGCTGTGCTTTTATGCGACTTCTGAAAAATCACAATTCGTATCCCCCTCTTTTCAAGGTAAGTTACGTCTATTTTTGCACGATTTCATTTGCGCGTGTTTTCTGAGGAACCTATCTATCGCGTAAAACGAGACACAGGTGTATTTAATACTACAATATTATTTAATTTGTTAATGTAATCCATAATATGAAAATATTTTTTTGTTGTTGTTGTTATTAATTAACCAGTTGTCCTACAGTTGAACATTCAGTAATTTATTTAGCCTGAACATGTAAACTAACAGATATAAGGAACGTTGTCTCAGTTAAAACTAAATTAAATAATTTATTTTGATTTCAGTAATCACATTTGACTATTTAATCTCTATATACAAAATTTAAGCTGCAATAGTGTATTTTTAAACTAGTTATGCTTCAAGAATTACAAAATTTATAATAAAAGTTGGGGTGACCTGATCTGTGTCCCTAGTCTGTGTTCAGTCTCACTTGTCCTTTTTGCAATATATTTGTGATCCTTAAGTAGTTTTTTTACCTGGAATATTTTTGTGTTTTTTGTTTTGTTATCTTTTACATACTGTGCCATCCTGCTTTGGAATAAATAATTTAATCAGATTAAACCTCTATTCATTAGTTTATCAGATCTCAGCACTGTTATTAACTAATGATTATCTTTTACATTAACTGAATTAAGCATAGCTCTTTTCTAAATATTTCTAAAATAATTATTAAATAATATTTTTTAATTAAGCAGATTTTCTGCCATATATATGTGTGTGTGTAAATATTATAAAAGACATATTTTGTAGGTTCATCCCTATAAGATTTAATTGGATATTCCAATGTTTCGACTTGATCACACAAGCCCTTAACTGTGAAATGAATACTATATAATAGTAAAGGCACTGTAAACAGTGTTCACAATAATTGTTAAAGTTCCGCAACTAGAAAAAAACAGGGGTATAAAATTGAAAAATAAATAAAAAAATTGAGAATCTTCAAAATAATTTGTTTTTAAAAAAAAAATGTCCAAATATGAGGAAGTTTACATGTGTCGTCACGTTTGGTGATACAATTTGATCTTTTTAGTATTTCAATAGATAGGTTTCCATATCTGGGTAGGATCCTGGTCTTTAAAAAAATCAATATTGTGACCTGAATCCATAGCATTGATTGAGAGTGATGATGATCATGAATGTTGCTTCACTGCATTAACATGTTGATCCTTTCTAGTACTGATGCATATACATTATATGCATATGTAATCAATGTATAACAAAAATAATATAAAAACTTTACAATATTTAAGTTTATGGAAAAATTCTAAAACAGTACTTTTTTATATAAATTGCATTTTAACTTTTAATTTGCTTTTAAACAATAAGTCACAATTTTCAAAGAATAATTAAAGATTACAGCTTTAAAAAATATGTTTTATATTTTTTAGTTATTAAAAATGCACTGTATTTGGGCAAATATGGCAGCCAGACAAAAATGAGTATTGCCATTCCAACTCCAAGAAAAAAGAAAAAAACTTTTCTAGAGTTGAGTTTTATTAATAAAACCTCAAATAGATCCTTATATAGAACATACTGATCCATTTTTCTGTTCATTTGATCTTTTGCAATACTCTCTCTCTTAATTTTTCCTGCAGAAAACATTTATTTCTGACCATATCTAATTGTAGTTCTTCAGAGCATTCTATTCTTTGACATATCTTTCCAATGGAAACAATCATCTTTTAAAAATATCTTTTGAGATAATTTTTTAACATAAACAGAGTCTACCTCCCCTACAACAACCATGCTCAAGTTAATACCTTTTTTAGGAGGTCTTTCATTGTTCATTCACTTTAATGAATGTTTATATGTTTAGGAACTGCCTTATTTAATTTAAAAAGTTTTTTTTTTTTTTCAATGTTGTTATTTTATTTTTTGTTGGAAGTGGATATTTCTGTTAATTTGATATATGTATTTTGAATAAAAATAAAATAAATAAAAAATTTTAGCATCTATATACTTTATTATCTGAAGATTTTATGATTTTTTTATAATAAAAAAAAAAAATACATCTCATCTGTATGAATATCTTTTGTGACATTAATCTTGATGAAATGATTGTCTTTTTAATTTGTGTGTTTTCTCATGTGAATCATTTGGTCATAGTCAACCATTTTTAATAAAATAAAATTGAAGATGTGTAATGCTAAATAAATAAATAGTCAACTATAAGTCTAAGAACCTGAATTTCTCTAAAGAAAAAGAGTAAATACTGAATAGTTTTTTTTCTAAGAAAGTGAATGGCTATTAGTTTGCCTGCAATGTAGATTGGTTATTCAAAAGAAAAGATTCAAATTTCATCGTGACTCAAATCTCCATAACATTTAAAATATGTTACAATTACTTTAACATAGCTGTCTCTTTTTTGTATATATAAAAGTTTTAATTAGATTGTTTTTCCTGTATTACCTCCAATTTTATATAATACAACATAATGTAATGCAAAATGCTTGTACTGTAATCATTATTTTTTTTTTTTTTTTGATAACACTTAGTGCTGTATATAATCTCATTTGAATAGTGATTAAATTATTGTAAAAAAAAAATTTATTAAAAAAAAAAAAGGTGTATACTTAAAAATAAGATTAATTGCATTGGTCATTTACCATTATGAACATAATTTGTTTAAAAGTTAAGTTTATAAAAAAATAATTACAAAAATTTATTTCAAATCAAATTTGAAATGGAAGATTAGTAACACTATTATATCTTTTAAAGTCTTTTTTTTTCTTTTGTTAAAAATTGAAATAAAGGAATTGTTGTTTTTTTTTAAAAAAAAAAAAAAAACTATATTAAAATATTACATGCAACTTATTAACATTCAAATAATTCACTGAAAGTTTATCAAAGAATGTTTAATAAAATGTCTGAAACTATCCCACACTAGTTTACTAATTTATAGTACATCACCTACATAATATTAAAAAAAGTGGTTGTATTTATTGTAATATTTAGTACCTATTTTGTGATATGATTTTTTGATAATTAACATTAACCTATGGTGATAATTTTTATTTTTTGTAGTATCAATGAATATAAATTAAAGCAGTATTTTTAAAATTAAGTAAAAAAAAATACTAGGAAGATTTTATAATCATTAACATATTTATCTACAGTAAATGATGTCAAATGTATGATTACAGTAAATTTGAACCTTTTGGGTAAATAAATAATAATCACCAAGCAAGGTATAGCTTATTAATCAAATTGTAATAGTAGTATTTTATAAGTAATTTGGGATAATTTTTATTTATTATACTTAATTGTACTAATATTTTTGTGATAAACTCAAGTTGTTTTTAAAATACATATATTTCTTATATTTTTTTAAATCTGGTTTTGGCTAGCATTTTGATGTGGTTGTTATAGCTTTTGTATTTATTGAGAAACTGATGGAAAATTTATAAAATTATTATTATATAACAGCTATTATTTATAATATTAATACATAAAAGTTTTTTTTTTTTTTGGGTTAAATAGATTTTTCCCCTCCTCACTGTAAATATAATTTACTTTAATTTACATCTCATACATATGTAACAACACCTATCATTTATATACATATATAATTAATCAGAATTAATAATAGTAATAAGAATTCATAATTCCTACAGACATAACAAAAGTAAATTGTATTAATTGTATAACTCAACAATTATCACAATATGTGAAAGAAAAAGCACCTTGGATAAATTAAAATAGATTATAATAACATTAAAGAAGCAAAAAAAATATTTATGAAAAAGCTTTTACTTATTAATATTATAAATATTATAATTAGCTGTTATATAATATTTATTTACTTATAGATTAATGGAGGAAAAAAACAGCTTAATGGATTATGTTTATCTCCTTTTTTGAAAAATATGTTTTGCTACTTTTTTTATACCAGTAATAATATACACATGATGTTTTAAGATTTTTTTTTTTTTTTGTTGAATTGTTGGAATTGTAATGTAATTTTAATAGTTTCTGTGTCTATGTGTTTGGATATTTGTGTGTGTGTGTGTGTGTGTATTCATGTATTCACAAATAGTACAAATTCGTTTGGTTTTTGGGTTCTTTTTTTTGTTACAAAAATTTAAATCTTGTGTATTGTGAGGGTTGTTAAGTTGTAAAAGAGATTGATCACAAGTCTCTCTTGTTGATTTCATGATTCAATTCTCTAATAACAAGTCATTTATTGAACCACTTTGCTGGATAATGATTCACTTTACTTCAAATGGATAGTTGTCAATACAAGACATCATTAGAGAATACAGCTTGTTTGAGAGATACATATTACAGTATTAAAATTGTTGTGTTAAATTGAGATTTTTTTTTCTTTTGATGCAAAATGAAAAAACAAAATAAAAACAATATGTTTGAAATTTTAATTGTTTACTCTTTTAAATGGCACAATCCCTCCCATCCCCACCACCATTAATATATCTGATTGACATATTGCCAGCTGGTTTTTTTTCTTTCTCTTCTTCATTTATTGATTTGTAAAATTTAATTTAAGACATTTTTTTGCATATATTAAACAAAACCATAACAATTATAAAAATTAATAAAAAGAAATTCTGCTAGAAAAAAAAAAAATCTGTCTAATATTTGTATATTCAAATATCATGACCATTTTAATTGCATCCACAAATTTTTCATAGTCTTAATGTAATAATTTACAATGTGCAGAGATTCTAATGATAGGAATAAAGTGACTATACATATGTACATTGATAAAAGATGCATCCATTTTTTTGTTTTACCATTTATTTGAATAAGTTTTGCATATAATGATTCTCACTCCTCATTTGACAATTTATAGCAGCCATTTCCCCCAGTATCATCAACAATTCAGAAACTAACATAATTTTATTTATTAAATGTATTGCCCCTATTATAATGTAATCTATTATATATTTATGTGTATGTGTGTTTTACATACATGTTAGCTGAGAGCAATTGCTTTGCAAGCAAGTAGTTGGTTGCAGACGGTTTGTGGGTTCGCGTCCCGGACTATGCTATGACATATGAAAAAAAAATAGTAATTTATAAATTGTGGCTGATGAACCCCATAGGCATGATAGTAGAAATGAAGATTTTCTCAAACTTGCAAATTATAATTTTTTGCTTGTGCTTTATTTATTATTATTTTTTAATGACTGACATTTAAATATAGCAGTTTGTTCTTCTGAAAAAATTTGTATTTAAGGTGATTTTTTTATTTAAGTATTTAGTTTTAGTATGAGTAAGAAATATTTGGCTTGAGTTTGTGAAATTTTTAGAGCATATAATGTCTGAGTTTCTATGCTTTAAGTCCCTTTACAGATTTAAAACCAAGAAGCACAAATTGAAAGGGCATCTGCCTAATAAGTCACTGAAACTGGAATTTACTAGAAGAGAATATCATCAAAAATGTATATTTTAGTTCATAAAAAATCTACAAGGTATGAATTCTCCAAAAACTATTTAGATACTTCTGTTTAGGTTAAGTGCAAATAGAGAACGGAAACTTACGTCAGTACTCTAATTTATCCATAAAAATTCTAGAACTACTAGTATTTTAAAATTTTTATTTTGATGTAAATAAAACTTTAGAGCATTTATAATATATAAAAAAATTATTGAATATCATAGTGTATTCTTTAATTAAATACATTATAGATCTTTTTCTTTTTTTTTAATTTTTAAAGCAAAGCATCCTTTATTAAATAAGATTAATATACAGAAATAATTACATTCAATTTCCTGTTTGGTATTGTAATTAATTACATTAAGTTGCTAACAATAATGTTTACATTTACTGTTAAAAATAATTAATTATTTTTCGATAAATTTTGAATTTATAGAGTAAATTAATTTTTAGTACACCTGGGTCTCGTTTTACGCGATAGATAAGTTCCTCAGAAAACACGCACAAATGAAATCGCGCAAAAATAGACATAACTTACATTGAAAAAGGGGGGTGCGGTCTGTGATTTTTCAAAATTTGCGTAAAAGCAAAGCACCAACGTAAAATTACTTTAAAATTCGCGCAAAAAAAAAATAAGGAAATAAAATATGGCTAATAAAAAATTGCAAATTTGAAAAAAAATTGATACAAGACAAACTTTTTTTAACTATAATATTTAGTTTTATTCAAAATAATATATTTTTATGCATAATTTACAGTACGGTAATTTACATTTTTTTATACACGTTTTAATTATTATCGCTATTTGCCAAAACACACGTTCGTTTGCACTCTCATGTTGTGTTAATGTTTTTCTGTTGACAACGTAATTAGTAATTAATCTTTGAGACGATGATTTCACATTTATTCACAACTTCTGGGAAAAATTTAATTAAAACTAACAACTAAAAATTAAATTTTTATTTTTGTCTTTAATTTTCAATACCGTTTAAAAATCAAATTTCACATCACATTATTTCAAGTCGCGTAAGTAATTTTTAAATT
Organism: Epiperipatus broadwayi; assembly: GCA_028023455.1. NCBI lineage: Eukaryota > Metazoa > Onychophora > Udeonychophora > Euonychophora > Peripatidae > Epiperipatus > Epiperipatus broadwayi. The sequence continues at coordinate 969,327 of JAQFVV010000105.1, read as the reverse complement.
GTTAATTATAATTAAAAATCAGATTCTAATTTTTAATTGTCAAATTTAATTATGCCCACTGCTATTACTGACCTTTTAAAAATAAACTCGTGGACTCTAAATGATTAATAATTGATTACGTTTTTTTTTAAAAAGCAAAAACAGAATGTGATTTAAAATGCACAATGTTTGAACAAATTTACATTATAATCTTGTAAAATTTAATGTATGTATACATAAAATGTGGAAATCATGATTTTAATTTCATTATTGCATAAAATCTTACTATTATAAAGCACTGAAAATATTGAAATTACTAAGTTGAAAGTCGAATTTCAATAATGTGCTATTACTTTCAATATAACGTAAGTGCGCGAAATTTATTATTTAAAGTAATAGCGCAATATCGGAGATCGACTTCCGGTGAAACACGAATCCGCAACTTCAAAATTGTGTTAAATAAGTCCGCGTAAAAAGAGACCCAGGTGTACTATATATATATATGTGCTTTGCACTCAGATAATGAAGCTGTTAAACATAAGTAATATTATCCAAAAGTTACCGCCAAGCACTTTCAGGACAGTTTATAGTCCCATATTCATGGCTACTGGAGTTTAGTTAAGAACTATAATATTTATGCAAATTCATGTGAAGATACTACATAGACCATTTTCAAGACAGAGAAAAGCAGGTCTCTCTTCTATTGATTGCTGCTGGGTCACTTACTATGTAGTAAGCTTCCCTGACTTTGCGTTTAATACCGTTTCTTTCAGATCAGATAACACTGGCTGTGGTGGTAGGAAGGCTCTCATACTCAACGAAAATTGAATTGCCTTCAAGCTTAGTTTTAGTCCTGTTATAGAAGTATCTATGTTGAGCTACTCTGGTTGCAATGTTGGTTTTAATTTCTCCATAATATGTTGCCATGCAATTTCTTTGGAGGCAGGTGATTTTGTATACAACTTGAGGGGTGAGTTCGGGTTTGATCCTGTCTTGGGTGTTATTGATAAGTCTATTGGTATTAGGAGGTGGACGGAAAGTGACTTCAAAGTCACATGATAGTTTGTTAATAAGGCTTTTGGCTGTTGAATGGATGTATGGAATTAGGATTCTCTGTTTGCTTTCTTTTTTGTAATTATGGTTTACTTTATAAAAGAATTTATTAACTTTTCTGTTAATGGATGATTGAGTGTGACCTATTTTTATTAAATCTGCAATATACTATATACAGTAAATTTTTTGATAGAGTGTTTTTAAAAATAAATTTTATTCACTATATTTGTTCAGAGTAAATAAAAGTATCTGAATTCTTAACAGTACATGTATACATCCTGCTAAAAAATATAAAAGATTGGACCTGAACCAATATTAATTGGGGGGGGGGGGTGTTATAGAATCAAACACCCTAGTGTGACAAGTTACTTTCAATATAAATATATATGACTTTCAGTGTAGCCACATTTTTAAGTCTCAGTTTAATTTCTAAAGTGCTTCTCCATACATGATAGAGTTTCTAGCTTGGAAAAAAAAGATGCCTTATTTAAACATTCATACTGTTTCCCAAATCATGTCTATGCAACTTATATTCAATACCACGTGTAGACTGAAAGAGATCTTTTTTTTATTGGATATAAAAGTAAAAAACATTGGAGCTTCTTAACAATAGCGACATCTTTTGTAATTGTGTATCTGTTTAAAAGAAAATTACTTTGAAGACAGACATAGTTAAATATGTTGCTGGCTCATTTGTGTGTGTGTGTGTGTGTGTCAGAAATAAATATATATATATATATACAATAATATGTGAAAAGCATGAAGTTTTTTCTTCTGCATTTATTTACATTGGCATTTGTTGCAGTAATATAGCATAAATGCCAGGGAATAAATATTTTTATAGAAAAAAGATATATAGAGAGAGAAAGAGGGGTGAGACTGAAAGGTTATGTTCAATAGTAAATTTCTTAATACTTGTGTTAAAAGCTTTAAATATTGAAAAAACTTGTTAAATGTAAAATATGCTTTATTTAGACTTGAAACAAGTTTGATTTATTTAAAAAGTTGAAAAAGTATTAAGATTGTGGTTTTCATGAAACTAGTGTTTATTTTGAAATAATTTAATATTTAACTAATATATTGTTTTTCTGCATTGAAGTTTTATAAATAAGACTATTCAAAAAGCCATTTGAAGATGTATTAATGAAAGTCATCTTTTATTGTTTTCATAAAACTCATTATGTTTTTGTATTATTATTTTTAGGCTACAGAAGAGGAAGAATGGAGAAGTGAAACAAAAGGAAAAGTTGGAGTATGTTCCAGGAGAGCTCGAATATGGATTATTACCTGCACCAATGCATGTGGGAAAATATTTGCGAGAGAAACGTTTGGACTTTCAATTACCATATGACATCTGGTGGCTTCATAAACATAAAAAGGTATTTTTGTATTATAAAAATTTAAACTTTTCTTTCCAGATTATTAGATGATATTGAGGATATTAGCTGTGAGTTATATAGAGTAATTAATGTAAAATTTGTATAATCTATTATATATATACATTTTTAATTGTAATTATTAATTAGAGAAAATATAACTTACTATTAAAAATTTATCGGCTGAACGTTTTCGAGGAACCATGCCTCATACTCATAGCCTTCATGAAAAGTGTAATAAATATATGCAAATGTAAATATTCAAATAAGCTACTGTTACGTAGCCCATTTTTTCGAGATCTCGAAGCATGTGTCCTTTCTGTTAATGGCATGGATGTCTCTATTAATATAGAATGCCTCCTTTATTTTTCTCCTGTAATCATTTGGCTCTGAACATAAAATAATGGGGTTGGCAGGTATGAAGTTGTGCCCAGATTGTTTACTATGTTCGAAAAATACGGAGGATGTGTTGCTGTTCGTTTGAGCTCTGTTAAATGTGTAACAATGTTGAGCCAATCTATAAGGAGAAATTAAAACCATATTTATTATATATACATTTTGTATAAAATACATTTCTTATAAAATTCAAATTGTTTAAAAACATTCATGTATATGAAAGATTTTAATTTATTATTAGCAACATCAAGTCTTCATTTATCCTTATTTTTAGCAATTTGCATCATTTATTTGGGGGGGGGGGCATTATTACAAACAATGTAGTAGAAAGCACAAAATAATAATTACTTTTTTAAAAAATGGCTTTTTATATTGTATTACTCAAACTACAACTCTGTGAATTATGAATTGACAAAACAAATAGACCAATATGTAAATCAAATAAAAAACAATTCAAATCAATCTTTTATATTAAAAACTGATAGAGAAAAATAAAGGAATCCTAAGTATTTATATTGAGGTTCAAATAAAAAAGTTTTTTGTAACAATTGACTTCATGATTGTGTGAAGAATGTTATTTATAGAATTAAGAACATTTGAAAATTAAAAACTGAACATTGTATTTATGTTTTCTAATTCAGATACAAGATAATTTAATTGGATATTCATTCCTAAAATTTTGATTTTCTTTTCCTTTGAAGAATTGCTTTTTTAATTGATATTTTTATATTCTGCTGTTTCTTAGAAATATAATTAATGATTCATTTCTTCTAAGCATTCTTTTCTTGGTGGCTTGAATTTTTTATGCAGATTTTTGTAGGATTTATTGTTTAAGACGTGAAATTCTGAACTTATATCTGCTACTGTGTCAAGGCTTTTTTTTTTTCCAGTTTTTAAATTTGAGCTCAGAAATATATGATTGTTTTAAAGTTGAGATTTTTGTCAATATCATTGATCCAGGAAGATAATCACACTACTTTAAGTGCTAGAAAGTAAGTATCATTATTGTGGCCATTTTTTAATATATTTTTTTTGTAATAAAAAAAAATTATAAAGCATTACCAGTAATTCTAGATTTATCATGTGACTCATTTTCTGGTAAAGTTGAGCCATTCTTAATTAGAGATTTAAAAATATTAATCCCATCATTACCATTGAATATCAAGAAGATCCTAACAACTGATTTTTGTAACGAAATTTTCATAACCCAAGATTCAAATCGAGAATTAAACTTGAAGATTTTATATAATTGAAAGTTTTTAAAGCAAACTAAGGATTTTTTCATTAGCATGCTCTATAGCCAACCACTTTTAGTGATGATTAACTTTTTTTTTTTTGGAAGATAAAGGAAAGCCCATGCAATCACCATGCCAAATGATTGTCACTATACTGATTTGGAGGATGGATGGGGATTAATATATCTTTGGTAGCCTTTGTAATATGTTTTCTTCATAGGCCTACATATACTGAGTCATTAGCTTTATCTCAATTTTTTCCCCTACTTATTAAAGATGTAATATAACTATATATTATATTACAAATTAATTTCTATTTATACAAAACAGATGTCATTTCTGATCATGAAATTTATATATTTTCAAAAAAATAATAATAATTTTGTTTTAATTATTTGTAAAAGATTTTCATGCAGAATAGTTATAAAAAACTTGGAATATGTTTCGAATTCAGATGGTGCCATTATTCTTTTTTTGAAGTATTTTATTAATCTTATCCTAATAAAATAAAGATCAAAATGGCTAGACTACCTGCGATGTATTATATGCTTAATATTACATAGTAAATTGCAAAAATTAAAAAAAAAAAAAAATTTATTGAAATTAACATATAATAACAACAATTTAAAAGCAAAATATATTTATTTATTCTTTACAGTTTACTGTTCATATCAGTCATGTCAGATCTACAAAATTTAAACATTATATCAATACAACCATGCTTCATACACTTTTATCAACTTAATTATTAACATCATTTTATTCATTAAACTTACTATTCTATAACTTTTAACTTTTTAATTCTATTTTATCCTTTGTTTTTCTTATTTATTTTTATTTTTAATTATTATCATATTTATATTTATTCACCTTTTACCTTTGCCATAATTTTAGAAGATCAATGTAATATTTATGAAATCTTTCTTATATTACTATATTCATATATTTAACCTTACATTTCATTTCACTTACTTCTACATTTATTTTATTCCATTCCTTTTTTTATCCATATTTTATTCCTGTTTCTTTCATTTACTTACTTTTTATAAAAGTATTTTTATATGTATTTTTATTTCTTACCTTATTCTCTAAATTCAATTAAAGTGGTTATCAGAAAAAAAACTTTTATCATTTCATAAATCACTTACTTTACAAAGGAATGCATCTCTATTATTTAATCTAAATCTCGTACTAATTTAATGACAGTCTTTCATATCTTCTATAATGTTCTCTGATTCCTTAACTATCATTTTATCACAGTTGTTTTATTATATGATCGTTTGCTTAGATGATCAAATTTCACATGATCACCATCTCTTATACTAGCACATAATTGTTTATGCTTAATGGTTTAACACCAATCCTGCCTAATAGGATAGTGATGGCTATGGTTGTTGAAGAGCCAAAGACACCAAAATGTATGGGTGTTGAACTGAGTTCAGACCCATATGACTATATAAGCTATTGAGCTTAGATTGAAAATATTTTTGTGTTTTCAATTTCATTCTCATAGTTTTGTAGTTAAGTTGAGATAAAATCTGGTTGCTGGAGGGTTGCATTAGATCCTAAGATCTAGGTGCAGTGCTCTCAGATCCAGAGCTCCTCACTGACGAAAGCCACAAGCCAGAAACTAGTCTGGGGATATTGGATGAGTAGGCATTAGATAGGGATTTTATGCACAAGCCTTCTGGCATCCATTGATTACTCTGGTTGGCACAGAATGGCAGTACTGTATGGAGAGTTGCCTTGTTTATTATCAAATTTCATTAAATAAAAAAATAGAAACAAATCCATATACAATTTTTCCATTATTCATATAAATTACTTCTGACTTCATAACAACTTTTAGTCATTTTTCAGTATTTTCCAACACAACCATGTTTTGTCATAACTTGCCTTAAATTTCTCAGTGTATAACTTTAGCTCACTGTATTTAAATTTTAGGTTTTAATTTTATCTATACATTTCTGTACTTCAAAATAAATCTATTAACAAAATATTGACTTACATTAGTAAAAATTTCATTCCATTACTATCTTGAAAATCTTTAAATGCACATCATAATTTTCAAGCATTGAAACTATCTAGATCTTATATACAATTGCTTCTACATCTGATTAAAGACAATTGATATTAATGCTATCCATATGTTAAATCATTTACTGCTATGAAAAGCAAATGAAATGCACCTTGATCTAATGATAAATGACTCCATGATTACACTCATCACTATATTGAAAGGTAGAAACAGTTTGTACTAAATTGAAAACGTCATATATGAAATGCTAAATTTTATCAAATAGCTAAATGTTAAACTAATATTCTTAAATCAACTTAAACATTCAACTTCTATCTAATAGAACAAAATAAATATATTTTGCTCAAACTTATTACAAATCACAGACTGATAATACTGGAAAATATGGACACGTATTTTGGTTAATTTACATCTTTAAATAGCTCTCCAATCCACTGCCAGTTTAGCTAGCACATTTTTTTAAACTTAGAAAATGTGTTAAACATTATATTTTGTTTTAGATAATGTTTACATTGATCTTATAAGTGTGTCTATCAGAAAATCATTATATATTTCTCTCTTGGCAAATATCCCTTATAACAAGATTTAACTGTATTTCCAATTGATTTTCTACTTTTAGGTAAATGTTTAATTTTGCCCATGTCTCTTCACTCACAGTAATTTATTATTAAAATGTAATTTTTGAAAAATGTTACATTTATAGTTGAATTTATCACAATCGTTGACATTCTACTGAAAATAGCACTTCATTACTAACATCCAGTTGGTTTTTTTTTTTAAATCAAAATCTTCAAATTTCCATCTTGAGAAATTTAATGATATGAAAATATTGTTTTGCAAATCTTAATATATAATAGTTGCATCAACATTACTCATAATCCTGTTGGATGTTATCAAAATGAAAAAAGAATAAGTTCAGTCTGTTTTATTATATTTTATCATGACTAGAAATTATGTATATTTAGTATTTTACATCTTTTTAAGAAATACTAAAGCAAAATTTGTAAAGATAAAACTTAAACTCTGTTTTATCAATATATCTATGTATGTATCCAAGAAAATCTTCACAGCTTTCATAGAAATTATCTAATGCTACAATTACTGCTCTATTTGATCTTAATAACTTAAAACATTTTTGTAATGTACTTTGATAGTGGTTAACAGTTTTTTTTAGATATTAAAAAGGAAATTAATTAATCTATCATACAAAAATAATGTCAATTTTCTTTTATACCATCTTAGAGAATGGAATGAATACAAAACTATGCTAACAAAATTTCCACTTTCATATTTTTAATACTGTTAAATCCGCACTTACAACTGTGCCAATGTTATAACTGCAAGTCATACTGTGCGGCCAGCAAATAACGTTATACAATTCCCATGCTGTTCTTTTCCAATGAGTGCTTTCCAACTAATCGGTCTGCAACGAAGCTCTCCAACGAATTGGTCTGCAATGAATGCTCTCCAACGAATTGGTCTGCAACGAAGCTCTCCAACGAATTGGTCTGCAATCTCTCCGCTGAATTGGTCTGCAACGAATGCTCTCCAACAAATTGGTCTGCCACGAAGCTCTCCAAACGAATTGGTCTGCAACGAAGCTCTCCAACAAATTGGTCTGCAACAAAGCTCTCCAACGAATGCTCTCAATATCTCCGCTGCGGTCTCTTTCAGCTACACCCGTGAACTACATTTCCACTGGGCGCTGATCATTAACCGCCAGCACTGGCGCGAGATATCTCTACTTAAATACTGCTTACTCAATACTGCTCTCTCTGTTACCCTGCTAGATGTTACCCAGTCTTCTTATCGCTCTCTGACAACTGCAACGATCAATCAATGCACTGACCAATAAGGTAACGTCTCTTATCTAGAAACATTTGTAATTAGCAAATATTTCTAGGAATTGTCGATTGCCATTACGTCAATGCACTAATTAAATTCCTCAGCTATCAGAGTGCGATCTAAAAACAGCCTTACGAATAAATTCTAGTTTTTTCTGGAGTGCACAAACATGTCTGCCATTTTACAAAACACTACAAATACTATTGTTCATTATTTCTGTAACATAATGTCTATAGAAAATTATAAACTCATTTAGAGTCCCAATGGGTTTGTCTGTTTATTGCATCGACTACTATCCTTTATATATCTTGCAAATTTTTACTTTTTTAATACTATTGTTCATTGTTCTTTTATACATTGTCTAAAGAAAATTATAATTATATATAGAGGTTATTAAAAGATTTATGTATAGTTTACGCAAATAGAACTAACTTTCCTTATATATCTTATTAGAATATGTTATTCACTGCCTATTTGTACCTAAGTGTAATCAGTCTAATTAAACAATTTGAATTTTGTTTGATTTCAAGGATTTTAACATTAATGTTATCCTAAATCCTTCAGCAAGTTATAAAAAAGAGTATTTATTTTTTTTATATTACAATTTTTTTTTTTAAAACTGTAATTAATAAGCATCATAGATGAAACTATTAGTTATTAATTTCTATATATTAAATAAATAAATAAAAAAAACAAGTAAATATTTGTCCATTCATATAGAAATGCAATCATATGTATTTATTTAGAATAGTTTGTTCTTTTTTAATTCTTGCTATAAACTTTTAGTAATTTTGAAACGGATTATAAACATGTAATGAGAAAAATAATTTGCTAAAAAAAAATTGTTTTGAAAGTTATCAGTAAATTGGCATCTTTATCCTCATCCCTTCCAAAAACATTTTATATGTTTGTTTGTTTTTTTTTATTGTTAAGATATATAAAATGATTTCATATATTTAAAAAAAACTTAAATTTTATATTTAATAAACCATTAATTTTGAGAATATTTACAAAAAAATGTTTTATAGCAAATGAAGACAAAATTATATGCTAATAACAAAATTATTTTAGAATAATATGCTGTCACATTTTTATATGTCTACCTAAAATATCTAAATTCTATTTGCAACTAGAAAAATTTTGGTTATCAGGGAATAGAAATCATGACTGATAATTGATTAATCGAGAAATAAAATATCTGCATTAAAACATTATTTGATCTTTCTTCTCCCATTTTTCTAGATATTCATCACTGTTCACAATTCATTTGTTGCCCCTGTGACAGAAGCTAGTTATATAGGCAACTGAGTTGCACAAGTGAGTTGGGGAATATTGATTCAATTTTTTTCAATAAAAGCATATACCATGATTGATTGATCCACATTTAATGCTGCTCATGTGAATCACTTTTCTACTTTAGCTTTTGATTTAGCACAATATAGAATAATGGATTTGATAAACTAATGATTCCTGAATTAAAGCTCGATCTTTCAGTCCAGTATTCAAATCACATGACTTCCTGGATTATCAGTCATTTGATTATTAGAAATAGCTTGAACAAAACTTATTAATCACCAGTAATTTTTTACTGCAGCATCAAAAATCATAGTATAAATATTGATATACATATTTTCTTGTAATATTTTTGTTTATACTAACAATATTTTGTAAAGATTTTTTTTTAATATATTTTTTTCACTACTTATTGAGCTTGTTGGTAGCAGTGCTTTGAATTTTATATTATAATAGCATTTGTTTCTATCTTGAATCACTTAATACACTTTGAACAATATATTATTAGCTTCATTATTTTTGTTTCATTTAAATGCAAAAACTTGGAAAATAATAAATACAACTTTAATACATTTTGATGTTTAGGATTATTGACACTGGTACTTGGCATTAAAAATGCATTAAAGTTGTATGTAATATTTTCAGGTTTTCACTAAATATACAATCTTATCACATGATCACTATTTCTTATGCTAGCACATTACTGTTATTAAAACAGGCAAAACTCTCCTTATAGTAGAGCCAATCTTAGTAATCAATGGATGCCGGAAGGCTTGTGCATACAGTCCCTATCTAGTGCCTACTCATCCAATATCCCCAGACTAGTTTTTGGCTTGTGTGACTATATAAGCTATTGAGCTTAGTTTGAAATTATTATTGTGTTTTCAATTTTATTCTCATAGTTTTGTAGTTAAGTAGAGATAAAAGGTGGCTGCTGGAGGGTTGCATTAGATCCTAAAATCTAGATGCAGTGCTCTCAGATCCAAAGCTCCTCACTGACGAAGGTCACAAGCCAGAAACTAGTCTAGAGATATTGGATGAGTAGGCACTAGATAAGGATTATGCACAAGCCTTCTGGCATCCATTGATTACTCTAGTTGGCACTGAGTGGCACTACTACATGGAGAGTTTTGCCTGTTTCAATAACAGTGTGGCCATATGATGTTTAGTGGTTTAACACCAATCCTGCCTAATAGGATAGTGGTGGTTATGGTTGTTAAAGAGCCAAAGACACCAAAATGTATGGGTACTGAATGAACTGGGTTCAGATCCATATGACTATATAAGCTATTGAGCTTAGATTGAAAATATTATTGTGTTTTCAATTTTATTCTCATAGTTTTGTAGTTATGTAGAGGTAAAAGGTGGCTGCTGGAGGGTTGCATTAGATGCTAAGATCTAGGTGCAGTGCTCTCAGATCCAAAGCTCCTCACTGATGAAGGCCACAAGCCAGAAACTAGTCTGAGGATATTGGATGAGTAGGCACTAGATAGGGATTTTATGCACAAACCTTCTGGCATCCATTGATTACTCTGAGTGGCACTACTATATGGTGTTTTGCCTGTTTTAATATACAATCTTATTATTGCCTTTAAATTATTAAATTTTAGTGATGAAGTTATCATAATTATTTGTAAATAAAAATAGTAACTATAAACATAATAAGTTAAAATACATTGTCATATAGGGATTTGTAAATCATGACTGAATCATATTATGGTGCAAATATCATGATAGATTTAAGTAATTATTAATAAACATTTAATGTTCAATTGTATTAATATCTGTGATATATTTAATTACGTTGTTAAATTTCAATATCAATATTTATTTACTACTATATTCAAATTCCATAAGTTCTATTCATAGCAGATTTCAAATTTCTTCTTTAAACTGTAATGTTACACTAGACAAATTGTAGTAATTTCTTTTATATAATATTTTTAAATATTGCTACAAATAGTTATTCAAAGTGACAAAAATAATCATTCATTAAAAATTTATTTCAGTTTGGTCTAGTCTTCAATTTAAATATTCTGTTATTTTATTTATTTATTTTATTTTAATGATTATTAATTTTCTATAATGTTTTTCTTTATCTAAACATATGATTATGGAATAATACCCCAATTTAAAGACTATTTCAATCTTGTTTGTTAGATGGCTGGTAGGTTTTTTTGATATTCTATCAGTTCAGAAGCAATTATAACATATAAATTTAAGAATACTGATAATATATCTAATTTTTATAAGGATTTAGTTTTTAAGTAGTGTTTATTGATCAAAAAAGATTTGCATCAAATTGTAGATTATATTAAATTATAAAAGGTAAAGTTTAGATGATATAACTTTTTTTGTTTAAAATTATCAATCCAAAGTGTCTAAATTTAATCCTGTTATCTCTAATCCATAACCTTTCTTTTCTACATCACCCTATAAACTTCTCTATTTTATTCATCTATCATGTGTCTTTCTAGGTCTTTTACAATCCTATAGAATCCAATTTAGCCCAGTTTCATTTTGGTCTTTTAATTCCGTCAATAGTGTCAGTGATGCATGTTTATTCTCTCGCCCAAGTAATATGGTTTTGATCCCTTCTTATTATTCATAATATATCTCTATATAATTTATTGAATGATTTAAAGTCTGAATTGTTCTTATGGTAAATGATAAATTCTCAGATCTTTAAATAAGAATTGGGTAAAACACATCTATTAAAACCCTTCTTTTCAACACATATTAAATTATTTCTCTCAAAAAATACCCCATCTAAGTTTAATTTTATGATTAATTTTATCTACTTTGTTTCCAACTGTATTAATAATCTGACTGGGGTATTTAAAGTTTTTAATTTTTAGATTTGTTAATCTTTATTATCTTTTGAGAAAATCCATTGAATATCCTATGGATTTTTTAGTTGTTATTTTTTGTTCTACTTTCTTACTTTCATTTGATGACTCTTTCAACATTTCTTGAAGTTTTGAAACATTATTTAGAAAAACAATGACACAACATCTTTAACATAGAAATGAATTAAATCTTTTCAAAGTATTTTTATTTTCTTCATTGGTTCTTTCTATAACTTCTCTCAATGCTTAGATATAATCCATTTTGATAAAATCTTTTTTTAAATCCAACTTATACTTTTGGTTGGTTTAAATCCAAAGTTTATTGTAGATGAGAAATAGCATAAAGAATTAAAAGTAAAAGAAACTTAGGATAATCACAATATAGGTTGAAAAAAGGTAGTTTTGTATGAAATATAGTATTAATTAACTAAAAGAATTATAACGTTTTGATAGCAAAGTAAAAATAAAAAAACATAACACTGATGATGAGGACACCAAACTGCATGCAACTATTTAAATATCTACATTTACATGCTACAGAATAGTCTCTATTTTTGATTTTTCCAAGTTTATTGAGAAACAGGTTAAATTTTCTTTTATATCAAATTGAAAGGAAAGGAACACCTTAAAAAAACCATAGATTAGAGATTAGAAACATTAGGAAGAAAGTAATTTTAATAGAAAGGCAGAAATCACATGAAATCCTGTTATTAGTGATAAGAAGGCTGATCGAGATCTAATTTGTGATAATTTTATAGGGAAGAACATTGAAATTGTAAAATGTTCAACTTTTTTTTTCATGCCTACTAAGACAATATTTAGTTCTGGGTGCCAAAGCCTGAATTTATAAATGTCTTTGTTATTGATCATATGAAAGTAGAATTGTTTACTGGTTTAACATTACTATTCATATTGTAACAATCCTCAAAATAGATTTTTTTTTTTTTTAATGAAAATAGGGGTTAGCATGGTTGCAGACTAAATTGGAGATATGATCTAATATACTTTAAATAAATTTATTCTTAATGGAGATGGTCTGTCAGTAGAAGTGATAGAAATGTAAATTTGTCTACAAGGAAATGATATTACTATTTAAATATCTCATTAATCATCTTCTATACATGGAAACTAGGAATCCTGTGAAGAGATAATCCATTATATTTTAGTGAATAGTTTTGATGCTAATGGAAGCTACTTTTTTGTTCCATAGTAATTGTGTGCTTTGCGAGGTTTTTTTTTTTTTAGAATAGAAGGTGATTTTTGGAAAGATAAGTAAATATCTTAATAAGCGAAACCCTTTGATGTGGAATAAAAGATAAGTGCTAGAAAATGAATTAATGATTTTACCAATTAAGGACATAAGATTATTCTGATTTGAAGTTCTTAAGGTGCTACATGATAGTTGCCGTTGAAAGTCCAAGAATTTGTGGGGATGGATTATATAAGAGGAGGAAATTATATTACTTGTAAAAATTCTCTGTATTGAGGATTTATTTTTGTTAATTATAAGAATATACTGTAGAGAAATTATCTAACATGTTAAAAAATTAATAGGAGTTATTTTTTGGAAGGAATAAAAATTGTCATCCATAAACAATATGCATATCTAATGGATTGGTTAATTATAGATGTATGAATTTCAGGGTTTTTTTATTTTTAATTACTAAAAGAAGAGGATTACTATATATGATTAAAAATGAACTTAAAAGACATGAAGAATCAAAGGATTGAGTTGTGAGATGTAAATCCCAAGTCATTATGCCACTAAGAGTGATGTGAATTTTTATATTTAAGAGATTTGCCACAATGTGCAGTATAGTGTAGACATATTGATTGCTAAAGAATTGTTGATAGTTTAGATAATTGATGCTGAATCAAAAATAGAAACAATATTTCTATAACGAAATACATTCAATTCCACTCATTTCAACTTAATGATAAGCAAAAATGCAAAACTTTATTTACATCACTACTAACAAATTTATATGCAAGAATATTATTATTATTATTATTATTATTATTATTATTATTAGTGAAAGCAACAAAGATCTTTAAAAGCTAAAAATAACAAATGTTCATAGCAGCAGAATACAGAGATCGTCTCATTGTTTTTCATAATGATGTATCTTTGATTTGAGAAATTCATGACAAACATTTTAACAAGTTTTTTATATTTAGTTTACGTACTGTTTTTATTATTGAAAAGACATTTTTTGCTAAGGAAGATATGCACTCCACTGTATTTTTCTCATACTATTTTGTTTTTATTTTCCTTCATTTTCTTAACTCCTGACAGTCATTCATTGATTCAGTATTATAATTGTTATGAAGAGTCTTTTGCTTCTTCAGGCTAAGAACTTAACTTACATAACATAATCTTTTAAGAACAGCTTTTTAAAAATTTAATAAAAATTTTGTAAATCAATAAATTTATTTAAGATTTTATTATCTGAAATCACAAATCTTGATTAAAAGGTAGTAAAGTAAGTGTTAATAATTGTTTGCTTTTAGCAATATTTAGCAGAGAGGGGAAAAAATGCTGCACTCTGTTTGTACCCTATATCAAATTTCAGAAAAATTAATATTAAAAGGTTAAATTTTTTTTAAAAAAAAAAAAAAGAGAAATTATTTTTAACTGGCATGCCTTTTCTATAAATTTTTATGACATATATAAAAAATGTATGATGTTATCTATTTTAAAATAATAAAAATCAATATTGCTTTATCTATATTAGTCTTTAAATAAAAAAATCTTTCTTTCTTATATCATATACTCACCCAATAATTTTTATTGGAAAAATAGTATCTTAGTAAAAGAGAAAAATGAACACACACAAATCTATGTATATGCATTTCCTTTTCCTATAAATGATAAATATTTTATTAAAACATTCTATTAAAATATATACAAAATGTTAAATTTTCAAAATGGGGGGGGGGGGATAAGGAGATAATAATTTCATGACAAATATTCTTTGCTAAATAAAAATACTAGTAAAATATATGCTCTATGTGATCTAGATTAATATAACCCTGCTTGGATTAGTACATGGTAGAGTGATGGGTTCTGGAGCTGAAGATCCATGGATTACAGCTCCATCATCTCTGGTTTGTCAAATTACTTATGAATTCCCAAGGAAAAAAAAATCATTTCATTATTTTTTTAGATTAATATAATGAAAAAATTGAAATGGGAGATTTAGCTTTGGAAGTATTTTTTTAATAGAAATTGATAGGGAAAAAAAAATGTGAATAATCTGTTAAAATGTTAATGAAAATAATAATTAAAAAAAAAAGTTATCATAGTAATTTAATTTTTTTTAAATCAAATTTAAAAAAGTAATTCAAATGATATGCCTTTGTCTTTTTTAAATTATCTTTGTATACTTTTGAACTATCATGTAGAAATTGTAAAAATAGTGTTTATTTAATTTATATTTTATTAATATTTCTTTGGAAATATATACAGTGACTGTGCATTTTCAAAACTTGATCTATTATGGGATGAAGGGTCTCCATGTTTATTTCACGAATTCTGGCACGTAATTTCTTTACAACAATTTTTTTTAACTATTCAATATATCTTACTATTAAGAATTTTAGATGTTCAATCTCATACCTTCTAGCAACATTTTCTATCCAACTTGCATTAATTCTTTTATTGATATCTTTCAAACTTGTTTGTTTTTTTACTCCTGGATTTTAATTTGATCTCTACTTGTTCACCCTAATATATCTTTTTATACTTTGCTGATTATTTTATACATTTTATTTTGTTTTTGCTAAGTTTAGGTGAAAAAAAATAGCCTTTTTTTATATAAATATCCTACTCTGTCAAACGCCAGGTGAAAAGATTTTGAACTGTTTATTTTCTAGATATCCATTTTTCAACCAGTGTTTTATAATTGGCTGGGTAGACTATTAATCAGTTATCTGAAAGAAAAAATTCTGAGTTTCTTGAATTTTATTTCGGATTTAAACCCCAGGTCATTAAAACAGCAAATGAATTTGCTATTTTTATACCACAAGGCCTTTTTAATTTCAATTATTACACCTGAAAATGAGCACTTGTAGGACACATTTATTAAAATTCCTCTCTTTTTTAAGGCATCTTTCCTTTTAATATTAAGTTATGATCAGTAATAAAAGTTTAGTTGAATAGCAAAGCTGCTTGTGAAAAGTTTTTAGGGGAATTGATGTTTTTTAATAATTTGTTATTTATAAGAAAAGATTGCAGATTTTGTTTTCAACAATTATACAGTATAAGAATTTTATAATAATTAGTTTATAATGCAATTAGAGTAATGATGAATATTATTAAGATATACATAGAAAAATAAAGATTGATATTTGTTTTATTAATCTTGAAATAACATTTAAAAAGTAAATTGTACTATTTCAATGAATAATCTTTACATCATGTCACTTATTTAATGGTACATATGTATATAAAGATACTGCCACTATTCTTATAAACTTGTTTAATAATTGTATCCTATAAATTACTCCCTACATTTTGATTATATTTTATACTTTTTTTTCTAAGCGAAAAAATTTCTAAAAAATATATAAACATGAATATATTTAAATAAATCCATTTTTTACGACTGTAATAAGTCATGTATTTATGATTTTAATTTTGTGATAATGTAAAAATATTGCAAATTGAAAAAAATAACAACAAAAGGAAAATAAAGGCAGCTATGCTAATATACAAATACAACAAGACTTAATTAACAGACAGGCAGCAAATGTTAAGTTCATGAAATTGTGGGAAGGTTAGCCTTTGACAAAGACTACAAGGATAGTCGAAAGCACTCCTGAGAGGATAAAATTTTTAGTTACACTTTACATATATATAATAATTATTGTATTTATAAATATTCAATTATAAAATTAAAGAAATAAATATATATAACTGCATACATAATATACCATGTTTCCTTGAAAATAAGACCTAACCAGAAAATAAACTCTAGCATGATTTTTTAGAATGCTGATAATATAAGCCCAAGTTAAGATTGTCAGCTCATTGAAACACATGACGGACAGTCATATTGAATTATAAAGTAATGAACATATATATAAATATAGATTTTTATATTTGAATAAATGATACTCAGAATTATTTTGCAGGCAGATTCATAATTAATCATTTAAGAAACGTGCAAATACAATTTTACTTTTCATGTATCAATGGCCATTTATTCAATTTGATATAAGAATTACTTTTTCATCTGACCTACAACCATTATATATGTAAATAAATCAGCATTGATATCTGAAAAGACTGAACTTTATTAATGACAATTTTAGTTCACAAATTAATCAAGCCAGTTTAATGTTTTATATATTATTTTAAATTAAATATTGCTAATTGAAATAACTTTTAATATTCTCATATTGAACAAATTCTCATTCTATGATAAGATTATAATCCTAACTGTTATATATTTAAGCAGTAGTAAAAGTTATTTACTTGCTGTTGAAATTATTCATATTGAATAAATGAAAATTTTGTACTTGAATAAATATATATTTTTGTACATGGAAAAATAAAACATTCCCTGAAAATAAGACCTCAACCATCTTTTGGAGCAAAAATTAATATAAGATCCAGTCTTGTTTTCAGGGAAACACAGTATGTTTATTTTAAAAAAAAGGTTTTTTTTTTATGTTTAAATTTATTTAAATATAGCAAAATACTGGGTTTGATATTTTAAATTTTATATTTATTAGTGATAATTTTAAATAGTGGATGTTTGAAGTAAATCTATAATCATATTTATTTATTTATAATAATACAGCATAAAAACTTTTTTTTTTAGCAAATATTTTATACCATCCTCAATATACATGTAATTATTTTAAATCTTCAATATACAACATAATGGATTAGGTTTGGTCTATTTTTTATTTATTTACTAATACAAAAATTGATGTGTAAGTGTTTTTGATATTATTTTGATGGATACTTTGAAAAAGAAAAACTAGAACTTAGAAAGAGAGATGACTGATAAGAAAATTATTTATAAGATAGAAGATAATTGTAAAATACTCATGATATTGGTAATCAATTTCATATTATCTTATGAAAGAAATGGATGTAAGTAGAAGTAAAAGATAGAATTATTTATTATGTCCTTGTTATAGATAAATTGATAAATGAGCATTATTTTCATAAAAATAGAATTTGCTTTGGAAATAGAAGTTATTGGATCAAATATTCTAATGTGACAATAGAAAATGAATATGCTTAAAACCAAAATATTGGAAGGGATCTAGATAAGTCTTTTTAAATGTTAAAAAGTTAACTGGTAATGAAGGAACTTTTAAAACAATAAAAATAATTGCTTTGATTAAATGAGATTGTAAAAACTAAATGCCAGACTTATTTAGGAAATAAATGAGGATGTGTTGGGAAGCACAGTTGAAAGTATTCTTGATTGAGGTATGGGATTTACCATGTATCAGATAATTGATTAAATAAGAAAAAATGAAAATGGTTATATTGCAATAAACATTGTACTATTAAATATAAAGTGCTTTTTTGACAACATTGTGTTACGCTTAATGCAACATATTATTGTGAACAGTTACTATTATTATACATAATAATTCTAGATTATTATTTTTTAAGTACAACTTTTTTCTCTTTCTTTTTTTTTTTGCCTTTCCTTCTCCTTCACTTTAAAAAAATAAAAATCTGGACATAACCAATGATCCCTCTAAGCTGTGCAATTGCACAGTAATTTTGAAAGCCCATTCATCACTCAATAGCTTCTGCATACTTCAATCATGCTACTATTCAAAGTATTCATTCATTTGATTTTACATTTAAATAAATAAGTTGAATCCAGATGAATAATTTTGATAAAAAGGATTAATGAATAGAATTAATCTGTACATGCAGTGTGGTCAGGGATATTTGATTTCAATTTAATAGTGTTGTGTCCTGCCTGAAATGACTGAAAATATATTCCATTAATTTTATATTTCAGCCTATATATAATAGTGCTGACCGTGCATTGCCTTTTTTCCACTGGCTGTTGCCATGATAGGATGTTTTGATGCAACTGGAACTGCAGCTTTACTGCAATGAGACCTTATTTCATTATTGTAATTTTTAAAAAAATCATCAATTATATAAATATTTTTAGCCATCCAATGTCAAAATGTTCAGTAAATCAATCTTATTCTTCATCAAGCCAATCTAAAACTAAGAGAAAAAAAATTAAATATGAACAGCACTCCTGATCAGTTGAAACTGAAATGCTATCATCATTAAAAATTATAACTTCTGTATTAAACTTGAGGATGTTTTTCAAAATTTGCTTTCAGTCACATTCAAAATGTAAATCATATAGGAAAATATGTTAATATTTCTAAAAGAATTATTTCTTCAAGTTTGTAGAATGTTTAAATTTAATCATATATAAGCAGATTATTGATGAAGTTCGAATATATTTATCTCATTGTTTGATAATTGATGAAAATACAGATAGTTTGCTAACAAAAAATAATAAATATATATAAAATACTGATCAAAATTTGTCTGCATTATTAAGCTTATTGCATATGATAATCATTATATTATAATAGGGATAAAAAACGTGTTATAGAGGATAATCTTGATTTACAAAACATGATTATGCATAACTCTGTAATATTAGGAAAAGAAATGGTGTGGCTGCTCATCTATGAGACTATATTTCATTTAGTTCAATAACACAATGACTGACAGAGAAGATCTCAAAAATAGATGATGCATGGAAATAGGTTTCATTTATTAAGGATATTGAAACACTTTTAAGGACAATTATATACAATATTTAGTTGATTATCTAAAAGAATTGAAAAACTTAAAGAATTGGTCAATATTTCAGAAATTAATGTTATATTAGGCAGACTTCTCAGTGAAGATAGGTATTTAGATATATTGTACTAAATACTTTGGTAAGATATTATAATATTTTAATAAGTTTACTGTACAGAACAAGTCTAAGAATTCAATGACCCAATAAATAAATATTATTTTAAAAAAAACCACAATATTAAGTAGCATATGTGATTCTTGAAAAATGTACTTTCAGAATTTTTAGCATTAAATAAAACTTTGTAAAGGATTGATTTTTTATTCTCAATGCATGGAGGCACACTAATTTCCAAAGGCAAAAGTTAATAAACTGTGAGCATATTATCTAGATATCATTTGCTGGAGTATATACATTCAAACAATTTTAGATTCCAATGATTTTATAGATACTTCACCAATACTTAAATTTATTCAACATGCTTTGTAATCATTTAGATACTAGATTTTCAGAGGAAATATAGTAAATGTAGAGCTTGGAAAGATAGCCTAAAATGTTTATTTGTAAAATATGAATGTGTAATGAAGAATAATATGGTAATTTAAAATTTTTTAATATAAAATTGAAGTAGTGATTTATCCTTATATGTCTTAAAAGATCAAATATATAACAAACATATAATACTTTTCAATATTTGTACAACTTGTCAAACTTCCAGTGCCAATTGTGAATGTTGTTTTAGTTTAATGAAAGCAGTAAAATCAAAATTCCTTAATAAACTAGATATTGACATTTGGATAATTTAATAAAAATTTAGCATTATATCTTGTCAGAAAAGCAGATAAACTTAGATAAAGTTTACAAAATTTGAATAAACTATACAGAAAGTGAAAAATAAAGGATTAATTATTATTATTGAATTTTAAATCTAATACTTTTGTTATTATAAAATATAAATCACAGTATGATTTATATTATTGAATTTTAAGCCAATAAACATCACATACGTATAGTGAGTTTTGCCTGTTTTAATTATTGAATTTTGTTATTTTTAAATTAAGGTGTACAATATTTCATTATATATAAATTATTTTATATGCAAGTAAATGCTAAATTTTGACAATTTATTGCTGCACATTAGTCAGTTTAGTGCGCTCATCTCTTGGACTTTTAACTCAGAAACAATTGACCCTTGGACACAAAATTAGGTGTAGCTATTGTATAATAGTATGCAAATATTCCCAGTGATATATATATTATTTTGATCAGGTCATTATAACATAGTTATTTGAAGCTTTTTTATTTACGTGCAAAAACAACATAATAAATTTTTATTTCCATTTTATAATAATAATTTAATAAATTGTTTTTCTCTTCATCAATAAAAATTGTAATTATAAATGTGCGATTTTTTTCGCATGCGTTAGTGAAGCTGTAATTATACTATAATGTTTAATGTGCCTGCTTATCGCTTTCGAGATTTAGTATTTAAATCTCATACTCATAGCTTTACGCATCTGTAATTATACCATAATGTTTAATGTGCCTGCTTATTGCTTTCGAGATTTAGTATTTAAATCTCATACTCATAGCTTTACGCATTAGTAAAGCTATGAATATGAGATTTAAATACTAAGAGATTTAAATACTAAATCTCGAAAGCGATAAGCAGGCACATTAAACATTATAGTGTAATTACAGCTTCACTAACGCATGCGAAAAAAATTGCATATTTATAATAATTATTTAAATAAACATATTTATGTTCATGCTTTTAGTATCAAATTTTATATAGATAATTAGTTGAATTGATATGAGAACATTAATTAGATGCAGCTGAAATTAAATTAATGATTAAATGATCTCCTGATTCTGTCATAATATTAAAGTGATCCTTTTCTTGTTTTTTGATTTAGATCTTACATTAGTCTTAACATCTCTTCATTTTCAAAATCCATGGATTTGTTAAACTGAGATAATCTATATGTGCCTATGTAGTAGCAATAATTTTTTTGTTCACACAATTCTATTGTGATTGCAGACATTTGCTTTTATTATGTTGCCGCATGTTAATCAGAAAGCTAAAATTTTATTTAAAATGCTCTAATGTGCAAAGTTAAAAATAATAACAATTATGCCATAAGAGAATCCCGAAGGGCTTTGATTATGTGATAAAGTGAAAATAATTGATATACTTTTGGAAGAAAAAAATATGTGCTGAAACTGGCTTTTAAAAGTAATAAGAACAAAACATCAATTCATAAAATGTTTGTTAATTATTAGTGAAGACTGAATACACATTAAATTTGTATAGAATATTTTTGTAAAAAGTTTAAGGATGTTGTGTCAAAAAGCTTTCAATCTATGTGAAGACTAGTTAAAGATTTACTGAAAACAATGATATCAAGATATTTACTGCAAATAAAAGATAGTGGTATAGATCCAGAAATTAACACATATACATATAGTACAAATGATTTTAATATTTATAATTGTCTAGAATATAGTTTAATTTAAATAGTATACATATTAAGACATAAAAAACAAAAATTGTAATCATGCACTAATGCAAAAGAGAAGTCTAAAAACTGAGAGCACATGTACACGTTGTGTTTTTTGCTTTTCATCATCATTAACCTTTTCTGTGTTGTCATTAGAAATTTGTGTTATTGTATCATCTGACAATTCATTCGCAATGCGTCCTTGCTTTGTAATGTTTACATTGATATTATTTAACAATATGAAATGTAAGTTTGCGGTTTTTTGATTTTCGGCACGTGCACATAAGTATTCAGATATTAGTTTGTGAAATTTTATATAGGTGGCAGTTTAATTAATGAGATGTTAGATTTCCCTGGACCCTCACTGGCATCCCTTTTACACTTAAAAGAGAACACATGTAAATGCAGTTGGTATCCTTTTTTTATCGGCATTTTTTTTTTGTCATGACAAGTTAATTATATAATAATTATTTTTTTTTTTTTAAAAAAATGTCACTAAAAAGAAGCTTTCCTTTCTTTATATTATAGATTTTTGAAGAAGGAAAAAAATGATTCTCTAATTGTACATTTTGAAAGATATCTAATTTACGGAAAACATTCAAATTCAAATGTTTTACTCTTATTTTTATATATTTTAGAAATTATAATGTATATGCATGTGTTGCAAAACTTTTGATTTATATAAATGTTTAAAATAATATACACCTGGGTCTCTTTTTATGCGGACTTATTTAACACGATTTTGAAGTTATGTGATTCATGTTTCATCGGAAGTCAAACTCCGATAATGCGCTATTACTTTAAATAATAAATTTTGCTCACTTACATTATATTGAAAGTAATAGCACATTATTGGAATTCGACTTTCATCTTAGTAATTTCAATATTTTCAGTGCTTTATAATAGTAAGATTTTATGCAATAATGAAATTAAAATCATGATTTCCACATTTTATGTATACACATTAAATTTTACAAGATTATAATGTAAATTTGTTCAAACATTGTGCGTATTAATTTTGCATTTTAAATCACATTCTGTTTTTGCTTTTTAAAAAAGAACGTAATCAATTATTAATCATTTAGTGTCCACGAGTTTATTTTTAAAAGGTGAGTAATAGCACTGGGTACAATTAAATTTGACAATTAAAAATTAAAATCTGATTTTTAATT
Source organism: Epiperipatus broadwayi (assembly GCA_028023455.1). Lineage (NCBI taxonomy): Eukaryota > Metazoa > Onychophora > Udeonychophora > Euonychophora > Peripatidae > Epiperipatus > Epiperipatus broadwayi. The sequence goes on along the minus strand of JAQFVV010000105.1, from coordinate 945,776 downwards.
GTAATTAACAATTTAAAAATTACTTACGACAACTTGAAATTAATGTGATGTGAAATTTGATTTTTAAACGGAATTGAAAATTAAAAAATTAAAGACAAAAATAAGAATTTAATTTTTAGTTGTTAGTTTCATAAACAATTAATAAAATCATCATCTCAAAGATTAATTACTAATTACGTTGTCACCAGAAAACCATTGACACAACATGAGTGTGAAGTTGGCGCTAGTTGTATTTCCTCTTGTGAAAAATTGATTTTTTACCAGTTTGCAAACGAACGTGTTTTTCAGCAAGTAACGATAATAATTAAAACGTGTATAAAAAAATGTAAATTACTGTACTGTAAATTATGCATAAAAGTATATTATTTTGACTAAAATTAAATATTATAGTTAAAAAAAGTTTGTATTGTATCAATTTTTTTCAAATTTGAAATTTTTTATTAGTCATATTTTATTTCCTTATGTTTTTTTTTTGCGCGAATTTTAAAGTAATTCTACGTTGGTGCTTTGCTTTTACGTGAATTTTGAAAAATCACAGACCGCGCACACACACACACACCCCTTTTCAATGTAAGTTACGTCTATTTTTGCGCAATTTTGTTTGTGTGTGTTTTCCGAGGAACCTATCTATCGCATAAAATGAGACCCAGGTGTATTTCAATAAATAATAGTCTTTCTTACAGATATGTGCACTTTGAAAAAAGCTATTACAAGTATTTTTTGGGATATATATTTATAATATTGTTTTAAAAATCACTTTTTTTGCTTTCTTTAAAATATGTAACAAAAATATAAATTAAAATGCATAATTTCAGTCATTTATTTGAAAAAATGTCACACAAAGAAAAGCTTAATTTTTATTACAAGAAGATTATAATTTTTATTTTTTTTTTTTGAAAAAGTGTGATTGATTGAATATTAACCATATGTAAAGTCATTCTCAATTTTTACTCCTCTGATTTTTATATCTTCATTAACTATCTCTTTTTGAAATTTGATGATGTCTTAATATGTATGGTTTTTAAATTAGATTGTATCATATATATATATTATGTGTGCATAGATAAATAGAGATTGTTTGCATTTAATAATTTAATTTTTTTATTTATTTTAGTTATTACCAGCTGAAGATCCTTCCACCAAGTATAAGAAGATTAGATCTAGTAAGTATTTTAAATGTTTTTAAAATATTTTCACTTTTAATTTTTTTTTTGAGTTTACAGAAATAAGATTTTGAATTGTGGCATTAAATTCAAGCTAGTTATGATATTGTAAAGAGAATAGTCATTCCCATGATAGAGATACAGTGAATTTTGATATAGCAGCTAGAAAAATATCAGAAGACAAAAAAAAGCACAGAATATTGCAATTTTTTTGATAATTTTAAATTTTTGTAACAGTGTATCAAATGTTATATTTTAAATAATGGTGTAAATTTGGTTTATCTATACCTGATCATGGGTACAATATTTTTATTTAAAATATAATATAATAATACTTGGCATAAGTTTATGTAGTAATCAGTTTTATATTGTTATAATTAGTTGCCTGGCAAAAGATAAAATCTTTATACCAAACTAAACTATATTCTATAATCTTTTCTGTTCTAATTATTAAATACAATTTCTTTCTTCAATTAAAGTAATCAATAAACTCATATCTTTTAATCTTTTTCCTCGTACTTTATACTATCCAACCCATCTTTCATGATTTCTCTGCCTTTCTAAGTGTATCAATTACTCCCTCTTTGTCTTTATAATTTTCTTAAGAAATATTTATATTTTCATTTACTTTTTTCAATACTTTTATATTTTTTTATTTATTTTTCACTTTTTTTTCCATCTTATCTTTATCAATTTTTTCTCTTCCCTTTTCCTAATTTATGTTCAAACAAAATATTTAATGATTCGCTTTGTTAGATCAAATTTCAGTGTTTCACTGAATCTGTCTTTATTAAAATCATTTTTAGGCATTGCAATTTTTCACTTTTAATTTATCACTTTTTCCATCATCAATTATCTCACTTCCCAAATATTTTAAAATATTATTCATCTTTATAACTTTCTGTCCATTGATCACTCTTAGCCTTTGTTTCTTTTTCTACATTTTCATTGTTTTTAATTTCAATTGCTTCATTTATCATCCCAACTTTTGGATTTGATATTATAATATTTGATAAATCTGCAACTCATTCACTTCCACACATGGATTGAATCATTTCCAATATTTAATAACCCTATTTAGAATATAAAGAAAATATTTGTTATTATAATAATAATAAACAGTTTTAATAGTTAAAAATAAATGATAAAATATGAATTAACAATACTATAATCACTAAAGCAATTAACTCTGGTTTTTTTTTTTTTAATATATATGTGTATTGAAAAGTATTGTTTTAGTATAATGTCAATAAAATAGTTAATTAAAAAAAGAAAGAAAGAAAAATAATCCAAGTATAATTTTTATACATAAGTATAAAACCTTAAAGATAAAATTATATTAAAATCTAGAACATACAAATACAATTATGAAACTAAATAAAATATATAAATTAAAGATTGTATATACTTGTAAACTGAATGTGCATAATGCTAAAGTGGTAGTAATATTATGTTAAGTTTAAACAAACTAGTCATTCTATTCAACAATAAAATAATCTTAACAACTTTAACATCACGCTAAAATAAATAGCCTGTTAGCACTTGCAAGACAATTGTTTAGGGATGTCAACATCAGTCCCACTGCTAGTTATCCAATATAATATATAAAGCCCTTTTGTGTAATTACAAATTCATGACCAATTAGATTTTAAAGCTTGAAATAATTATGATGCTTTTAAATCTTATTCGTGAACGAATTATCTCCCAAGGTGTTACCATAATTCACAAGTCAGATTCCTAAAGAATTATTTTAGCAAACTTATAAACAACATCTACTTTTCTGTAATTAATCAGATAAAAAATGTTCCAAGTTGGTTAAAATGATTCTGTAGAAATCTGTCTTATTAGTCATAGTAATATATTTAGAGTTGTTTGATCCATGAATGTGTTTATATATTTTCGTTATTACATTAAATAGCCATTATTTATTTATGGATTTGTTAAAATTATTAGCTTTAAACCATATTATTTTAAAGATTGGTATGTTTTTTGGGATAAGACTTTATATGTTAATTACATTAAAATAGTAGTATTAGTTTTGCCGCGAACTAAAAAATAATATTGAACCCACTACTAATTATCGTAGAAGACTTCATTGGCTGGTTATTTTAGTGTGATACCAAAATTGATCAGAATGTGTTACAGATGAATTGATTGGATAATTTTTTTAAAGAATTAATTTATATATAAATCAATATTATTTAAACTGTGATGAAATATATAATTATAGTCCATATGTCTTGTGTGAACAATCAATAATTATTACAGCAATAATATTTAAAATTGCTTAGCTGTACTTGACTAAGATTTATTATTGTAAGTTTTTATTATATGTATTCATTATAAATTAAAATAATAGATTTTGTTGAAATAGAATGTTGTTGGTTCTTACATTAATGGCATGTTTCACATTAATTTTATGTTAGGCCTCTTTTATTTTATTATTTCTCTTCAGATAAATGATATTGGCATCAATAAGTTTGAATAAATAACCAGTCTTTTTCTTGTGCTTAAAGAATACAGAAAATGTATTGTTTTTAGCTTTATTATATCCTGCAACAGCTAAAATGCTGTTTTATCATATAAATGCTACAAGCAATAACTCTTACTGCTCCTAAAAAAGGTATTTGTTTTATATAATTATTATTCCAAATTTGATTTTTTTTTTTATTGAATCATTATCCGCAATAGATATTAAAATACTTGTATAAAAATTTTTTAAAAGTATAGCCATAAAATTGCAAAAATGGAGAAATAAAAATAGTTTTGTTTAAATAGTTTTTAACTGGAATCAGTTAATTTTTTTATTATCATCAGTTATTATAATGAAATAAATTTGATCTTTATTGTTGTTAGCATTTATTAAGTAATATATTTATTTAAAAAAGTAAAAATAAAAAAGTGATAACTTGTAAAACATAAAGAAAATTCACTTCTGTTTAGTCTACAAGTGGTATGAGATAGTGCCATATTTGAAAAAAAAAAAGAGTATAAAACTTATATACTCTGTGATCTAGATTTAAATTAATTTAATTTTTGCAAAATTAGAAACATATCTAGGAAGATGCTAAGAAGGAATCATTTTTAATTTAAAATACACCTGGGTCTGTTTTTAAGTAGTAGATACATTCCGCAGAAAACCGCACAAAAATAGACTTAACTTACCTTAAAAAATTTGAGATATGTTCTGTAATTTTCAAAAATCACATAAACCAAAGCAACAAGGTAAAATTACTATAAAATTTGCATAAAAAAAAATAAGGAAATAAAGTATGACTAATAAAAAATTTCAAGTATTTGAAAAAAAATTGATACAAGACAAAGTTTTTTTACTTTTTTTATTAACTATTTAATTTTGTTCAAAACAATATGTTTTTATGTGCAATTTATTTTAACATTTTTTCATAAATATTTTAATCATTATTGCTATTTGACAATATGCGAGTTTGTTTGTGAAATCAGATTCGTCACAAGAGGAAACACAAATAGCAGAATTGGCGCCAACTTCAGTCTTGTGCTGTGTTAATGGTTTTCTGGCAACAATGTAATCAATGATTAAACTTTGAGACAATGATTTTACTAATTGTTTATAAATCTCGTGATATCCAGACATACAACAATATATTTAGCTCACGTTAGAATTTAAGAGCTTATTCATAATTCATATTATTAACAAGAAAATGATTTTCCAATTGATTAAAAAGTTAAATGAACAGGTTCCACTTCTGGTTCATTATCTTTTTCTAAATCTTCTACGGGATCTAAATTTATTGCCAAACCTTTTTTCAACAGGCATTTAAAGTATGTAAAATTTAATGTGTATATATATAACTGGGAAATCCCAATTTTAAGTGAAATATGAAATTCTTTATCGCATAAAAAAGATATTAAGAAGAAACATGAATCGCATTTAAAAAATTCGCATAAAAAGAGACCCAGGTGTATATTAAATTATGACATTCAAAAATATAAACTAGCCCCAAATAGTAGTTGTAGCTGTTGTAGGATATAAATGAACATACTGAGATATTGTTGTCTTTAACTTTGCTCATTTTTTCATAATATCTAGTCTTAATGAATCCAGAAATCCAGAGCATATTCTAATGTGCTTTGTCACTATTCACAACTTTGTTCTTAAAATTGATGAGTCTGTTTAAGGGCAGGAAATTAGAAAACATATATTAAATTTTTTATTCATGAGTTGTTGTGTTTTTTTTTTTTTGTAAGCATAAATTGGCTATATAGGATATTTATTTCAACCCATGGTTTTTTAGTAGACATTAGATTTTTTTTGTGTTGAAATTTTTTTATATGCTTATCATTTAGCTTTTTAGAGTAATCAACTCTGATTAAATCATTGTTTTATATTTCTTTATATTAATTTTCCTGTCAACATCTAATAATCAATATGGAGCTTTGACTTGTATTTCTAACTTTTTAAATCTAAAAATTTAGTAGACTTATTACTTCATCCTTCCTCTTTAGGGTATTTAAATTATTAACCATTAAGGAATAAACTTAGGAAGACCACACACAAATTCTACAAATCACTTTTACGATGTGCAACTTCATAACAACAACAAAAGAAAACATAAACTTATTTTGCATTATTAGAAAAGTAACTCTAGAGATTATGTAATGTTTGAGCATTAGAAGTAATAGGTTGAGCCTCAGTCCAGGGAATCTGGTTGTGAGAAGTCGTCATGCTATACTGTGCAGGATATTAAATATTTTAATTTCGCAGTTCAACAATTTCATACATTCCAATCAGTAATAGGTATTACACTATGTATAAATTTAAATCTCTGCAGCCAGCTCTTATGGAGAGTACGGACTCCTGCAATTAGCACTCGCAGACTTCAGTTTCACAGGAGACAGAACATCATGGGTCTCCATTCAATACAAGCTATTAATTTTCAAAAAGGTCATTCACTTGTACTAAACCTCTTAAAAAATTCTCTTATCAGCTATCATAGAGACTGTAATGCCTACTGACAGCCCAGTAAAGACACATGGCTTGACATCATTATTAAGCAACAATTTCTACACATAGGGCACTCAACAGCAGGGTTTAATAATAAAATTAGCTTTTGACAGGTGCATTGCCTGCTGAATTCTGAAAATACAGCTATGTGGATTACCTAGGTGCAGCAATCATAGAATCACTGCAATATTTATATCTGTTGCGGAAGCCCAAACTATTGGATTATCTGATCAAGGTTATTCTGGGCTCCATGCCAATTAATACATTTTTACACTTCAAACGGTTCCTAAATAAAATAACCCAATCTGTCATGCCTGCTCTAGAGAAGAGGAGACCTTTAATCATCTGATAAATATTTGTCCAGGCTATAACAGTATTACACATGTCATCTTTCAACACTGCGTTATAGCAGTTGATAAAACCCTGATGTCCAGGGTTTGTCTCTCTCTGGAGACTTTACGGTTATCAGGTTATCTACCTTCCTGACATATGCCCTTTGGTACACAAGATGCAGGGCAAAGTTTACGCAACCAGCACCGGACCCTAATGCCATATTTTTCGATAAGCTTAAAGTTTTTCAGAACAAGGACAAGATTTTATTCTCTAGATTCTTATTTACAAATTCATGGAACCTGCTAGTATGGCCCACAGACTCACCTTACAGGAATATTGGACCTGATATATCGACATTATAGTGCCTACCATAAATGAAGAAGTCTATAATGCAACATGCCGGACCCTGCTAGAAAGGCAGCGATCCCACCCTACATGGATACCAGTTCTGATACGTCAGCATTATAGAGCCAACCTCAAAGGGGTGGACAATACCAACAGAATGGAATGCTACTTACTCACACAATAACCTGTTAGTGTGGTTAATGGCTCTGTCTTGCATTTACCAGACCTAGGAGACCCACATTACCAAGCCAGCCTTGATGGAAGAATCCAATACCAGCAATGGAATTGAGCCAACACTAACAAAGTGTATTTATAATATTCAACTGTACAAATTTTTTTATGTCAATAAAATATTTTTAAAATAAAAGAATAAAATTGCCACCCCCAGCTCCTCTATTAATTGAAAATTTAAACAAAGAAATCTTATTGATTATTGTAGTAAAGAGTGCTGACACATAAATTATCAATGAAGCAAACTTTTGTTTAATCAAGCATTTTTTAATGTCATATTTATTCAATATTTAAAAGAAATCACCCAGTATTAGTGACTGCTATTAGAATTAAACACTTGTTGTTACTACTAACCTATGAGAATTTGGAACCCCCCCTGTTCACTATATTGTTTACTGGAACCAATTTATTATAGTGAAGAAAGAATTCTTGTATTGTATACTGCTAAGAAATATATAATTTAAAAATTCTTAGTATTTATTATTTGAATGCTGTTTTTTTCATTAAATATATGTATATATTGAGTTACAATCTTGCATATAGATAGTATTTTATAATCATGAGCAATTTTCTTCATGGGTTGCAATTTGTAAATTTAGTTTTGATAGTTAATGTATAATAATTTTATTATGTGACAGATTTCACCATCTTAATTCCTTTTTTCCTTTTTTTATTGTAGATGTCTATGTGGACATAAAACCTTTATCAGGTTATGAGCAGCAGAGCTGTAACTGTGTTAAACCCACTAACAATCAGTCTGGTTGTTCAGAGGAGTGTATCAACAGGTAATAAGAATAATATTTTACGATTTGTAGTAACAATATTTTGTCTTGTAAAATAATCATACTTTGTATATGTGTATGTAAAGAACCCCTAACACAGAAATAATATATGCTGTGAAAATATTCTACTAATATAATAAAATAATCAATATATATATGGTAATTTGTCAAACAGGATTTAATTTTTTTAAAGTAATGTTTATATATTTAAAACAGAATAAAGATATTGCAATGTTTAATTTATTGTTGTTGTTTTTTATGTCACTAATTTCAATAATTAAACAACTATATCTTTTGAAAAAAATTGTTTAGTTCTATTTATTAACAATTATTTAAAATAATTGCTAAACAAATTTGAAAAACTCGATACAAAAAGTGATATTCACTGCTTTTTAGCATCAATATACCTGGTTAAAGCAATAAATGTTACTTCAGACATATGTCTTAATTATTTTGAATTTTAGAAAGAAAAAAAAATTAAGTAAGCATTTACATATAAAACAAAAATAATTTATATTCCTTACTGAGTGCAGAGGTTACTAATTATGTCATAGTTTATCTTATGGGAAGGATCTATCATATAGTAGGGCTTTTGTAAAGAAAAAGATAAATTTTCATCCAACTTGCAGAGATTTTTTCATTTTATGTAAATATTTTTGTGTCATAGGTTTTATGAATCATGTTAAATAATTTAATATTTTTATTTTGTACTTTTCAAATATTCTCAGGGGTAAATAAATATAAAAATAAAATGATATAAATCTAGTAAATATAGGTGCTAATTGTCAAAGATTGTTTTTACTTTTGATTGATTGCTAGTAATATATTATTTGTTTGTAAAAATGGCCATGATTAGATATTAAATTCATTCCATGAAACTATCTATTTGAATTTTTTTGATTAGAAGAATGTTTCAAATCGAAAATTAAATATTGGAAAGAGAGATGTAGAACCATCGTTTCAAAAATATTTGCATTCATATGCATAGAAATGCTCATCTTCTATAATTATATCCAGTAATTTGTAACTTGACCATCATTATCCACTATTTTTTGGGTTTTTTTTTTTATCTTGTTGTTTGTTTGTTTTTTACAGCTTTTGTTTGACAATAGTTAATATAACTTAATTAAATAAATTTGAACCTATAAAAAGTTTTTTTTTCACTTCAGACTTAATAATCATTATGCTTAAAATTGGAATATTTCTTTATTTGAAATTTTTTTTAATATTATATAAAAGAGAAAATTAGAAAGTAGAACATAGTAACTAAAAAAAAACCTTAACATTAAAGAGTTGTTTTTTTTTTGGCAAGTAATATTAAATAGAAAGTAAATTAATTATTCACTTACACATTATAAAAACGATTATATATATCCAGGTTTATATACATTTTAAAAATTACTTTACCATTATTATATTTAATTGTAATTTATCAGTGCCAACGTTTTTATTTAATAATGATTAAATTAAAAAACAAATGTAAAAACAGTAATGGCTCTGGCATGCTATCGTTATAGAATTTTTTTGCAAACTCCTTTTATTTTTAGAAAAAAACATACTATATATTTATTTTTTTTGTTCACATTTACTTTCCTTGTTATTGTTTAATAGCTGAAGATATAAATAGGGTGGATAAATAATTGCAAATAAAGTTGCATTTTATTTTTATTAATATTCATTTATATGTATTTTTAACTGATGTGGATTTTATACTTATATGTACTACACAGAATATATCTACAGAGAGGTATTGAAAATAAAAATAGATTTTTAATTTACTAATTAAAGTTGATTTAAACAGTAAAATTAATTGAAAAAACAATTAGTAATAAGTGTAAAGAATAAATTAATTTTTAAAGTTTAATTATTAACAATTATTAATTAACAGCTATCAAGCTGGTCTTCAAAATTAGAAGTCTTTCATCAATTCTTTTTATTATATCCTTGTTCAACACTTTATAATAAATAGTTTGCCACATAATAATCATTTAAATTTTAATCTTTTCCATTTATCTTCATTATTTTAGTTTACTTGCTTTAAATTATATTCCAATTATTTTTAATAAAGTTCACTTGGTACTGTTATAATGTATGATCTACTTTATGTTTCATGAACTATTTGTCAGATGGCGCCATAAACTGGAAAAAACCCTATTAATTTGAATGACAATAAGTCTGACAATTATAATTTATTCTACTGTAATAATAAAGCTAACAATTATTTTTTTATTATTAATTTCAAAATGAGATGACTTTTTAAAAAAAACATTGTCAATGATTTTTTTCAATTGATCTTGAAAATAAGAACTAAGGCACCTCAATTGTCTAATGGCACTATTATCAAGATCATCATTGAATTTTTTTATTTTAGTATGTGATCTAATAAATGTTTTAATTGATTATCAAAACTTATGATAATTGTCAATTAATTATTCACTTCATTGATTAACATAGCTTTTAATCCATTAATGATTAATCGTCATAACTGTTCATAAGTGCATTAAAATGTTGACAAAGGAATATTATTGTGGGTTGATATGCCAGTAAAGAGAAGAGCATTGCCATTTTTATGTCAAACCAATTTCTTAGAGCACTATACCAGTACTAGATATTACAAATCAGAGTTCTGCCATACAGGAGGAAAAAAAACTTGAAGACAATTTATTTCTGTTTTTCAATGTCCATGCAAAGGGTATCAGGTCATTAGGTCAGGAATGTTAATGGACTTTTCACTTAAACTGGTATTTGAATGGGAAAATAAATTATGAATTGATATTATTTGACATTTTATAACTCTTGAATTTTTTTTTTTTTGTATTGAAAGTGTGACTATAATAGTTGCTAGCTTTACAAAAAAATATTTTAATTATATTACGCAATAGTTCAAAATGTGTTGAGAAGTTTACTCGGCAGCAGTCTCAATCCAATCAAGGAATCAGACAACGATGGTGGAAAAACTTTCCATTCAAATAGATAAAACAAGATTTGCTAGCCATGGGAAGTGTAATCCTGGAAGGATTCTGGTAGGTGTCGGGTCTTTTTCTCAGATCAGAATGCACAAATATATCCATATGCATTTAGTTTGCTGTCAAGTATCTTTTTTTTAATTGTTTTTATTAAACACATTTACTATTATCAATTACTCATGGATTATATAATTTTGCTTGATAAGACATTTTTAACTAATTTTGTTGCCAAAGCATTGAATTCTTATGAATATTCTTAGAAAATTTAATAATATATAATTTGTTTCATAACAATTTCTTCATTGCTTTTTCTTATATAATACCTTCCAGTGGGTAAGTTGTAAAACTTTGAGTCACATATTGTAGCAGTACTGGTCACTTTCATTATCTGAGACCACTCCGTAATTATCTAATGCTTTCAACTTGTTTTCTTTACTGCTAATTCTATTCAAGTCAAAATAAATATTAAAAAAAATAGTTAATCATTCTGCCAATCTATAAATTTTTTTAAAGATATCAGCAAATAACCCAGTTTGCTTTGTCAGTGTCATTGCAAGATTAACAAAATAAATAGTAATCTCCATCTTTTTGTTCTCTAAATCCTATTTATCTAGTTTTCACAAGTAAGCTTATATCTAATCTGTTCAAAATTATCTCACACTGATTGTCATATATGAAATATAAACGTTCTAAAATCATCATATTTTATTGCATATCATTTATTCAATCTAATCATAGCTATTGAAAGAAAATCTATAAGATTGTTCATTTGAGTCATAAATAACTATTTGTACTTATTCTTTCAAAGCATATTTAATGATTTGAATGTCATCAGTTTCGTGTGCTTTGCTATTCATTATCTCTCTTTAGCTGTCATTTTTATTTTCTTCTTTATTTAATTGAAATAAATAGAAAATTATTATCTTTATCATAACATGATTATTATTTTTAGTAACTTTATTTCTGTGGGGTTTTTTTTTTTTGGTTTTTTAATTAAAAACTCCCCCACCCCCTAATTCCAAGATTCAAGAGCATGATGTTAATCCCAGAATTATAAAAATTAATGAACTCCTTTAGAACTGAATAACTGAAATAAACTTTAAATTTTATTGCTTCAAAGTCTTTATTAGAACTTAAGTTTTCATTGAATATTTATGATAATGAAATTACAAGTGAAAATAAATATGTATTCTTTAAATAATTAATTTTATCAAAAAGTTTATTATAAATGTATGCAAAAATATTTTCATCAAGTTAGGAATGTAAATGTAATCCAACTAGCAGTGTGCTTTTTTAAAAAAGATATATTTTTTTCTATTAGTTTTTGGTTTATATGTAAAATTATTTAAATAAATTACAGCAATAGTTATTTCTCAAATTGATTGGATTAGGATAAGTAATATTAAATCATAAATCTTTATATTTTGAGTTTATTTCAAAATCTGTAGATATAAGAACCTAGGATTTTTTATTACCATCTTTAAGATTTTTAAATGAATGTCTTACTCATGACATATTTTACATAAGTTTTAGATATCTTTTTTTCTTAGTTAATTTTTATAATGAAAGTAATAGGATAAGAAGGTAACTATTATTTAGTTGATTTTTTTAAAAAATATATTTTAATAGTCTATTTTACTTCTTTTGCCACAGCCTTTTTATTTTATTTTTGAAGACTTAATTTAATACTTTGCCTAGTTGAACTTTCTATTACATTCTATTCTTAGCTGTATTTTCCCAATAAAAACAATTTATAGTGAAGATCTTTAGAAAGGAAATAAAATCTGTTTATTCATTGAAAGCATGCTAAAGTTCATCATAAAATATTTTTTAAAGAGTTTTACTGTTTTCATTTCACATGCCCAGCCTTTAAAGATGAATCTTTTTAATAATAAATTCAACAGTATCACATCCAGAAAGCTAAAGACTGTTCCAATTTGTCTTACGATTTTGCTATTATGTTTTTTAGAATTTTATAGTCTTTTTAACTGATTTTTTCTTTCAGTGACTTTAATTTCATTACCATTTATTAAATTAGAAAAATAAAAATCTGTATTATATCTGATGAAATATCTGATCTTTTAACCTGGTAAATGCAGCAGCTGCACATTTGAATCACTGTTGCCCTTCAATATCCAAACCTGCAATTCCACCAAGATATTTAAATTGATTCATATTCTTAAGCTGATATTCATTCATCCAAAGTGAAAGTTGATGAAGATTTTTCTTCAATCAATGATTGATACACATTTGAATATATTGTTAATTATTTACTAAACTAAAATTTAAATTGCAATCAAAACATTCTGTAGACCATTTTTTGAATTGCTAAGAACAAATCTTCACCACACTAAAGGATCTTTCATTAAAATGATAAAATTTTAGTTTTAATAATTTCAAATCAAAAACTCTACTGCTAAATCAATATCATATCATAAATGCCTGCTTCTTGAAACTACCTATGAACTATTCCAAAGGCAGTTGCCACAAAAACAAAGTAGAAGCCAGTACTATATTTTTATTTATCACCAGAATACATTTAATTTTTCTCAATTTTTCACCAATTGTAACAACGCGTTCTCTCATTTCATTATGGAGAAATAAAACCAAGCGAATGTCTAATGACCATTCGTCTATGATTGGATGCATCTGTTCAATAAAATTTTTGAAAGTACTTTTGATGGAATAGATAACAAGAATTATTATACAATAGTTACAAAAGTTTTCATTTATTGTCCTTATTTTTATAAATTGAAATAATAGAAGTATTTTTAAGATCAGGTGACTCATATTTTTGGTTTCACATATTCCTAAAAAAAAAAATTACATTAGTTTTGAACTTAACATATTACAAGAATACTTTAAATTCTGATTACCTCATCACATTTCATTGAGTTAAGTGTGTTTCTCCAAATTTAAATTAATAATTAGACATGATATAACTTTAAGAATTGTCATCTGAATTTTTTTAAGTGATCCATATATTTTTTTCATCTGCTGTGAATATTATATAGTATAGTGTCATCCAAGGTTGCTTCAAAAAGAAAAAAAATCAAAAGTGATAACAATATATAGATCGCTAATTTTTTTTTTTTATAATTTTAATTAGAAATTCATTTTAAGCCTTTGCTTCAGTTAGTCAACTTTTACCAAGCATGAAATTGCTACATTTCTTTTTATCACACATATAAGTATAGGGGATTTGAACTCATATTTTCAAGCACCCTTCAACTATCCATACTATCTCATACACATGACCATATACATGTAGAAAAGATAAATAATCACCAATATACATATTTCATGCTAAACCAGGGTATGGCAATAATATTGGCATCAGCATGGGACTTGGGTTTACTCCAACCTCCAACTTTTTAGCCATCCATGTCATTGAAAATCTGATGATGAAACCCAAAGTCCCATGCTGATGCCAATATTATTGCCATACCCATGTTGATTTCAAGTCACTCTGACCCCTTAAAGTATGAAGATTTGCTATCTTAATACAAACTGAGCATTGATTATATATATATGTGTGGGAGATGATAATCTGGACCAACTGATGAGTGCTGTTTTAGCATGAAATACGTCTATTGGTGATTATTTATCTTTTCTACATGTGTATCATTTGTATGGGATAGTGTGGATAGTTGAAGGGTGCTTGAAAATCTGTGTTCAAATCCCCTATATTTACAGTTAGGCTCCCAGATTTGTGAAGAGTGCCTGGTTTTCAAATATTTACACATCAAGCTTGTATCCTGCACATCCCTCTTCTATGTATTTAAATGGATACGGTTCTATACACGAGGGGTCAGAGTGACTTGAGATCAACATGGGTATAGCAATAATATTGGCATCACCATGAGATTTGGGTTTTCATCATCAGATTTTCAATGATATGGATGGCTGAAAAGTTGGAGGTTGGAGTATATTGAAGCCTGTCCATTAAAGTATGAAGATTTTCTATCAGTATAAATTGAGCACTGATTATAGATATGTGTGTGGGAGATGATAATCTGGACCAACTGATGAGTGCTGGTTTAGCATGAAATACGTATATTGGTGATTATTTATCTTTTCTATATGTGTATTGAGCTGATATTTTAAGTCAGCTCATATATATATAAGCTCACATATTTATAATTTCGTCATAGATATTTTCCGAAGTTAAATAGTTTGTAAAATAAAAATTAACAAATGATTTTAATTTAATGGGAAGGGTAAAATCTTAAACTTTTATTTTTGCTATAGATTTGAGCAAAAATTTTTTAAAAAAAAAAAAGAAAAAAAGATAAAATATAATTTATTGTCAAAAATGTTAAAAGTGTTTAATTAAAAGGGAGAAAACTCGAGAGATAAAAGGGTGGGGGAAAGAAAACAAAATTAGATTGTTGGTAGTAATTAGACTCTATTGTTGAAACTTTCACAAACTAAAAGTATTTGGTTAATAATTGCTGTTACGCTAATTAAAAAGAAAAAAAAAGATAAGAGAAAGAGAGATAAAATCGCTTTTAGAGTAAGTCAGTTGACTTGAGAGACCAGCAAGGACAATAAAGAAAAAAAAAGAGAGAGGCTGTGCTCCGAATCAGAAATTATTATAGAAACTTATTTTGCGGACTCTTGTCAAATGCATAGCGGCTAAAGCTATCAAAACTTTCCCCTTTGGGGAATTGGCCGCCACTCCATCTGAATGAAGCTACCGAAAGAGTCAAGGAAGGGAAAGAAATGTATATCGCTAGCCGGACAACCAAAGGAACATCCATGAACACACCAGAATTCTCATATACAAGGACAAAGGCACGACAAATGGAATGTGAATCTGAAAGTCAGACCACTTCGCTCTGATCGATCAGGGTAATTATAAACTTTTCAATTAATGGGAACTTTAGTTAAAGCGTAATAGAACTTTATTTTTGATTTATTTTTCGTTTATTATATTTGTTACGAATGTTTCAACAATAGAGGTGGGGAAATAAATTTATTCAATATTGTAAACTATTTATGTTAATTCTCGTTAAATATTTTATGAAATATTGGTATGACTGTATATTAAATTATTTAATATCTGTTCGATCTAGAGGGTAACAACAGGGTGGGGGTATAAAAGTGCGCTGCCAAGCAACAGAGAACCTTAGGGCGTTACTTGCTTGTTAGCAGAAAATAAGGGAAGTGTTGAAAGTATAAGAAAACGGAAGACACTTATACGTTCATTTTAAGTTTTTGCAAGTTATTTATTTACCAAATAAAGTGGGGTTTAAAAATAAACTTCAGGAAAGATTATATACTATAAGTCGCCTTTGTATACACACCTGCTAGAATCCGCAGTGTTAGTGTCAGCGCGAGTAAATCCATGGTAGATATTTGGGAAGAATACTTAGAAAGTTAAAAGTATGAAAATCAGAAATTGTAAGTCAGTTCTCTCTGGATCGGGCAGAAATATAATGTTATTAATAATAATAATAATAAAGGAAAGTTTTTTTGTATCCAACGTATATTCGAATTCTTTAATTATTTATAATAATTAGTTAGTGTCCTTAAGTGAAAACCCCGGTCAGATTATAAACAAAATTTGTAATCGGTGAATCGCCGTTCGAAAATAAATAAGACCAGGTTTACGTAAAGCTTCGTGGCCAGGTTCCAAGAGAGAAATCCTTGGTGGCGCACTCGGCGGCGATTCTAATAATTAAGATTCAGTTATTAGGGGAAGGAAAAGAATTGTAGTGTCACAGTATGGTCATGTGTATCAGTTGTATAAGATAGTGTGGATAGTTGAAGGGTGCTTGAAAATCTGTGTTCAAATCCTCTACTTACAGTTAAGCTCCCAGGTTTGTAAAGAGTGCCTGGTTTTCAAATATTTATCATATATGTGCAATAAAATCTAAAGAGAAATTAGAGCATTTTACAATGAATTTTTTTGCAGTAGCTTAAATTTTTTGTTACATGCTCTATTAATGTTTTGCACATTTTATTTATCGTCCAATAATGGTTGTTAAATTGTGTATATAGAGTTTATATATAATTGATATTCAAATTCTAGTATGTGCTAATTTCACTATTGTTAGGTTGCTGATTCATTGTTCTTTTTGGATGTGAAATGAATCATGCCTCTTTGATTAATGCAAATAGTCCCAATGTAAAATAGTCTAATTTACCATAAGATTTTATTATATATAGAAATACAAATTCTCAAGATTGCTTATATATTTTTTTAATTTAATGTTAATTTTTGATTTACATCTTTTTTTATCACTTTGATTTCAAAAATTCTTTGAAAGTATTCTTTAAAAAAATAAGTACATTCTATTAAAATATTATTCAGTTATATGTAGCATATCCTGACTATTGATTTTGTTTTTCTTTGCTGCAAGCCAAAGTCTAGATCTTTAATTACTTCTGATGCTTGACCTTTTTATTTCTTCTGTACAAATAAATTGACTCACAATAAGTAAGACTTTTACAACAATCTCCAGGCAATCTTAATAAGGTCTGGTAACTAGTATAAGACTATTATTTTAAAACTGTAAATTTTTGTTTTTAGCAGATTAAAATAATTTTGATTTTGAACAAAATAATAAAATTACCATCATTTTTTTTTTTTTCTGGCATAACTTTGCTGCATTATAAATAGGTTCTTTTTTATTTGTTACTTTCTGTTGATGTTGAAATTTTCCAGGATGAAAAGAAGAGGTGACAGAAGATTATTTCTTTGCTATTACTTTTTTTAATGATGTATTTTTGATTATAAAATTTTTTTTAAAATATCTACTGTATTAAATTTTTATATGTTATTGCAGCTTTACACATAAGTATGATTTAAAATTGTATATATACTTAAACCTATTTTGTATATATTATCAGCAGTTATGGTATAAGTACATTTTTAATATACCAAGTGTTTTTTTTTTTAAAAAAATTAGAAATAAATCTAATTGCCAGAATGCCATTGATCAGTTTTTAAGGCTTTGCAATTTTGTCTTCAGAATTATTTTCATTAATGTTTTTTTTTTTTTTGCTTTTGTTTTATTATTTTTAATTATACCAAAGCAGTGCCACTTTTATCATTTGCTATTTAGTAATTTGTGATTTGAATTTACAATTTTGTCTGTGCCTATCTATGTAAGCTGTATTGTGAATTATCTTCTCATATTATATATTCACTCAATCATATAGTTGTGGTGTTTGTCTTCTATCTATAACTATTGTTTGTTTGGTTTTTTTTTCATAATTATTTTATTCTAATTTTTGTGTTAATTATTTTTGTTGGCGCCTTACTGTATATAATTTTTCAATTAAATTATATTTTAGATTTATATATTAAAATACAAAGGCTGTGACCTATGCTTTATCAATGTATATGATTTCAAATTTAAATAAAGAAACAAAAAAACATTAAAATTCATAATAAATTTTCCATTTCTGAGGGCTTTATGCAATTCCATTTAAAAACAAGATTGTAAAATTTGTAAATAATTTTTACAATAGAGCACCAACTGTTTTTCCATTTGAAGTGCCATATGCAATCATGTTTATTAATAGAATTTCTTTGGTTTATGTTAAAAGCAAATTCATTTTATTTTTCCTTTATTCTTTCTGAATTTGAAGTGCGTTATTCCGCATAATAAAATGCTTTCTAAGCATAATGTTAGAAGTTTTTTAAAAAAGTTATCAGAGGGGGGGAAAAAACAATATTTCCCTGTGTGTATTTAATTGCTATGAAAATCATGATTTCACTATTTCTTTTTTTTTTTTTTTAAATAAAAATATGGTACAATAAAATTTTTCGTAAGGATGCATGTTTTGCTATATCTAAAAGATGGTCTTAGTGGCTCATTTGCATATGGTATTTATTTATATAATGATTTCAAAGAAAGAATCATAACTGGCTATGAATATGAGAAGTACATCTTCTTGAAAGTGCTCAGCCATTTAATTTAGTTTTCTATTTGTTGTTACAGCTTTACGTTGGAAGTGTGATAGCACGATTTAATATTATCATAATGAATGAATCAGTGGACTAATATTAATAAAATATATATAAGCACGTCTCCTCAATTTATTACTAATAATTATATTATTATTTTAAAATTTTGTTTATAGTGTAATCTTAATTTATATATATATATTCTCACTACACATATAAAAAAATTTCTGTGTTATATATGTGGGTATATTGAAAAGTAATGTGTGCTTGCAATTTGACAATTATTATATATTTTATTCTAAACAAAGTTTATCAACGAAACATTAGTTAATATGCATGATATATGTAAGGGTCTTGGAACAAAATATAACAGATCTAATGGCTTCACTGTATACAGTTGTTTGGTTTTATCCACAGATTAAAGCTTCTGTATGAAGATTTTGCATCAAATTCTGCAGATGTGATAAAAGTATTAATGGAGAAAAAAATTGTTTTAGCATATGAAATTCAAAAATATAAATTAAAAATTTTTTTTTTATTATTATTTTATTTGGCATTTTATTTTATTTTTTACTTAATTTGTTGATATTTTCAAAGTAAAAAGGACTGAGGAAAAAAATTTTAATTCACTATACATGTTTACGAACTTAATATCCTGGTTTAAAATCCTTGCATTTTCTTGCATAACCTTTTGATAATTACTATCTTCTTCATAGGGATCATCTAAAAATCCATACTAAATCAAATAATTAAGATTTATGACCACTACTGTTACATGGTGGTATTGTACACCTAAAATTGTCAAAAAATATATATATATACTTCTTTGTTGTTGTTTTATCAGTTTTTATTCCTAGTATAGTCTCATGTTATTCGACTTTTTAGATTATCATGCTATCCATTTGTTTAATATTCTTATGATTATTTTATACAAAGTGTCAATTAGATTTACAATAATTTGAAGACTTGAGATTTTGTCTAATTTGAACAATTTTAATATTTCCTAATTAAATTATAAACATACTTATTTTATTTTTGAACATTTAAAATATAAATTTAATACTTACTACATTTGTTTGATGTGAGTATAAATATATATTGTTTTTATTCTAATTGATTATTTATTTGAAACCACAAGAGCAAATTATTCTACTTGTTATTTTTCATGCTTTGTTACCAAATGGGAACAAAAAATAACTATTTTTTATCATTTAATTTTACTTTAAATTTTTTTTTTTTTTTTTGATCACATTATATTATTTTATGATCATCATGGCAAGAAATTAAAATAAAATATACAAATATATTTAATTTTATCCCAATGTGTGTTTCTACTTTCATATTTTATTTATCCCCCCCCCCCCACAACATACAAGATTTTTCAATCTGATTGTGTCTCTCTCACCATTATGCCAAATTGTAAGACTTAGTATGTACGGAATCAATTTTAAAATATTTCTTAGAATTATTATTAATACTAATGAAATAAGTGTTTTGGTTTTTTTTTTTTAAATTTTATTTTATAAACTTCATTAGTTCCAAGCTAACACAATATATTCATTTTTAATAAACACATGTATATATAGATATTTGTCTGAAGGTTTGTAATGATGGTATATTATAAGATGTGATATGTTGGACTATTTCCATCATTTATGAGTGAATGTTGAATGCGTAGAAAATTTTAAACTTTATTTAAACTTTCCAAATACAAACAACTTGTTAGTAATAAAACACAAATAGACAATACAAGTTAGTAATTGCACAACGTTTCAAGTAGTATTATTCTCCACTCTTCTTCAGGTGTTGCTGGTCTATATGCACTGTGACAATATTTGCTTAGAAGTTGAACTCGCGCGTTTGCCTTAAATTCGATATTCAAGAATCTAAAGGTGCGAGTTCAACTTCTAAGCAAATATTGTCACTGTGCATATAGGCCAACAACACCTGAAGAAGAGTGGAGAATAATACTACTCGAAACGTTGTGTAATTAACTAACTTGTATTGTCTATTTGTGGTTTATTACTAACAAGTTATTTGTATTTGGAAAGTTTAAAATTTTCTATACATTCAACATTCACTCATAAATGATGGAAATAGTCCAACATATCACATCTTGCATGTATATATATATGTTGTAATTATGTATATATCTTATATAGTTATGTGGGCATATTGTATGTGCATTGTAAATAAAAATTATTTTTAAAATCTTATAAATTTTTAATTTTTTATATTCAGTATGGGTAAAGTGTTATATTTTCAACTATTTGATTAAAATACAGATTTCTGATTATAGTTCTTTAATGAGTTCACTTTTTAGTTTTGGTTTTATAATTTGTAATTTAGTATATTAAAAATTTTTTTTATAGAAATTAGAAATTGCTAGTCCCGGAATGTAACTGATTTAACATATATCAGTAACAAATTCAAATAAATGAAAGACACAATGAACTCAACTACTTTTGATAATATTCATATAGATAATATTTATAATTAATAATACAATCTTTGATATTATCTGAATTATGTATATATTTATGTGTCACACATTTTAACAATTATAGTTAAATTCATTTAACCACATCAGTTAAGATTATAAAACTTTTTATATCTACATATACAGCTGTTATGACATATTAAAATAGTAATAAAGTTAATGAAATTTTATCAAAGCTTTTTTTATTGGTTCACATTTAGTTCTGTACTCCAGCAATCAAAAAGAGTATTTCAAATTTATGTTTCTCTTTATAGATGGCCTCATTTATTGTTTTCTGGAGTATATCTGAACACTGGGATATTATGTACACACTTTAATCCATTTACATTTTTAAATAGATTTAGAATATTTTTTAGAAATATCATAATTTGTTTTAGAGAACTATCCAAAACATTTTAATTCATTTTCTAACATTTATTTGATTTCTATAAACATTAATTTAACTTTCAAATTGTTAATGATAAATTTCCAAATTAACTTTCAAATTGTTCTCTTTAATATTTCACACTTTTCAGAAACATGTAAATTTAATTATCATATTGTCAGTTAAGTTATGTCATGTTTATGCAATCAAAGAATCAAATTCATTCAAATGACAAATTTTTGGTTTTTATTTTCCTCAGCTGTGAATGATTCAAGTAATCATTATCTCTTGCATTGATTGGCCTTAGTGAGATAATACTTTTTTCCTCTTTCAGTTCATTTTAAAATAAATTTAACTCCTACAGAAGTTTTTTTATTTAGGTCCTCTATAGAGATTTATAAAAACTTATGGTGCTATATATCGCAAAGTTTAATGAAAAATCAACTCATTTCTTGAAGAATACATATTTTGTCAATCAAATCTGTCCTCTTAACTAGTCGAGGACCAGTTAAGATCACATCAAACATAGCAGCTCATTGACTATTTAAATAGATTTACAATTCCCAATTTGATATTGAATAATAACTTTAGCAGATTACAAATTTATGTGGTATTTAATTAATTAATACTTATCTATTTAAAGTGTTTATTTAATGGCAAAATTATTTTAAAATGAGATGGATTATATGCTGTCTTGTCAATTAACACTTAACCAATGCAAAGGATGCTTTAGTTAAATTACTGCTAAAATTCACTTTCAAACTTTAATGTGAAATTAAGTTTTGTATTTAAATAGAAACTGAATTGCTATGTTAGGTGATTTTCAGTCTGATTGGCAGAAACATATGTCCTGCAAGCAGTTAGTAGGTTTTTCATCAAACATTGCATTGCATAAGACCATAAATTTATACATGCATAGATATTACATTTAAAAAAATTACCATATTTTTTTAAATAGCTATTCCACTTAGCACAATGATGATCCAATTATACCTATTCATTGTTATGTTTATTTGATTAACTTCTTATTTATTTATTTTGATATATATATAACAAATTGCAATTTATTGGATGTTATAATAAATTGATGTAAGTATAATAAAGTTAGTACAAAGTATTTCTAGATTTTTGAATATCTTAATACTTATTATGTAGGATAGTAAAATGATTTATTCATAATATTATTTTTTATAACTCTTCTCTTTTATATTTAGATGCAATTTTTTATATAATTCCTCCTTTATTTTTCTTACAGTCGACACTGTTAGAAAAATAAAGGAGGAATTATATAAAAAATTGCATTTAAATGTATAAGAGAAGAGTTATAAAAAAGTAATATATATGAATATAAGAAGAAAAATGCAAAGAAAGCAAGAAGATATAAGAATAATAACACTTCTAGGAAAATGATTTATAAAGAAATAAGTTAGAATATTGATAAGGATTGATTACAGTATAAAAATTGCTGATTAAAATAGGTTAGTAACATTATATATTTGAATGATAAAATGATGACACCAAGATGCTTTCATCCATATGTTTTTATGTTGTATGCATGCTAAATTCTTTGCACAAAGAAAGTTTAACTTAGTACTCTGTTGGCCAAGCAAGTACTACTGCTGCTGTAGTATATGACATCAGTAATAATTTTTATTATTAATAATTATTTTTTAATAATATGTGTTTGTTTTAATTTATTTACTGATAATATGTCAAATCCACTCAGTATTTTAGTGTCTTAATTTACTCATTAAAATCTTTCTTTTAAATAACTAACAGTTCTACTGTCATACTTAACTCTTCACCTGCACACACTTTTTAATTTAAAAGTATATAAATATATGTTAACTTTTCTTCCCAAATATAAATTGATTCACTAACTAATAAACTAGTAGTAAGACCAAGCAATGGTTGTTGATGGCAGTATAATGATTTTTTTTTCTTTCTCTTTGACCAGATTATCCATTAGAAATAGGGATTTGATTTTCTTTTCACTTATTTTGAAATCTATTAAATATATTTGTCCCTCTGAAATTTTTATTACTTTTTTTCCCCCCAGGATGATTTTTACTGAATGTTCTCCAAATCTCTGCCCATGTGAAGACCAGTGCTCCAACCAGAAAATCCAGAGACATGAATGGTGCCAAGATCTTGAGCGGTTCATGACTGAAAATCGTGGGTGGGGAATCAAAACAAAAACTCCACTTAAAGAAGGTACATTTTCTTGTAAAATTTTAATAATTGTGTTATTATTATTTTTTTAGTCTTATAAGTGTTGGTAACTTTTTTATTATATTTGTTAAATTATATATAAATTAAAAGGGTGTTTTCTGATACAGAATAATTTTATTTTTGCATTTATATGGAAGTAAAACAAAAATATTTTTGTGCTGTTAGAAATTTTTTTATCAGATAATTATTTTTGTGCAATTAAATTTATAAAGCAGGGCAATATGCAACATCTGGCTTTCGGGCCTTATAAGTCCTGCAAAGTTTTGGCCTGCCAAGGGACCCACAGTCAGGACATGAAATTCAATAAATCTAGTAGCTTTTTTTTACAGCAATAAAAATTTATATTACGTGGTGCAGTATACAAAAAAGTCATTAAGAATCAATGACATGAACATGGAATAAGCTGCAAATTCAGAATGCAAGGTTAGAACAGTGAATACAGTAAAACAATCTTGCTGCTGGCTATACACACTGGATAGTTATTAAATCTTAAGTGGTGCAACTTTCTACAAATGGTAACTGCAAAGCAAAATAATCTTTTCATGATAGCTATTAAAATGTAAATTATCTAACATCCTATAAAGACTAACTACAAAGCAGAATAATCTCATCTCTGGCAATACACACTAGATATTTTTATTAAATCTTAAGTGATGCGACATTCTACAAATAGAAACTATAAAAACAAAATTAATTCTCATAGTTGACAAACGCAGTGACAAAGCAAAATAATTTCATTGCTGAAGATACTGTTTGAGTTTTGTAAATATTACATAATAATGATAAATTTCACATATTGAGGAAACATTCATTGAAATATGCATCTGTGTTTGGAAAAACTTATTTCTATGAGCAATTTTTTTCAAAACTTACATTGCAAAGAGTCAAACTGCACTTTAGATTGACCAACACAAACTTGGAAAAGCAATTACAAGTAGCATCTTCATCAATATCAGCTAGCATTACACGTCTTACCATAAAGAAACAGTTTCAGCCATCACTTTAGGGATGATGAATATAGCAGTCTAATTTTTAACACGATAATTTTATATGGCCTGCGAATGCTCTTATAAATATTCAAACTATCCTTGGAAGAAAAAAGGTTTCCCACCCCTGGTCTAAAGAAAATTAAAATTTTTTTAAAAAATTATTTAGAGAAATTTATTTTTGTAACATAAAACGTTTTGTTTGTTTTTTTTAGGGAAAAAAAATACATTGAAATAAACCTGATAATTTATAATTGATGGGATTAAATTTTGCAAAACATAAATATTGAAACAAGAGATTATGTAGTTGATTTATGTTAACATTAAAGTAGGTTGGATATAATTTCTACTTTTAGATCAAATTCTAAATTAGGCACAATCAATAAAGGTTTTAATTAAAGAATAAGCCTGGGCATAAGTAGACCATCTATGACAGGGGAGAGTGTGTGTCAATTCTATAGACATATGTGAAAAGTAGTTTCTTCCACAATATCATATATATAAAATCACTGTATTATTTTTATTAAAGAATTCAAATACTTCAAATGTAAATGCAAAAAAATAAATAATAAATATATATTAAGTCATTACATGGTGAATTTTTTTATATGTTGTCACTATTATATTTGGATGTATTATTATTAATTCATATACATTTGAGTTAACAGCATTGTGATTTATTAGAACACATAGTAATAATTCAGCAATATACTAAATATTTTTTCATTACAAACTTATTATGTTTTTGGATCAGCCATAACTTGTTGGAAATTTAAAAAGTATTACAAGAAAATATTAAGTAATAATTATAAATTTTAATGTTTGTATGGCCTGTATATTAAATATTCTTATAATAATCAAAAAAATTTACTCATTAGTTTGTTTTATTTTTTCAATTGATATGATTTAACTTGAGCATTTAGATAAACTAAAAAAGTTAAAACAAAAAATGGTATTCTCATGAATTGTTTGTATTTATTGATCAATATTTTTATTTTTAATTTGATTTTAAAATGTATGAATATTAATTAATTTACTATATTGTGTTTGTTATTATTTAAGTAAAGAATAACTCATGCTGTTCCGTGTTTAGAGTCATGGTTCATGGGTAGATGCTAGGGTTCAAGATTGGTTCACAGATCACAATTAACATACTCAAATTTCATGTGAATTCTCAATTGATAAACTGTTTAATTATTTATTTACTTCTGTTAAAATAATAAAATCTTGAAGTTATGCAAATTTTAAAAATGCTCATGATTTTGCTCAAATTAAAACAATTTCAAAATATCTGATTAATTCCTTCTATCTAGTACTCCACTCTAAATAAATCTAATTTTCATTATTAGGAAGGGACTTAATATTTTTCACACTCTTAATTTTGATCCTAGAATGAGATCTAGCACTAATAAAAAAAAAAAACTAATATGCACAGTTAGAAAAAAAAATTATTTTTTTTTTACGATGGTAACTACAATGAGGTTATTTTCAGTTTTAAACTTTGCTTGATGGAGGGAGGGGTAAATATTTTTTTTAATTATTTCTTTAGCAATTGATATGTAAAATTTATTTATCAGACAATATTTTAAATTATATATTAGGATTTTTTTTGTTTAATTTTTGAAAATTTCTGATTTAAGATAGAAGATCCACAAATATAAATTATGCTTGCTTTAGTCCAGAGGTCGCCAAAGTGGTCTATATAAACCCCCAGGGGTCTATTTAACAAAAGTAGCGATCAATTTGAGCCAGGGGGTCGATTGGGGGTCGAAGGAAAAACAATTCTTAATATGCAAATCACACATATTTTTCATAAAACTATTGTTACACAATATAAAATTATTTTAATACATGTTTAAAATCATATCGGCCTTTCAAGCCAAATTGTGCAAACACTTTTTTATGTTTAAAATCATAAAATAAATGTACAAACACAGTACCTATTAGATAGTTTTATTTTAATTAACTGAAAATTACTTTTTTGGGGGTTGATGGAGATTTCGAAAAATTATATAGGGGTCTATGATCAAAAAAGTTTGACGACCCCTGCTTTAGTCAGTGTCACTAAAAATAATACTAGAAATGCTTTCAAAACAGTAACTTGTAGATGTCATAATTTGCATTATGTAATACAGAACAAAATGTTTAACAGTATTAGTATTATTGCTTGTACATTCTGACCAATTTGGTAGTATTATATTCTTGTCTATCCATGATTTTAATTATTTTGCATAAATAAATTTTTTTTAGATATTTTGATTGTTTAGATCATACTGCATCTGTATATATAAAAACTGTACATGCTTTCAATGTCTGTTACGATATATTTCACATATCTTTTTATATGTGTGTCAAAAATGTAGCACAATATCCTATTGTTGGCAAAGTTAAATATCTACAACACAGCCTGAAACAAAATATCACAATATGGGAGACAACTTCATATTTACAACTATAAGAATAGTTATTAGGGAAAATTGTTTGTCACAATTGAAATAGATTAATTAACCAGTGCTAAAGTTTCTAAGTTATGATAATGTTTAATTGGGAGAGTTGCATAATAAAACTAATATACTATTTATTTAGAATTGTAAATAAATTTATGGATTGAGGAAGTTTTACATAAAAAATAATAATAATATTTAAGTTATAAATTAAAAAAGAAAAACATACATGAATTTATTATTTATTTTGTTTTTTTAATTTTTTACTTATAAAAATAAAATTTAAGTAGTTTTTGAAATAAAACTTGGCTGGTGATAGTTTTATCATAGAAAATGATTTTTTTTTTTTTAACTAAATAAGATTTTTTTTTATTACATTTCCAAATAAATGGTAATGAAGATTTAGCATTATTTTTCATTAATCAAGAATTTTCATTTTTATAAACATTAGAGTAGTAGTTATATATATATATGTTTAACTCTTGAATGAATTGTGCATTAATGCTATTTAAACAAATCAGCTAATTAGTTTATTCATAACATCAGTTCACCTTTGATATCACCAACCAATCAACTTTGTCCATATAATTGTTTCATGACATCAGCACCACTCTTCAGCTGGCAATTAGCTCATTGCTGATATTGATTGCAGTTAAATATACAATGTGCTTTCCATATAAATACCAAACTCAAAATCTGCTAGATTTTAAAGCAAGGAGTAATCTTGACATTTCTTAACTATTCCTTAATAAAATTAGACAAACCAGCCAATCAGTGATTCATTAATATAATCTTACCAACTTTGATTGATGACATACTAAAATAACTAATTAATCAACTCTTCCAGAACCACTGTTTTTTGCCAGTCAACACTGAGTCATTGCTAGAAATTTAAAAAACTATATAAATTCCTCTTACTAACTTTGATATCATATTAATCTTTTCTAGAACAATTAATTATCTTGCGTATCAAAATCATTCTTCCATTATTTGCAATCCTACTACTAATATTCTAACATATTGTTTAAACTTTTATCAATGTAAATACCAAACATACATTTTAAAGCATTGAAATACTAACATTCAGCTAGTTGCTAATTAAAGAGCTAATTGGTTAAGGCTTTTTTTTTTTTTAGCCAAGGGTAAATTACCAATGAATTGATTTGCTGATTTGTTTAAACTTTGTTAAGAAATATTGCCAGTTTGTCATTTTGCACATCTGATTTATGTTATAATTAATGTCTAAAGTAATTTGTAATTGTTTTGTACTTTGCCTTAGGCTATTCATTTTACACTTTAAATACTTAATATTTAAAATTTACATTATGATTTGATTCATGAATTAGTCTTTAGTTTAATATTTATATGGGAAGATTTTGTATATTATGTTAGAATAGTAGTGGTAGACTTGCTACAACATGAAGAATAGAATTGATGCAACAAAATTATCTTACCATAACTACTTGGTTTGTTATTTTAGTTTAATGTTATATCAAAATTAAAAAGAGTATGTTGCCAATGAATTGATTGTATTGTTTGCTTAAATTTTGTCTAATAGGTCATTTATGTCATAATGAGTTATTTATGTTTAAAGTGATAATTTGGTGTTGTTTTAAACCATGTGTTTTTATAAAAAAACACTTGATTTTTTTTTACATTTTTTTTATTAATCACATTTTCAAAAATCTCATTATTATTAATATTTTGAATTCAGTTGCTTATTGGAAACAATGATTTTGTGTTTTAAATATTTTTACTTTGCTTTTTGACAGTTGTTCATATGCTTGTCCAGTACTCAGTGCCAGAGGCTTTTTTGTTGTTGTTGTTTTATAATTCAATAAATGTCATTCAGAAACAAATCCTTTAATAAACTTAAGTTCGACCAAGATGATTTACTTTAAAAGAGCTCATTTTTTAAGAATAATTA
Source organism: Epiperipatus broadwayi (assembly GCA_028023455.1). NCBI lineage: Eukaryota > Metazoa > Onychophora > Udeonychophora > Euonychophora > Peripatidae > Epiperipatus > Epiperipatus broadwayi. Next base: position 916,598 of record JAQFVV010000105.1, on the reverse strand, counting down.
TTATTTAAGTAGTGGCTACAAAATCTGAACCATAATTTGATTTGATACTTAATGAACTGACTTATTTTTATACTGGTAAGAGTCCAACCCTTCTATATAGAAATTACCAATTTCTCTATCTAATTTCCCATATCAACAATTGGAAATTCCTTCTATGTACAGGTCATATATTCATAGTTTGCCTATTATAAAGAAATTCAATTGTTATAACTTTATATTTTATGTCTTGGGTCTTTGTTTAAGTAATCTAAATAAATACAATGAAATCAATGAGAGGAAGACTAGATATGGCATTCTTTTGATGAGATAAAAAATGAGAACAGAAAATGTCATAGAACCAAGTACTAAAATGTTATTAATTCAAAAGTCAAGTATGCAGAATGGAGAATCATTTTAAAAAATGCAAATTAGCCAATAGTGATGATGAGGGTAAAATGATCATCTTGATCTATTAATCTTTTTTCTTTCAAAAACTATATTATCATGATAAATTTTACTTTTCATTTATTTATATTAGGGTGTTTTAACAAAGGGTATTATCTTATAGAAAAAATACTTAAGGAAAAGGACTCTTTTGAATATAGTGGATTTCAAAATTGAATATATGGATGTAATTAATTACAAATTATCCTAATTATGCAAAGGAAAAGAATTTATTTACAAAATCCATACATTATTTTAAACATTCATCTATTGATTCCACGTCATTAGTTTAAAAACTATATTAAATGCTTTATTTATATATCTATTCACTTGATTCTGATACTTTTCACAAAACTGGAACATAAAATTGAACTCACTCTTCAGGTTGATTTCATATTTGTTTCAAGGTAATAAAATGTGGATATCTTTTATAGTGTAATATTATGCCATTGCTCAATGATTGTTGTTTAAATCAATGCGTGGAAGATTTTATTTATTGAAAAGAGAACTGAATAGTGAAATTTTTATATCGATGCAAATCACTTTGAAAAATTACACAAATCATGTCCAATAATTCAAGGGAGCACAAATAAATTCAGTTGTAAGAATGCAAACCTTGTATAATGTATTAATATGACATTGCTCAATAATTAAGTCAAATGCAAGGAAGATTTTATCTATTGAAAAGAGAAATTAATAGTGAAATTTTCATATCAATGTAAATCACTTAGAAAAATTACACAGGTTATTGGAAATCATGTCCAATAATTCAAGGGAGTACAGATAAATTCAGTTGTAAGAATGCAGAATGAAATCTATATAAAGAAATGAGATAAAAGAAAGTTTTACAAATGCTATAAAATCCAACCAAATTATATTATAAAGATTAATACAAAATTTGCATCTGAGATTAGTAAATCTCTTTTGGAGTGTAACTATTCTTAGAGAATTAAGAAAAGCAGACTATCAGGGATATAAATCAAATAATAAACATACACAAAAAAAGAGATAATTTAAGTAATTAAATTTACTTTTGTCATTGAATATGGTCTAATTCCATAAGACTTTCAAACTGTGTAAGTCCTAATGTTTTTTATCTAATATTTTTATTGATGTAGTGTTTTCTTTTTTTGGAGGGGGGGGGGATTTATGTATCTGATAGCCTATTTTTTCAATGCCCTGTGAAGGGACACAATCCAAAAAGATTTACTTATCACAGATGCAAAATTTGCAGTAAATCTTGATATACACCTAGGTCTCGTTTTACGTGATAGATAGGTTCCTCAGAAAACACGCGCAAACGAAATCGCGCAAAAATAGACGTAACTTACATTGAAAAGGGGGGGATGCTGTCTGTGATTTTTCAAAATTCGCGTAAAAGCAAAGCACCAACGTAAAATTACTTTAAAATTCGCGCAAAAAAAAAAATAAGGAAATAAAATATGACTAATAAAAAATTGATACAAGACAAACTTTTTTTTATAAATAATATTTAATTTTATTCAAAACAATATATTTTTTTATACACATTTTAATTATTATCGCTATTTGCCAAAAAAAAACACGTTCGTTTGCAAACTGAGGAAATACAACTAGCGCCAACTTCACACTCATGTTGTGTCAACGGTTTTCTGGTGACAACGTAATTAGTAATTAATCTAACAACTAAAAATTAAATTCTTATTTTTGTCTTCAATTTTCAATTTTAATTGTGCCCACTGCTATTACTCAGCTTTTAAAAATAAACTTGCAGACACTAAATGATTAATAATTGATTACGTTAACACGCACAATGTTTGAACAAATTTACATTATAATCTTGTAAAATTTAATGTGTGGAAATCATGATTTTAATTTTATTATTGCATAAAATCTTACTATTATAAAGCACTGAAAATATTGAAATTACTAAGATGAAAGTCGAATTCCAATAATGTGCTATTACTTTCAATATAATGTAAATGCTCGAAATTTATTATTTAAAGTAATAGCGCATTATCGGAGTTTGACCTCCGGTGAAACATGAATCGCGTAACTTCAAAATCGTGTTAAATAAGTCCGCATAAAAAGAGACCCAGGTGTACTTCAATGTGAAAGTCCTAGCAATTAAAAAGGCTAATTTTATTTTATCACTTTTATTTATGTGGGTTTTCAAAGGTTTATCTAATTTATTTTCCAATTTTTTCTCACAATTACATTTTTCTACAAACTTTTGAATATTTGGATATGATTTTTCAGAGATTTGCTTTGACATAAAAATTTCATTATTAAATTGCATTTTTCAATATACCAATAATCTTCTTCTTTTTGGTATTGCTTTTGCTTTTGATATAATCAGAATACTCACTAAGAAATGACAAATTAAGTAAGTATTCAAATTTTACAGTTTATTATTTCATAATTTGAAGATAAAGTGAAGTTTGCAGATATCTCTGTATAGATAGATGCACTGATTGAAACATCTAATATTGTTTTCTTAATATATGATTTGATGGATGATTGTTTGAAATAGTGAATGTATTCATAAATAAACTCTTTTCCTTTCAATAATTATGATTAGCTCATAAAATTTAATCACATGTATTTTCAATTTTGAGAAACATTGTACATTGCAGTAGTATATGAGGGTACAAGATGTTATATTTCAATAATCGACCACACATTAAAAAAAATCAATTTATTTATATCCACAGCCAGATGCCTTATTTAATCGATGCTCTTGTTTGCCATCAATTTAACCGTAATGGTAAGTCTAATTTGTATGGATACAAATTAGAAATGAAGAGAGAAACAGATGTATGAAGTATCTATGCAAAAAATGTAATCACAATATTGTAGCTCAACCATTGGTTTGCCTCACCATAAATGATATAACCTGTTAATCCAATTCATAAAAAGATAAAATAAATTTTTGATAATAAAAGAAATATTTAAAAATCAACTATTTTCTTTAGGAGGTTAATTTCTCAAGAGTAGTTAGTATAATATATTAAAATGTAACTTATTATCTAACCAGAGATGTCTTCCTTTTATTTATCTATCTAACATGGTATATTATACAAATAGAATCCATGAAAAATGAATAACAGAATATCAGAATCAGGTGTAAATTCATTCATTATAGCACCATATATTTGATTAATTGTTATAAAGGATAAGCAATTGAGAGTTTTGCGACAAAGATATCGAATAGATATGCTTAACAGTATGTAATAATTCACTATCAGATTTAAAAATTTATTGATAGTAGAAATAAGTATACTAATCCAAAAACTTTTTTAAAAAAGTACTCTAATATTGTACCAGTCAAAAATGTATGTCAATCCAACAAGACTTAGAATCACATATCACCATCTCTCTGTTTGGCACAGGGTGGCACTACTGTATGGAAAGACTTAGAATCTGAGGAAAAGTACCCCGGATCCAATCATGCCCGAGATACACAAGTCAGGAGCAATCATGAATTCTAGCTTATTTGCCTATTCCCTAAATCTATAACACTATGGTCAACACCTACCATGATACCACATAAATTCCTTATTTCCGGGCTCGGTGCTAAAATGTTTTACATGAGATCTCAGCTGATGATGAGATGTTGAGTGAACCCGAGATGTAATTTAAAAGACATATATAAATATATTAATCAGATTAAGTTTAAATATGAATATTTATTATCACAAAAGATTAATACGATTATATATATGACCAACTCCTTACAATGTACACTTTATTTTAATTACAAACATTCAACAATCTTGAATCAATTATTTTCATATTGACAGGTATAGATCTAGTGCGGTCTTATACGAATTAAAGTATATTCAAAAATCAGAATTTATTTATTTTTACGTAAAATGTTTATTTGGATGGTTGGTGGATGTTCTACACATTAAGAAATTACATATAAACGGGGTTTTGCTATTTATATAACTTGGCTAGATTGCCCTTGGCATTACGATACATATATTTATTCAGCATTTATTGCGTTTATTTATTACATTGAAACAGAATACATTGGGATTCGTAAGTGTACTAAAACAGATATTTATTATACGTTTTCAACATTTAAAGATCAAATATTTTGTTAAACTTTATGAATATGATAATGGCTTATTTAAAAGAAGGAGAAGACAGCTTCATAATGGTTGGCACTAAAAACTCCAACGAAAAATATTTAAAGATCTAAACGATTCATTTTTACATATCATTACATTATATTTTATTAATCAGGCGGGGAAATGAAATATAAAGAATTGGGGAGCTAACATATATGTGATTGAAGAGAAATACGGCAACTTTAGCCGAGAACAGCTCATCATTCTTTTTTTGGATGATGGTATGCCCACTTCAGGTGAAGCAATACCTTATGGAGAGGTAAGTAGGAAGTTGCTATGGTCCACTGTACAGTGATGCATGCAGAGCTTCAACTACACTAATTCGCTTGTTCCAGGGCGTAGATTATACCCTTGTTTTGAACAAGAAAAGAAACCTTGAGATTCTCTGGAGTGACAGTATAGATGAATTTGAGCAAGACAATAACATATATTTAGAAGAAGAATGCCAAACCACAAGAGCCTTTGGGATCCTCCGGAGCGAAGGTACGGACGGACCAGAACAAAATATATATATATGACATATGCTAGCAATGCGACTACAATGACATGAAATCATTTATTTTAATAGTAAAATAAAGCCTTAAATGATTTACTAAATACATAATGACATTTAAATAATGACCCATATACGATCAAGTCACTAATAAGTAATTAAAATTTATAATTAATAAAGCATGCATTTTTCCCCCTTATTGAATCGATCCCATTTTATTTAACATATATAAAAAAACAAATTCATGCACTTAAGAGTGCGACTAACAAAATAAAATGGGTCGCCAGCCTTTGGCAATGATGATTAAAATAAAGAAATATAAAATCAAAACAAACACCAAGATCCACACAGATTGGAAAAATATTTATACATCTTGTATAAATTAAAAATAAAACCTATTTTAATGCATATATTCATTAAAAGGGAAACTTAACCTTGCGGGCTATTTAAAAATAAATAAAATGAAAGAATTGATTACTTTCTTCACCCCTATCCCACAGCGGAACATAGATGAAGCTTGTAAGACTGGGTTTGATTGACATTTATAGATAGAACTTAAGCGAAAATATAAAAATATCAATAATAAATTATTACCGCACTAAATTACAGGAATAATAAGAAGCGTAAGTTGGATGAAAGAATATACATTAGGATTAGTTTAGGTTGTAGAGAATCGATATGCAGAAACTAGAAAGTTAGGTTAACATACTCGCCGGTTAGCATGTTAATAGAGATTCAACGTAAAAAAAGAAAAAGACATTAATTTTAAGATCAATTAGTTAGAATTCATGTAAGGCGATTAAAATGACTTTTGGGGCTTGTTATCTCGTGATCCTCCAGAATGGTGGTGTGGATGAATCTTGTGTTGAGGCGGCATTCCTTGACTTTTGGGGCAGGCAGATTCTAATCAGGTAGAAGGCATTAATTCTTGGCCTCGGTGTTTCTCTATCAGTACAGGCATTTTTAAATGGAAGGAGCTACACCATTGCATGGTGAGGAGATGGGCTAAAGTTGAGGGAAAGGTGGCTTGGGCCCCTCTACTTGAATACTATTTCAAAAAATCAACAAACGTGCAGTAGTTTAGCGAAAGCAGACCAGACTCTCATACAATAGATTTTCAGCCCTATTTATACATCTATCAAAGTATTTAAAGAATGATTTTAGTTAGATTCCTAGCCCAAACATAATCTTTAATCTAAAGAAATATTTTTTTCCTTGTTACGGGAGATCGTTAGATAACTGTACAAAAATAAATTCAAATCAATTTCCAGATTGGAAATAGATTTGACCAAAATGTTTGCAACTAAAGTAAAATCTATTAGCTTTGTTTTAATTTTACTTTCATTAAAACTTGAATTATAATTTATTTTAAAACCCTGGAACAAGATAATGGTCCACCCCTTTTAATTACTCTTGGACAATCAACAGTTGCATCTTTCATCTTAAATTTTTATATGATTACAAAAAAAAATAATTATAAAATATACAAAATTATTTACAACATTTAATATCTGTAATTATATATATATGCCTCTGTAATATATGTATATATCTGAGACATATCTATTGATGTTAATAATACTAAAATAATTACAGGGAATTTTATTCAACTTATGTTTATAAATTTTTTTTATACGCTTCTCAGAAATACACTTACAACTTATATATATATGATTAAAAGGAGCGGGACGACATGTAGGGTTTGATATTGGGCTAGTGCTGGTTAAGTGGTAGAATAATGAAGCTCAATCTTGGCTAGGTTTGACCGCTTCAGTATGTATATACATAACACGTTAAAACAAAATTATTAAGTAAAATCCAGTTAAATTTCATAAAAGTGCAACTAAATCTCAATGCTAAATAAAATAAAGACATACATCATGTGACTTAATTTGATAAGCTTGTGATTATAAACTAAAATACAGAGTGTGCTAATAGCTCTAACAAGCTTTATCGATAAATGCCTCAAAAAAAAGTATTTAAATGTAGAAATTATCACCAGACCAGTTTTTAGCTATTGACTTTCCTCAGTGAGATGCTAGGATATTTCAGACATTAGATCCAAAATACCAACTCAAAGCCAGCATTTGTCTGATAGTTAACTTTTAAATTGGATTTGAAGACATATAGGTGTCTGAAAATGTCAATTTTCTACTTAAAAGTTAACTATCAGAGAAGTGCTGGCTTTGAGTTGCTATTTTGGATCTAATGTCTGAAATATCCTAGCACCTCACTGAGGAAAGCCAATAGCTAGAAACCGATCTGGGGCTAGGGATAATTTTTATATAGAGATTTTACATGCTTTATCTTGCGGCATTTATCGATAAAGCATGTTAGAGTTATTAGCATACTCTTTATTTTAGTTTGAATTTCATTATAAAAAAATAGCCCAATTTTCTCACTTCTCATAAATTTATTTTATTGTATAATAAATTATGTATGTAGATGGTTATGTATGTATATATGACAATAATAAAAATTTACATCATAACGCAAATATATAATATTTTGTAATAAAATCATATAAATACATACTGGATAATTTTATAACTAATTAGTCTCTAAGCTGGGGATGTATTTAAATGATTGCCTTGGTATTGCATCAAATACATATGACACAATAAATTAAAATACAAAGCATTTTCTAAGTAGTTCAAAAGTATATCATCTTAAATTATATATAGGAATGCAATAAAATTTCACTGCTGGCAGAAACTATCATTTTAAATTATATTCAAACCTTTCATGAAACACTTTTATTTCACAAATGTGAACATCTTCACCACAAGAGTTATTTAATAATAATGTGTAAACACTTAATACTTACTCACTCTAGTAATCACAATTCAACCTGATCATATATATGTAAGAAAAATTTTACTTCAACTTTATACACCTGGGTCTCGTTTTATGCGGTAGATAGGTTCCACAGAAAACCCGCATTAAAAAAAATCACACAAAAATAGACTTAACTTACCTTGAAAAATGGGGGATAGGTTCTGTAATTTTCAGAATTTGCATAAAAGCGAAGCAACAATGAAAAATTACTTTAAATTCGCATTAAAAAAACAAGCAAATAAAGTATGACTAATAAAAAATTTCAAATATTTGAAAAAAATTAATACAAGACAAACTTTTTTTATTAACTACAGTATTTAATTTTACATTTTTCATACATATTTTAATCATTACCGCTAGCATTCGTTTGTAACTGGTAAGAAATCAATGTGATGTGATGTATTGTGGCTTCTCGTTAAACGAAGTCAAGAATCTCTCAGCAATTATGCCCAGAGAAACATGTTAGCCACTTTATTTTTATTCGTAATGTGATGTACAACTAGCACCACTTTCAGTCTTGTGCTGTGTTAATGGTTTTCTGTTTCTGTATTAAAAAAATGAGATCGCAATCAAAACAAAAAGATTATATACATTACCATTAGAAAGATTATTTTCAGTTTATAAAATCTTAATTTTTTATTTTAAAAATCTAAAATATTATTTATTTCTGTTATATATAGCAATATGTTTTAAAAGTTTAAATTTTTTGAATATTTATTGCGATATTTTTATATGTAAGTATTAATCTATTATTATTATTTACTCATTAGTATAAATAGGTTATTTACATATAAGCTAAGATTCTCAATATAGCTTCAGGCCATATTCACATTAGCTGCTAATATAATGTTATATTTTTGAAGAAAAAAAAAAGTATTTCAAGTCAAAATAAGTTATTAATAATCTAAATTTCTTGATATCTAATAAATATAGTGAAATGTGAAAGATATTAAGAAGAAACATTAATCGCATAACTTCAAAATCGCATTAAAATAATCCGCATAAAACGAGACCTAGGTGTATTAAATTATATTTATATACAGCCACATATTTTAAAAGGTTTGCTATTTTGTTTTGGTTTAAATTCTTCAAACAGAAACTAAATAGATAAAATAAACTATGACTAAAATTAAGGCAGTATGAAGAAAATGTTTTTTTTTTTTTTAGTTTTTACTTTAAAGAAAATAATTTAAAAAATAATAATAATATGTTGAAGAAAATGGTTCCATCATAATAAGTAAAATGATTTAAAATAAGTTCATATTTATTTGAGATAGTGACTGAAGATGTCATAAAAATTATATTGGTTAAGAATTATAAAGACAACTCTGGATAGTTGGAGGAGAGATTTTATAAATAGGTAAATGGTTTATGCAAATCAAATAATTTAATGTGTATATATTTATATATTTCATTGATATTTTCAAATCACTGTCTTTTTCATCAATGGTGATAAACTATTAAAAAGAAAATGTATCAGTTGCAAAGATTAATCATATCAAACAATTATAATGTGAGTAAATGCATACATAGGATTACATGGCTTTCATATCCCACCCACCCCTTATATTAGTACAAGCTATTTCTAAAATAAAATTATCAAATATTTATTACTTTTATGCCAATGCATATATCAAATGGTCTTTATTAATCAATTTTAAAAGAGATTTGTTAATTTAAAATATTTATTTTCTATAAGATTATTGGTTTAATCACTTTATTCTACTCCATATTAATTTTTTGTAAGATTTATTGGAATTAACAGCAAAATTTCATAAGTTTTAAATTATTATATGAGGTGATGACTAAGCAGAACACAGAATGCATAACAAATAAATCTGAAATTTTTTTGCTTACAGCAAGGAATTCCAACACATTTTCTTTTAATTTCACAAGTTGTTTCATTCCATAGGCTATGTCGTAAATATAATTGATAAATATGAAATTGGAATGCATGGTTGACAGTCAGCCCTTAACTCCTGTATTACATACATTTTATAAAATTTTAGACATCTTGATAATTAGGTAACTAACTACAGAGAAATAAATTATTTATATCATTTTATTTGAATATCAGAATTTCAGAAGCGCTTATAATCATATAGAAAATTTCATTTCAGTTTGACTGTAATTATTTGGCTACTAACTAAAAAATAATGTAAAAAAAAAAAAATAGTAACATCTTAAAAAAATGTTAATAACTTTATTTTCAATAATTTTCATGTAAAAAGTATAGTTCTGAAATAGATGTTTCAAATAAGAATAGAATAGTATTAATTTTTCTGTGAATAACTTTCAAATTGGCTATGCTAATAAGGTTTGAAAGTATTGTTTTTTTAAACAAGTCACATAAAATATAAATAAAATTTTAATTAACTCTTCCACACGCAGTTTCTCCACACGTAATTTGTTCAATTCTTAAAGTAAATGAAAGCCAAAAGAAATTGATATGCACAATTCCAAAATATTGTTTTGTATGTGCATGTGTTTATTGTCTAAGGACCTGATTATGAGTGTGTCTGTGGATATATGTGTACTGTGCTAACATATATGTATTGGTATGTACACATACAAATATAATGTATTCATTTAAATTTAATTTCAACATCCAAGTAATGCCGTATTATTTTTTTTAAATAAATAAATAAAATATTAAAATTCAAACTGACGACTCTTGGAGTGAAATTTTGGGGTTTTTTACCCGTAAATCCATTAATCTTCATAATATTTATGATCAGAATTTATTAGGCCTACATTTTTCAAATTCTAACTATTCTTATTTTTTATATTATATTGCATAATAAAAATCATTTATCAATATTATTGTCTTTCAAAATCATAATTCTAGGATATATAAGTCTATATTTTGAATACTTTTCAGCTGTTTCTTTTTTCAGACATTGACTAACTTAAGATAGTAAAAACAAAAAAATGGAGGTTCTTTACTGAATCCTGTTTATAAGGAAGAAAAAGTAATTGGTCTTCAGTATTGAAAGCTAAAATTGCTTGTCTAGGGAGATGAATGGTTAATATTTATATTGAACTGAGTGTGCATAACAGTGACAATTGCAGCAGGATATAATATTTGATAGATAGTGGGCACATTAGAATATTCACATATATCCAAATATCTGGTGAAAATCGCATTTGATAGCATTAAGAAATATGAATAATGGTTGGAAATGTTAATCTATGATTATTTGGCCCATATTTTGAACTTTTAGCCATGATTGTGAATTTCTAAATTTGGAAGACATATCTGCCTATGTTATTAAATATTTTTGAAAGAATCATTATCCAAATCTTTTTTCGGACCATCATCTTTTTGAAATCTTATTACAACATCTAAAATCCATAGAACAGTTTAGTTGATTGTCTAGATACTTGCATTAAAGACTGGTTTGCACTTTTAAAAATATGCAAGCAAAATTGCTTATGTTATGCTTAAGAGGAATGCCCAAAATATGATTTGCATTTTGAAGCTTATCACCGATACTTTTAATGAAGTACCCAACAAAAAAAAAAAAATATTGAATATGGCATGCCAAGTTTGATCTAAAGCAAGTCAATAATACTGTTCTTCAATTAAGTAAAGGAAAAATAAATAAATAATATATTTTATTTTAAATGCAGGAGTTTTAAAATTCTTTGATCTGTAGAATAATAATAACTATATTTTGGAAAAAGTGATAATATTAATTAACGTAGAATAATCTTGGCAGTATTTTCTGATTTTTTGTCAAATTAAATTCTCAGTAAGAATGACAATTTTGTGGCTTTCATTTTCTTTCAGTATTTTCATTTTATTGTCAGTAAAATTTAATTTTTGATTTACGTAGAGAATAAATATCTTATTCCAAGGTTAAGCTTATGGCAATTTTACGTTGATAAATATTAAATTATTGTGTTTTTTCGAAGAGACTTTTTTTTTAACCTAAATTTAATTTTCTTAGAAATTAATTTCTAGCTAGGAATTTAATTTGTTATATATGACAAGTGATTTTAACAATATATTTAAAATAATATAAAAATGAAATAAAATTTTAAACATTTGCAAGAGATCTTTGATATTTATATATTTATAGTTGTATTTAGTGTCAGTTTGTGTTTAGTTTCTTTCAGAAATATTTTTCCAGTTTTATTCTTGCTGAAAGATTTTGTGCAGTCAAAAACTATTCATATGATGAAAATTATAAGACAGTTCATGAAACAGTTATTTTTTAAATGCTGTTGTATTGTGAGCATGCATTATATGCTTAATTGAAATAAAATCAAGTTTTTTGCTTTAGATATCATTGTTGGTGATATTATGTCTTACAAAAATTGTTTTAGTCACAAAAAAGAAAACCCTATACAATTTTTAGCTACTGGTGATTAGATATTTGCTTCTCTTTTTTTTACCATGCTTTGCAGACAACTAAGCAACATGAATTTTATAACAAGCAGCACATTTTTTAGAGGTTGTTTTTTTTACTACTGAATTATATTGATTATTAATTGCTTAACAAATTTCTAATTACTAAAGTAATGAATAATATTTACTAAATAATTTTATTTAAAACTGAGTTGCTGATATTGTGAATATATGCAATTTTAAAAACACAAGTTGGTTAAAGTGAGACATTAATTTCAGTTATTTATTGTTGTAATAAATGATAGAACTAATTATATTATACTTTTATTTTGTTTTCGAAAAGTACTTTATCACAGTTGTTGAAATGTTATGTTAATTTGATAATTATACATATATATCTATGTGTCATACAAAGAAGAAAAGTTCTATATAATAGTAATATTTAGACAAGCTTGCTTTCTGTATTATTTATCAGAATCATGGCGAGGTGTAGTTAAATGGCCATGATTCTGGTATAATATCTAAAGTGTGATCAGCTAAATATTGCTATTATTATAGAAATCTTCTTTTCTGTATGATGCATAAATATACATGTGTGAGATAGAGTTATTGATTTATTTATTAATTTGATAAATAAATGGTTGCGTAAATTAATCTATTTTCTAAACTGTTATTTATGTTATGATTTATATGCTTTCAAAAGCATTTGTCTTCACTAACTCTACATCCATCCATAGTAAGCTTGAGTAGTGAATGAATATCAAATGATATAGGTTATATCCCCAGACTACATTGTTTGCTTTTCTTTAACAGTGAGGACTAGGATTCAATGTTGGATCCAATGCACTTTTAGGATTAGCAACTACCCTTTAGTTTTTTAATATCCTGAAATTGAAGGGGGGGGGGGTAGAATTCAAGCCATCTCACTTGCATAGTTATTTATAAAAATCTGACACCAAATCAGTTTCTGAATATTTTAGAAATCTGTTTTATGCCATTTTTCTATACTTTGACTATGAAGATTAATACCTCAAAAATATTATATGACATATAATTCTAAGAGTAGTACTCTTCACTCTTTCATATAGTCATCACTGAGAAGCCAAAAACCAGTCTAGGAATGAGAATGCAGTATATGGCTAGTTTTAGATAACAGTTGTGACATTTTTGGCATTAGTCCTAATTCTCTTTGGAGAAATCCAAAGCCTATTATGAATAAACAACTGTCGAGTAGGATGAAAGTACAGTTTTTGAAAACATGCATTAGTTGATATTATTGTTGGTATTCAATTTTTATCTATATTAGCATAGACAAAAAACAAACAGGAGATGGGATATTATAGTACTATACCAGTAAATGATAAATGAGGATGAACAGTACAGCTCTTGCAACATAAAAATTATGATATTGTTATTACTGCTTAATCCTGAAACTCATTGGCATAGATAAAGTGACTATACTAGTAATGGTTCTAGATGAATATGAAAATCATGATTTATAATTGGTATTTATCTTAGTACTCAGTGATGAAGGCAAAAGCCCGACTTTGAGATGAAGAAAGATATAAAAATATTTTGACAATGGTAATGTAAAAATAGTCAATACATTAGTCATTTATGTGACATTTTTTTTGAATTTAGTAAAATAAATGTTTTGAATAGAAAAATATGGATTAAGAAGTATTATATTTTGAAAAACTGTATTTTTTTTGGAAAGAAAATTGTAGCATTGCACCTAGTTATAGAAGCTTAGGAAGCATTGCTTTCCCAGTCCTCTTAATTTAATTACAACTTTTTATTACCATTCCCATATTTATCATATTTTATAAGTTTCTTAGCTTTGTTTTCATAAAAAATTACAAAAAATAATTTTCTGGAATAGAATGCTCCTATAACATTTTCTAACAATGTGTGTGCAAGCATTAATGAAAGCAATTAATTTTGCCGCATTGTGGGAAAATAATTAACAATGTTATGCTGTAGTTTGCCACTGTGGCATGGCAATAATTTAAAGATATAAGTAATATATTGTCTATGCAGCATTTTATCTTATGGGAATAAATTTTGAACTAAATACAATCAGTAATATGAGTTATGCCATCATATGCTTAGCATGACAGTAGTTCAAAGATATTTGTCATGGCTTCTCAGTATTTTACCTCTTACCATGAATGAATTATATAACATTGTAAATTTGGTATTGTCAGTATTTTTGCATTAACTTTTTTTTTGAGAAAGAGATATTATTTATATTGAACTTTTTATGCATTTGTTGAAGTTGCCATTTTTATAATAATTTAATAATACATTCTAAAATAAATAAATATTAATTGCTCCTTAAAAATTACATACCATTAAAACCAATGATGCTAATAAATTGTAAAAGTTATTTTTAAAAATTAAAATATTTAAACATTAATTTTAAATTTATTTATAAATTGTATATTTTGATATGTAGGTTTTAAAATTAGACGATTTTAAAATCAATCTATGTCAATTTATGAAAAGAATGAAGTATAGAATTACCTGTCAATCATTATTAATAGCTGTTTTTTATTATGAAGGTGGAAGGTTTTCAAACAGTCAGCACAATCCATGACTTAAATAAAATTTTCTTTAAAATTTCTTTTTTCCCCCTAACAAAATAAATAATATTTTTGATATAATTTGTTTTTAATATTTATTTTAATTAAATTGATAGAGAATAAAACCAAAATAATATACTGACTGAATTTGACTGATTTATACACTCCATGCACATATTGTTCATATTATTGTTTGGCCCATATTTAAAAATGTAACTGATATTTTGATGATTAATTTATAATTAAAATTCATGAAGATAATTAATTTCATTATAATTTTTAAAAATATAATAAATACAATTATTATATTTTAATGGACATGAAAAAACTTACAGAAATTATATAAAAAGTGCATGTGTATCTTGCAAGTTTTTTTATTTTTATATACTTCTGTGAATATTATTTAGGAGAAAATTGATGATCCAAGCTAATGAAATACTGCTCATTATAACATGGTTAAAACATTTGTAATCTGGATAATATTCCAATCTGCTCTTTTAACTCAAATTGTATATATTTTTTGTAATATTTTTTTAGAGCCATTGTAGTTTCAAAAGGAACAAATCTGTCCATAAATATTGCATAATTTATCTTTTATTGACATAATTTAAATATCTAATTTTATTGATAAAGAAATAATTATAAAGATAAAAAGGCAAATTTAAATATAAAAATTAAAATCTCTTTGGCATTTTAATGCTAGTTGCTATGACTTTGCATCTTGATTGACAAAACTCAAATAGAAGACATGAAATGTCATTAAATCATTTGAAAACTGGTGGATTTCTTTTAAAGTATTTTGTTCACTTCATTTTGGCTGTGCTATAAATGCACTAATAGATTTGATTCAAAATAAAAAAGTAACTTATCATCTAGGAATACATGAATTAACATTCCACAAATATGAAGAAAATGACCATTGTTGCACCAGAGGCAGCTATGTTGATACTATGCATTTGTTAAGTTATTATGGTAGACTATTTTTATATCATTTAGATTCCTTAAATGTATTTGTGAAATAATACTTTCCATTGCGGAATAGAATTAAAAATCTTTTCTGAAATACTAATGGACAAGACTGTGATCATCAATTAGTGTTAATGTCATTAGGAAATTTTAATTTATCACTTTGTTTAATAATCACAAGTTTTAAAGATGTAATCAAAAATTTTGAAACATAAGAAAGAATGATTAACTTAATTTTTAAATAAAGTAGTTTAAAACTATTGTTATTAATATTTAATTACAAAAAAAAAAAAAAAAATTGAGATACTTCCCTTCTCTCTAATTTTGCTGCATATGATGTCAGGAAATTATTCAAGAATAGAATTAATATTGCTTTTGGAAATATGATCATGTGATATTCTTTATATTGAATTCTAATTCTTGCTGATGCATATGAGAGTCATATGATGTTGATCGAAATTATTTAATTTTAGCTATTATAAATAATTGGACTATCAAATTAGTTAAATTATTTGTGGGCTCTCTTTCTGTATTAATTTCTTTTTAAAATTAATTATACTTTCACTGAGGGTTGTTATGCCTTTTACTATTGAATTTAGTCTCTTTTCATCAAGTCTTTATCATTATATTTATATAGTCACCTATTTGTAAAACTAATGGATATATTATGTACATGATTATTTAATTTATTTTGTGGAAACTATAACAATGTATTTTGTTGTGAAAGTAACAATAATAGTAATAAAAATGAATTTAAATAATGTAAAAGCTCATTTGTTTTGCCCCCCCCCCCTTTTTTTTTTTTTGGAAAAATAAATCGGATACTATTTATGATGCAATCAATATATAATATATCTACACACATGTTTATTTGTTTGATTGTATTGATAAAAGCATATTTGGAGAAATTTTTTTTTAACAAAAAAAAAATCCCCTTTCCACTTTTTTTTTTAATTAATGACATTTTCCTTGCATTTCTCTACTCTTGTTGCTGCTCTCTTACTATTTTAAGTTTCTTATTCAGTGATTTGTTTAAGCTTGACTGGTCTCACATGGTTTGAATCAAGGCAAAGAATGTGAAAAGCAGCTATCATTAGATTGTCTGTGGGAGATGCAAATAAACTGAGAAGTAAGAAGCTTGAAATAGTTGAAAGGCACATCTCAAACATTCCTTTCAATTTGTGTAAAGAAAAAGAGGGAAAGGAAAACATTTTATCTCTTATTTTTCTAAATATTACTAGCTATTTAGTTACATATATGAAGTGTAATTTGATTGGTTAGTCTCTGAAGAATGTTTTGTTTGTTAGATTTTTAGGAATGAAGTCTTTTAAAAATGAAGTTTTACATAGGAACAGTTAAAAGATAGATTAAGAATACTTGATGTAAGTAGAGGGGGTTATAAATATAATACTCTTAATGTAACTTATAAGGATAATAATTCATTTTGATAATGCTTTAAAAGAACTTATTTTCAATATCAATTTATTATTGATAAATGAAAAATCTCTGTGAAAAATTTTCCCTTTTAAGAATGCTGTTTGTTCTTTATTGTAATGTCCTACATTTTCGCTTAATTTTATATTATTGTTAAAACTATTTATAGGAGAACTTTGTTCAAAAAATAAATGAAATATTAGTTACTTTAAAAACAAATTTTATTAGTTGCTGATAACTTGTTTACCATAAAAATATATTGATGGTATGTCCACTATAAAATAAATAAAAACCTGATTATACAAGTTAAAAATAAATTATTATGCTCAAATTCCATAAGTCTATGTACGACACTTCCTTAAGTTGTAGTACACTTCTGTTTGTTTTCGTTTTTACAGTCATTCTATCCATACTCATCTGACTAAGCCAAATTAAGTTGGAACAACTATCCTTTAGCCAGAATAAACTATTATAAATCAATGTTTGATAGCTAAGCTATATTGTTTGATTTTAAACCTACTATATGAAAGAAATATCTTAAATTTATTTATGATCTGAAAATATTTCCAAGATTCACTTGATCAGTATTCAAACCCCAAGTAGTTGGCATAACTAATGGTTGCTTTAATTAGATTATATCAAACAATATATTTTTTCTTGTAGACTTTTTTTAAAAAATGCTCTCATACTTTATTAAATTAACAATTATGTTTATGTAACATATAAATATATTAGTTAATGTTATGGAAATCAATAGCATTTCTATTAAACTTATGATAGCTATAGAAAATTTTTTGGTATTTCATAAAGTTTCAAGAGCATTAAAAAAATGTTTACCTGTTTTTTGTTTTTTTTTTCAAAAGTTTATTTTTATAGGAAAATAACATTTAACCAATGGAGCCACAATATTGATTATATTTTATTCCAAGCACCCTTCAGTATGTTCACATTCTGTTGATATACTTTGATTACAATAGAAATATACATTTTTAGTGGATTATGTATGTACAGTATTTTTCAAGACATACATATTTTTAACATAAATGTTTTTTGTATATATAGTATGCATATATAAATTTAGATTATAGTATAAATAAAATTTTAAAAAATAAAAATAATAATATAGTTATTAATAATAAATTGAGGGGACACACATACATCTTTACCCTGCTTAATGAGTTACAACTGGTCTCCCAAAACTCATCATAAAGCAAGAAAATCATATAAAAAGCAAGGTATTATAAATGTTTTTTACGGGGAAAAATTAGGCTTATTCCTGTAGATAAAAATTATGCCACAAATTGTTAATATTGTATTAACAAACAACTTAACCTAGTATATGTAATAGTTTTAAAAAAACCTAATGTATGTTATATGCATGTGCGAACTATACTATATGTGTATTATGCAGATATGAACTTAAAATATGTATGTAGGCAAGCTAATGCAACTATAATCTATATATATAAGAACTTAACTTAAAGTTGCTCTTTCTTATAATCTATCCATTTAGCATTCGTCATCATCTAGATTCTAAGTCATTAGTTGCTCATTCAAAGGGTCTATAGTTGTCTTTTAAATTCTTTAATAATCATGAGTTTTTGGAGGAGTAGAACAAGTGTTGATGGCTGATGATTTCTAGAAAAAAAATTTTAAATGAATGAATTGTCTTGCTTCTTTGATTTTCTCTTCATACAACATTGTACGGTCTCATTCATTGATTTAAGATATTTTTACATTTGATATTCTAATTGAAAACATATGTAGCTGTAAACTTTTTATTTTCTGATATGATTAGGAAAAAAAAGTTATTTTGCTATGCAAACATACAGAAAAATGGACCCGAGAAAGAAAGTTTAGAATTGACAGTTTTGTGTATTCTTCCACAAAATTAACTCTTACTGTGAAAAAAATCCCATACTGAAATGTCTTTTTTTTTTAATTCACAATCTTATTTATAAGAAATTATTTGGAATTAAAAAAGCAATGTTCAATAATATCTCACTTAACTGTACTGTTGTGATCATAAAAACTTATTACTTATTAACAGTGTAAGAGGAGCCAAATTATAGAAATGTACATCACACTGAATTTGAAAAAATAAAAATTCTAACATTAAAAAAAAAAAAAAGTATCTAATGCATTCTGTGCTTGCATATTGTAGTCAATATTTATGGCTTTTTTTAACAATATATACTATATAGATATAAATAAACAGCACTTTCTATACAAATATGCTATGTTGGCACTTTTTTTTTAGCACTATATGTCACATTTTATTAAATACAGTAGCATTTACTTTTGAGATAACTTAGAAATTTTTTGAATAGTGCATTAATTGTGATGGCAGAGATACAAAATTTATTAACTGCATAAAATTATACTTACTTTTTTTAAAAAAAAAAAAACTGCAATTGCACTTACTAATAGTTTCGATCTGATAGAAATTAACAAATATAAAGATTTTAATCAAAATTGATTGACTGAATACTTTAGTTAATATTTCTACTGAAGTCCATTTAAAATTAAATATTAATAGTATATGACCCAAATTTATTTTGTTTTATGCTAAATGAAATTTTCAATTTTTTCGTTTCTCTATTCTTATATATTAATGATAACATTACAACATTTTTTAAATTCTGAAACAAATTACAAGTTGTTTTAAAATTGAGCAAGTAGATTTAAGTTTCATTTTTAATTTTGATTTAGTAAATTTTGATTATACAAAGTTCATTCTTACTTGTATAATTCATGGAATTATTTTGTTTTTTCAAAATAACAATTACGACATCTAAATTACAATACGTTGATCATAATTTTTTCCAAAGCTAAGTAATGTTCATTACAATTTTTATCCATAAAAGTGAGTAAACACAGTATATAGCTTTTAAATTAATTTATATATTTTACATTTTAATACTGTATTAATATATTTGTTTGTTGTATGTCATCAAAATATGATTTTGATTATTTATTTTATTGAATGAAACATTCTCTTTTTTGATTTTATAATCATTAACGATGAAAATCTTTACTTTTGATATGTCATTAATAAAGTAAAGACTGTCTTGCAAGGACACTGGAAGCAAATTAAATAAAATACTGTACTGTACATTCATTAATCGTATTTTAAGTTTAGAATCATAATATTGTATATTATGAATAAACTCTGTACTACACAATTTCAGCATGAAAATCACTATTTTACTTTCAGACAATATAACTTTAATAACTATCCTATGACATCATCATTCTTACAAAATGGCCATCAAAGTTTTTTTTTCTAATTTTTTGTAAAGATTGCTATAATGATTATTTAATCGTAAATCAAAATAGTAGATACAAGTTGATGATTGCTATTGTGAATCCTCACATAAAGGCCAAGTGCTATGCGAGGTATAGGCATACTTTGCTGAGTACATGTTCACTTTTTCATTTACTGAAAAAATAAAGATAAAAAAAATTACCTTTTTTTTTTTTAATAAAATAAATAGTGAAATGTTTGACTTTAATGTACTCTGGGTGGTATTCTCCCTTTTTTTTTTAGAAAAACATAATAATAGTATTGATATTAAGAAACTACGTTCTCTAATTGTTTTGATGTTTTTATGTCAGTATCAATTTTAAGTAAGTTCTTAAATTTTGTAAAACTTTTAGCATTATACTTAGAAAAATATTTTATTATGTGAAATACTGCACATGAAATTTAGAAAGGATAATAAAGAAAGAATAAAATGTATATATTATCAACAAAAATAAAGATATTTTAATAATAAGCATAATGTGTATAGCACTCTGAGATGGAAAAATGTCTGATGTATTGTAAAATTATTTACAATTTTTTTTTTTTTAACACGGTCATGTACAGCACTCAGAGACAGAATAATGACTGCTTACATATCATAAAATGTATTAATTAGGAATTTAAGAATACTTTTTTGTTTGTTTATATACATTTGTTTGAATAGCATATAATTGAATTGATACAGCATAGTTAGCAGCTTGATTGTATATTCAAAATTCATTTGACATTGTATTTAATAAAACAATTGCAAAAGCAAAAAATAGTTCATATTTAAAAGTTCTAAGTGACTTCATTATTTTTATAATTTACTAAATCTATAGTTTAAAAATGTTAAGTTTTTTTCATGAGTTAATTGCTCATAAAGATACTATTCATCTTTTTTTTTTCTCCATATTTCTGTAGTAATAATAAAAAGCTTAAATCAAAAGTAATTTGTAATGCAGTTCTTGTTTTTAATGTACTAATTCATTATTACATACATATGTAGAAATTACAAATAAATTAGATTTTTTTTTTCTTGTTTTTATTGTTATTTATATAATAGTTAGTGATATTGGAAGTAAGAGTCATGGTTTTAAACAATTTTGGAAAATTTTAAAATCTGTTTACATGTATTAAAACATTTTATGAGGGGTATTATATTTGATTAATTATTCCCGTTTAACATAATACTGTGTTTTATGAATTACAGCAGCTATATTATAGATTTTTTTATTCATATATATAGATGATACTGCAGAAAGTGTATATACAAAATGAAATTTATGTGGTCGAGAGATTCAGAAGTTGTATATCTTTTAAGTCACTTACTACATAGCAAGAAACATTCCTTCTATTTAGTAAATTTCACTCATAATAATAAAAATTTTCAATTAAGATTATTAAGATGGTGTTAAATATGATAAAAATATTATTGGAACTTATATCAAAAATTATTTTTCTTCAGTCATTCAATTATTGATTGTTGATATGATATATATACTGTTGCTTAGTGGTTTTTTAAAGAAAATATTAAATTAATTGGGGGAGGGGGTGCAGCAGGGATTAATTGTTAGTTAAATGCGGTCTTTTTTCCTTTTGTGGTAGCTCTTCACACACACCCCAATTTGAATATATATATATAAATTAAATTTCTGCTAATAGAAATTTTGTTAAGTTTTTGAAACTACAAGTGTCTACTTCTCCCCTATGAACACTATTATACAATTGTTTGAAAAGGAATTTCCTCCTTTTTTTTATTGTGTGTATAATTTATATAATACAAAATGTGAGTATTTGAATGACCTATTAGTGAAGAATAATGATCAATAATATTTGATAAGACATCAGTGATAACCATTGATATAAATTGTTACAATATTAAGATTTGATATATTGATTGCAATGACAATTATGACTGACAGATAATGTATTTCAAGATGTTCTTAATGCAAAACTAGAGACAAAAATTAATAAGAAAAAACATTATTAACAATTGACATTGATAATCATTTTAAAATAATGATAGTCTTTAATAATGGTTCAAATTTGAAATTGATACGATGATAACTGATACTCAACTAAGAACTGCAACAAAAAATTGTTGACACAAAAAAGCAATTCACTCATATTGTGAAGTTAAATAAAAAGAAAAACAATATATCCGTGATTTTTTTCTTTGAAAAAAAAAAAAAAAGCTAAACAGAAAAGGACTTGGAATCATTCAAATAAAGGTACATCAGAATTGGATTATATTATGGCTGACAGATGTTCTCATTGCAAAACTAGAGACAAAAATTAATAAGAAAAAACATTATTAACAGTTGGCATTGCTAATCATTTTAAAATATTCATAGTCTTTAATAATAGTTTAAATTTGAAATCGATAAGATGACAACTGATACTCAACTAAGAACTGCAACAAAAAATTGTTGACACAAAAAAGCAATTCACTCATAAATTTTTAACTGAGAAAAGAAGGAAAATTGATGATTTATTATGAAGAAATGAATATCTGGAATTTTATAAAATGATATGAAAAAGAGTTAATAATGTTACAAGAAAATATAATTATGAATTGTTAACAAAAGCTATAGAAAAGTTTCAAAAGTATAAAACAGTATCTTGGTATTGTACCGGTCAAAAAGAAGCCAACACATCAACAAACCCAAACTCAAAGTCGGATTCAAACTCAGGCGGTTCAAACTGAATTCAAACCCAACTCACGCGCTCAGATCAAATCAATGGATGAATATATCGATGGTACATGACTATGCGCCAAGGAACTAGCTCAACGGATGATGATGATTAATGAGACCCCTGATTTAACTCTAATGAAGTATAATAAAATAACTAAGAATCTTTATAAGTCAACTCATATATATATATATGTTCGGGTTGCCAATACAGACAGCGAGCATTAATATTAAAAATAATTATTGAATAAGAAAGAAAATTAAAAACCAAATGTGTTAATAAAATGTTTAATAATAATAATAATTTTGTTCAACTTTAAGATTATGATACAGATTATCTCTAGTCTTTAAACGGAATTTATATTTACAATAAGAATGGCAGTCCTTATTATATGCCAATACGATTACGCAATATTCTAGGAGAAATATATATATCTATGCCCCGACGAGGAAATAAAAGTAGATAAAGATATTTGGCTGTGACAGATATTATGATTCAAATTCTAAAAGAAAGAATGTGAGATTTATTTTCACATTCATAAATCAATTCACAAAGAGCAAGATACGTGTTTAGGGCATAACTTTAATATTTAATAGAAAACTTACTTAATTATAAATAAATATGAATTTGTTCGACTTTAATAAAATCAATTCATCACGATTTATGAGCATGAGAGCGGCTTTACTGGAACTGAGAAATAATAGGTACTGACGACTTATGAGCTATAACAATAAATATGAAAAATAATGGCTTGTCTGTGATTTGAGAAAATAGCAGGGCGGCTTGTATTTGACAAGTCTTTGATGCCCTATATGAAGGATCCATAGAACACGGAAAACCAGGTTGGGTCGTAGCCTCGAACCTTTGGTGTTCCAAATATAAAACAAGCAAGTGAGGAAGTACTTTCTTCCTATGTAATTTAACTAACAGTAATATCACCGAGGACAAGCCTGTGAAGCAGGAGATGGCTCGCGTCAGCAACGTTCAGAAAAATGATGACTTGGTAATCATCTTTTAATTAATAAAACCCATTTTATATAAAGAATGCTCTACATGATGACCTGACCAAGTTGAATTAAAGTCAAACGAGCTTTAACTAAAAAGTACTTAATGCAATTATAGAATCATATTAATCATGCCCCAAACGTCATGCTCTCCCTGAATATTAATACAGAAATACAAATTTAAATTAGAATATGTTCACTTTATTCCCTTTATCAACCTTTAGCAAAACATTTTAATATCATTAATATGAATAAATGAATATTATAAACTCAGTAAAGTGGCCGGGAGCATAGGTTAGAAATTGAGCTAATAATTTATTATTATTAACCATTAATAAAAATAGCAAAAATTGTATAACTCCTTCAACTCGATAATTAATAGAACTGTATCTAATGGGTAAGAATTACTATAAAAATTAATATAATGTTATTTAACAAGGCAAACGCAATGAAGGAAATTATTATCGAGTTGAAGTTTTACTGGCATATAATTAAAATAAACAACATTAATAAATCACACAATAAATATATATAATATAATAAATGAACCGCCATTGTAAGAAAAGAGAAAGTTAACAAATATTAAATTTAAAGACTAGAGATTAAGATAGAGAATTACTACATAATTTAAAATAGCATTAATACATTAAGGAAAGAGAAGAGCTTTTAACAGTACTTAATTTAAAGGTAGTGTAAAATAAAATTCAAAGACCGGTGAGAAAGTAGCGGTTCATATAAGAAAGATATTACCATTTCTTCATGGTTGGCTCCTTAAATTACACACGGCAGAGTCCAGTTGGATGAAACGTAGATGCGCATTTTGGAAAATTATTTGAATGACATTTTGAAGGATTTCTCTAAGGTTTCGGCAGCTTACGATTGGTATATGAATTTTTATATTACAGCCACATTGAAGATTTTCAGGGGATTTCAGGAACTGTAGTCAGACTCTTGAAGTTAAGCTCCCACCATGGTAGAAACACTATTTTACTTCATAATTTAACTGGGCGGCTTCTTCTCTAATGAAATATATATGGCTTCTCTTAATGAGGAATAATAGCTGCTTGGAAACTTTTCCTGGGCTCTTTATACTGTATCAGATGCCTTTAGGCTAGCGCTTCTTTCCTAATCAATCTTACAAAAATTTACTAGTTGTTTTTAGATACATTCCTTCGATAAGGCTTTCAAACTCATTAACTTGAATTCATTTTCTAATTAGAAAATGAATTTTTAAAATCAGAAAATGATTTTAATTAGGACCGTCCTTACATTTTAAATACTTATCTTTTTCTAATTAATGAAAACTTTACCCATTGTTTTTGGAAAGCGACAATCTGAAAGCTTATCGAAAGAATGTAGCTTTTAATCACAAAAAATTTGAACAAACTATTTAAAGTAAAATAAAACATTTCCGACGCAATGAAACTTTAGAACGAATATGTACATTTAAATATTTATAAATATATACGCACAATCCACGCAGTTCATAATATATATAAATTCATGAATAATTCTAACATGAATTTATTAATAGAAATGATTAGTTTAAATCTCAAATGAGTTAATTTTAACACACATTTATAATAGTTTTTCTTTAAGGAAACTAGCGTGGACTGAATGTATAAAGCCCCATTGCATCGGAAATTCAAGGTTAGTACAAGGGTTTGAAGTTGGCTACATGTGAAAGATCATGAAGCTAGGATCGAACTTAGATCCGACTGCTTCAGTATTAATAGAAAAGTTAAATTATCTAAAAAGAAAGATATCATCGTGAAATATGTAATGTGTGGAAAGAAAAAACAAGAAAAGATAACCGTACAATTATTACAGCATTTAAATTGTTGTGCATTTTAAATGAAATGTGAAACGCATTTAAATCCATGAAGAAGGGAAAAGTTCCAAGAAATAATTGAATTATTATTAATATCTTAAAGGGAGCAGATGCAGAAATAAAAAAAGTGTTGGCAAAATTATATACCAAATGCTAAATAATAAAGATGTACCAGATGATTGAAAGAATGCAATAGTAGTAGTAATATTTAAGAAAGGTAATAAAAAAGATGCAGTCTTCTATCAATTCTCTACAAAATTTTTATCATGGTAATTAGAGATCATCTACAACAAACTTTGGATTCAAACCAACTAAAAAAACAAGTTGAATTTAAAAGTGCTTTTAGGTTTACTGAATCACATTAAAGTATTGAGTGAATATTAATATTGAGCGAAGTTATAGAAAGCACCAATGAATACAAGTTGATATTATGTTTGATAGGTTAAGAACATTTGATTCTAATAGTATTTCCACTGTTTTTGAACTATCATCCAAGATATAAACCTGGGATTTTGTTATGGCCTATAGAATATTTCAAGATTTAATGCCAGTAATTAGATTACATGGAGACACTAAAAAGATTAATATTGATAAAGTCATGTGAGAGGATGATTTCATATTTCCATAATATTTTGCAGAAGTTTAGTAAAAAGTATTTTGTGGATTAAAATGGGTGGCTAAGATATTGATATATAAAAAATTTGAACAAAGTTTCCATGACCAATAGGTATTACAAGGTTTTAATAAGAATTTAAAAAAAAAAAGAAATTTTGTGTTTCTCATTTTTGTTTTTTCAAATGTATAGTGTTTACATGTGATTTATTAAAAATAATGAAATAAAATTGTCTGCAAAACATAAAAAAATTGTTTTGAAATAATATTTTATCATTTAATTTTAATAAAATAAATTAAGTGGAGATGAATGAATCGGTATAATTTTTTTTTTTAATATTAACATATTATGACATAAAATATCTCATTTCTAGCTTGTGTATAAAAAGCAAAAACAAATTAGAAAAGTGATGAATTTTAGATGACTGAATGGGAAATGGAAATTAACTTTTTTATTATAAATCTCATTTGTTATTTTCTCATTTTCTTTTTCTGCAGCAACTGTCAATAAAAATCTTCACAATTGAACCAAAGCCTTTTGAAAACTCTGAGGGGGGGGGGGGTGAACAAAGAAAAAGAAATTTTAATACTGTCAGTTGATGGGAATAAAATTAAAACTATTACACTTTTTTATTATTATTATACTGTTTGTTTGTTGTTTTTTACATCCTTTTTTTTTAAAAAAAAAAACAACTAATAATTATAATAGTATCACTCCTATTCCACTTGTTTTCTTTCACTTCTAGTAATGCTCCATTAGTTTAAATACTATTATTAACATTATGTAACAAGTTTTGGATTTAGTTAATGAAAATTATTCTAATATTTTATTTGATTTATAACATGTATTTGATACAATTCATGCATATAATGGCAGATACTGAAAACATTTTGAGAATTTTCTTCAGCATGCCAATTGCATTAATTTTATTTTGTGACTTGATTCATTTATATAAATATGTGATTTTTTTTTTTAGATTCTGATGAAAACCTAGTATTTCTATGACAAATAATGTTATACTCCTACATCATCCAATTAACAACACATTTAATTGTTTTACAACCTGTTAATGTATAGATATTTCATATTTGTATTCTTATGGCATTTTTGTTTGTTATGCTATTAAACTTTATATTAAATTCTTTTTAATTATGTTTGAGAATCTTACTTTAAGCAATATTATTTTTGCTTTAGGACATTCAATTTATTATTGAGTTCTCTTATTACACATGTTTTAAAATATGGTAAATTTAAAATAATGTTGATCATAAATTATTAAAAAATGCCTCAAAGCTTTAAAGAAATTTAGAATCAGTTGAATTATACCTTTATCTTGATTAATAAATAATGTCCCAAAAAATTAATAATCATGTTTTTATTATTAATCAAACTTTCATTAACAAATCAAACTATATTGTTTTTAAGTTAGAATAGCTATCCAGAAACTATCTTTATATAACAGGGAATTTTTATACCTGTATTACATTAACAAAAAATCTTACTCCTTCAAAAAATAGAAAGATGGGTGTTTACAAATAAATCATTTCACATTTCTTAACCCATAGCTGCTACAATCAGTACATAATACCAGATGGGGTTCTGATGCTGACATCCTTAGAACTTCTGGATTAGTATTTGTTTAGTCTATGACTGAATACTTCTCTCCAGTATGGTGTAGAAGTGCACATACTAATTTTTGGATATTCAGATTAATGAAACCTTGTATTATTTCTGGCACTCTTAAAACAACATCAGTAGAATGGTTACCTGTACTCTCATATATCACTTCAGCAATTCAACAAGCTTGTTGAGCTATCAGATCATCCAATCAATCTCATTCTGAACAGTCCTCCAAATATTTGTCATACTAAAATCCAAGTAGCCTTTTTGACTTTTAATTTTTAGTAGCCATCCACATTGGATATCAATAAAATGTGGACACATGACTGGAATAACTCCAATATAAATAATCTTACTCTAGTAGCTGACTACTCTCCGAGTACTTGGGTTTTTCTCTTGTAAGAAAACTCTGATCGAAGATTAACAGAATCAGAACAAGCCAGGTAGATGTCTTATATGTTGCATAAGTGGGGATTTTATAGACTTTCCAAACTGAGTGTGGGCAAACTATGGTACATATTTACAGGGAGTATCCATTTTACCATGTCCCTTTGTTCTACATAGCTTGGAGGAGTTGGTTCTTCATCGGTTAAAAATTGTTGGTGTTGAATTTTAATGTGCTGACAGCATATGTTAAATAAATAACCACTATAAATTTTCATATGCTTTAATTTCATAAAAAAAAATTTAAATTAAACAGATATCCTTCTCAGTACCTTCCTATGAATGTCTTTATTTTGCAAAAACCAAATTAGTTTGATTTTAGCTCACATACTAAGTTTTATGCACTCTTTTGGGGGAATAGTGGTGCTTGTAGCTTAAGTGAAAATAATTTTTCTCCATTTTTTGCAAATTAAGGTCATTTTTTTTCTACTGTTTTAGAAAAATATTATAATATTTATCGTAAATAGTGCTTACAATAATAAAAAGTAATTTATTGTAAGAAAAAGATCAACTGACTCCAGTTAGAAATTATTCTAGACAAAAGCTAATTTTATTTCTCTATTTTTTTACCATTTAAGCAGTCAACACCAATTTAGTCTATAAGTTTAAGGGCTATAATTATGACCTCCCATATTGAAAGCATTGTTCACCAAATTATGAAGTATAGTTTGTAACATTTGCATTACAAACCTGTGTTGTAGCCATTGAATGTTAAGCTTAAAAAATTATCCCTTTTTGATTGCAGTGTGCAAACCATGGTGCAAATAAAAAAATGATAAATTAAATATATATATATCTTTCATTTGCCAAATAAATTTAAACTAAACAGGTTTTTTCTTTTTAATTTTTTTTTAATTTGAAACAAAATTTAATGAAATAAACTTCTTACCATATCTAAACCAATTAAATGATAAAAATTGATGATTACAGTACATTCTTAAAGAAGAGTGATTTTAAATGTTGAAAGTAAAATTGTGAATAGAAGGGAAACAAGTCTGATTTGATTGCTTTTTATTGTCCTTTTAACTGCTGTGGTCAAGCACTTGTATCGAGAAATTGGACTATTTCCATCATCTAATATGAGTATTGAATGTCTTTAGAAAAATTTAACTTTATTTAAATATTCCAAATACATTCAACTGTTAGTAATAGCCCATCAAACAGGTTAGTATAAGCACAATGTTTCGAGGGGTATTATTCTCCCCACTTTTTCATGTGATGCTGGCCTGACCAGTGTCAGTACTAGCATGGTATGATGGAAATAGTCCAATGTAAAAATATAACTAAAACACCATTATCACAAACCTTCAGGAAAACAATAATTATTATGTGTTGAAATGCGGGGGGGGGGGGTCCAAATTTACATACACTATATAAAATAAATGCTTATTTACATATGATTAAGTTTCAGTTGGAATGACGTTTAGTAAATTCTAGACAATTTTACCGTCATTCATTCAGACATAGTATATAGTAATTTAAAGTGACGGTTCCATCCTCACGCTTTACTTGCCAGTACTTCAGATTTGCTCATATATAAGCATTTGAGTCATAGGAATAAGAGATTTCTTTTATTCCTGTATAAATACTATATCTTGTATTGGTGAGAAAGTATTCATTTATTATTAACACTCGCAAAGCGTATGCACAATTAGCTTAAAAGGCTGATATTTGAATGTATATATTTATATAATAAAATATATGATTTTTAAAATTTTATTTTTTCTTACAATCCAAAAATTATTAAATAAAAAATTATAAAGAATAAAAAAAATCTTCATTTTAAATAATGGAAACATGGATATTCCTAAAATATATATATATATATATATATAACATAAGAAATGTCTTTGCACAAAATATTTGTAGAATGATTTACATACAGTATTGTTATCCTCAAAATATAAATACTTTTCACAACACTTGCAAAAATTATCAATAAGCTACTCATTTTGGATGCACAGTAACATCACTCAACTGTATGAGACACTTTTTATAACCATATTGACAGTTCAAACAACTGCAATCTCCACAAGATTAAATACTCTTTTTATTTTTTTTTCATATAAAATTTGAATTTTTATGCCTATTTATTCTTATCTTTGTTGTTTTGGTTTTTTTAAATTAAATATGTATGGTATAGTAAAATATCAATATTTACACATTGATTAAGTCTTTTATATTTGTGAATGTAAAAGTTAGTATGCTACTATCATTGAGTCACATCATTGATCAAATATCATTATTCCTATGTGATTGTGATTCCAGTTGTCTAATAATTCAGCTTACATGCAATTTTTCTGGTACCAATCAAAGACGAAGAATGAGGATTCCCTGTACTTTTTTTATTAATTCTCCAAAAGTAGTTTTATTTAGATCAGAGATTTTTGCATTCTTAGTATTGTTTGAACATAAACAACCCACACTTTCATGATTTATATTCTTAGAATAGTTATTTGTAAGCAGGAGTGTTAATTTTTATATTAAGATAGATTGCAGGCATATTTTTATTCAATTCATGCATAATAAAAGACTTTTTGAATGCTCATTATTTAAATAAAATATTTATTTAGTAATATAATTTTTTTATTAGTTAGGATTATTTATTGTCATGTTTTTAATCACTTCATAACCAACCGCATGTCTCTAGTAAGTTGTGATGGTGCTGCTATTGCTGTGGCGGTTTATAATGCTATTTTGTAGGTTTTGCATTAATTTAATGGCAAAAACTAGAACAAAAACTTAAATTGATTTATTAGTTAAAAAAAAAAAAAAAGAAATGAAGATAAAGAAACTGATAGCGCCATTGTATGGAGAATTTTTTGTTCTCAGGCTTTGAATCTAGTTTTTTTTTTTTTTACTTCAGAAAGAAAAATTGTAATTTTCTGTAGTTTATTTATATATTTATGATTATTTATGCAACAAATTTGTAAAATATTTAATTCAATTCTAAAAATATGTGATTACAATTAGATTTGATTTGAAAATTTTTATTTTTAAGAAAAGTAAAATACATCCATGGTTCACTTATATGCTCTTGTAAATGCCAGTGCAGAAATTTTGGGGGGGGAATTTTAATGACAATAATACAGTTTTAAATTTTAAAACAATTTTGTTGTTTACAACATCTAAATAAATATCTATTCTGATTTGAAAAATTGAATTCAAATAAATAATTTATCTTTTTTTTTTAACCAGCAATACCCCCCTCCCCCATTATTGTTCTTATTTCATATTTAGTTCAAATATTATCTCTTTATGCTTTTCATTTTAATTTATATTTATAATAAATGTAAAGATTATCAAAATATTATGTAACAATTTAATTGTAAAAGTAAAAGGTTGCAAATATAACTGAAACTAGGGCTTTTGAAGAATATTGAAAGAAATTACTTTAGTGAAAATGTCATATTAGTTTATTGGAATATATGAAAGATAAACTTTTTATTTGTATAATCATTAAACTTTTTACTAAATAAACAAATTTATTTAAAATATGTATGCCACGTTGATATTTTTTTGCATTTGTTCAAAGATACAATTTTCACAATAACATTAAATTATACAATAATAAAGATATAGTTTTATATGTTTCATAAAATTAATATATTACAAAAAAAAACGATGTAAAGTTCAGAAAATATATTTGTTTTCATAAAAATAAAGAAGTTAAACATTTTTAAAATTATTAATTTTAAATTATTCTGCATGAAATTCTGATTAAAATGACATCTTATGCAACTTAACCTATTATATTTTTAGTAAATTTTTTTTATAAAAAATCAGAATGATTTTTTTATTTCATTTTCAATCCAAAATATCCATTTAGTGACAGAGAGAATTTTTTTTTTTTTTGGGGGGGGGGACCTTTAATAAATATTAATTATGTAATAATTAGTTTTTAGATATTTAATAATAAATTGATATAAGTTGCAATAGCAAATATATATTATTGAAATGTGTTTTAGACAATTGCCATGCACAGATAAGTGTGTATATGACTAATTTTTTTACAAACTATTGATAAATTTTATTTTTATAATAAAGTTTTATTGTTTGAAGTGTGAGTAAATTTGAAATAATTGTTGATATTGTACTTACCCTGAAAGTACCTATCAATTCATTCTTCACTTTCTTTACAATATTTGCATAATAGTGATAGCAATGGCCCACATATATATCTAATTTGTGTATTTACAATTATTGCTTTGTAAATCAATATTATCAAGAATTAATATTATTTATGTTAAATATAAATTATTCAGCAAATTTTAAATTATTTACATACAAATATTCAAAATAAAAAAACTTAAATTTGGAAAATGTTTCACAACTGTACTCATAAATATTTATTATGATGCTTAAATATATTAAATATTGTGCATGTGATTTAAATCTTGTCTAAAAAATTTTGTGACCTCAGTCTTGATTCATTTATTTAAGTGATTGTAATTTTTGTTTGTTTTCATCCATGGGAATGGAAATTTAATTATCATGGCAAGATCAATATAAATCTTAGTTGGTGGACACATTATTGAAATATTGACAAATTCTCTTATACAAAACTTACATTGATTATTGATAGAAATCTTGACTTGTAGTTAAATTGTTTGATAATTATGTAAATATTATTCAGCATTCAACTTTTAGAAATGACATATATAAGTTTATAAATTAATGTCCAGGGAAATTTGAGAAAACTTGACCGTAACATATTTGCAATAGTCTCAAAGGTTGTTTTTTAGTCATTCATATTATTTGAACTTTGGCCATTGAATATTAAAATTAGTTATTCGGCTTGGCAGCTGGATTCCAATTCTCTATTTTTTTTACCATGATGGACTTGCTTTATATACTAGTCTCACTGTCATAGTTTTGTCTGCTACTATTCTTATTATTGTTGCTAGTTTCTTCTTAACTGGCCATTTTTCTTCCCTTTAGACATAATCTGTTATTTTTTTGTTGTTGTTTCATAACTAACAATTTATAATTTTAAAAAAAAAATAACAATCAAAATTAATCTATTTTATCTGAAATTTAATTTCTCTATACCCAAATTTATATATAAGCATATTTTATTCAAGTAAATGGGAAAATTAATCAATTTTTTTTTTAACTTATTGAAGATTTAAATAAAAAATAAAATTTAAAGCAAGAGTGTTCTATCTGTGGCTCAAAGTGGCTGTGAATGTTACCAATATAAAATTGTAAACTTATTTAAAATATGAGATTTTTTTGTGATTACGTGTGCAATGTGATTAAAATAAACATTCATACCCACTCAAATGTCCAACTAGTTTTCTGTTTCCCTCTTTTATAATAAACAATATATAAAAAAACATCAATAATGTTTTTTTTATTTAGATATGTATATTTTCTACATTACTGATCAAAAACTTGTAACCTGCTCAAAGATTTTAAGTCTCTTTAATGGATCGATGCAGAATTAGATTATTATTTAAGGACTTATTTGCTTATCTGTAATGGTGGATATCATGAAAATTATGTGCACACTTTTTTTGTTGCTTACCAGTTTTTGATAATATTTGTATGTTTACTGTGTTGCCAAGACAATTTTTTTTCCCCCATATGGCCTGTGATTTAAAGTTTTATATATTGTAACCATGAAAAAGGAGAAAAGACGGAAGAAAGAAAGCATATATATAACAGGGTGTCATATTGTAACTTTAACAGAACAGCTGCTGTACCGATTCGATGGAATCATAGATTTATAAACTCTGAATTTATAAAGAAAGCCATTTATTAACTTCTAAAATAATTTTAACTTGTAAAATATCTAAATTTAACTCCCTTCTTAGATTAAATGATTTCTTAAATCAAGCCAGCCAAATTGCAACTCACAAAAGGGAATGAACTGATTTGGCTATCATGTTCTTACAAATAACAGTCACATGAATCAAACACAGCTGCTTTATATCTCACATAGAGCAAATAAAATACCAATCCCCTATCGCTTATGCTTAAGTTTCTATAATTGCTTTGGTAACTCATTCCAAAAACCCCGAGAATTATCCTAATAATAAATATTATAAACTATTACTAATAAGCTAAGAAAGGAGGAGAAACCTCGACTCACAAACACGTTAATGACCTTGGTATTCCCCACATAAATCACCACCATTATAGTTACAATTAATTTATTTCTGACATTAACTTCTCCACACTCTCCTCTTCCACTAAACTTTACTATCTTTAACTTTTTCACACTGTTATAGTCTTCTCGATTTAATTAATTTATAATACCACATTAATTCTATAACAATACGTTCATGAGCTCTTAATTCAAAATTGGAAAATTACAGTCTCAGGGTTCAAATCAGGAATGCAAAATTTCTATTGGTGATCTTACAAATTTATTGTTCACCAATGAATATTATCCCAACAATGATAACTTAAATAGATATGCACTTGATCTCTGAGCTAATATCTACTTTTCATCAACCAATAATAATAATAATAAAATCTTATAAATTACTAAATAATTAACTAAATAGAATATCCTATCGACTTTTATAAATTTTGAACTAGATTACTATCGACTGGGAGCACATTCAAATACCAAAAGTGGGAAAAGGGATTTTATGTTCACTCGAGATAATAGTCATAACACAATAAATTTATGAACATGAAAATAATAATTAATTTAAAAGTAAATCTCCTTCTAGATGTTTGCAGCGTAACCATAATAATTTGTAAGGCAAGTTATGAGTGTTTCTTTAAAGCAAATTTCGGAAGTTCAGGAGAAAATTTCAATTGAATAATCAAACTTTTGCAATGTGTCTGTACCCAAGTAGACATTAAAAATTTATCTAAAATTACATATGATGAAGATTTCTGGATTTCATGGGTACCAAAATATTAAGACACAACACCAAATTTTAATTAACCCATAACATTTATTAATGTATCAAGTTATAAACTACAAAATTTGAATTTGACATAGCATCATAGCAATCCTTTTAATAAAACAAAATATTTACAGTGGATTTACAATCACTACAGAGAATATGATCCCTTTTTTGTGCTTAATAAGACATTTGTACATGGCTTACCTCTATCCACCATAGCTTTACATGGACTTAAATAAAATAAATAAAAAGTATATCTCAGCCAGTTGTTATATTTTTGTTGGTTTAGAAATGCTTCCCTAGGAGGCAAACCTAAATAACTGTTTACAATAACAGCTCTTAAAATCAGCAAATTATAAAGTAACTTTTAATTGATTCTACTCATCAAAAGAATATATGCCTCTTGATGCTACTGACTTTACAAACCAAATATTATACATTGTTTCATTAATCTTGAACAGTCACACCGATCTAACTAACCACTCAGGTTTAAACTTAATGACCCCTAGTTACTCTTTTAAATTATCGCTTGACCGTTTGTTTGATACCTTAACTTTCTAACTCTAAACTAACTAATTGTTTTAGCGGTCACACTCGCGCACTTATATACACTCAATGCTTTCTATGTCCCAACATGATTAATAAACCATTAATCTTATCATTCCAGCGGTGACTTGGTTCCGTTACGAGCCGGTTATGATGCGCATTGCTTATTTAGGCTTTTAACATTAATTTTAAATTTTGAATGCTAATCAGTCTTATAAATGATGGTGAGCAAAGCTCAGCCAGGGCATTATACATCGATTCTCAATTCACACTTAAAATTAAAGTGCCCTGAAATAGGTAATACACTTCAATAGGAATTACACAATGACCAACCATTAAATTAATAAATTCTTACACAAAGATATGGCTACAACATATATATCCATAAGAAAATAAGACCACAAAGCAACACATCTGTGATGGCATGAATCCGGGGCGCTCCTACTATCAGGGGGTTGTAAGATATGTTAGGACTCGGTCACTATATATATTAATATGGGCATACACCTATCACTACTACAACTAGAATATGTCTCTTATGGAGTATATTGACACTGGAGCTGGAGATATACCCTCAATCTCCTAATACATTATTAAAATACTTTATATCTATAATCATGAGAGAGCTATGCTCCATCTCAACCCTCAAGGCAGCGATAACTTAGCATACCTTGAACAAACATGGTCATTCACAAACATCACTTAATCTCGAGAGAACAGGGTTTGAACTCTCACTAAATACTATATTGATATATAAAACCGATCATGCAATAATAGCCAAAGATGACTAGAATAAAAATAAAAAAATTATCTAAGTCTTAAGTAATTACGAAATAAGAAATGTGTATCACTTTTCAACATATAACAACTATACTTAAATCTCTCATCATCCAGGACATAGCAATATCAATATTTATTTGTAAGCATAAAAAAAAAAAGTATATATCCGTGAACCTCTCATGTAAACATTTCAAACTTTCACACAGACAAGTTATTCATGTGACGGTAGCATCAAAATTAAACTATAACAATATATAAAAAAGAAGGCATATTTTACCCTACTATAACCTAAATTTAATACCGGGTATATTCAGTAATATATTTTAAATAATAAACACTAAAATAAAATAGGCTTTCAATATATATAATAAGTCAATGAATAATAAAATAAAGAGGAAAATTATACTTAAAAGTCCTTAACACAGTCCATTGCTTACGATCTTTCCATTCACTGTGACAATTTAGCATGATCACCATCCTCCATACGATCATTTAAAGTTAATCCCCATATATCATAGACACACACACACACATGAAAGTATTCAAACACGAAAACACACAAATGGCCTTTCCTTGATGCACGATTATTCCAAAATTGCACATTGTTAATAGCATTTTTAAATTTAGAAAACTCATATTTTTACGAAGCAGCTGCACTATTCCTTAGGATCCTAAAAGGTTTACACATATTTTTTTGTGAAGCATTCAATACTCAAAAAAAAAAAAAATCGCTTAAATCTAAAGTTGACTATCAAAACTACTCTTAAGTTTTAACAGCACTTGAATGAACTCTGTCATTCCATAGTATTGTAAGTTTGGTAATTTCATTTTAGATATATCCAGCTCAGCATTTATTACTACAATAAATTTTACGATTTCATTTGCAACTTTCACTTATTCAATTTTCCTTTTCCCAATTAAATAATGGTTATTTGGGAGTCTTTCCTTCATGATAGAAAATGAAAATGTGGAAAGCTTGGCCCCCACTCCGAAATAGTTTAACAAAAGTACAAAATTATAACTAATATTTGCCTTTAACTCTTTTCATTTTCTTTTTTAAATAAAGCCATTCAAATATTTTACATAACATAAGAGTTCTAACAAAATAAGTACCGAAGTTTTAACAAAATATTAGATCAGAAGCTGGAAACAAGCAGAAGAATGCAAAGAACCAGCAGAACAAAATGGAACAACAGAACTCCCTCAAATCGTTTATGGCCCTTTTATAATCTTCAGTTGTCACTCATCTTCAAACCCACCTTCTTGACCATTCACCCCTTATATTAAATTTTGATTGCTTATTACACCAAATTTTGATATTAATTATTCACACTACTAAATGATCATGTGGTTTACTTGAGAATTTCCTGGTTTTAAATTGTATAAAAAAAAGCAAGACACAATGTAGCAAATTGACAGAGATTTTTAGAATTTAGAATAAAGGTTTAATTTAACTTAAAATTTTATGACTGAATATTATCAGATATTTATTTGAAAGTAATATAAAATTGTAATTCTTTCAATTTGCTTTCAAATGACACCTTACTGGAGACAAGAAAATTTATAATTGTCCCAATAAATAAAATTTCATTTATACTACCACACACATTTGCTCACACACTAATAGCCTTTCTGGCTAATTATGGGAATTACAGCTAGCACTAAACCTATTAAACAATTTTAAATTTTACAGATTTAATCATATAAATTGACTATTGAATTGTATAGACTATAAGCTAACATTTACATATAAACTTATAATCGATCTCTTTTAATTATCTACATTATTTTCTCAAATAAATATTACTTGTCCATCTTAACACTTAACTCCCCTCTATTTCTCAGGTACCACACTCAATCTCAACAATTAAAGCACACTTAAATTTACTGTGTGTTAGACTTTAAACTGTCTTTACACTTCTAAATCCAATTTATACATTGATTTTTCTTTAAATGCTCTACAGCTATGATTTCTTTATACATTATATGTTTACTACAAGTTTTTCTTTAATTTGCTAAATTGTTTCTTTGAGAAATTTTTTTTCTTTATTGTATTGAAAACTGCTTCTGCCATGAATTCGGTTATCTTTGACCAAAGCCAAAGGTTACAATATATATATATTCTCACTGAATTTAATATGTAAACATAATATAAGAAAGAACTTAATGGTTTAGAAAGGAATAACCATCAAATGATATATATATATATCACAACTATATTATAATACTGTTGTATTATTTTTATTATCATGGCATAAGAACTAATTGCCTCTATATATAGGAGATATTTTTATATAAGTGTAGATTTATATGAGAAAATTGCCTGTAATCAACAA
Organism: Epiperipatus broadwayi; assembly: GCA_028023455.1. Taxonomy (NCBI): domain Eukaryota; kingdom Metazoa; phylum Onychophora; class Udeonychophora; order Euonychophora; family Peripatidae; genus Epiperipatus; species Epiperipatus broadwayi. Next base: position 877,364 of record JAQFVV010000105.1, on the reverse strand, counting down.
GGGAGGAGAAGGATATTTAGAAATTTTTATTATATGTGTTTATTTATATACATATATTTTTATTGAATGAATACATTGATAATAAAATAATATGTGCTCCAATTTGTATTCTATTTAAGTATTTTTGAACTGTAAAATTATTTTCAAAATTTAAGTTACTTGTTTTTGTTTTTATTGCATATTTGTATATTAGTTATCATTTGTTTTGTTTTAAATGTATATAACCTTAATATCTTTTAGGTCAATTCATCTTGGAATATGTCGGTGAGGTAATTAGTGAACAGGAATTCCGAAACCGAATGACGGATCACTATAAAGATTCACGACATCATTACTGCCTCAATCTGGATGGTGGCGCCGTTATTGATGGTTATCGTATGGGCTGTGAAGGGCGTTTTGTAAACCATTCCTGCGAACCAAATTGCGAAATGCAAAAATGGTAAGTTTTATTTATATTAAGTTGCTTTAAAATAAGTACTGTTTTAACTTTTAATTAATTACTTATATAAGTCTAAATATTCACATTTTTTGTGAAAAATCTCAAATTATGTATTGACAATTGTCCACTGTTTAAAAAATTGAAATAACTTGTACTTCTATTAAGAGGAATCATAAAAATATTGTAATTTTGTAATAATTTTATTTCTATCTGAATGTGACTGTTTTGTTTTTAACTATAAAAATAAATATATTATAATTTTCTAAATAAAATGTCATACTTTACAAACATATATGATTTTTTATAAATTGATTATATACTAATTTTGAAATTAGTCCTCTCTATAGAAACGAAAACTATGTCTTTACAAATCACTTCTACCAATTTTTATCATGAATCTTATTTTTTTTAATATATAATGTTTAAAAAATATTCAAGTAATGATTATTTCAAGAACTTGTAATCTGTCACGATTTTAGTCTGAATTTTTAAACAAAACTAAAAGAAAAATCTCAGATCAGTAAAACCTGCAATAAAACTATAAAGATATAAATTTTTTTTTTTTTTTTAAAATATTTTGCTTTGAAAAATTTGACAATTTAAGCTTTTAAGATTATATTTAATACATATAATGATTTTATGTTTCTTAATTGAAATGTTTACTTTCAACTGCACAATGACTATTTTGTATGTCGCACATTTTACATTTATATTTAAATTTTATTATACATATATGTATATAGATTTGCAATATATTTTATGTAAGTTTGTGATATTTTTATTATATTTTTTATATATTTAGTATTCTATTTTATATTTTTTTCCTGTGTGTGTTCTAAGATACTCATAGAATACTTTGCTCCCTTACTAAAAAAATATATTTTTTTTCTTTTAAGTCTTATAATTACACAAAAATGCAGGGTGATTTAAAATTTTGAAATATTATAATGTATACCATATCATTTAAAATTTTATGTACCTTTATGGATTGGTCTATGGATTAATTTTAAAAATTAAGTATGTTTGGAAGTTGATTAACTAGATTTTTTCATATCTCAAACACTTAGCATTGTAACTTCTGTATTTTATTGTAACTGTTAAAAGAATATTTTTGTTAATCTATTTTTTTTTTTTTTCTGGGCAAATTATTTTTCTTTTCAATATATTCTTTTCTTATATTTATGTGATTGTTTTTGAATCCATATTCGAAGACTGTGATTAATACATCAGGAAGAAAATAGGGAGGAGTGGCTAGAAGTTTTAGATTGTGGCACTTAATGAGATGATTCATGTCTTCCTTATATTAAAATTATATTTTATAGTTATTAAGCAGTCGTGCTTATAATAATTTTTTATTAAATAATTTTTTTCATTTTCCAATTCTCTCATATTTATCGCATAGAATTCAAGTATATTTGCGTCTTTGCCAGACCTGTTTATCATTCTACTATATATTTTTTTCATGACATAAAATTGCTAACTAACCTGTGATGAAATATATGTATTTTTATAAGGCTGATATCAATTAATTTTTTGTTTAATCTCTCAATGTATTCGGTTACATAATTTTGGCAACTCAAATATAGGATCTGAATAAGTGACTGCATGTTTCTATTTACCTATCTCCAATATATTCATTTACAATTTATGTATATATGATCTGGCATTATGTAGAATTGATTATTAATTGATAGTTATAGTATATGAAAATGTATTAAATTTGTTTCCCTGAAAGATTTATTTACTACTCAGGAAAAGATATTTTATTCAAGTGTTTACATATATGGACTTTCAAATATGTATTTGAGTGTATTTTTATATTTTAAAAAAACATGAAAATATATAGGTTTTAGGATTTCAATAAATTATATTTTTTGCCCAATTTAATTTTATCATTTTGTATCTTTGTTTGAGTGAAAAAAAAAAATCTTATTACAATTATTAAAGATTCTTATTGTTAGAATAAGAAAATTTTTTAGAAAACCTATTTTCTTCTTTAGAAATGTTTAAATTTTATTTTAAAACTAAAGGACAATTATTATAGATTATTAACAAACCTGTAATATTTCAGTTTTTTAAAAAAATAAAATAAAAGTATGATAAAATATTTGCAGAAAACTTCTATTCAAGAGTTAAAAAAGATGTATCAAATACTCTTTGGCAAATAAGTCTTAAACTAATTAATTTATGTTAATCTTTTATTCTTCCTGATGAAGTTTTACAAATTGATTTTTGTAGTGAGATAAAAAAATTTAAAATTTAGGAAATCTTTAAATTTTCGTAAGAAAATATTATTAATTTTTTAGACATGAATTAACTTTTTTTTTCATGAATGTAGTTGATGATGGAGGTGTATTTGATTTATTTTTTTATCATGGTTATCTTAAATTGTTTGTATGTTTATATTGTTATTATTTCTTTGTTTTCATTTCTACATTATAATACTTTACTTATATATAATCATAAATTATAAAGATTCTTGAAAAAAACATTTATTCTTTCTCATTAGAAAAATGTATTATTATTGTTATAATTAATGTTTCGGCAAAATCTTAGCCATTTTCAGACTTTAATTATACTGAAAAAATAATTCATAATAATTATGTAAATATTATATATTAAAGATTCCTAAAATTCTAAAATTAATGAATTTTTTTAAAAATTATTTGGAACTTTTAATATATGTTAAAAATACTATTGGTTTTAGATTTCTTTATATAATTCTTATTCATTATCTTTATTTTTATTCACATTTTTTTTCTTTTTAAAATTTGTAATTAATTCTGAAGATGTCTGAGATTTAGCTAAAACAAATTTGACTAATGAGATTAAAAAATGAGTAAATGATGCTTTCTTTAATCTTTATAATTTATAAAGCCATTTTCAAATAGCAATTAAACTTTACTATTTCATAAACATGGTAACATTATATGTGTGTGTTGTGTAACAGGTGTGACTGCCTTCACATTTAACCCATAGAGACCTGAACGGCCATTTTTAATTCCCAAAAAAAATTACAGGACCTACAATTTTAAATAAAATGTCTAATTTATTACAATAAATAAATATATATATATACATTTTTATAAAGTGCAAATATGAAAGAATGTTATAAAGCTGATAAAGTAGTCATTACCACAAAAAATAATTTAAAAAAAAATGATATTTTTCACATTTTTAAAATCTTTATTTTTACATTGGTTCACAAATTCTCAATTTTGAAAGGTATAGCCTAAAATGACAATTTCATAGACAGCTTCATCACATTCGTCATAAAATGCAGAAAAAAATAATATATAACATGACCTACCTGAGTTACAGATTGTTGGTGTAATGTGGCAAAAGGTGACCATTTCAATTTCGTTTTTCTGCTTGACACCCTGTATGTTCTATTCTTGCAAGCAGTTGTTTTTCTAAGCCCTCTATGCAGGATATCTATTAGAAATGCAAGGTTTTAGTGTGGATCAAAAAAAAATAACAGTAGTAACTTTAGTAAAGTGTAAGTTATGGGGATAAAAAATAATTACTATATTATTGAAAAATCATGGGCTAAATTATGCATTATTACATAGGAAACCATGATAGCAAAGTATGCTATAAAATGAATAAAAAGTTATCTATAATGAAACGAATAAAAATGTAGTAAATTCTAAGTTATGCATGTAAAAAATAATTACTACATTATTGGAATATCATGAGGGTAAGGGTGAGCTAAATTATGCATTATTACATAGCAAACCATAATAGCAAAGTATGCTATAAAATGAATAAAAAGTTATCTGCAAAGTATGCTATAAAATGAATAAAAAGTTATCTACAATGAAATGAATAAAAACGTAGTAAATTCTAAGTTATGCATGTAAAAAATAATTACTATATTATTGGAATATCATGAGGGTAAGGGTGAGCTAAATTATGCATTATTACATAGCAAACCATAATAGCAAAGTATGCTATAAAATGAATAAAAACTTATCTGCAAAGTATGCTATAAAATGAATAAAAAGTTATCTACAATGAAATGAATAAAAACGTAGTAAATTCTAAGTTATGCATGTAAAAAATAATTACTATATTATTGGAATATCATGAGGGTAAGGGTGAGCTAAATTATGCATTATTACATAGCAAACCATAATAGCAAAGTATGCTATAAAATGAATAAAAACTTATCTGCAAAGTATGCTATAAAATGAATAAAAAGTTATCTACAATGAAATGAATAAAAACGTAGTAAATTCTAAGTTATGCATGTAAAAAATAATTACTATATTATTGGAATATCATGAGGGTAAGGGTGAGCTAAATTATGCATTATTACATAGCAAACCATAATAGCAAAGTATGCTATAAAATGAATAAAAACTTATCTACAATGAAATGTATAAAAACAGTAAATAAAATAAAATAAATAACCCAAAGGAATTACAAGCAATTATTATATATCAGATGATGATGAATACTTACGGGTAATGGGGAATACGAAACCTCAAAATCAAACACATCAACAGAAAAGTTCGTTAGAATGATAATTACGTTCAGCGGCGAAAATAATTGTTTTCTCCGTATATTTTTTTTATCCGTTGATAAAATCTAGAAAGATAAAAAAATTTACAAAATTTTAATAATGTACTTTACAAAAATTGCTATAAAAAATCTAATTTTCATCGCACAGAAAAAATTTTTAGACGTACAAAAAGATAGAAAAATGGCGGAGAGAAAGAAAAAAAAGCGTAACTGTGACGTATACGGTTTGCACGCTATTGCGGTCGAAATTGTAAACTTTTTTTAATGCGTAAAAAAGCGGTTTTCGGTCTCAAAGGGTTTTTTAAACTATATTGCTTTTTATTCATAATTTGTATAACTATCATAAAGTTTCTATTTAAATTGATTTGTGATTTTTTTGATTAGCTTAATTAGAACTTTTGTTTATAATATTTTAAAATTTTTAATTTGTATTAAATTTTTAGTTAAGTTAGGGGTAATTATTTCAGAATAGTTTTCAAAATTTGAACAAATGTTGGGCATGTTCAGAAAGAATTTGAATGATTTTAAAATAATTTTATTAAAGTGTTTAAAAATGAGATCTGACTGAATTTCTGTTGCCTTGTTGATTTTCTTTGAATAAGAAAAACAATTAAAAGGAGTTATTTATATTAATCAACAATATGATTGATGCTTGTATAGTGATAATTTATAAAACGTACTGTAATTTAGGACTATAACTTGAATAGATTTCTGTAGTGTAATTTTCACTACACTACTCTCACACAAAGTAACAACTGGTTTCTATCTGCTTTTAATGTGTTATGGAGCAATGTAATCATAAACATATGACCAAAGATATAATGAAAGACTAATAAAGATTATTAATATAAAATTAGAAATTGGATAAAACACTAAAGAGATACTGATATTAATAAGAAGGAAATATGAATATAGTCTGATATTTTTAAATAGAAAAAAAATTATGGTAACAGGTAGTTTCAATTTTCATTATTTCATAATTTACATATTTATTTACATAGGATTATATGAAAAGTGATATAATAATAAGTATTTCACATTTGTATGAGAAAGTAAAAATAGTGCACATAAAAAAAAAAGTTTATAGATTTTAATAATACATTTAAAAAAATCATTTGTATTTTTTTTTAATATGAAGCTAAGCAACATTTAAGAGATAATGCAGTGTATTTAAATAATAATTCAGTATAATTTAACAGTGTTTTCCAGAAATAAATTGTTTAAACAAAATGTAAGTTTGTATATATTGTTGATTTATAAAATTAAATATGCAGTCTTAATGAAAACTAACATTATTTTGATGTAATCATGATAGTTACTAATTCAGTATTGATGGGTTTTTTTTAACTGTGAAATTGTAAATAGTGATATACCTTAAACTAGTCTGATATCAGGGTTATTAATCCACAAATTATATAATTACTTTCAAGAACATCCCTCTAATCTTCCCATTCTTAAAATTTGGTAATGTTTCCTTTTCACATCAAGTTTTAAATTATATCTTTAAAAAAATTATTTAATTAAACATCATAATTGGAATATATATATATATTCATGATGGAGTATTTTTTAAATGATAAATATAGAGAAAAGGTATAATTATAAAAGTTTGATTTTTAAGTTCTGAAAAGTACTATCAGCATTTTAAAATTAAAATGACCTTAAAATTTTATTATATTATAGTTTTCAGTTTAATCTTTTAAAGTTACTTGGAGTAATTAAAAATGATCATGTATTCATGCATGAAAATTGAAAGAAAAAAATTTTGTGTGAGTACAAGCTACTATAATACAATTTTTTTAGTTAGCTGTATGTCATTCTCATTAGCTTGTACACTGCAGTTATTTGTTACTGTGGATGTTACCTTTCTGAAAATCCAGTCAGATTTCATATTGCATCAGTAAATTGGTCTTACCTGGTTAATATCAGCCAATTTATTAAATCATTTATTAGATGATTATTTAATTACTATACACTTTATATTTTTATAAACTCCAATAATAGGTAAATTGCATGAAATAATTGTCATTTACATTTGTATATTGGTTTGGTATTTTAAACAATAAACATTTTGTTTTAATATTGTGGAACCATATCTTGATAATCTTTTTTTTTTTTTGCTTTTATATCAACAGTTTTAATAATTACTATTGAAAGTGCAAAAAAAAAAAAAGGCTATTATCATCATTATATAATCTGAATATATTATTAAATAAAGAATTTATAAATTCTATCTTCTTTTTTTCTATAACTGTAGTTTATATTTTTTTAATAAAATGTTATCCTAATCAAAATAAAATAGAAGAAATCCCAAAAGATATTTTGATCTTACTTCTGGTGCTCTAACTTTATGTAAATCTTCATTTCACCTCCTGATCAACAAATTATTTTTGATTGCACTTTGAAGGCAAGGTTCATCTATGGATTGTAACTCAACTGTATCATTTCCAATGCATAAACTTCATATCAATTCCCAAGCAATAAACTATTAGATTATTTTATCTACATATATTTTACTTTCTTAATCTTGTCAAATTGATAGAATTGATTTTATTTTTAATCACAAGCACTTTAAATTCAATGTAATTATAGTAAACCTTTTTTATTATTATTATTATATACTTGTAATCTTTATATTGTCTCTTTCCATTTTTATTTGCTTGCTGGTAATAAAGCAATTTATTTTCCAAATAACTAAGGATGTAATTAGTATTTTTAAATAGTAGGACTTTTCAGCCTGAATATCTTTTGGGTTTTTTACAAATTTTTGTTTTAATAACTGTTACAAACTCTGCACCAGCAGTAAAATTGGTTTTTTTCATGGTATTCAAACACAAATAAATATAAACTCATATTGAAGAGTAGTAATTAATTTATTAAGCGCACAGAAAGCATATGTAAATACTTTAAACAGGCTTTAACCTGTGTTCAATGCGCTTTAAAATTCATAATAATTAAACATTTTGCCAATAGAGGGACCTTCCAAACCACGACACAAGATAGTGACTTTTATAAAGATAAAAACGGCCATTTTATCTTTAACCTAAATGTCCACTTATATAGGCGAATCTGAAGCATCTTGATTTGGAAGCATGAAGTTGTTGTTTTCTCTACTGTTTAAGTCCACTATTTCCTTTACAAATTAATGTATGCGAAATCTTGCGATTTACAGCAAGTTAATATTACGATCTTAATGTTGGAAATTCTATAAACTATTGAAGATTGGTAATTAATTTATTGAGCGCCTATAAAGCATATGTAAATACTTTAAACAGCTTTAACCTGTGTTCAGTGCACTTTAAAATTTGTAATAATCAAGCATATTTTGCCGATAAAGGGACTTCCAAATCATGACACAAGATAGCGACTTATAAAGATAAGAGCGGCTGTCTTAATCTTTAATCTAAATGTCCACTTATATAGGCGAATCTGAAGCATCTTGATTTGGAAGCATGAATTTTTTATTTTCTCCATTGTTTAAATTCACTATTTCCTTTACAAATTAACATACGCAAAATCTTGCGATTTACAGCCAGTTAATATTATGATCTTAATGTTGGAAATTCTATAAACTTTTAAAAAGTAGTAATTAATTTATTGAGTGCACAGAAAGCATATGTAAATACTTTAAACAGGCTTTAACCTGTGTTCAGTGCGCTTTAAAATTCATAAAAATCAAGCATATTTTGTTGATAGAGGGACCTTCCAAACCACGACACAAGATAGCGACTTTTATAAAGATAAGAGTGGCCGTTTTATCTTTAATCTAAATGTCCATTTATATAAGATGGCAAAATATGCTTGATTATTACAAATTTTAAAGCGCATTGAACACAGGTTAAAGCCTGTTTAAAGTATTTACATATCCTTTCTGTGCGCTCAATAAATTAATTACTACTCTTCAATAGTTTATAGAATTTTCAACATTAAGATCATAATATTAACTCTCTGTAAATCGCAAGATTACACATATGTTAATTTGTAAAGGAAATAGTGGAGAAAACAACAATTTCACGCTTCCAAGTCAAGATGCTTCAGATTCACCTGTATAAGTGGACATTTAGGTTAAAGATAAGTTGGCTGCTCTTATCTTTATAAAAGTCACTATCTTGTGTCGTGGTTTAGAAGGTCCCTCTATTGACAAAATATGCTTGATTATTACGAATTTTAAAGCGCATTGAACACAGGTTAAAACCTGTTTAAAGTATTTACATATGCTTTCTGTGCACTCAATAAATTAATTACTACTCTTCAATAGTTTATAGAATTTCCAACATTGAGATCATAATATTAACTCTCTGTAAATCGCAAGATTTCACGTACGTTAATTTGTAAAGGAAATAGTGGACTTAAACAGTGGAGAAAATAACTTCACGCTTCCAAATCAAGATACTTCAGATTCACCTATGTAAGTGGACATTTAGGTTAAAGATAAGACGGCCGCTTTTATCTTTATAAAAGTCACCATATTGTGTCATGGTTTGGAAGGTCCCTCTATCGGAAAAATGATTGAACACAGGTTAAAGCCTGTTTAAAGTATTTATAAACTCATATTATATGTTAGCTATTAAATGAAAAATATTACAGTTTAGTTTAGTGTTAAATTTTAGATCTCAAGATCCATGAATTGTTCTCAATTATTTATCATTGTTTCAGTGCTCAAACTTTATATGAACTTTCAAGTAATAAGTCATTGGAATGTTTGTTTATAAATATAAATGATATTTAGTATGAAATTCGAGTTGAGTCTATTGCAGTGGTTGGTATTTATGTAAGAAAAAAAAACTAATATATTATAATGGTGATGACTCTACAATTTTTTTAATATACTTCTGTAATGTCAGTAATTTTATTAAAGAAAGTCTATGAAATTCCTTATTTATAAAAATGCTTTAAATTGATAAATTCATATAATGACTTGAAGTTGCATATGATAATGTATTCAAAGTTGTTAAATGAGTCTGAAAATTTGAGAAAACATGAGCATTTTCTAGGACTCATTACCATGTGTGGAATTTTCTCTTATCTAAATGAATTGCTTGTGATTCAGAATAGTTAGTTGGTTCAATTTTAATGTTTGCTAATAAAATTCATATATCAGAGGAAAACTTGCAATAAATTTATTATAGTTTTTTTGTTTTTTTTTTATTTCATTAGATTAAGTTTTAAAGCAATTTGTTAAATAAATTTATTTGCATTGATCTTGTGGGTTTTTGTTATTTTTTATATAATATTTCAAATAGCTAATTGTAGTTATTAAAAAAAAAAAAAAGATATCTGGTGATATTGTTTTTATTATTATTTTGACTTGTTTTTATTTTCCCTTACTGGCATTATAAACCAATGGTCGAGTCATTGGAGATTTTAAAAAGTTATTGATTTTATATAAGTTTAAGAATCATTTTTGTATTAAAAAAATAGAATAGTAACTTCAATTGTCTAAGGGCTTTTCCAATCTTGAATTTAAATAGAGAAAATTTTAAAATGTGCAAAACATTTTTTTTAATTACAATACAATATAAAGCAATTAAAAATAAAACATTGAAGACAACAAAAGTTTTAATTTTAGTTAAGCATAAATTAAGTGATGAATTCCTAAACAAAGATCACTATGTAAAATAATCTATTAAAAGAATTCAAGCTATGTAATGCATTGCACTGCATCAATATATACTACTTGGGTTAGTTACCAGCCAAAAAAAAAAACCTAAGTAAATAAAAAGAAATTTTTAGTTAAAATATTGTAGCAGTTTTCATTTTGTAGCATTCTCACTAAATCCATTTTAACAAATGTTACAGTTTTGACTTATGTGGTACAATATTTTGTGTAATAAAATATTTTCTAAGCATAAAGTTAGCAGCTCTGCAACATTTAAGAGAATATGTATTTCTCATAAGTGATAGAATGAAAGTTATTGATATGTATTTCTCATAAGTGATAGAATGAAAGTTATTGATTTAGTAGTGATAGAAAAAAATTATAATAAAATTGTTCTTTAAATCTTTTTGTATTGTGGCGAATAGTTTAGTTTCTACAAAGAGTTAAATCAAGAATATTACATGGATAATGCAAATAGAGATTACTATACAGATTCTGAAATCAGCAGTGTCTTAAAAACATTAAATAACTAGAAAGACTATGATTATTTTAATTTCCAGAAGTAAAAAAATTATTGAAAAAAATGATATATTATCTAGGGCAGTATTTCCCAATCTTTTTGATGCCTTCACTTCGCTCTTCATATTTCACAATACCCTTGAATAAAACACTTTTTTAAAATATTGTTTTACTTTTTTATTATTAGTTACATGAGAAACAAAAAGTTTCTGTTTATTCATTAGTTAATGATGTGAATGAAAATAATGTAATTTAAACTAATTAAATGAAAACAATAATATAATATTAAATTTAAAACATTTAGTTTTAATGGTACTATGTTCAGTTAAAAAAAACTAATACAATTTCTTTAAATAACATGGAATAGCAATCTTATTATTAATACATATCCTACTGTTTTATAAATGCAAAATTGAAATGAGCAAGCAGTGATAGACAACTTTGAGTTATTACAGCCTTTAGAAGAAACATTCTCTAATGTTGCAACAATGTAATAGTGATTTTATTTCGATAACAATTTGCTCTAAGAACTCGGTACTTAATCATGCATGTCTTGATCACGACAGAAACGTTATTTTTTTTGCCTGACATCACTGCACTGAATATGAAAAGGAAAATTTTTATTGCATACTTAAAACACTGGTGGTAATGCATTCTCTCAATTTGTTATACTAACTACATTTTTTTAAATTTTGTTTGTACTACAATGTTAATTTGTATAACCATACTATACATGTAAAAACTCCTGTTGTGTGTGTGTGTTAAAAAATACTGTATGCTACAAGAGTAGTATGGAAACCTATATATTGTATTTAATTTTAAAAAGCTTATAAACAAAGCTTGAGCTATTATCCATTATATATGTCTTGTAGGAAAAAGCTTAGAACAAAATCTGTAGTTATCATGCTTTTCTGTATATTATAAAAAAAAACTAAAGAAAAATTTTAAATAATTAATTTTTATTTCTTTCACCCCAGAAGCTGCTGGAGATAGTTATGCAATAGAGTACCACAACTAAGCAATAAGATTTAAGTATTATCAATGGTAGTTTTATCATCATAACACAATTTAATTTACTGTTTAATATTTAGTCACATTATAATGTTTACACCCTTAAATTGCATTAAAATAAATTAAAATATTTTTAGAAACAAAGACAAATTTCATATGTGCTATTGCTGATTGAAACCTAATTTCAGATCATTATTTTTGTAGTGGTTATCTAAAATTGTGATCCATAAATCATGCAGCTTCATAATCTTATGCCATTGTTTTTCAAGTAATTAGTTATCTCTACTAAAGCTTCAACAAAATTTAATTTCAAATGCAATCCAAATCATTCTCAGTGGTATTTTATATTTATTTTTGTTGAAATTCTAATGATTTTAATGAGTTTGTAAATAGTTTTATGGCTTACCAAATATATAATGCTAAGAATATAAACCTTTTCACAGAACAAACAAGTCCAAATACTTTACTAAAGTAATTCACAAGCTAGATTCTCAAAGAATTATTTGTAAATAATTTTTTGCGAATCTTATTTGTAGATTATTTTAGTAATATACTCGGACTTAGTTGTTGTGTGAATAGATATGTTATTTTGTGACTAAAAAATTTGACATTTGTGAGTTTATCTGCAAACCAAGATGGCAGCCCATATTTTTGATAAATGTACAGTTTCAAGGACCTGTAATCGACTGATGTGTTAGTTGTTAAAATAATAAATCGATTGTTAAAATTTAAAAAAGGAATAAATTCCAATAAATTTCATTAGGAAGTTTTATTTCAATTTTTTTTTTAGTTATAACATGGGAAGGGAAGTGACAAACGTTCTTAACATTGTTGTACTTTGATTCAATTCAGCATATTCCTTTTTGTCAGGAGGCTCTGAAACTGTAGATTTATCAAAAATACAGCTGCCATCTTAGTTTAGCTAAAAAAAACTCACACAAGTACCAAAAAGTTTAAATTATTACTATATATTTCCTATTTATCATTTTATTTCAGCTCCTTAATTAATTTCAGGTATTTTTTTTGGTCACTTTAATTCTTATCTTTCAGTTTGCTCTCTTATTATCAAGTGTAAGCTAACTTGTTTTGTGCATTGTGATGTAGATTACATCTTTTATTGATTAAATATAAAAAGATTTGATTTGTGAATGGTATAAAATATACTATATTTTCATGACTATTACTGCTAGCTCAGGTTTATAAATTAAATATATATATATATATGCTTGTGTGTCCATTCTTATACACATGAGTAATTGGCTACATTATTTAGAAAGCAGTAGTGGAATTCTGAATATTTCCACATAATATAAAATTTGAAAAAAAAAAAAATCATAAAACTTTTAAAAGCAATTTGATTAAAATGTTTAATAATTGTGAATTTTCCAATATTGCATTTTTATATTGTTCTGTAGATTAAACGTTTAGCAAAATCTTTTACTAAAAATATTTATTGGATATGTAATAATGCTTTGTCATAAAAGTGGTTTGTTTTTTTCTTTTAAAGTTTTATTCCCCATTTAAATAATTAATAGTCTTCATGTTTTATATTCATTTCTTTACTTGTAGATGATGTTCCAATTAATTGGTTGTAAATCACATTAAATCAGCAATTTGTTATAAACCAATGATTTACTATCAAAATTGAATTGATTACCTGGGAAACTGAGTGTACTCATTGTAGAGGAAAATAATAGTGGATGCTCTTTTCATCATTTTCAAATCTCTGAAGTGTTAGACACCACAGGAAATCAATTAAACAAAAATTGAATCTTCAGTGATATTATTTAAAAATCTGGAATTTTTTATGATTATTGAAGAAAGGAAGAAATAGATAGCAGGAGGAATTAGTTTTTTTTTTTTTTTTATAAATCTAAATGATAGCTGAGATTGGTTAATATTTAACAAAAAATGGGTCATCTATATTTGGTTGTTGTTGTTGTTTTAAAAAAAGTTGTAAATAATTTCACATTCTTATAATTGGAATATATATATATATATTAATTATCTCTAAATTTATGATTGTACTTTTCTTCACTTGGCTTATGGGTTGAGAATTTACACTTTTTTTTTTTGTTGTTGTCGTTGTCATTATGTATCTATTCAGCTCACTATAAAATATAAAATTATAAAATATAACAAAGTTGTAAAAAATGGTTAGTAATAAAATTTTAAAAAAGCCATAAAATAAATATAGATATTCTTTCTATTAGAGTCCTTCAGCTTATTTTATTCAAATGAAAAATAGAGGAAAAAAAGAGGTATTATTTAAATATTTTCCTTTTTAATTAATACAGATGGAAACATAATGAAAGGAAGTAAGTAGTCTTAGAATTAAACTTGGATGGAATGTTTTGGGTAGAAAAATAGGAAGTTTGCTTTTGCCTTTGAAAAGAAATGTGTTCTACAAGTTCTTATTTATATATCTGAGTATTGGACACTTAACATAAGAGTGTTATAGAGATTTCAAATCACTCAAATTTGGAGTTGTTGAGAATAGCAAGAAAGGATTAAACTAGAAATATTTAAATGAGAGATCAGAGAGATATCATTGAAGGAATTAAGAGATTGAAATGTAGTTGGGCTGGATATATTGTTAAAAGAGATAATATTATGTGGATAGTTGAAGTCTTAAACTGAATCCAAAGACGTTCTAAGAGCCTAGAAGTAGACTACAGATGAAATAGAGTGATGAAATAAGGAAGTTTGTCAATGTGAGTGGAAAAGAGAGATTGGATTTTGTTGAATTAAATATGGAGATATCTTCATCATGCAATGGATCAATAATTGTAGAAAATGATGATTTATAAATGTTCAAATCAATGGAAATTACAGTTTTATATGTATAAACTTTTAACATATCTCTTCTACATTGTATCATTCAGACAGAAATCATCAGATTTGAACTAACAGAACAGTCATAAATGTCTGCAAATTTAATGAATGATGAGTAGTTGTAGCAATGTTCAGATATATTCCGAGTTTTGCATTGATATGATTTCTATAGTTGGTGTGTGTATTGTTCGTTTTTGTTGATATATATTCTTTTTTTTTTTCATTGAACACACTTATCACTCTGAAAAACATTAATTTTTCATTTTTAGCAGTATATTTAGAAAATAGAGTTTGAATTATTTTAAAATATATATATAATAATTTTAATTAGATGGATGTGAAAATAATCCAGCATTTAGATGAGCTGTTTTATCAAATCTTTATTAAATTGTATCCATAAATGAACCTCTCTACTCAATATTAAACAAGAATGTGTTTATTTAATCTGGTTTTAAATACTAATTAACAAATATTACAAAATCAAAACTTGTGAAATGAAATTTGAAGTATCACATATTGTTTTGAGGGAGAGATCATTTTTGGATGAAAACTATTTTATTACATATCTGTTTAGACAAACTTTAATCTAAAGAAAATATAATTATAGTACCCTACAGTATATATTTTTTTCTCCTCTCCCCCTCTTCTGGAAATTCTCTCTTTAAAATAAAGAATTGGCAACTGATATTTGTTTTGTGGTGATTTTCTTTATTAAACAAAAAAATTAATTTAGAGAATATTACACACTATTTGTGTTGAAATTAAGATTATATTTAAATGAAAATACTTTAGGCAAATGTTCAGAATTAAAGAGAATTTGCCTATTGACCAAGCAAAGAACTGTTATAATCCTTTAACAATATTTTTTTTTAATGAAATAAAACTAATAATTTAAATTTAAAAAAATTCCCATTGATATTTGTCAAAATTATAACTCATTTATTCTAAGGAATACAATCTTGCTTTCTCAGATATCTCTACCTTAGTTAATCAAATGTAAATTAGTTGTTTTTGTTTAACCCCTAAAGAAAACACTCATATTTCTGTAGTCTTCATTTCTAAATAAAAAATATGATTTTCTTTTTTAGAAAATAAATTTTCTTCAGCTTTCACAAATAAAAGTTTGAGGCAATCATATTTAGAAATTGTATCCATGCCAATCTTTTCACCATATCACATCACATGCAACTAATACCTATTTTTTTTGTATCAATGACAAATAGGTCGTGATCTGATAAATAAGTTGTCATTGGTATAATTCTAAACATAATCATTCCATGTTTTTATTTCTGAAGGAAAATTCATTTTTAAATTTTATATAGTTCTAGAAATCACAGGTGAAGAAGAAATAGATACAATTTAATTCCATTAAATTTCAGCTTTCATAAATAAAAACTTTAATCATATTTAGAAATTGTATCATTGGCATTCTATTCATTAGATCATATGCAATCAATATCTATTTGGATGATAGTTGCAATTGATCTGAGAAATAGATTGGCATTAATACCCCCCCTCTCCACACACACACACGAGCGATTATTTTTGAAAGCTGAGGGCTTTTTTTTTTTTTTAGTTTTATATAGATCCAGATATTACAAATGAAGCATTTTATGTACAATTTAATACTGCTAGTGGCAATACAATAAAGAGTACTGAATCCTCTATAAAATCAAAAATTTAAATTTTTCATTATTTTTTTTGCTAAAATTATTTCATCTGGAACACATATTTATCATCATCATTCTCAACAATTATTGATTCACTGCAGGATGAAGGTCTCTCCAAGTTCAGTCCATCTTCTCCGATGTCTAGCCTCTCTTCTCCACATCACCCCAGTATACTTCAATTATTTCATCCATCCATCTTACATGTGGTCTTTTTCCAGGCCTTTTACACTCTTGGAATTCAGTTTAAGATTTCAATTGCCTGCCTATTATTATCTCTTTTAGAAATATGTCCAGCCCAACTTCATTTCAGTCTCTTTAATTTTTCAATGATCTCACTAACACCTGTTTGTTTTCTTACCCATGTATTTCATTTTCAATCTTTTCTTGTTATTCCTAACATGCATGTCTCCATACTTTGTTGGGTGATCTGAAGTCTCTGTATTGTTTTTTTTGTTAAGTGACCAAGTCTCAAACCCATACTGGTAAAACACATTTATTAAAAATCTTCCTTTTCAAACACAGAGGCATCTTTCCTTTTAATACTAAGTTATTTCTATCAAAAGTATTCCAACCAAGTTTAATTCTATGATTAATTTCACCCATTAAGTTTTTTTCTGCAGTAATAATTTGATCACGTTGTTTGTAGTTTTAACTTTTAACTCATCATTATCAATCTTTATTTCCATCTTTTGAGAAAATTCATTGAACATTACTTTAGTCTTTTTAACATTTATTTGTAATCTTACTTTCATCTGATAACTCTTGCAACATTTTCTGAAGCTCTAAAGCATTAATTTCAAAAACCTTTTCCTTATCTGCAAAATCTAGATGACTTAAATAATCTCCATTTACTTTTACTTCCTTAGCTTCCCATTCTAATCCACAAAATACTCTTGCAAAACTGCTGTAAAAAGTTTTGGGAATATGGAATTACCCTATTGTACATCTTTCTTAATGTTAATTTTTTAGTATCATTATGTAGTCTAATTGTTGCTGTTGCATTTTTATAAATATTCTTCAGAATAGGACAATATCCTGGATCTATATCTTGATGGTCTAATGCTTTAATCACTTAAAGAAATCCTTATAGAATCAAATGCCTTTTCATAATCTACAAATCCAAAACATAATGGCAACTCATATTCATTGGTCCTTTCTATAACTTCTCGCAATACTTGGATGTGGTCCGCTGTACTAAGAGTACTTTTAAATCCAGCTTGTTCTTTTGGTTGGTCAAAATCCAAAGTTTGCTTTAAATAAGTTGTAATTATTTTGGGTAAAAATTTTGTATAGAACTGATAAAAGACTGATAGGCCTATAATTTCTGATATCTTTTTTTTCACCTTTTTTAAATATTAATATATTAATACAGCATTTTTCCAATCACCGGATATGTCTTTATCATTTAGACATTTGGTATATAACTTTGCCAAAATTTTTCTATTTTTTTCACCTGCTTCTTTTAAGATGTCAATTATAATTCCATCATTATATGGAGCTTTTCCCTTCTTCATAAATTTAATTGCATGTCTCACTTCTTCATTTAAAATTTTGGGCAGTTCAGAAGATGTAGTTGTAGTAGGTACTTTGGTCTTTATCCTTTAGCCGTGCGCACCACTTGATGGCATTGTTTTATGTGCAAAATCACATAAAAATGCTGTTTATATGGCCCAAGTTATGGCCTATAGAACAGTTCTATTCATATTAGCCAATAGCAGACCTATTTTGCATTGCGTGCAAACATTACAGCCCGCTGATGTGCCATTTGACACTATGCAAGTGCGCACATATCGCTACTGTATCATGTGAGAGTATCTGGAATTCAACTGACCATAACTCTTGTGATCTGCATTTGAACTAATGGTCTTACACTCTACTTGATATAGTATTACATACTAATAATTGTAAATTCATCACCATGCTTCCCTACACAGATTGGAAGGTGTAATAAATTGCACAAGGATAGGGACAAGTACAATATGACAGAATTCATGCAAAAAGGCACGTTTGCGCAAGAACAGCTATAACACAAATGAAATGGCTGAGGTTGCACATTGTTTTGTAAATCATGAGCTTGGTTTGATCAGACTAGTGCATCTATTGTACGATCCTCTGGATCATCATCAAAAACATTGGGTCCCAGGCCCTGCACATTCTAGCGCTATGTGCTGATATTTATAATATAATTTAAAAAAGTAATTTTTTCATTTCAGAGAAAGATAATTCCTATGTTTTTTTAAAATAATGTTGGTTCATAAATTCCGTTATGTACAGCACTTTGCTTCTTAGGAAAGTTGTAAAAAAAAATTATTTTTTATTTTTTTCCGATTTCACTTGAAATTTGTTTCGCGTTTTCAGTTTTCATTTCTGTTTTGTGTTTATGTGTGTGTGTTTTGTTTTTTTTAACGCCTCATTAAGACAAAAAATAATAACATTAAGAAATTTAAAAAAATGGCCCGGTAACATTACATTTTATGTGATTTTGCAAATAAACAACACCATCAAGCGGCGCGCATGACTAAAGGATTAATACCGGTACTTTTCCTTGTTCTTTATCGCTGTACAACTCTTGATAGAACTCTTTTACACATTTCATGATGCCATCTCTTTTTAGTAATAGTTTTTTTTTTATTTATTTATTGTAGAAATAAATTTTCTACCAATACCAAGATGTTGTTTTACATTCTTGAGACTTTTATTCTCTTCTATAGCTTTCCTTGCTAGTTCACAATTATACTTTCTTATCTCATTATCAATTCTTTTTCACACTACTTCACAAAATGTGAGATATTCAATTCTTAATGTATCATGTTTATATATTTTCATATTTCTCCTTTTCTTCATAAAGTTTTGTCTTAGAAATTTTACTGGTCAATTGTTGCTTTTTTGTACCAACTATCTTTATTGTAGTTTTTAAAAGTGTATCAGTTATCTTCTTATTGATTTGTTCAATTTGCTGTCAACTGAAAGGAGAGAGAGAGAGCCTTGGATTCTTCTTGGAGGTCTTAAAATGAACTGAATTCCTAATGTCCACTCTATACATTCGTATTATTGCAGCTATTATCACTATGTGATTATTCATATAGTGTATGAACATGGATGGGTTGCTCACCAATCTGGGAAACCTTAAAGGAATCGAGCAGGGCAAATTCCAAATGTCCACTCCATATGTTTTTGTCATTGCAGCAGTTAGTACTATGTGAATATTCATATAATATATGAATGCAGATGGCTGCTTACATGCATTAGCCAGCATGATGAGTTTGTTTTTTTACCTCTGAGTTTAAGCTCAAGAAACATCATGGGGTCTTCCCAGTTGCTTGATAGCTCTTAACTGAAATATCAGGTTAGAATAAATAATTATACAAAGTTTTAATTAAGATTAGGAATTGGAAAGTCAGTGAAAATTGAGTAGACAGTTGGACAAAAAAACAAACAAAAGCATGTAAAAAGTAACTGATCAGCTATATATTGCTTTTGTTGAATAAGAATTTTTAATTTTATTAAAGTCTTTGAAGTTAAAGAATTATTTTTGCACTAAGTGTTATCAGCATATTTAAAGTAAACTTGTATAATTATATGTGCTGAATAAAATTGAGAGAAAAACCAAATATACACCTGGGTCTCGTTTTACGCGATAGATAGGTTCCTCAGAAAACACGCGCAAACGAAATCATGCAAAAATAGACGTAACTTACCTTGAAAGGAGGGGGGATACGGACTGTGATTTTTCAAAACTCGCGTAAAAGCAAAGCACCAACATAAAATTTACTTTAAAATTCGTGCAAAAAAAAAATAAGGAAATAAAATATGACTAATAAAAAATTTCAAATTTGAAAAAAATTGATACAATACAAACTTTTTTTAACTATAATATTTAATTTTATTCAAAACAATATATTTTTATGCATAATTTACAGTAATTTATATTTTTTTATACACGTTTTAATTATTATCGCTATTTGCCGGTAAAAAGGTTTGTTTGCAAACTGATAAAAAAATCAGATTCTTCACAAGATGAAATACAACTAGCGCCAACGTCACTCTCATGTTGTGTTAATTAATGGTTTTCTGGTGACAACGTAATTAGTAATTAATCTAACAACTAAAAATTAAATTCTTATTTTTGTCTTTAATTTTCAATTTTAATTGTGCCCACTGCTATTACTCATCTTTTAAAAATAAACTTGCAGACCCTAAATGATTAATAATTGATTAAACGTTCTTTTTTAAAAAGCAAAAACAGAATGTGATTTAAAATGCAAAATTAACACGCACAATGTTTGAACAAATTTACATTATAATCTTGTAAAATTTAATGTGTGTATACATAAAATGTGGAAATCATGATTTTAATTTCATTATTGCATAAAATCTTACTATTATAAAGCACTGAAAATATTGAAATTACCAAGTTGAAAGTCGAATTTCAATAATGTGCTATTACTTTCAATATAACGTGAGTGCGCGAAATTTATTATTTAAAGTAATAGCGCATTATCAGAGTTTGACTTCCGGTGAAACACGAATCGCATAACTTCAAAATCGTGTTAAATAAGTCCGCGTAAAAAGAGACCCAGGTGTACTAGTATAGACGTATCTATACACAAATATAAGAAGTGGGATGAAAATTTTGAATTTAGATATATATATATAGTAAATAAATATAAATTATTTAATTATGTCCAGCATTTAAATTTTTTTTATGAAATAATAATTTAAAAAAAAAAACATGAATGAATGAATTTCCTTTGGTGTCCTAACAAATGAAAAGGCACTTTAAAAAATTTTTTTAATTTCTATTATTCAACAAGAATATAGTAAATACATTCTCCATGCTTGTGGTTTTGATTGAGTTTTAGATTATTATTTAGATTTGCATAATGAAAGTGAAGTTACTACTGGAATGGTGCTAGTTCTTATGGAGTCTGTATGTAGGCATTATTTGCATTAATTTTTTAGTAAGCATTATCTAATCAGTGATCAATAAAAGTTTGGTCTGTTGATGGATATGACTACTGTATAAAAACTATTAATTCAAAATATGGTGTCACCATTTAACACATATATTGAGATTTTATTTTTTGGTTACTCAGGAAATTTTTTAAACAAAAGTTAGAATTATGGCATAAAGAAAAAGTACCATGGCAACTTTTAAATATTTTTTATTTGCATTCGGCTACTAACAATTACTGTGCTTATCTATTGCTGAGAAACATTTTCACTTTTCTATTCCATATATAAATAAAAACTATGAATCACATAGGTAATGTTATTTCAGTTTTTGCATAGTAAAATGTACAGTATATTTTTTTGTTGTGAAAACTATCTTGCATATGAAAGATGGTGACCTGGGCCAACTGATGAATGCTGATAGGAGTCATTTTTATTGTATCTTTATTCATATGTTTTCAAAAGAATGTGGTTGTGTGGAGGTTATTTAATGCATCAAAGAAATCTATTTCAACAGAGACAGAAATTCATTTTTAATAATTAAAATAAATACAAATATTGATTGTTGTATTGCTGTTATTAATGTTTTTTTAATTAAAACAGTTTTGAAGTAATCAAGCAATTTTACTAATGTATTGTACACTTAAATATTTAGTAAACATAGATTGGAAAATGGAATTTCTTTTAAATCATTAATAAAATTGATTTTTATCTTATCAGTTTTTGAAAGATATAAATTTTTCATGAAAGTAGATAAATGAAAAGCTGGTGTAGCTTTGCAGTTTTAATTGTTGTTAAATGAAATGAAAATAAAAACGCAATTCTAAAATTTATGGAGAATCAATAGATTGCTTGGAATGTACACAGATCATTATATATTTGCCTCCATTGAAGTCATTAGATAGGTCTTAAATTGTTTACTTCATGTCACCATTGATCTTATTTAAAGTAGATATCAATATTGTATTTAATAATATAATAATACATTTTTATTTGCTGAAATTTCTATTAATTATGATATTTATTATATACTTAGCCTTTATATATATTTAGTGTACAAATATTAAAAAACCTTTTTAATTAAAAAAAATGTATGTTTATGTTCAACTTAGAATAAAATTAAGAAAACACAGCTTGAAATTACTTTTATCAATTTTTGAATTCATTATATGTAATTTATTACACTTAGAAAGAAGCTTTTATATAAAAAGTCTATTTTGTTTTTGCTGTGTAGCAGTAATTAAATGAAATTTTGCTTTTTAAGGTTTGTTGACCTATATATAGGAAGTGTGAGAAGAAGTGATTTATGTGATTTTTTTTTTAAAGCAGAATTTTATTTATTTATATTTTCTTTAAATTCATCCATAAATATTGTTAGACATTTCTGAATTGTTTCTGAGGATATCCACTTTATTCATCAAGCTTTTTCTTCTATCCTTGTCAGTTGACTTTTTGCATTTGGTTCAAATATTTGCTTTGTTAATTTTTAATGAATTGCATGTGGGTAAAGGGATTCATTGTGGTAGAGGAGAAAAAGACTTTAGGTTGAGGGGTGTGAACTCAACATTATTGACTTTGTTTGACCAATCAGACATAGGATCAATATTTATGTTTTAGATTTCTTGTACTGAAATCCAAATGTCAGGGGCTTGTGGTGAGTAAACACAATATCAAAAATTAATAATTATTAGATGTGTCTTTCTTTATTTTCTTTTTTAATATGTAGGAAATTGGTTCATTTTGTATGATTCATCTACTATTGACGAGCAAATGTCTTTCTAAAAAAAAAAAAATCTTTACAATGAAATTAACACACACATGTATGTGAGACTTTTTATCACTAAATAATTTTAAAATTTAATGTATATGTTTCTAGTAATTAATGGATGTATTTAGTACTAGTGGTGTTTTTTTTGTTTTATTATTTATTTATAAGGATTGTTTTATTCTGTATTTACTATCCCCATTTTTAAAAGTATTATATTTTTTTTATTGCAGGCATACTTTTATTACTCAAGTAAATTTAAAGTTAGATTATTTTAAATAAAAACATGAAGTATAATGAGATATTAAAATAAAAGTCAGAATTACATTCCTGCTCACTTGTAATTCCCCCACACACACACCCTTTTTTTTTTAATATCACTAGAATTGATTCATATTATTATTATTATCTCATTGTATTTTACTATAATTGCTTAAAGGTTTTCAAACTGATCTTATTATTTGCAATTTTGTTCAGAATCAGAATTATTTTTTTTAAATATTGTTTAAAATATCTCTGAGGATAAATCTCTATTTTCTAAATTGCCTACATATTGTTTATCTAATTTAATAACTTTTTTTGCAAGGATTTAATAAATATGTAATATTAAAGTGTAACCCCTGAAAAGTCTATTGCATGTGCCACTCCAATGTACTGCCAGAATTCATATCACTTGTCTTAATAATGTTTAGCCATATCAACATGCAAAGTCTCTGATCTATTACTTCATTGTTAGACATCATTAACATTGATTATTGTCTCTAAAAACCTTGTAAAATAAAGTTCATTTATAAGTAATGACTATACTAAAGATCATAGTTTGTAATTACTGAAAAATTATTTTCTGTTGAACTTTCAGTTATTTTTAATCATCACAGCCACTTGCAAATATGTAAAGCCATTTTAATTTCAGAAGAAAAACTGATAGAGAGAAAAACAAAAAATTTATTTAAGATTAAAGATTGAAGAATGGAAATGCGATTACACAAACACATCATATCCCTTTGACATAATAGAGAATTGTGATTGATGGCACAAAAAAAGAAAGAATTAATATTTAACCAATTGATATATTTTATGAAAGTTTTTATTCAGTATGATATAAATGGAAAAGTTTTTCTCATGGAGACAAAAAAAATTTTAAAATAAAAGAGAGACATCATTGATTTATAATTGTTTTATTTTTAAATCATTTGTAGCAAGACAAAAAAAGATTTACAGTGTGGTTTATTTTCAAATATTAATGTATTGTTATTGCTACTGATGATGATATTTTACTTATAATTTTAATATAATAACATTCTAGAAAATAGAAGGGATATGGGTAATATGTTTGCAAACATTAAATGTTAATTACTTTGACTTGTATATATCTATATGTTGTAATATCGGGATTGCATAGTAATTCAACTAAATATCTGTAAAACCATATGATAATAGTTACTTTATAAATCACTAAACATCACATGGTCACTATTTCTTATGCTGGCTCATAACTGTTATTAAAACTGGCAAAACTCTCCATACAGTAGTGCCACTCAGTGCATTAGACCCAAAGATCTAGGTGCAATGATCTCAGATCCAAGGCTCTTCACTGACGAACGGTATAAGCTAGAAACTAGTCTGGAGATATTGGGTGAGTAGGCAGTAAATAGGACTGGCATCCATTGATTATTCTGGCTTACACTGAGTGGCGCTACTGCATGGAGAGTTTTGCCTGTTTACTTTATAGATCAATTACACCTGGGTCTCGTTTTATGCGGTAGATAGGTTCCTCAAAAAATGCGCACAAAATCGCACAAAAATAAACGTAACTTGCCTTGAAAAATGGGGGATATGTTCCAGTAATTTTCAGAAGTCGCATAAAAGAAAAGCAACAAGGAAAAATTACTTTAAAATTCACATTAAAAAAATAAGGGAATAAAGTAATAAAAAATTTCAAATATTTGAAAAAAATTAATACAAGACAAACTTTTTTTACTAACTACAGTATTTAATTTTACATTTTTTATACATATTTTAATCATTACTGCTAGCGTTTGTTTGTAAACTGGTAAGAAATCAGATTCGATGAGATGTGATTTATTGTGGCTTCTCCTTAAACGAAGTCAAAGCAATTATGCCCAGAGAAACCTGTTAGCCACTTTATTTTTATTCATGATGTGATGTACAACTAGCATCACTTTCAGTCTTGAACTGTGTTAATGGTTTTCTGTTTCTATATTAAAAAAATGAGATGGCAATCAAATCAGTAAAATCTTCGTTATTATTTATTTTAAAAATCTAAAAAAATATTTATTTCTGTTAATACTAATAAAATATGTTTTAAAAGTTTAAAATTTTTGAATATTTATTGCGATATTTTTATACGTGTGCGTATAAATCTATTATTATTCCTTACTCATTAGTATAAGTAGGTTATTTACATAAAAGCTAAAATTCTAAATACAGCTTCAGGCCATATTCACATTAGCTGCTAATATAAGGTTATATTTTTGAGAGGAAAAAAAAAAAGTATTTCAAGTCAAAATAAGTTATTAATAATTTAAATTTCTTGATATCTAATAAATATAATGAAATATGAAAGATATAATCAGCATAAAACGAGACCCAGATGTATTCAAGAAAACTTCATTAATGTAAATAGTACAACAGGAATTTTTCTACCGTTTTATCTATTTAGAGATTTTAAAGATATCATAGATTGATTTGGTCTTTCAAAATTCATGATATTATTTTTGTAAAATATATGGAAACTTAAATATCATTATGAACTTTACTGCATGCAATCTGTTATCTTTTTACAGTCTATTTCTTCTTCGAAATTGTTGTGTGTGAAGAACTAGACTATCTAAAAGTGCGTAATTTTATTTTATTTTTCCTTAGAGTTTATAATTTGTTAGTCCAAAAATTCCCATATAATATGATATATCTCTGCCATTTTTTTTTTATCTCACAGAAAACACAATATATTCAAAATCAGCTATCTAATGCTGACTTGAAAAACATATATATTTATTGCAAGTCTAAGAAGAAAATTTATACAATTCATTGGTAATACAATATATAAATATCTCTACAGACCTTTATTTAAATTTTAGCCCATGAATATATGTTGATCCTATTTATCTTCTCAATTAATATAAAGCAGATATCATTGACCCTATTAAGTTTGCTATAGTTTACGTACTTTGCAGCAGTATATGTATTTGGTAGCTTCAAATTGCTTCAACATAGTTTTAATGGAAGTATGTAGAATTTTCCCAAAGAAATAAGTTTGTGTTTTACCCATTTTTCTGCTAAAAATGTTCTAAGTTTTCATAATCTTATCATATTTGATCTTGTACTCATAAGATACAAAATCTCTTGGCTGAATAAAGTCATAGTAATGTAGCAAATTTAGCCATTTTTTAATTTTAATAAAGTCTTCCATATTTATATTGGATAAACCATGTAGGTCACTATTAGATCATAATCTGCAATGACATTGTTTAGTTAACTATAAATTCATTAAATACTTTTTTTTTTCCCAATGGTCATTGAGTTTTGCAAATTTTTAATACTGCCAAGAAATCGTAATGAGTTGCATTCCAGGCACAACATGTTTAGTTGATCAGTTCAAACATTCGGATTTACTTTTACTTTATAACAGATTTTAAAATATACCATTAACTAGTATTCACTCTACATACCGATTATTGATATTATTCTTTATGATTTATTAAACTTTTTTGTTTGGTTAAATGTAGTGTTGAATATTTGATAATGATGTTGTATTTTTCCTAGTTCTTGTTTTGTTTTTGTTTTTTTGTTGTTGTTGTCCTGTTTTATTGTTATTATTACTCTGGGGCCAAAATTTTTTTCACTATAGTGTCTAAGATTGGTCAACTAAAAAGTGATTTATTTTTAAACATATTCTTATATATATATTCAGATTTGCCATTAACATTAAGAAATCATATTTTAAGCAATTAAACATTTTTTTATTGGAAAATTGTTTTGTTTTTTTTACTTAAATATTAATTTTGATCTGAGAGTTAATAAAATCTTAACTACCATGTTTACCCCAAAATAAGACCTGGTCTTATATTAATTTTTGCTAAGACCGCTTAGATCTTATTTTCAGGGGATATTGTATTTTTTTAATGTACAAAAATATATGTGTATCTTTATTTAAATATAATAATCCGAAGAGAGAATATTAGAAGTTATTTACCTGTTGTTGAAATTAGTAATATTTAATTTAAAATAATATATGAAATGTTAAGCTGGTTTGATTAATTTGCTGAGATTGCCTGATAGTAATAAGTTCCAGCCTTTTTGGATTTCAATGTTGATTTATTTACAATATATACAGTTGGACATCAGCTGAAAGAGGAATTCTCATATCAGACTGAAGGAAGGCAGATGCATTGATAAATGAAAAGAAAAATTGTGTTTGCAAGTTCATTAAAATAATTAGTTGTGAGTCTGCCTGCAAAATAATTTTGAGTAACATTTATTCAAGTACAAAAATCTACATTTATATTTATTTATACAGTCATTACTTTAATTTGAAATGTTTTTTTTATTTTCTTATGCTAGTTGTAATGTGTATATATATATATAAATGTTTTGAATGTTATATTCATTACTTTATAATTCTATATGTCTGTCGTGTGTTTAAACTGGCGAATGATATCTGTCCATAGGGCTGACAGTCTTAGCTAGGTCTTATATTTGGGTATGGCTTATTTTCTGGTCAGGTATTATTTTTGGGGAAACACAGTAACATTATTCATTGAGACACTTTAGTGGTTTAAACATATTTTCTATATAGAGATAGTTGAATGTCGCTTTATTTTTTTATTATTTTTTTTGAAAATGAAATTTTCTGTGAAATTACAAATTTTTCTCTTTTATGTATTCTACACAATTGACAATTAATATGTATTATTCATGTAGAAAATGGTTAAATTTACCATTTTTATATATAAATTTGCTCACATACTAAACTTTTAGATTACATGTGTTTACTACTCTGAGATGGCTCTTTTACAACTATGCTTTTAACATTAGAAGTTATCGCCATATTTTTTCTACTTTCATTTGTTTTGAAAATGAATTTCTATTTAGAATTTCAAATTTTTTGGCATCTGGACTCAATTTCAAAACAGTTACATATTATTCAAACAAATCATTGCTAAATACTTTTTTTTTTATAAACTGCTATATTCAAATGACTACATAAATCTAGCTGGATATTAGAAACCATTGCCATTGTTTTTCCTGATGATTTGTTTTGAAAATGAACTTTAAAAAATACAATCTCAACTTTTTTGTGCATGCTTTTAGATGCATGTCAATTATGAATAAATATGTTTTGGCCTTATTTTTTAATAATTCAATTTTTTTTTAGTGAGTGAACTTGAAAATTGCAGTCTTTGTGTATATTTTTGGATAGCGTTAAGAATATTGTAACCTTTTCATTATCTAGATACTCTTGATCTTACTTTTCATATATCATGATACCTTAAGATAAACACCTTTTTTTTTATTATTATTGATTTGCTTTCTAATTATTAGTTACCTGATATACATAATAGTTTGTTGCTGTTAACTTTCTCTTTATTCATTAGTTAATGATTTGAAAATGAACATAAATTAAACTAATTAAATTAAGACAATAGTGTGCTTGTATTCATTTGAAAATTTGATATTCTTTATTTTTTATTTCTACATCTGGTACTCCTAGGAAATGTTCATAATACCTTGGAGTACTGTGTTATTCTGATTAGGAATTATTGTTGTAAGTTATCTTCTTTTGAGTGATATTCTTATCTTTTCATATCTGACAACCTTTTTTTAAATCTTTATAGAGAAATAAGTAGTGGTAGTTTGTGATTACTACTCTCAACATAATTCATTGCTATCTTTGTATACTTTTTTAATTCAAAGTATATATTTTATCAATTATATTTGTTTTCTAATTAAATAATATTTTGATATTATTTTAATCAGATGCATCTTAATAATTTAAGGGACTTTGATTCATTAAAGAATACAGCTCTAAATATTGAGGTGTTACAGTAAATTATATTAAGGGAATTGGCAAGCAATAATGAATGACCACTGATGAACAAAATTTTTGTTTGGGCATAGTATATCATCATCATCATCAACCATTATCAATCCACTGCAGGATGGTCTCTCCAAGTTCAATCCATCTTCTCTGATCTTTAGCTTCTCTTCTCCACATCACACCTGCACACTTTCTTATTTCTTCCATCCATCTCACATGTAGTCTCTTTCTGGGTCTTTTACAATCTCTTGGAATCCCATTTAAGATTTCAATTGTCCATCTATTATCGTCTCTTCTAGAAATATGTCCAGCCCAACTCCACTTCAGTCTTTTAATTTTTTTAATGAGGTCAGTAACACCTGTTTGTTCTCTTACCCATATATTGCATTTTCGATCCCTTCTTGTTACTCCCAACATGCATCTTTCCATACTTCTTTGAATGATCGGAAGTCTCTGTATTGCTTTTCTATTAAATGTCCAAGTCTCAAATCCATAAGTAAGAATTGGTAAAACACATTTATTAAAAACCTTCCTTTTCAAACACATAGGCATATTTCCTTTTAGTATTAAGTTATTTCTACCAAAAGCACTCCAACCAAGTTTAATTCTATGATTAATTTCATCCATTATGTTTCCATCTGTATTAATAATCTGACCAAGGTATTTGTAACTGTTAACTTCTTCTAACTCATCATAATCAATCTTTATTTTCATATTTTGAGGAAATCCATTAAACATTACTTTAGTCTTTTTGACATGTATCTTTAGTCCTATTTTCCTACTTTCATCTGATAACTCCTATAACATTTCCTGCAGCTCTAAAGCATTATTTGCAAAAACAACTACATCATCTGCAAATAATCTCCATTTACTTTCACTTCTTTAGCTTCTCATTTTAATCCACAAAATACTTCTTGCAGCACTGCTGTAAAACGTTTTGGAGATACACCCTTCTCAGTGTTGACTTTCCTAGTATCATTATGTAATATAATTGTTGCTGTTGCATTTTTATAAATATTCTTTAAAATATGACAATATCCTGGATCTATACCTTGATAATCCAATGCTTTAATCACTGAAGAAATGTTTATAGAATCAAATGCCTTTTCATAATCTACAAATCCAAAGCATAATGGCAACTCATATTCATTTGACCTTTCTATAACTTCTCTCAATACCTGGATATGATCTACTGTACTAAAACCACTTTTAAATCCAGCTTGTTCTCTTGGTTGGTGGAAATCCAATGTTCTCTGTAGACGAGTTGTAATTATCATGGTAAAAATTTTGTATAAAACTGATAAAAGGCTGATAGTCTGTAATTTCCAATATCTTCTTTTTCACCTTTTTAAATATTAATATTAATACTGCACTCTTCCAATTATCTGGAACATCTATTTCTTCACCTGCTTTTTTCAATATATCAATTATAATTCCATCATTACCTGGAGTCTTTCCTTTCTTCATACATTTAATTGCATGTCTCACTTCTCCATTTAAAATTCTGGACAATTCAGAATATATAATAGATATAGGAGATACTTGTTCTTTATTACTATATAATTCTTGATAGAAGTCTTCTACTCATTTCATGATCTCATCTCTCATTTTAGTAATACTTCCATCTTTTTTTCTTATTGCAGATATAAATTTCCTACCAATATCAAAATGTTGTTTTACACTCTTGAGACTTATTCTCTTCTAAAACTTTCCTTACTAGTTCACAGTTATACCCCCTTATATCGTTTTCAACTCTTTGCCACACCATTTTAGAAAACTCAAGATATTCAATCCTTTTTAATGCATCATTTTTGTATATCTTCATATTCCTTTTTTTCTTCATAAATTCTTTAGTCTCGGTAGAAATTTTAGAGGTCAATTGCTGCTTTTTTCTACCAGCTATCTTTGTTGAAGTTTTTAAAAGTGTATCAGTTATTTTCATATTAATTTCATTCAAATCAGAACCATATTCAAAATCTACTACTACTTGAAACCGATTTGTAAGTTCTAATTTAAATTTATTAGAATGTTTCTGAAGATTAGGAATATCAACTGGGAATATTGTTTTTTTTTATATAATTTTTGTCTCTAGTTTTGCATAAACACATATTTTACATCTTATTAATCGATGATCACTTCCTCTATAAATTTATTAAGAACATTACAATCTAGAAATATGTATTTTCTGTTAGTCAAAATATAATCCAATTCTGCTGTACCTTCGTTTGGATGCTTCCTTGTCCATTTCCTTTTAACTTTTTTCCCAAAAAAAGAATTCATAATATAAAGTTTTTCTTGTTCTGCAAACTCCACAAGTCTATGTCCTCTCTCATTTCTATTACCATAACCAAAATTACCTACAGCACTTTCATTTGTTTACCAATTTTAGCATTAAAGTCTCCCATAACAATTTTAAAATGTTGTTTACTCTGATCAAAAGCCTTTTGTACATCCATATAAAAATATTCTACTACTTCATCACTATGAGAACTTGTTGGGCATAAACCTGAATTATCTTCATGTGGTTTCTGCTATTAAGTTGTATAATTAATCTTGCCTCTCTGTTCAATACACCATCAATCTCTACAATGTTGTTCTTCCACTTTTTATTTATAATGAATCCTACTCCACTTGTATTTCCAATATTTGTACCTTTATAATATAGTATATGTCCACTTTTTAAATCAATTGTCTCTTCACCTTTTCTTCTAACTTCACAAAGTCCAATAATGTCCCATTTAATATAAGATAGTTCTTTTTTTTTTTAATTCTTGCAATCTTCCTTCTCTTGAAAGTTATCTGCAGTTGTAAGTACCTAAATAAAAAGTCATCATGAAATGGCAGCCTGGGTCCGCAATCAGGGGATTCTTAGCACCCTCCGCCTTCGGCCACCAACCACTGCCTTGGTTGGTGACTTTACAGCCTCCTGGGAATAAGGGCCATGATTTATTTTTGTCTGTCATAATTGTATATATTGGAAAAATATTTATCATTTACACAAACATTCATTCTGCCTTATCAGGCAACTGAAAAGAAAGACCATGGTGTTTCATGATCTTAAACTCAGAGGCAGGCAGAGAACTTAGAAAATGTGGATTCTTATTTTTAAAAGGAAAAAAACATTTGAGATTGGCCACATATGTATTTCCAAATATGAGGATCATTGTCTTATTATGATTTGAGCATTAATATGATATATGTATATATAAATGTTTGCAAAGTAACTGCTGACTATCACTGATGACATCAAATGTTAATCACTTGATTATTATGCTCTTTAAAAAAGAGAATTTGGAATCATGAAACTTAATTTTCAACAGCTCATTCATATGCTATTTACAAATGTTGTGTCAGCTTACCAAGAAAAATGACAGTTATATATATAGTTTGTTAGTTCAATTGTTTGGGTGATTAACCCTTTATTAAATCTGTGAAGATCAATATGCGGAATCTCATTTTAGATTTGTTGTCTCTTTAAATATAAGTATGTTATTAATATGCAACAATAAAAACATTATTTTATTAAAATCATTTTATCAGATATATTTCTTTTCTTTTTTTTTAACAAAAATATAAATCAAGCAGTTTGTGCATATTTTTTCTTCTCAGAAATGTACATTCAAAGATAAACTCAGTATTTCTTGATTGAGGCATCATAGCGGAAAACCTGCAAGAAATTAGTAAATGCACTAAGCTAAGGGAAAATGGGTAGCAGTTATTGCAGCAAGGTCAGCTGTAGTCAGGTGCCCTGGAAAACTGCAGCTTGCTCAAACCTGTATCAACCAGTTGACTCTGCAACTTTGGAAAATAAGAGAGGGAGAGATGAAGAGAAATTAAAAAAAAAAAAAAATCTTTTCAAATAAGAACTTCACAAATGCAGCATTAACGGCCAATTGAATATGATTGGTCCATTTCCAGATAGCAATTGATTGGACGTTTCCAAGATTCATTTTGATATATCTAGACCTGCTTATTTCTTTCTCCCCTGTCAGAGCTGAAAATCTGGTGAAAATGAAAATTGTCATGTGACTTACCTTCCTACATTTTTTTTAATTGTCTGAAATTCTTTTACAATTCTTTTTTTTTTTTTTTAAATGCTGCTTTATTTCCTTATAAACAAGAAAAGTTAGCGATTTTTTTTTATATAAAAAAAGGCTATATATTTTCTACCGCATTTTATTTAAAAATGAAGGCATTGAATGATAATTGAAAGTGATCACTGTATAATAAGAGGATTGTTAATAGTTATTATAATGAGAATAATAGAAAATAGCGAAGTGACCTTTTAAATAAAATCTAATTATCATTATTTTTTTATTACATAATTAGGTGTTTTGAAGTATTAATCTAGGATAATTAACAGTCTGAGATTTATTAATTCTGCTTATCAGGATCATTTATATTATCAAATATTTTCTTGTAGTGCTCATGGATTTTTATTAACTTAAAATTTATTAACTAAGCTTATTGATACAGTTTTGATTTCAGTTCAGGAGTTTCATCTTTAATAATGGATATGTTTTTAATATTCATAATGATTCTTTATAGAATGCATTCCAAACATGACATGACTATCTTTGTTTCAAACTACTAAAGCAAACTACTTCTATTGAAGATAATCCAAATAATATTTAAACTATCCTTTTCCTCTTTCAAATCTTTCTACACTTTCTGTATTATAAAAGATTCCAATTGATATATTGTGAATATGCAAACCGTCATCAAGTAGTTTGTCTACTTTTAGACTGGATGGATTTTAACAACTTGCAGTTACTTTACAAGATGAGATGCTGACTGACCTAGGGGAACATTTTATTCAGGTAGATGGTAAACAATGACAACTTATTTTATTTTCTTTCACTAAAAAATGATTCACCATTACCCACTAATCTTCTAATAATGAGTCATTCTCTCCCATGGACAACATAAACATAGTCTAATTATCCTTGATGTTAATTTTCTTATATGTGAAACTTATTTTATTCCAAGGTGGAATGTAAGAAAAGTTTACTGCACTCAATATGCTGGATATCTTGAACAGAACATTAATAGAATTCTGTCTTATACCATGATAGATTTAATAAACTAATAATGATAATTTCCAAAAGGATCAATTCCTCTAGGGAACTGAAAGCAAATTGGCCAATATTTAGCTGAAGTTCCCAAAATAGTTGACAAATTTATAAAATCACTTGATATGCTAGAAAACAAAAGTAGAATATGGAAAAACAAAATATTATGAGATGTAGTTGGAAAGCTTGTTAAAAAAACTGCAACTTTTTCTTTCATAGTTTGTTTTTTTTTAAAATATCAATCTAGTAAAACTAATAGATATTGGTGAATTTGAGTTTGCTCTTGATTGTCATAAATTATAAACCAAGATCAGATAGTACATTTTCAAAGTTTCAAAAAAATTTATGAACTAAAGCCAAATTATGGTAACCAAAAGTATTCAGTAACATTAATTTCACAGAAACTATTCTAAATAGTTTGGCATAATAATAAAACTAAAGCAGTCTTAAAACCTAAACCCAGCAATGATCAAAAAAAATATTGCCCAATATCATTATTATATATTCCCTATAAGCTTTTTGAATGGGTTTTATAAAAAGAATTTTTCCAATTGCTAAGAGCCATCTATCTACCCTAAAGTATGCTAAATTAGACAGTGAAAAAACTGTTGCTAATAAGTATTATCTTTAATTAACAACTCTCATTGAAATAGGCAACAAAATAATTTAAAAATCTAGTGCTACCTTTTTTATCTAACCTGTTTACAATTTTATTTGTGAAAGTGGTCTGTTAAAAATCTTCAAAATCATTTAATATAGGAAAAACATTACTGACAAAATAATCTTCAATAAAAAAATTTGAGTAACACTTAAATGATAATTATATTAAATACAAAATTTTGTACAATACTATACGTAAGATTCATTTCTCTTTCAAAAACCGAATAGAAAAAAATCATCTATACTGATGACATTGTATTGACTTCACCAAAAGAGGTTGTTGGTTGTTTGTTTTTTTAAAAAATAGAAAAACCTTTTTAATAATGATATAAAGATTGGGATCTTATTCCTAATCCAAATTCTTCATTTTAACATGAGGAAAATATTTTGTAATCTGAATATAATCTTTTTGCAACAGTAGACAAGCACAATACTGTTTCGTGTTACTTAGGAATAATTCTTGGTCTAAAGTAATTTTTGAATGCTTATTAGTATTACAAGTGCATCATTTTATGAGCAATATCTTCATATCACTTATATATCACATTGTAAATATTGTACTCCTCTTTAAAGATTTTTTGGATAATCAGTTAACTATTACCACGAGAAATACTGGCACATTCAAGTCTATTCTGCAATTGTATGCTTCATAAATGAATGTGAATAAATACAAGCCATGAAAGACAGTTAATAAATATTAAATCTATAGCTATAGTGACATTTTTAAAGAACTTTATATGTCTTTTAATTGGAATCATTATATGTTCTTCCATGATATTTTAATAATAGTTAATGCTGTCTAAAAAAAATTGTGCATTAAATAAATAAATAAATAAGTAAATTTGTACTATAATCAATAGGTTATGTATATAATTTTTTAGAATTTTTTACTTTAAGAAAATTATTTTACTTCAGTTTTGTCCCTAGAACATATATCAGCATAATATAGCAGCCTCAACTTTATTATCTTACATACTTTAATGATAATTATCACTACTGTAGTTGTGTAACTGCTGATATTTTAATCAGAACAATGTCACTGGAAAATAATTGCTGCTATTTAAATATTCGAAATGTATAAAATTCATATTATTTAGATATTACTCTTTTGCATTTTATTATTGGTTATCAAGATGAAGGTAGTACATTTATTTCTTTTTGAGATAGTGATATATCTAATTTGATTACAGTGCCATTATAGTGATATATCTAATTTGATTACAGTGCCATCTGCTCTCTCAAAAACTTTATTATTATTATTAATTATTTTTGTTAATATCTTATGTATAATTTTCAAATTAAATTCTATCATAGTTATGTTCATATTGTATATTCTTGCTAAAAATGCATTGCTTATATTTATATGTGTACAAAAATATATAGTATTTTTTTTTTTATTATATTCATATTGTTGATGTCTGGATATATATAATTTTTAAATTAAATCGTATTGTAGTTATTATATATATGTTAAAAACAGCTGTATAATATGCTTATATGCTAAACGTGTATTATATAGTTTTCGCTATTACTCACAGATTTCATTATCCACATAGAAGCTTGAAATTTAATAATGTTGATAATGACAGTCATAGTATGGTATTTTTTTATATATATCATTATAACTTTTATCTTTGTTATATTTTTGAGTATTATGAAATAATTAACATTTTTTACATGTGCTTGCCACAGATGTTGCACCTTGTGGTTATTTTTCTGTTTCATTGTATCTCATCAGTTAGCTTTGGTGGGATTTTTTATTTTTAAAAAAAATATTTATTCTGCATTGTTATCAAATCTTAGCTAGATTTTGATGTTTTATTTATATTGTTTAAATAAGTAAAAAAGTATCAATTGGAAATGTATGTAGTATAAAAATATATAGATATTTCATATACTAACTTATTATCCTCCACTATTCAATTCACTTTTTTTTTTGAATATCAATTATTTTTTTCAACTGGTAATATGCTGCGGAAGTTCCTTCATATTGAAACTATTTGTATTGTTTGCCTGGTATTTTCAAAGAATCTCTTAAAAATGCTCATAAATATAATGTTGTTTTCATTATTAGTTATAATGGTTTATATCATGATATTATGATTACACATACTGTCAGTATCATTTGAAAACTTATTGTTTCAACCTGTAAAAATTTGTTTAATATTTCAATATTATTACTGTAGTAAAAAAAAATGTTGCTGCATTTATGTAGGGAGGAGGGGTGTATTTTACATACATTTCATGGTTTCAATTTAATATTGTGTAGATATTTTTAAAAATCAAATTCAAAGGACTTATTTAAAATTTTCTCAACAAAAAAAAAAATCTTTTGTATAATAATTGTTTATCTTAAATTTTAACTTTATATATGGGTTAAATCTGCTCTTTGATTAAATAGTTATTAAAGTATTCTTATTTAACTGGAAAGCTATGTTAAGATTTATTGTCATTTATTTTTAAAAGTTTATTTACATGTAAAATTAACATCAGTTATAAACTTTTACAGTGATAGATAAAGTGATTAATACACAAATATGAGAAATAAAATTAGTGTGTAAGGTATATGAAAGCAAATAACACCAAAAATCAGAAAATGTTAAATATCACTCATCTTGATAAGATATTAGATCAAGAGTTTTTCCATCAGATAAGTAGGGTGACTTCAGAAATTCTTTGTTGTGATTAAAAATAAATGGTGTGATTTAGTTTTGAATAATAAAGCAAATGGATTCCAAAAACAATCTGAGTCATAGTAACAATAACTGTTACTGATTCCAGCAAATATCTCTTCCAACAAACAGGCTAAAATAAATTTTATAAATTTAGAGACTAGATGTCAAGTTTTTTTTTTCCTTCATAGATATAAAAATTGATTGTTGAAAGCAATCTGATAGGTTGCTTAATGTATTCAAATTTTTAGGATTAGAATAAATGATATAAATTTGTTCATTATTTTTTGATGCTTGTCAATACTATTATAACTAGTTTTGTTTTGCACTGACAATTATAAAGAACTAGGCAATAAGACTATAATTTAATCATAATTCCCTGCATGGTTTAATTCAGTGATAGAGTGTCCTTAAATCGGTTTTAGTGCTAGCACTCCAGTGGTCAAACTTTTTATGGATTCTAAAATAAGCCTTTCAATTATTTAATAGTTTTTTTTATTCATAATTGAGATTTAGTTTTAATTTTGTTGAATGTCCTTACTGCTTTTTATTTTTTTGAGAGAGAGAGAGAGAGAGTTGTAAACATTATTAGTATTGAAATAAAATACTAGTTTTTTACTTCACCTTTGATTAGTAAATAGTTTATTGCGCTTTACGCAAAAAAGTGAAGCTTGTCTCAATCTTATTACAAGTTATATGGCTTAGCGCTTTCAGAGACCTTGTGTCTCCATAATCATAGCCTATTTTTAACTGAAGTTTAGTTTTGGTTTATGTAAAATTTTATAACGACCATTTTCTGGAGATTGCAAAGCACGATTCTTTCCGGTTTATTGCACAATTGTCATTTGCAATAAAGCACACCTCTTTAATTTTTCGTTTTATATCATTGCGTTCCGTGCATAGTGCCCTTGCCATAGTGGGTTTGAACACATGGCCTGTTGTTTTTTGGTGCTCGAAGAATATGGATCTGTTTTCATTGTTATTTATAGCTTTCCTGTACAAATAATGATGTTGAGATGTTCTTGTTGTAATGTTGGCACGGGTCTCCCCATAATATGCCGCTCTACATCCATTGGTTGGGCATGAAATTTTATAAACTGCTTGAGCTATTTGATCAGAAGGTATTTTGTCTTTGGTATTGTTTATCATTCTGTTTGTTGATGGAGGGGTGTGGAATCCTAGTTCAAAGGACTCAGCAAAAATTTTATAATATTTTCTAGCAATTGATGGTATTGTAATTTAGAAATATGAACAAAAGTATTTTCAACTTTATGGTTATATTATACTGGAATTAAAAAGAGGATGGGGTTCAAAAATTAAAATATCTAGTCTTATACATTATCATATTTAATAAAACATTTACACACAAGTTTGTCATTTAGAGAATTATATTTCTGGAAATAGTTCTTTTTAAAGAGTGATGTCTTTTAAATTTACTTGCCAGAATTAACAACTGAAGAATATTTTATACTTCAGATATTATTACTATATAGGCCTTTTATGGCAGTTTTTTTTTTTTTACTTTGAAAAAAATAGTTTAAATAAATATACATTTTTTACAAATTTAAAACAATCTTATCAGCCAAAGCCAGGGTGAACAATTATACCAAAGTGGATTATAGCTCATCTCTGCCATTTTCTATATAACATTTGATTTTTTAATTATTGTTAATTATAAAGCAATCTTATGATATTTTATACAAAATTAATATAATTTAAAATTTCCCTGCATGTCTCAGAGTAACTAATTAAAAAATCAGTCTGATTTAATGTGCTAATTTTTGGTACTTCAAAAATATTTATTAAATTAATCTGACCTAAAAGATTTTTTATAATTGAAAATATTATATCATAAGAAATTGCATTTAATAGACTTCTGTATTGCATTGATATAATAGTTATTGAGGCCCAAAAATTTTTTTATTTATATATTATGTATAATTAGTTGGGAATATGACTATAAATATTAAATTGTATACAGATTTTAACCTGTTTTTTCTAGAAATCAATCTTTTTATTAATGTATGTGCTGTGGAAGTTATAGTCTGTGTGTTTCTTTTTGATGCCATGATAACTGATCTAAAAGTGTCGAAAAAGGAGAGTTTGAATTAATGATAGTGTGTCTGTTTTATATGACTAGATTAAAGGTCAAAAATTGATTTTGAAATATTAATTTTTGAAGTGAGATTGATTTTGTTTTTTGCTTAATCTTTGTATATGTGCAAATACTAATGATTCTGTTAAAAAAAATAATAAACATTTGTAAATAGATCAAAAACAAAGATCTGTTTTAGGTAATGAGTGAAAGCTTTTAATGATAAATTTATTGATTGTCTATACAGAAATATCTGAATCAATACTGCTATTGCATGCCAAAAATAATCCCATATTGTTTGAAAGTGTACTATATAATGTAATCTTGTTAATTAACCCCCCTTCTGTAACTCTTGACTTTGATAAACTATTTTTGGCAAATATGAAATGCAAATATTATATAATTCAACAAAGCCTTTAATTCTTTTTTTAATGCCCTGTGAACAGTTATTGTAATAAATTGTAATTTTTGTTTTCATTTGTTACCAGATATTTTTATATTTAGTAAATGTGGACCTTAATAGAAATTAAGCAAGAAGTCCAGGAATATTTCATTTATATAAGTGAAAGGCTGCTGTGCTTTAATAGGTTTTGATTCTGTTTTCATTTATTCATATAAATTCTTGAATTTTTATTATTAAAAACAAGTATTTATATAATGTTGTACAAAATTTTTCAATATTTTTTAGGTTTTTATTTTTATTTTAATATAAGCATTTGTTCTTTCTCCACTGATATTAAATTTAAAAAAATTAAAAGTTAACATCAATTTCAAAGTATTTGGAATTAATTAGTGTAGATTGCACATGTCTTTATGTATTATATGAATACATACTTTTTACAAAAATGTCAATAAACTGATTATATCAGTAATGGTTTACAAATCTCGGTGGAACTTGGTAAATTATAACAGTATAGTTATTATTCTGATGAAGTTGCAAGTCTTATACTGAAAGCACACTATGAATTATTGCTTGACTGATTGCCCTCTCAAGATTTTTCACATAATAATATATGAAAACAAAATATGCCTTAAAAAGTTTATATATATATAATTTTTATATTGCTTGTAAAGAAATATCATGTATAAATTTGAGTACATTGTAAATATCCAAAACCATTTTTGTATATATATTTTTTAAAATATAGGTCGGTAAATGGAGTTTATCGAATTGGTTTATTTGCATTAAAGGACATTCCTGTTGGTATTGAATTAACTTACGATTACAATTTCCGTGCCTTCAATACTGAACAGCAGGTATGTAGAACATTTTGTATTAATTTTGATGTTATAATAAAATTTTAAGATTATAAGATTACAAAAAAAATATATGATTAAGTTTGAAATAATTTATAATGCTTTTTATATAATATTTTTATTTTATATATTTGTTATAATTTAATACTTTTAAAAAATGCTCCATAAGTTATTGTTTGTTCTGTTGTTATATTTCTCATTACTTTATAAATATAGTTTTATGTAATTTTATGTGAAGTAACTAGGCAATAGGATAATACAACCATATAATACCGCTTTGTTATCGATGGCCTTTTGCCATTTCTTATAATCTTCTTAATATAATTTATTGTAGCAATTTGATATTTACTATGCCACAATGTTATTCAATTGTTTCTAGAATCTTTAGCTCAATTCCCTAATCTTGTCCGTGTTCTAAATCTTATAATGTGGTGTGTTAATAAATAATTTATCATACTTGTTGATAAAACTATTATTTGTAAAGTTTATCTAAAAACTGTTCATAAAATCTGTAGAAATACAGCAAAAATTGAACATACCTTTTTTTTTTTAATTTTTCCAATATTTTTTATTATTATTATCTTTTAAAAAATACAGAAAGTATATTCCATATATTGATTTTATTTGCAGATCTTGCCCATCATATGAATCAAAACTTGTCTATATTCATATTATATAAATTCATTTTAATTATGTATTCAATTGTTATAAAAGTTGGCAGCATTTAAATGTTAGCAAAAAGATAAAGAAATGAGGAATAAAATGAAATTATTTTTAAAAAAAAAAATACATTTAAAAAAAAAAAAAAATTGATGTTATCTATTATTCTATAAGATTTTGATATGCATATGAAGAAAGAAATTAAAGTAGTACACATATGTAATAATAGATAATATACCTGGTTGAAAAATTATCATAAATATGCTATGAATTATGTGTTATTGTTTAGAATTATGAGTCATAAAGTTAGATTAAAGTATGTGATGAAAAAGACAAAATAAGTGATGATATAACTTTATTAAAATAGAAATTGACAATAGGATGTTTCCATTGAGTGTGAATTGGATTCATTAGGAAAGATTGAATAATAAAATGTTTGAAAGAAAATGGAAATTGTATTTAGTTGTATAATGAGTGTAACTGATATGGAGAGCATGAACATTAAAATTAATCAAATGTCTATTAAAAGAAGATGAAATAAAATAGGTTGTTGTATGCAGTTATAAACATCAGGAGATGGGCATTCCGGATATGGTAATAAGAGAGCTTCAGAATTTTATGTGATTAATAATGCAAAGGAACAGAAATGAATCAAAGAATAAAGAAATGCATTCAACAGAACTTAAGAGAAGTTTTAAGTGAAAGGACATATTAGATGCTAAGAGGAAAATATGAAGTGAAAACTTTATAAAAGATATAGATAATATAGCAACAGGAATTATGAAAGTGGATGGGTGAAAAATGAAAATATTTGTTGACTTGTTTCATTAAAATTTTGATACTTGAAAAGTATAAGATTACTGGAGTGAGATTCTTCTTAATTTAATGATAAGAAGGAAAGTTTACATATGTAGATAATTATAGACCTGTGATAATGTTGAATGAGGTGAACAACTTATTTGTATATATAATTAAGAAGGATGTCATATCCTTAATTAAAACTTTTAACTCCCAAGAGAAAAAGACAAAATGTTTATGAAATTTTAAATCATTCACAATATTAACTAATTTTGCTATTAGCATTTCAAATTTAGAATTGCATAGTAGATCATTTTCTCAGCAAAATGAAGGATGTGTATTTATTGATAATGAAAGTTTGACAAATTATATATATTATAAACAGTTCTTTATATTTGGAGATTTTTTTTATCTTCTTGTTTGTTTTGAAATCCTCTTCATATTTTCATTGTTTTGTATTTGAATTTTTATGATTATAAATGTAAATTATTTGTAATACCTTACTATTTTAATGATGGCAACTGATAGCTAAAGGATATCTACTTGGTTTACTTTTGATAACTTTTTTTTTTTTACATTTATGCTGTAACTACAGAAAGTATACTACTGAACTTGTATAATGATAATCAAAGTGACCATTTTATTTTTAATCAGCTGCACTTTTTTTAAAATTTTATCTCATATTTTAAAAATGTTTTGTGAGTGCCTGCCGTCTGTGAACTTTCCATTCATTATTATGTGAAAGAATTTTTTTTACATATGTGGTAATTTTCCAAACTTGATTGTTTTAGAACTTGAACTCAGTTTAAAATTGAAAATATAATTCTGTATGTTTCTATTGCTCTGCAAATGTTCCTGTATGCACACACTCCTATATGTATATATAATTATTTAAAGGTAATTTGAATTATTTCAATAAATTTCCTGTAAGTTCTTTCTGTATTTATATATTTAAGTTTCCAATCCTTTTTTTTATGCAACTTATAGGAATGCTTCCTCATTTTTTTTAAGTAATTGATACTAATTACTCTGTCACCATTGATGTGAATGAAGAAAGATACAAAATGCTAATTGGGAAATAAAATATATTACTAGAGGAAAGAGGGATTCACTTGGAAGCCAGAGATTGAACTCATTAGCAGCCATTCTATTCATTGCTTTTAAATGAAACCCACTAATGTCATATCAAACTGCAGTTCTGAGGTTGCAATCTATCTAAATTTGAATAGAAAGAGTAGAGAAGAAGGCACAATAATAAAGAAGGGATAAAGGCTGCCTCATTAATTGCTGAATTAAATCATATTTCTGAAAGTATGAAAGGATAGACAATATATTACTTACTATTAAAATTTTGGGACTTAGGTCAAAGTTTACGTGTACACATTTATTTATATTCTTATATATGTTTGTGTTTATTGTTCTGTAAATATATATGTAAATCTAGTATTTTTATGTAGTTTAAATTCTGAAATAAAAATTTGGATTAAAGCAGTTGTCCATAAAAATAGTTGTTTCAGATTAGATTTAGAATTGATTGATTGATTACAATGGATTATTTTCTGATCAACTGGAGTATATAAGAGGCACATTCAAAAAAATTAGCTTTAAATCTTTAACAAATGAATATAATTTTTAAAAAGTGATATCTAAATTACAAAAAAAAAAAGCCATCTAGAAACTAAATTACAATCATTTAAAAATAAGTAATATTATGTTAATAGTTTCTTAATTGCCTCTTATTGCATACATTGTTTTAACCATTATAAACCCATACCTTTTTCATATCTATGCTATTCTAGCAAACTTTCTTAACCATCCATCTCATGTGGAGATCCTTTTTTATATTTGGTCACTATATGATTTTTAGTCTAGATATTTTTCAAATCTAAGTAAATACAGGTAAAATACATTTATTAAAAAAAGCTTTTTTCAATCATATAGAACTATGTCCTTTTAATATTAAATTGTTTTTATTAAAAGAACTCCACTGAGATTGATTTGCTGTAATTAAATTATATCAATTTTATTTTATTTTTTAAAAGCAGGTTGAACATTACTTTCTTTATCTTTTAACTTTTTTTTTACAACTGTAAATCATATTTCATGAAAACACTTCCTTCAT
Organism: Epiperipatus broadwayi; assembly: GCA_028023455.1. Lineage (NCBI taxonomy): Eukaryota > Metazoa > Onychophora > Udeonychophora > Euonychophora > Peripatidae > Epiperipatus > Epiperipatus broadwayi. Next base: position 832,649 of record JAQFVV010000105.1, on the reverse strand, counting down.
TCTGCACAAATTTAGATGATTTATATTTATTATTCATTTATTGTATTTCATTGTAATTCACAAAGTATTTCTTTTAACCCTATTGTAAAAGTTTTAATCAGTGTTAAATTTAGCAAGATAAATCTTGTGTTCATGTAGTCTAAACATTGCTATAGCATTTTTTTGATAAATATGCTTTAGAAATTGGCACCATCCTGAATTTTATATCATGATATTTTAAGTTTTAATTGGAGCAGAAATATTTGCACAATCATTAATCTTTTTTTAACTTCCAAGTCTTCTACAAAATGGTATTTATAATCATTGACTTTTTGAAATCTATTATTTGTTTCCTGATCTTTTTTGTTGTTAATTAGTATTCTCTAAATTTAAGTAAATGCTACTTTTAACATTATTACTTTTTTAATTTTTACTAATAATTTATTGTGTTTTAATTTGTTGGTCATGATATTGCAGAAGGCCCATCATATTTATGGTCTCAAAATCCACACTTTCAATAAATTGCAATTTGGAAAAATAATCTTAAGAAAAAAATTGTAAATTAGTACATTTAAATTCACAAATTTCTTACATCCTGTATCTACAGTATTATAAAATCATCTCAACTGGTTTCTTCTGTTTTGCTCTCATTTTTCATGGAATTATTGCTCTGAATAATTACCAAATCAAAATTTTGTTTAAAATTCCTCCAGGCTGCAGTGTTAATGATGATAGCAATTCTGTCAAGCCTAATTAGAAGCCTTGGAATACTTTTTTATTGCAATAAAATGAAAGTAATTAATTTAGTATTAAAAACAGTTATATATTCTGAATTTATTATTATAAAACAATAATATATATAAGGCTCACTATTATCTGAAGTTTATTGCTTGAAGATCTGAAATTGATACCATGTATGTTTTTTTCATCATTTTATATTGAGTTAATTTTCTTAAATATATATTTAATTGGTCTTTTCATATTGATTCTATCAAAATATATAAATAATTTTTATTAATAATATTTAAACCCCCCCCCCTCCAAATTTTATATCTAATTTTATAGTCTGTGTCAGTGCTTCGCATATGCTGTTATTATATAATTTTATTTTATTTATATTTTCATAACAATTTAATGTGTTGGAATATTACTGCACAAAAATCCAAAATCAAGTGAAATATTTGACACTACAATTCTTAGATTTTTTTCCCCCCATTTTCCATTGATAAACAAGATCTATGTTTATTTTTTATTGCTATTAGTGATAAAAATCCAGTTTCACAAAGGTATATGGATATGAATGGAACCAGAATATTTAAGATTGTATTTATGAATCATCAATATTCTTTTTGCTATTAGATCCAAAATTCTGACAAATCCTTATTACAAAATTCCAATTCAAGGATTGAATCTGCTCTCAAGTGAATTAGTCCTTCTTAAGACATTCATGGGAAATTGCTAAATTATAAGGATAAATCAAATGGTATTTTTATCCAGCCATATTCTTTATTTTCATTTAAGTTAGGAAAATATTTTTTAAAAAAAAAATTATTCTTACTTTCTATTGGTAATAAAAAATGTTATTTTGTTCAAGAAATTCATGGAAAGAAGCAAATATTTCTGTATTATTATCCCTAAAACTTTTTAACTAAGCTAAAAAGTTTATTTTGAAGTACTTGCAATTTTGTGTTTAGGATTAATAATGTGAATTTTTATTGACAAGAAAAAATTGTAGTTCACCTTTTAATACTAAAACTCTTTTTAGAACTTTACCATGGGATGCCAATCATCATCATCAAAACATGAGACTATAAGAAATGAACAAAGAATTAGCATTGGAAGTAAACAATAAGAAACAGATAAATGATAAATACAGCATTGCCAGCAATAGTCACTCTATCATCCTTTGTGGCTGAATTTAAAAGAAACATAATGTAAAGTCTAGGCTAATCATTCATCTAGCTAATGCCAAACTTAGGACATAATATAAAAGCAGTTAATATCATATCTGCATGTACATACTTAAATGCTAAAATAATTACAGTAATAAACATATCAAAAAAAAAAAATGCTGGTATTATTACATCAGTACTGTGTCATTAATACCATTATGTGGAATAAGTATATTAGCTATCAATTAACTGATGATCATCCTAAAATAAATAAATAAATTGAAGTATGTGGATGCTTTTGCACCATTCAAATAATTCTATAAAGAACCATCTTGATATTTTCCTGAAGGTTTGTGATGATGGTTTTTTAATTGTATTTTATATATTGGGCTATTTCCATCACCTTATATTAAGTATTGAATGTGTTTAGAAAATTTTAACTTTATTTAAATCTTTTAATTATATTCAACTGTTAGCAAAGCACAGTTAGTATATGCACAATGTTTCAAAAGATTGTGCTATTACTATCAGTTGAATATAATTGGAAGATTTAAATAAAGTTAAATTTTTCTAAACACATTCAATACTTAATATAGTGGAAATAGTCCAATATATAAATTCAATCATCTGGATGTCTGCACGCATGTATGTGACAAATACTGTTAAGTCCGACCTAGTCTTGGGATCATAAGGATCCTAGACACTGTAAACAATTTATTATTAAATAATTTCACTAGGATAAGCCACAAAACACAGTTTTGATTAAATTATAATCACACTCTTTGGTAATTTACAAAACAAATAGCTGATAGAATAATAAAAAAAAAAGAAACTTTTTTTTTTTAACATCTATTTGATAAAGTTAATAAATAAATAACAATAAAGAAAGATTTAGTAAATGATAATCTGTAAAACCCCACATTATTGATCAGCCCTATTTTTGCAATGCACATATAATTTCATATAACACATTATATATTATTCCCTTCTGATCCTTCTTAATGAATTAACATTTAATCTAAATAAGCTATTTCCTTACAATAATCATAACCTCTCCCCCCCCCCTCCTTTCTAATACTATCACAAGAAAGAAAAAAAATAATTTTAACTTGAACTCTCCTCCCCATTTTCTTTTGAAAATAAGGTTGTACCCATACAATTTTAACCTAGTTTTAAAAGTGTTTTCAACAAAACTACTGCCTGGTGTAAAATTTGAAAGAATCTTGTGCTAATGAGTTTCTTTTTATATATCTGGATACTTCTGATAACAATTTATTAAGTGATTCTTCTATACCAAATTTTCTCTGATTAATACAAATAAACATCTTGCATTCAGACAAACCTTTTTTAATTCTTCCGTAAATCCTAAACTCATTTTTTATTAAATATCTATCTACTCACCTTTTCAAATATATATTTTCCTTAAGTTATACTAGAGAGATTTCCACAAAGGACAGATCTTTATAACTTTGCTAATTATACAGCTATCTGACAAAAATTATTACATTAGCTTGATTGATATTGTCAAGCCATCAAGTTGTATGGCAAATATAATACTTTGCTGTAATTTAAGATAATAATGTAGACATGATATTGTCAGGAATGTTATTCTTTTTTTAAAGGATTTGGTATTTTGAAACTGTTGATAGTTTCAAAAAATTTTATTGTTGCTAATAAGATAAAATCTTCAATAACTGTATGTATATTGTAACGTCATAAAAAAGATGATGCTGGAAAAATGATCAATATAATCTGAATAAAACATAGCCCAATCATTGATCATCATTTTGTAATGGAATATTGATTATAATATGGGATGATAATATAAAAACCTTAGTATGTCTCAGGATTGAAACATCCTTCATAATAAAATAAATCTAGCCTAAATGCAGAGTGCCATTTTTTAACAGCCCCAAAGTTGATTTGGTGTTTTGTAACATTTGTCACTTGTATATGATCACAATTGGGTAGCTACTTTGTAACAATAATAATAGATTTTCTACCTCTACATTCATTCAGTCAACGTTTGTCATAAAATAAAAGAAATTGACCTATAGATTTTTTAGACAACCTCTTATTACCAGCACTATATGGAAATAAAAGATCATGAAGAAATGCCCTTATGATTTAAAATTATTTGTAGCAGAGCAAAACATGCATCAATAAATAGTAATTCTGTGATAACCGGCGTAAAATTATCTAGCTCAGTCATTGCTCACACTAGGAAGTAACAATATTTCCAATACATAGTTACTTATATTGCCCACTACAGTATAGTAGAATACTAATAACAATATTAAAACATAAATTATTCAGATAGCAGTTAAAACAAAAGCAAACTAACAAGATCATCGCCTATATCACCAAATCTATTCAGGATCCCAAAATACATTACAATAAGCAATGAAATCATGTCATTGTCCTAAACAATGATATATGCCTAAAACATCTATTTAATTTATAATTGAATGAAACTAAATTCAAATCAATAAATAACTAAGTTCTGATATACTTTACCAATCTAATATTATTTATAGTAATGCAAATTTACTTTAACATTTAATGATATTCTACTTGAATCAACTATAAACCTTTACTCAGTTTTGTATATACTTTACTAAAACCCTAAACATAATATTAATATTTCGTTCACACTCTACAAGAATTCATTATCAATAAATCTATTAGATAATCTTATATTTTGCAATCCCCAATCACATTGTTATTTAGAGACACCATAGGTTTCTATTGGTTATTTTCCTATTGGTTTTTTTTCCTAATTATAATCACTGATATTATTTAGCTACTTAAATCTCCAGTCAATCTATTATAAAAATGGATTTTATAACAATTAAACTATATATGACGATAATTGGCAGTTATCCAAACCAAGGATAGATATTAAGTTATATTAGTTCCTAAAATTTATGGTCCCCATTTCAAAGAAGTTTAAAAGTAATTAAGACAAATCATCCTGACTAATGACAGAACAAAATAAAAGATAAGCAAACTAATTATTAACCCTGAACTAATGAAATTATTTCTACTAGTAATATTGACTTAGATAAATAAATAAATATCTAAATGTAATAACAAATATACAATTTATATCTAATCGGACTTAATATTAATGTATAAGAAAATATCCATATATCTATTTCACTTAACAAAATTGGTTTGATCTTGGATCAAACTTTAAGTAACAAAAATTACCTTGCACTTTCAAAAAAAAAAAAAATAGATAGATTCACGTATTTTATTCAACTTTAAATTTATTTGTTAATAATTAAAAATTTATAATAGTAATAAAAAAAAATTGAATATAGAAGAACAAAAACAAACTATATATCTGCAACTGCAATTGACTAAAATCGAACCCACTTAAAAAAAAAATACAATACTATGTTTTTTTGATATATAAATAATTGATAGTCTATTACTGTATAGAATCAGTAAGAATAAAATATGTATTAGGACTTGGCAATTCAAAGATTTATGAATCAATGGATAAGACTATGGTTATTGACTGTGGTACATCTCAAGATTTCTTTAAACAAATGTATTTACATCATGTAGTGATGTTTCTTTGATATATAAATAATTGATAGTCTATTACTGTATAGAATCAGTAAGAATAAAATATGTATTAGGACTTGGCAATTCAAAGATTTATGAATCAATGGATAAGACTATGGTTATTGACTGTGGTACATCTCAAAGATTTCTTTAAACAAATGTATTTACATCATGTAGTGGGTGATCAGTCACCTGTTGTTTTTTTCCTTAATAAAAAAAAGGGGGGGGGGGTTGCATGACAAGAATACTATATATAAAACTGAAGGAGAGATTTTAAATATCTTCCCATGACTTTAAATAGAATATACAACGGGGGGGGGGGGGGCAAATAAAAATTGATCTCCATTCATTAATGTAATTTCTAAATAATTAAACTAACATAAACCCATTATATTTAAATCCTTCTCTGTCAGGAATATTCCCAAGTTAAATCTTGAACATAAAAAAAATTGTAAATATTTGAAAACAATGGGTTATATTAACCTATATCATCAGATAAGAGTTTAAATGATAAGAACAAAAATGAATCTCTCTGACCTTTTTATCATGTGAATCCTATAATAATCCTTATATATATATATATCATTTAAGCATATGTTTTAAAATAAAATATGATCAAAACATAAACACTCTTTTTCTTTTAACAATATATATAAATATCACATGATTATTATCTCCCATGCTTGCTCATAACTGTTGTTAAAATAGACCAAACCCTCCATACAATAGTGCCACTCAAAGCAAGACAGTAATCAATGGATGCCAGAAGGCTTGTGTATAAAATCCCTATCTAGTGCCTACTCATCCAATATCCCCAAACTAGATTCTGGCTTGTGGCATTCATCAGTGAGGAGCCTTGGATCTGAGAGCACTGCACCTACATTTAAGGATCTAATGCAACCCTCCAGCAGCCACCTTTTATCTCTACATAACTACAAAACTATGAGAATAAAATTGAAAACACAAATATTTTCAATCTAAGCTCAATAGCTTATATAGTCATATGGGTCTGAACTCAGTTCAGCACCCATATATTTTGGTTTCTTTGGTTCTTTAATAACCATGGCCACCCCTATCCTATTAGGCAAGATTAGTATTAAACCACTAAACATCACATGATCATCATTTTTTATGCTTGCTCATAACTGTTATTAAAATAGGCAAAACTCTCCATACAGTAGTGCCACTCAGTGCAAGCCAGAGTAATCAGTAGTTCAGAACTATATCCCTAAATAAGCTAATGAGCTTGGATTGGAAAATATTATTGTGTTTTCAATTTTATTCTCATAATTTTGTAGTTAAGTAGAGATAACAGTTGCTGCTGAATGGTTGCATTAGATCCTAAGATCTAGGTGCAGTGCTTTCAGATTCAAGGCTCCTCACTGACGAAAGGCCCAAGCTAGAAACTAGTCTGGAGATATTGGATGAGTAGGCAATAGATAGGGATTTTATGCATAAGCCTTCTGCCATCTATTGATTCTTCTGGCTTGCACTGAGTGGTACTACTGTATGGAGAGTTTTGCCCATTTTAATAACAGTTATGAGCAAACATAAGAAATGGTGATAGTGTGATGTTTAGTGGTTTTATACCATCTTGTATCGATTGAATTCCTTCTCACAATGAAAAAGTAAGTTTTAATATTAACCAATGGAAATATTTTATTGAGCAAGTTGATGTTGGTTGTATTACATTTGCTAATGATGAGTTGCACCTATGACCAGGATATGGTATATCTTGTCATTCAGATGTGGTCATGTTACCACACTGGTGCGTTATTTAAGTGCACAGGGGCCATCTGAAGCAAATAAAAATGTAAAAAAAAATTTTTTTATAATTTGTAAAAAATATCTTTTCAATTAATTTTTAAAAATAATTCATCTATACTTTTGTCATACGAAATTTGATAGGTATAGTAATTTGAGACATAGTGTGCCTGAAGGTGATAAACATCAAAAAGTAATAATTATAAATATAGATGTTTATAAGCCTTTGTTTTATTTTTTATTCTTGTTTAAAATGAAATATTTGTAAATGAATTATAATTTTATGATTACAAGGCTAAGTATTATATTATTGTCAATGTTAATTTGGCTAAAAACCTCAACATGTTATGGTTATAGCAATTTAATAGAAAAATAGTATTTTTATTTTCAACAGCATGAATTGTACATGGATGATCCTGAATAATATGCCAATTTATATATGATAAATAAATTTCTACCGTTGTTTATATATAAAATAATCACATTTGCAATATCTTTTTATTCTATTAGAAATGTGTTGGAGCGTTACATAATCTAGTTCACACCAAATTTAATCCAGTTTCTCTATTTCATTGCTCAAAAAAACTTTCTTATCTATCACCCTATTGATTTTTTCTTTTACATGTATACAATTTCTTGCAATCCAGTTGTTATCTTTTTTTTTTTAGTGTTACATATTTCCAGCTCCATTTCAATTTTTTTATTGATTTTATGATATTGGTTAGTTTTGTCACTTCTCATGGTTATTCTGTGACTAATTTTATTCATTATATTTCAATTTTTATCAATAATTTGATTAAGATAGTCATCTTTTATTATTTTTTCTAATCCATTACTATCGATCTTTTTTTTTTTATCTGTTAGAAAAAAATCACATCATTAGTATATTATTAACATTTATCTTTAATCCCATTTTACTATTAGTTCTTGTAACATTCTTTGAAACTATATTATTTGCAAAAACAGCTACATTTTCTGCAAAATTTAGATAACTTGCATCATCTTTATTATTTTTGTTCTTTTGACCTCATCGTTTAATCCATAAAATATTTTTTATAAAACTGCTATAAAATGTTTTGTATAAATGAATTTACATTAGCTTATTCTTTATGAATTGAATATTTGTCTCCTTAGTGTTGTTATATGTAACATCTGTAGTATTTTGATAAATATTCAGGGTCTTTGTCTTGATATTTCAAAATTTTAATTTCAGCATAAAAACTTAGTGAATCAAATTCCTTTTCTAAATATCCCTTACAAAATGATAATATTTGATAGGATTTACTATGCTATATCCACTTTTAAATCCAGCTTTTTATTTTGATTGTACTTGTCTTCAAAATTTTTTGTAGACCATTTACAATTATCTTAGTAAAGATGCCATATAAAATTGATAGAAGACTTTTTTATTATCTTTTTTCCCCCCATCTTTCTTGTACAATATTACGATTGCATTGTTTCAATTATCTGATATATTCTTGTTATTTAGTTTTATAATGATTTTTAGATGTTTAACTTCCCCCAATGACTTTTTTGTATTAGATGTGGTTCTTTTTAAAAATGTAATAATTTTTCACTGTTCATAGATTTAATTAATTATACATCTGACTTCCTCATTTAAAACAAGTGATATTTTAAAATTGTAGGCTTATTTTGTTTTCTTGTTCTTTATTGCTGTACAATTTTTTGTAGAGTTCTTCATATTTCATGCTAGTGAGCATCTTTGTTAGTAAACATACCATCTTGTTACTGAAACAACTTTCCTTTTATATATCTTGTTTTTTGTTGGTTTTTTTTTTTTTTTTGAGAAAAAGGGAATTGCAACTTCGCAATTCTATCTCTTTATCTAACTGTTAATTCTTTGTCATACATTTTATAGAATTACAGGTATCGAGGTCTTCTAAATAGCTGGGTTTAAAATATTTTCACCTTTATTTTCTTCATACATTATTTTCTCTCATTTAAAAATTTATTAGTGAATAAAATCTTTTTTATACTAACTTATCTATATAGTAATTCTTAGAAACTATCATTTATTTTTCTATATATATAATTTGAATATGAGTCATATATAAATCTGCTAATATTTTAAAACCATTTGTAAATTTTGACTTGAATTCATTATAATATTTTCGAGGTTTACGAATATCAACTATTAATATTGGTTTTGTTTTTTCAGTAGTCAATTAATGTATTGAATCTCTTTAAGCATTTTCATTTTATAATTGTTATTCAATTCTTTTTAAAATCTCTCATGACAATTTTAAAATGTTGAGTGTCTGTTTAAAGTTAATAACAGTATACATAAAATCATCAGCATTTTGTATAACTCATCTTGCCACTCTGGTAATCTCTTCATATGGTTCCTTCATTCTTTATTATAAATGCTATTTCACTTGTGCTTCCAATATCATCACTTTTCAAATAAGTTATCTCTTCACCCTTATTATTTCTAGTCATGATATTGTTTTGATAAATTTTAAACAGTTTTTTTTTTTTTAATTTCATGCAATATTTCTTCACATGAAAGTTATTTACAATTGTAAGTACCCACATAAAAGAGTATTATTGAATGACAACTTAAGTTCACAGCTGATAACTTTTAGCAATCTTTATCATCTATTGCCATTTCTTGTTTTGCTTACAACTTTATAGCCACTGTATTATAAGAATAATAATTTGCTTTGTCTGTCATCAAGAAAACATAACCAATATCTCAATTAAGAGGCATTAGATATTTGAGAAAGAAGTTTAGTATTTTTTTATTCTTAAACTTTGTATAAAAGTTCATAGTTTCCACAATAGTTAAATTGTGTATTGAGTATAGCATTCATGGTTTTTTTGTTATGGAATAATTATATTATAGTAACAACTGCAAAAAAAATATGTCGTTAACATTAAGAATTTTGCCCTGCTCACTTCCTTTAAGCTCTTAGAGAGGATCTCCTTTCAGTTAACAGCAAACTTTTTTTGCAACCAATGCTCTATTATTATGAATAATGATAAGCTTATATTGAAAGTGGAGACACATTATACAAATGAAAACAAAAAATTTACATCAGGAATTGCTAATAATATATAATTTTAATTTAATCATGCCTATTAATTAATGATGTACACATACTTTTTACTAAATTGTATATATTTTTAGACTAATACACACTTTTATTAAGTAAAATATAAATACTATTTGTTGTTTTTTTTTTATAGCAAATCTGTCTCTGTGGTGGTAAAAATTGTCGTGGAGTTATTGGAGGCAGAACTCAGCGATTAAATGGGCAAACCAAAGAAAAAACAGGTCCGTCTAGACCCGTAGGTCGGCCACCAAAAGATAAAAGGAAGTCTAAACACAAATTAAAAAAACAGGTACATTTTACATGCTTAGTTAATCTCATCAATAAAATTATAATATGTATGAATATTATGCATTTATTGATTAAACACTGTCTTATACTTTTTAAGAAGTTATCTTTATTGTTTGTCATTTTATCTTAATTTTTAAATTTATCTGGTCTCACAAAATATTAGGATTTTATATAAATAAAATATCTCTGAATTATATTTTATTATGGGAAAAATATTCATCAATTTGAAAAGTAAGTTCCTTTTTTATTTAGTTATCATTCATTTATTTTACATCGAAATAAAAAACTGATTTTTTTTTTTTTTAAAACAAATCCTCAGTAATATTGTTTCAGTGTATATTTTTAAAATTCAATTTATATTTTGTATTAGCTATTTTTATGATATTAAATATAATAACTTTTAATTTTTTCCCCAATTCCGATTTATGATAATACACTAAGTAAATGAGGATTTAATTAAAGCTTTTAGTGAATAAGAGAAATAATTTCATAAAAAAAGTTGTTTGGGAAGCCTTTTTAACTTGACATCTTATTATTTTATATAACTAATTAAACATACAGATTTAATTAAGAAATTCACAATATTTTTTACTTAGTAACTGAAATTATCTGGTTGAAACTTAATGTACTATCAGACTTTGACAGAAAAAAAAAATGTTTTTGTTTATTTTGTAAGCAAAATGTTGTTTATTTTTTTGTGGCAATAGTAATGATTTGCCACTGACTATTTTGCTTTCATCTGAAAATAATAAACCATTTTTTTAAATATATATAATTATGTCATTTCTTAAAATAATGTGTATCATTTTTAATATGTCCTTCACTACCAAACTTATGAAATCTTTAATGCAAAGAGTGAAAATCTAATCTATTCACTAAAGTTCTTGTTTTTATTTATATTGTTTTGTTTTATTTTATTTTGCTAGCTTTTGGAAAAATAATATCAATACTGACAAACTTAGGAAGGAATAAATAGAGTGAAGTAATGAGAATTTCATTGCTTCAGTATATAATTAATTAATCTTAAAAAAAATTGATTAACTAATGTTATATATGTAATGGCAGTGGATTGAGCTGTATTTTTACAAAGAGAAACTTAAATCTTAGATGCTTTCTATTTTTTCAACTACTTATTGTTTATTCAAATGTTAATTATTTTATAAAATGTTTAAACAACAGAAATTTATTAGAAAATTAATTGTCTTAGTTTTTTTAGTCTCTATGATGTAAATTTGTTTTTATATAATTCAAAAGTCATCTAATATGTCATAATACTTTATAAAACTGATATATGTTAAGTTTATAATTAAAAGTTAATAATTAAAACCATCAATAATATACTTTTATTTATATATTTACAATAGTTGGATGTGAATATTAAAATTTGTAAAATCATTAAATTGTTTTTATAGATTTAAATTGGAATATATATATACATATTTTCTATTTTACTAACACACTGCTTAAATTTGGCTTTTTTTTTTTTTATCCATAATTTCTTTTTTTATTTAAATTTAAATCTCTGTGGCTAATTTTTTGATTCTCGTAATTACTAGTTTAGAATAGTGTTTCCCAACATGAGTCGTGACCCATTTGTGTGTTGCAAGATTTCGTCAAGTGTGTCAGCAAAATGTATACTAAAAAATTAATACAAGCTTACTAAAATTAAAAATATATAAAATATAGAAAAATGTTGACAAGTTAGCATTTTGGATAAAATTTCATCTGAATTTCCAAATATATCAACAAAGGCCTTAAAAATTTTATTTTCTTTCTCTACCTCGTATTTATGCAAACTGCCATATTCATCAATGATCTAAATTAAAAGCAAAAAACATGAGAGATTATTTTCCATGGAACAAGAACTCTGGGTTTCCTTATCGGCAATTTGTCCTAGAATAATGAAATTATGCAAAGAACAACAAGCACAAGTATCACATTAGGATTAAAACTTCTTGATTTTTTTAAATAAATATCATTGAAGTGAATTGCTGAAAAGAAAGATTGGAACCACTAGTTTAGAAAATGAGTAGCTTCCTTACATACTCTTACTAGACAAATTGTCAAACTTAAAAATATAATATGCAGAAGGTCTGGAAAAAGTGTTTATACACTTTCATTTTTTAATAACCCTTATATTTATTTTTATTAATTTAATTTTATAATGAAGAAAATATGTCTGTTTAAAATGTGCAATTGAGCAAATGTTCAAATTGTTCTCGATTCTTATCCATACATTGTTGATATCTTTAAGAAATTATAAATAGTTGTTAAAGATAACTGTTGATATTGCTGTGTAGCTTTGTGTACTTTATTAATATTTGATGTCATTTTGGTATAATCTTTGTCTGTTAAATGTTCCCATTCTGTTTGAATGTTGCTTCATTGTTACAAATAATTTTATTGGCAAACTGATTCTGTGTAGATTAACATAAATATCATTCACAAAATTCTTTATCAGCATTATTTTTATTTATGCTTTCCACCAATCTTGGAAAGCAATTTAAAAAAAGGTTGGCATACATTTGTAGAGGTGGGGGAGATAGTATGTTTGTATATATATGAGCATTAAGAAAGATATTAATTATTGAAATGTTATCACAACCCATTAATAAAGTGTTAACTATGACAATTCTGCAATTTATTGCAACTCTAGCTTTATGGGGTTTTTTTTTTTTACAAAACTGATTTGGAGAGAATTTAGTAGTCTGAAATTGGATGTTGTTAATGAAAAGCAGATTTTTATATAAAGTTTTTCCACAAAAGTATTTCTCACACTCTTTATATTGTACAATCCATATTTTCATTACTTTTTTCTATTAGCAAAGGAGAGTTACTATTTTTACCATTTAAAGCAAATGCATACTTTTCCCACCTTTTATTGCATTTATCATTTCTATTAATAGCTTTTCTGTTTTGTTTTGTTTGTTCACTCAAACTATTTTATTCTTTTATAAATTAAGCCAAATCTGTCTATAATTATTATTTTAAAACTATATTAATTTAATTTTATTTGTTAAATGCATCATTTTATTATTAAGTTTTCATAAATTCTTTTATTTAAATATTTGTTTCATGCAGTATTGCACACATTTTTACAAAAAACAGTAATGAACCATTTTTAAAAAATGTTTAATATCTCTACTGTCATAATAAAACAGCAGTTGATATGATTTTTTTTTTTTTTGTAACCATTAAAAAAACTGCTATCTCCATTCATATCTGCACAATCCATACTATCTAGTTCAAATGGAAGATATATATTCTCTAATATGTGTGTATACACATTTATGTTTGCTATAAATTTATATATAATGTGGCACTAAATTCTGATATTGAAATAAATTTCTCCAAAGAAGCTTAACAATAGTATATAACCTCCAACAGAAAAAATGTTATCATTTTAATATTTTGTATGTTCTTTCTATATATAAATATTTGTTTTGATAAGTGGCTTGTGTATAGAAACTCATGCTTATCTAGTCATTACAAATTGAAAAAATTTTTAAAAAATCTATTTGATAATATTTAACAATTGTAATTTTTTATATAGTTGTAACTTTATAAATTTATTTCTGACATATATAAAATTTATTTTTATTTTTTTATAAAAGATGTGAAATATAAATCTTATATTACATTTTTGGTTTTCTGTCATCATATTAGATATTAATTTGATTAAATAATGTATGATTTTTTGTGTGTTTGTATATGACTGTTAAACATAAAGTATTTAAATTTTTTATCATTTATTATCATTGGAATTCACTCATAAATGAGTATGTACAGTTATTCCAATTCAAAAACTAAAAATAATAATAATATATTGGAGATATATTTGACTATACAAATCAATCCATAAACTCAAATATGTCCCTGTATATATTTAACATTCTAGATCATTAATGTGTTTGTCTGATATTTTATGATGCTGTCTTTTAATTTCTGATGCAAACTTTTTTTTTTGGAAAGACTTTTAACATCTTGCCTAATTATAAAGCAATCAATATTGCATTTTTAGAGTATTTATGGTATAAACTTTATAATGTTTTCAGAGTATCTGATCTTGTCATTATGAAATATTTCTTTAGGAATTTTGTTTATTTGATAACCAACTTTTTAGTTCCATATTTCTATATTTGTTTTTTCAATATTTGAAACCATTTTTGAAAAAGCTTTAACAAAATTAACAAACATAGAAAAAAAATCAAAATGATAATTAATTCTAATAGATTACCCACCCACCCCCAGCCACACACAATTAATTAAAAATATAAATATCTAAAAGAATGCTTAGATATATATATTCTTATGTAAAACATTACAATTTTAAAAAATATATTTCCTAAATTTAAAAAATAACTGAATGGGAAATAACTTAAGAGATCAATGTGAAGTTTTTGCATTAAAAGTAATTGGATGCATTTCAATTTTATCATTCTTCCATTGCAGCAAACCACACAGTTTATTGTATATTTATTATCCATGTGTAAATTTTATCTTATTTTCCAATTTTTGTCATTCTAAATTTATCTTGTTGCCTTTTTTTTTTCTTCTAATTTTTTTTTTCATTTTATATTTTGCTAGCCACAATGCTATGTATGTATTCTTTTCAATTTTTTTCAATATTTATTATTAGCTGTCTCACCTTTATATATATATGTATATTCCATTTTTATCAGATTGCTTTAATCTTTTCAATTTAGTCTCACTTTCTGAATTTATATGCTTTTGAGGTTTACACTCCTAAAGTTTATCTTTTTTTATTATTATTTTAATTATCTGTACAGAGCAAAATGTCTTCTGAAATCTAAAATCTTCTATGGTACTCACTTAGTTTTCTTTGATGTTATAATTTTTATAACTTTCTAAGCTTAATTAAAATTCTGTCATTATTTTATCTTTGCTAAAAATTTTAACCATTCTTATTGAATTGTGGGATCCAATTGTTTTTATGTTTTTTTTAATTTTAATTGATATATTTTAATACTTCAACCTGTACATATATGTATATAATAACAGAAGCCAGTTATATAGACAGTTTAATATTTCAACCCGAAGACTGGCCTTTTTAGAAATTGCAAATAAATAAATTGACAAAAATTAAAGTTAAACCCCTAAACATCATATGATCACCATTTCTTATGCTTGATCATAACTGTTATTAAAACAGGCAAAACTATGCATACAGTAGTGCCACTCAGTGCAGGCTAGAGTAATCAATGGATGCCAGAAGGCTTGTGCATAAAATCCCTATCTAGTGCCTACTCATCCAATATTCCCAGACTAGTTTCTAGTTGTGGCTTTCACTATTGAGGAGCCTTGGATCTGAGAGAATGCACCTAGATCTTAGCATCTAATGCAACCCTCCAGCAGCCACCTTTTATCTCTACTTAACTACAAAACTATGAGAATAAAATTGAAAACACAATAATATTTTCAATCCAAGCTCATTAGTTTATATAGTTCTATAGGTCTGAATGACACTACTGTATGCAGAGTTTTGCCTGTTTTAATAACAGTTATGAGCATGCATAAGAAATGATGATCATGTGGTCCTGCCTAATAGGATAGTAGTGGCTATGGTTATTAAAGAACCAAAGATACCAAAATGTATCTGTACTGAACTGAGTTCAGACCTATATGACTATATAAGCTAATGAACTTGGATTGAAAATATTATTGTGTTTTCAATCTTATTATTATAGTGTTGTAGTTAAGTAGATATAAAAGGTGGCTGCTGGAGAGTTGCATTAGATCCTAAGATCTAGGTGCAATCCTCTCAGATCCAAGGCTCCTTACTGAAGAAAGCCACAAGCTAGAAACTAGTCTGGGGATATTGGATGAGTAGGCACTAGATAGCGAGTTTATGCACAAGCCTTCTGGCATTCATTTATTACTCTGACTTGCACTGAAGTTAAAAAAATTTACTTCAAATTATTTTGAAATATCTTGAATATTCCTAAAAGCTATGAAAATTATTTTTTAAAAGGTTTAACAAAAAAAACCATTTAAATGCAAGTATCATTTCTCTCAAAATCTTTTTTATTAAAAAAAATAATTGTTTACATCTTAAGCATCAATTGGAATGAGGGAAGAAATATCTACTATCTTACATGCTTACACAATTAAAGACACGCATATAATTATGTAAATAATGCCTATATTTTTTTGCTTTTGTAGAATAAAAATTGTTTTATAAAATGATCACTCAAATCAAATCATCAATTGGGTGGTATTAATAATTTTTATTAGTCATTCATTAGGCTAGAGATCCATTTAATGAAATTATATTTCTGTAGGTAATTCTTACTACATTACTCTCATGCAAGGTAGGGACTGATTTCTATCCACTTTTAACACTTTGTGGAGGAGTGTAATCATAACTATATGACCATAGATATCAATCGGGTGGCTTTAGAAATTAAAATACATAAATAATAGCCTGGTTCAAGCATCTGCTGCATTATATTATATTAAGTTTTCCATTTGGAAATTGGTGTTGTTGGAGGTATACTATTTAAAATTGTTCATGGTAATATCTTAGATCATTTTTGAGTAACAATATCTACTTATATAATATCTATCTCCATGTGGAAAGCAATGTTTTTTTTTTAATTCAGAATTTTTAATCAAATTTGTTTCACTAAACTATCTTGGAGTGTGCTATGTCTTTGATAAACAATTTTAATTGCATTAGGAAAAATAGTTTTTAAATAATTTTTGGAATTATGTTAAAATATTTCTTTAATATATAATTAATATTTGGTAAGTTGCTATTAAAAATAATTAATGGTGAAACTTTTAGTTGATTGCTCCTTTTCTTTTCTTTTTATATAGGAGCAATTCTTTCCCATCAATATTTGAAGGATTCCTGATTAATCTTGGGATATTTTATAAACTTACCATACAAATGCTTGCTATTTTGTTGAAGAAGTTTTTTATCTCTACAAATTCCCTAATTCTTAAAAATTGGGAATAATAGCTTTTGAGTGTTTTGGATAGTTATTATGAATTTACAAAATAGGGATAATTTAATTTTTGTTGATCTATTTTATTTAGCTTAGTTTCTGATGAAAACCAACTCTCTTGATGAAATATTAATTTTTTTTTGTATTTTTTTTTTTTTTTAATTACAGTAGTTTAATTTATTGGCACCAGAATCCCCCCCCCCTTTCCCTTTCATCTTACAATCTTTTTTGTCTTTGGTTGTTTGTGGCAAAATGCTATCTCCATCAATCTAAATAAAGCAGAACTCAAAAAAGTTTAGATTATAGAATTAAGTTAAGAACAAATTAGTTTTTAGATATTTGAATTAAGCCAATAAACATCACAGGACCATCACCTCCTATGCTTGTGTATAACTGTTGTTAAATCAGGCAAAACTCACTATATATATTGTCACACACAGCAAGCTAGAGTAATCAATGGATGCCAGAAGGCTTGTGCGTAAAATCCCCATCTAGTGCCTACTCATCCATTATCCCCAGACTAGTTTCTGGCGTATGGCCTTTGTCAGTAAGGAGCCTTGGATCTGAGAGCACTGCACCTAGATCTTAGGATCTAATGCAACCCTCCAGCAACCATTAGATCCTAAGATCTAGGTGCAGTGCTCTCAGATCCAAGGCTTCTCACTGACGAAGGCCATAAGCCAGAAACTAGTCTGGGGATATTGGATGAGTATGCACTAGATAGGGATTTTATGCACAAGCCTTCTGGCATCCATTGATTACTCTAGCTTGCTGTGTGTGGCAATGTATATAGTGAGTTTTGCCTGTTTTAACAATAGATACTTGAATAATATTGCAGCTACAATAATGTAAAAATAAATATTTTATACACAAAAATATATAACTTACTGTTTATCTCCACTCCACCCACCTAATTCTTAGTTAAGTCAATACATCAACATTGATTTAATTATTAAAATATCTTAAGTGAAAATATTTATATGTGAATCATCTGCATTTACTTGTAAAAGAATATAGTCAATCTAATCCAGAAAAAAAATGAAGATAGAAATGCAAAATATTTATATGTTGATACTTTAGTCTATTTACTTTTGTACTTTGAAATACTTAGTTTAATTATATCATCAATCATATTTTCCTAATGAAAACAATCAGTATTGCATTTTTTAGAGCAACTTTGAAACAATCTTTAACATAGACACATGTCTCTCTCTCAGCATGAAAATCATTCTCAAAGTTATCATAAAGTACTTTTAGAAAGTTTGTTACTGTTAATTCATTTTATTTATGCTCAGTCTGACAAAAATAGGACTTTACTATAGTGGATTCTGCAGCATCTTATGTAGCAAACTCAAAAAATTTAATACATCTTACTATTTTATTATCATATTTCTAAAATTTTCATAATTTTTTATTCTGATGATTTTATACTACATTGGTAGAATATGGAAATCTCATCTCCACACAATAAATTGAGTCCTTTATTCAATTAGTTTAATTAAATTGAATCTCATCCAAGTTTGTCTTTCTACTTAAAAAGCTACTAAGATATTAACCAGCAAATATACCTGTGTTTGTCTGTGCGACTTTTCCAATAATAATTATAAAATAAAGAATAATAAAAAATTATTATCTAAAATCTACCCTTTCTCTTCTTTTGTAACAGGGTTTGAACTCAGTTCCTGTTACAGATATGATCCACAGACCTTAACTCCAGAATGTGACTACTCTGTCAAAAACCTACTCAGGGAAATGTGAATGATTATTTCTTTAAGATTATAGCATAGCTATAATTAATACAATGTATTATAGTATGTAGTCACAATTTGTGTGCCTCCCCCTCCTGCTTTCTGACATAGAAAGTACTTACTCTATCATCATTGGTAATTGAGTTTTATTTCTTTGTATTAGAATAATGTTAAGTAATCTGGCATTAAATGGCTAAATAATGTAGTATAACAAAGGTATTCAATCTGCAGCCCAGGATAGTTATGAATGTAATTCAATGCAAAATCATAAATTTATTAAAAATATTATATGTTTTTGTGATTATGTATCACAATGTGATTAAAATAAATATATGTACACATTCAAATACAGTGTTAGTGTCAAGTGTACATTTTCTATGGTAGTGTTTAGAAACTTGAAACCTGCTCAATGATTTTAAAAGACTTCAAATATTTTACTGCATAATTAAGATTACACTGAGGCAAAACCCTCCATACAGTAGTGTCACTCTATGCAAGCCAGAGTAATCAATACATGCAGGAAGGTTTGTACATAAAATCCCTATCTAGTGCTTACTCATCCAATATCTCCAGATTAGTTGTTAGCTTGTGGCCTTCATTAATGAGGAGCCTTGGATCGAGAGCACTGCTCCCAGATTTTAGGATCTGCAACTGTCCAGCAGCCACCCTTTATCTTATTAGCTAACTATAAAGCTTTGAGTCCAAAATTAAAACGTTTTCAATTCAAGCTAATGAGCTTGTGTAGTCATATGCACAAACCTTCCTGCATTCATTGATTGCTCTGGCTTGCATTGAGTGGCACTACTATATGGGGGAGTTTTGCCTCTGTGTAAACAGCTTGTGTAATCATAAAGAGTAATGATCATGTGATGTTTAGTGGTTTAATCCTTACCCTGGCCAATAGGATTATGGTGACTGTGGTTATTAAAGAACCCAAGACACTAAAAAGTGGATGCTGAACTGAATTCATATCTATACGACTATACAAACTAATGCGCTTGAATTGAAAGCATTATTGGGTTTTCATTTTAGTCTCAAAACTTTATAGTTAGTTAATAAGGTAAAAGGTGGCTGCTGGTGGGATGGGGGGATGCAAGGCTCCTCACTGATGAGAGCCAAAAGCTAGAAACTACATAGGGATTTTATGCACAAACCTTTCTACATCTCTTGATTACTCTGGCTTGCACTGAGTGACATTACTGTATGGAGAATTTTGCTTCTGGGTAAACAGCTGGTGTAAGCATAAAGAATGGTGATATTGTGATGTTATAAATAAGATTGTTATTTAAGGATTTTTTTGCTTATCTGTATTGGTGGATATCGTGAAAAGTATGTATGGATCTTTTTTTCACTTATTAGCTTTGTGTTAATAGTATATTTAATGTGTGACTCAAGACAATATAGCTTAGACATATCAAAAAGTTTAATACCTCTGTACTATACCTTCCGTTTTTTTTGTTTTATATATATATAAAGATGCTTCTATAACTTATTCAAATTGTTTTAACATGGGTTTGTTTGTCAACATTATCTCATCTAATCATATTAAAGTATCTACTAATATAATCATTGTAATTCTTTTAATAAGATTTCTTTTACTATGATAATCCAATCAGTTGGTTTTTAAAAGCTGTCTCAATATGTATATACATTTAATTAAATTAGAATATGTTTGCTTACTGATAAAGACTGTCATTTTTTTCAGCAATGTCTAATTACTAGAAAATTATTTTAGGATCGTGAAAATTCTAATGATTAAAATGTACATACCATTTAATGTGTCTTGGATTTCTGTCAATTTCTAGCTCATTAATGAAATGGAGTGAATACCCCCCCCCCCCCCCAAATAATTGTGCAATAGTTTTTATATTTATGCCGGGAATATATATATTTTCAGTAGTAATTTTTGTTTTTAAAAAATTAATTGCATTTTTTTTATTTTAAATAATTGAATAAACTACTAATTTCATTTGCTTTTTAAATGAAGAGAAACTTCAGATAGTTATTTATCTTTATTCAAAATAGGATGCAATTAAATGTAGTCTAATTACAAAATAATCATGATTCAGTGTTAATTTCAAAGAAAAATCAAAAATATTTAAAATATTTATCTCCTATTTTGTTACCAAGATTTTATTGTCTTGTTATTTTCTGTTACTATGAAATATGTAGTAAATAGTTTTATCTTTTTTTTTTTCATACCACCATCTTTGATTGAATTGATAATATGCTTATATGCGTGTAAAAATGGATTGCTTTGTCATTTTTTAAGTCTTCATTTAAATATTCCTTTTATGAAATTTGTTGAACTCTGTTTCATAGTCAGAAGAATATTTGGTGTCCAACAAAATAAAATAGACTTAATTCTTAATATCAATAAATACTCTCCTGTTTTGTTTTGTTTTTGTTTTTTTTTTGGCACAGATATTAAAATAGAAAGCAATATGACTTTTTTTCAGTAGCTATATGCCTTAATAATATATATATACAGCCCTATTTAAATTTAAATATCAAATTATAACAATAGTATAATGATGCAGTTTAAAATCTGATTTATTTATACAAGCAAGTGAAGTGCAAAAATACTTTGGCATTTTTAAAAGCTATGGAATATCTTCTAATTTATATTACACCCAATCTAGTAACATACATTTATAAATATATACATAATGCTGCAATTGAATATAATAATTTATTATTGCAACTGTGACCTTCATTCAAATGATGTTAATGAAATAATAGGATTTCTTAGATATATTAATTTGAAGTGAATTTATGGTTAATAAATATTTAATTTACATGTATCAAGCCTATAATGATATGGGATCACTTTAATGAATCATGGGTATGGTTTAAAATCCTAAGATTTATCATGAATGGCATGCTCATAATCTATTAGATATCTGTTTTTATTAAAAATGAGACAAGACTTTAACTCTCACAATACTATGATATTAATCAATATTCTTTTGTTTTTTTATTTAATATAGAAATAATACAAACAAATTCCTTCTTTTTAAAAACTTGCTTTTTATATGATTATAAAAAAATATATAATGTGCTAAAACTCAAAAAATTGAGTTTGGTTTATATTACATCTTAATTATAAGTAGATACCATCTAATTAGCATTACTCACCCGTGAAATTAGCAAAAAACTATAAGACAAAATGTTAATGAGTTATAGTGAAATACTATTTAATATTAAATTACTATCTCATTGCTCATTTAATTAACTCTTCAGGTGTTTTTAGTTTTGTTTTGTTTTTTAATTGCTCCTAATAATTGATTGGATTAAATTTCTAACTTTTGTATTTTACTAAACCCACCTTTATTCTTTATTATATTTTCAGAAATTTTGAATTATTTATTAGAAATATATATATACACAAAACAAATCACAATGCAAACTTCTTTATAAATCTTGATTTATTATATGAACTATAATAAAGTTCAAAAACTGCAACATTTCCACTATATTTTTTATCAAGGAATATCTTTAAAAAATACATAAAATAATAAATATGAATACAAATAACTTGCCTTAAAACTCTTTTGTATGTGTTTCTAACAAACAAACTTAAATTTCCATTACATTTGTTTCTTAAATACATTTCTTAAAATAATCCCCTATAATTAATTATTTAATTAAAACAATTATTATTTTCCTTTTTTTTTTTTCAATTAACAATCTATTTATTACAGATTTCATTTCATTAATATAAATTTCTTCTTTTATAATTCTTTCATAATATGATCTAATACACTCTAATGATTCTATTTTAAAATCTTAAATTTACTCATATGACCACCGTAAAGTGCAGAATTTTCATCATTTAAATGTTTTAATCTTGTTGCCAACTTGTTCTTTATAGAATAATCAATCTAAATAAAATAAATTTTATTTAGATTGATTATTCTATTAAATATATATCAATAACAACATTGTGGACAAATAATTATTTTTATATTGGATATTTGATGACCATTGTATATATTCTTTATAGTTCCAACATATGACATTTTTTATTATCTTTAAAAGAATCTAAACATTTTATAATATAAATTTGAATTCATAATTTTTAAATTATTATAATCATTATTGATATTATTAATTAACAAATTTAAACTTTTTTCTTTTTATAAACAGGACAAATAACATTTTTTTATTAATCATATTAAATAATTTCATAATTTTAGCAAACAGATCTTTTGTGATATTAAAATTAACATAAATTATATTACTATTTTTATTATCATTCTTTTTAATCTTATCCTATTCATTTTTTTAATATTTTTTATTATAAAACAAACCATTAATAACATCCCTAGTATAATCATTTATAAAACATTCATATTTTATCATATTAATTTCATTTGTTAATAAATCTTCATTCGGAAATTGCTATTAATATTATGGAATTATATATAAGGGATAAGGAAATTAAATTAAAAATAGAGAGTTTTCACTTATATGAAATGTTGATCATTTGTTGTAAGGATGTTATTTTTAAATATGGAAAGAGTTTATATAAACAAAAAGAGGGTTTAAGTATGGGAAATAGAAATGTATTTTTAGCAGTGGTGCATATGTAAAATTTCAAAAAAGAATATTTGTTTGTAATAATAATAGGTGTTTTTTTTTTATATAAGTGGATGATTATTTTTTAGTGTTTAATGGAAATAAGAGAAAAGCAGACAATTTTTTGAAATATATTAATAGTACAGAGAATAAAATTAAATTTACTTTGAAAAAAGAAAATGTTAATATTATTGAATATATGAATGTTAGAATTAAAAAAGTAAATAATAATAGGGTTCTGATTGAAACTTCTATTTATAGAAAAAAAAAAAAAAACATTTGTTGGTCTATTAAATAATTGGCTTTTAGATATTGATAATAATTGTAAAATAAATGTTATTGATAATAGGATTGATTCACAGGGCAATTAAATTATGTTCAAATGATTTATTAAAAAGTGAAATTAATATGATAAAATATGAATGTTTTATAAATGATTATTCTAGGGATGATTAGTGGGTTGTTTTGTAATAAAAATATTAAAAAAAAATGAATAATAAGATAAGATTAAATAAGAATAGTAATATAATTTATGTTGGTTTTAATGTTTCAAAAAGTTTATTTGTTAAAATTAGGAAATTATTTAATATGATTAATAAAAGTTATATTATTATTTGCCTTGTTTATAAAAAGAAAGTTTAAATTTATTAATTAATAATGATAATGGTTTTAATAATTTAAAAGTTATAAATTCAGTTTATGTTATAAAATATTTAGATTATTTTAAAGATAATAAAGAAATGTCATATGTTCAAACTACAAAGAATAAGTTGGCAACAAGATGAAAACATTTAAATGATAAAAATTCTGCAGTTTATGGTCTTATGAATAAATTTAAACATAAAGATTTTAAAATAGTTCATTGGAGTATATTAGATCATATTATGAATGAATTATAAAAGAAGGAATTTATATTAATGAAATGAAACCTGTAATGAATAGGTTGTTTGTTAATTGAAAAATAAAATAATAGATTGTGTTAATTAAATAATTAATTATAGGGGGTTATTTTAAGAAAGGTATTTAAGAAATTTAAGTTTGTTTGTTAGAGAAGTTTTAAGGTAAGAGTTATTTGTATTTTGTATTTATTGTTTTCTTTATGTATTTTTTTTTTTAGTTGTTCCTTGATAAAGACTATAAAAGAATATAGTTGAAATATTGGAGTATTTTTTGTCCTTATTATAGTTTATATAATAAATCAAGATTTATAAAAAAGTTTGCATTGTGGTTTGTTTTGTATATATATTGAAATTAATGGGCTATTTTTAAAATAGAAGATTGTGTTTGTTATTGATTTAATTTATTTAGAAATATATGTTTACAAATGAAAATTATTTTTAAAAAATATTAATTCAACTTTGCAAATATAGACAAGTATGTATTAAATTGAAAGACATAAATAATTTTTCTTTCTTATTAGACAATTTCTGTATTGCTATAAACATATTGCATTAAAAAATGACAAAACTTTTAGCCAAGTACAAATTGTTGTCATACATTAATGATTTCTTTTGATTTTGTTTTTTCTAAAAGTAAATATTTTTGAATAAATCTTTATTTCTAATCATGTTATTCTTCTAACAAAAAAAAAATACTATATCAATATTTTGCAAAAATAATCACAAATATTTAAACAAACTAAAGAAAAAAAATATATTTTCATTTATGAAATTAAAATAAATGAATGTCTCAAAAGCTCTCGCAAACACTTGTGACAAGAAACTAACAATTAACAATTTTGTGAGCTGATTATTGGCTTTGTTGCAGTAGCTATCTTTTTATAGTACTGACAGCTTGGGATTTTCTTTTGAATTAATAAATTAGTAGCTTTTTAGTACCAAATTGTTCTGCCAAATGAATGCAAAATTGGAAAAATAGCACTAAAAATAGTTGTAAAAGTGTAAGTTAAAGATGAAACAGCTGGCAACACTATCAGTAACGATGTAAATTTATGGTCATTGTTCAAAAAAAATTAGGAATATATTTATAACAAAGGTTCAACAAAAATGGCAGTAGTAGTAAGCAAAAAATATAGATTCATATTTAATTAAAAGAAAATAAAATATTAAAGATTGTGTGGTTAAATCTTGATTCATTGTGTTTTAGAAGGCTGGAAGAGTAAATGATTTACAATGAATTTTTAATTAATTTTAATACATATATATATCAATTTTCAGTATTTATTATATCCTTTTCTTTTATCCTGAATTCAGGTTCATAAAAGTATGTATTCATTATTTGTTGAGCTGCCTTTTTTTGCACTTCTCATAAATAAATTATAATTCAATACAATATTTATCCATATGGATAGCTTATAATTATTTATTCAATATTTTTATTGTAGTAAAAATGCATTACGTGCATTTGCTATCCAAATATATATATATATACATAAATAAAAACATTAAAATTCATGAATTTAATAAATTTGACAATGCAGCAGCAGCCATTTTTTCTTCTCTGAGGATCGTATGTGATCTTGTTTATTAATAATGTCATTTCAAGTTACATTGAAAGCACTTACATTTTATTCTTGCTTTTTTATCCTTCTGAAAATTTAGTATGATATGGTATTTTTTGTAACAATGTTTTTTACGCATAAAACTAGAAATCTTACAAAATTTAAGAAAATTTGTAAAATATTATTTGTTAAGTGATGAAATGAAAACTATCACTTTAATAATAGCAGAAATAGAAAGAGTTGTAACTTTCTTGCATTGTGTCAAAAGCTTAAACTTTTAAGTTTAAAGCAAGTAGAGATAACTATATAGATTTTGAAGTTTATACGGACTTTAAAACTTCAAAACAACTATAGACTAGTCTGCTGATAATAAGGCTGGTATTATATTTTCATAGGGAAAGCAAAAGTTACTGAAGAAAAAAGATAATAGTCTAGACTCTAGATTATGTTTAATTGTGATGAAAATAATGTTTCACTCATTTTATTTTTTATATAAAAAAGATAAGCTGCAGTAAGTTATTCATGATTTTTATTTCTTGAATGAACATGCTTACATTAAATATATATGTAAATGTGCTCTCTCAATTTAATATTACTAACTATATTTATTATTTTAAAATTTTGCTTGTACCGTAATCTTAATTTATATGTGTATGCTAATCACATAAAAAATCTGTGTTTTATATATATGTTTTAAAACAATAAACAGTATGTAATATAATCAGCACTGTATGAAAGTGTGAGAGGCTTGGAACAAAATATAGTTAATATCCAGGCTCTCTCTATTAAGAATAATTATAATAATAAAATATTCTTACTATTAATTTTTATAATTTATGGGTTATGAGAAGTTTTTTTAAAACTTTAGAATGGATTTTGGTACAAGATTAAAGGGAGAATTTAACATTCTACTTAAATCTTTAACATTTTCACAGATAATTGAAACAATAAAATAATTATTAAAGTATTTAATGGTTATCAGAGCCATGTGTGATTTAGTGTAGTAATAGATTATCAGACTAGAGTGTACTGTCTTTAGATCAATTCCAGTTTAGGTACTTAAAATTAAAATTCCTTCTTTTAATTTACCTTGTTGTCAATAACAAATGGTGATTTTTCTATTTTATAAGGATTTGGTAATTGTCAGGGATCATTTTGATTCTTCTCTTCATCTTCTAGTTCTTTGTTATTAAAGAATTTCACATCTATCCATGATTTTGTTATTGAAGGATTACTTGTGCATTTATTTCTACAAATGTTAACATTTACTACATATTATAATAGGGATGGTGTTTGAGACATATGCTTATCATATCAGTAGGCTCGCATAATACCAGAGATTTGTTTTAAAGTGAATAAAAGAATTGTATTTGGCAGGACTGTCAAAAAGTAATAAAAAGAACAAGAATTCTGCTTTTACTTTTAACTAAAAATCAATAAATGCTTTAATTAATAATGAAATTTTATATCTCAATTTTCATCTTTTCCCAAATGAAATATTGATTTATAAAAAGATTGTGGGGGAGGGAAGGCAAAAATTATTGTAAATAAAATTGATAAATAAATTAAGAAAGTATGACCTAAAATTAAATCAAATGACAAAAAATAATAAAATTTAACTTGATAAAGGAACTGCTTTTTTTTTTAATGTTAAACTATATAACTGATGTTTCATATCATCTAATTAAAAAAAATTGAAATATGAATTATTATTGGAAATTGTTTCTTAAAAATTATTGTATTGAGAAAAGTCTTTTCATTACCTGTCATTTTTGCAATAAATTCTTTATAAATAAAAGATATATATAAAAAAAATCTAAAGGTCTAATATAATATTAACTCATCTATGCACTTTATTACTGTTTCACAATGCTTTAATTATCACCCTCTGACAGTTTCGAAACTGTTAGAGGGTGATAATTAAAGCATTGTAAAACAGTAATAAAGTGTATTGATGAGTTAATATTATATTAGATACCAAGAAAGATTAATTATTATACTTCTTGGAGAAATCTAAAGGGATAGTAACTCCAGTTATTGTGTGGTAACATTTGGTTGCCATAAGCATGAAAAAATTAATATATCTACATTTCAGATATTTATCATCAGTCACTATTGGAGTAAAGCCAACCTTCTAATCAAATACAAATTCTGTTTGTCTTATACTACATCAATAAAATGACCACATCACCAAAGTTAGCTGGGTATTAATATGAAATTATCATTTTGTTATATTTACATGGAAGGTTGGCTTCGTTCTAAGGCATCTGATGATAGTTTGTTATTTGAAACATATATATAATGTAGGGTGGTGTGTCAATTTTTTAGTGCATATGGTAAATATATGTTTGTTTAATGCACATTGATTGAAGCTGACATATTTATAGATTCTATGTATAGATATGGTGTCTACCAATCAATATACTCTGTATTGAAAATCTTTTCTGAAAGCAAAATGGCAGTTGTATACTTTTTTATTTTCTAGCTACCTAACTATTTCTAATTCCAGCAAAATGTCACTGTATTTGTATCTACATGTTGCTATAAGCAATTATTTGCTATAACATATTTATGGATTTTAATTACCTAAGAATTTAAATGTAATATAATGCATGTAGAAAATAAGTTCATAATAATGATATATCTTATGTAATTACTTAGTCAGAAGTTTTATTTAGAGAAATAACAGATTATAGACAAAACAAAAGTATTATGTAAAAAAAAAAAAAAACTCACTTATTTTTCATTGAAGTTTTTAACATATTTTCTTGGATATTTTTGACTTGGGGATGAAGGTCTATAAAAAATGATAATATAAAGATTTGAATGAAATTATTTTTAAAATATTTCATATTGTTAACACATTTTATAAGCAAACTTTTGCTATAAAAGTTGTAGTCTCAGTGGCATGGTTTGTAATATTCTATATTCATGACATGTGAAATCATTGAAAAACCAATATCAAAGTATAAAGATTCTAATTATTTTCATTCTGGCTAAAATTTAATATTTGATTATTGCACTTGAAGTGAACAGGTAGTATATCTTTTCTCGATCTTAAATCAACCAAAAATTTAACTCTTTCAAAATTAACTTAGTCTTTAGTGGGAAATTATTTCCTTAAGCTTTATCATTATTTATCAACTGCATTTGATTGAATAAATTATTTTTCATATACATTATTTTTTGTTATAAAAAAGAGAAAACTTTTTGTCATCAATCATAATGGAAGAAATGTAATAGGATGTAAATTGTTTGAAATAATTATAGGTTTATGTTTATGATTTACAGTCATTCAACAAACTGTTCTGAAATAGACTTTTATGTTTAAAGAATGGGAACTTGGTCATTCGTATGAAAAAAAGTTTATTGCTTATGTGCTGTAGCTCTTAGAAATTTATCTTTAGTCAGAAAATCTATACAAAATAATGTTTTTAATTACTAAAGATTTTATATTAAAACTATTTTTTATTTTTATTTTCAGAAGCAAGGTGCAGATGGTGCAACAAGTCATAGGCAACATTTGACTCCCAGCAGGCCAATGTCTCATAGGGAGCGTTGCTTTGTTCAGAAACATCGTTGCTTCTTATTACGTAATGTTGAAAAAGTGCGCAGCGTACGTGTCAAAAGCAAGGTTGAACCAGTTAAAAAAGATAGTGAATTTGTCCGTGATAATATTATTAGCAAAACAGGTAATTACATTTATAAATGTATGTATGTGTTTGTTTCACTAAGTATAAAGAAAAAAGCTTGATTAACTTATAAAACTTTTTACTGATGAAATTTTTTCTTCAAAATTAAGTACAGGTCTGTAATAATTTTTCAAATATTCTTTGTTCTAATTATTTTGATAGAATAATATACTTCTCTTATTTCTAAAGTTTCACAGCCTTTTATATTCATCAACAAATATTAAATGTAAATTATACTTCATTTTGATTGCCTGGCATAAATTAGAACATTAACTAGATAACATGGAAATAACACATCACATTAATTAAAATAAAAAGCACATATTGCTTTGAATAAACGTTTAAAATCTTTATTATTGTTGTCCAGTAACCATTATAAAAACTGCATTGATCATAATATGTATATTTAAAAAGAATAATTGGCATTTTATTAAGTTATATTCCCATATTCATAACAAATTATATTTTTTATACATATTTATCTTACATTCAATAAAAGTATACTAAATAAATAAGTATATTAATTTTAACATCTAAGTAATATGTAACAAAAACATAAACATCTTTTAATTATATGCTTGTTATTATTATGTTACTAATATTATTGTTGTTGTAATAGTAGTAAGACTTTTTTTTTTTGTTTTGTTTTGTTTGACAATTACATTCTGCCTATAAAAAAAAAGAGAGAGAGAAAATATTTTATTTACAAACAATTTGTTTTTAATCTTTATTTGAAATGTAATATAAGATTAAATAATGTTTGATTAAGTTAGTTTTTAAAAAGAAAATCAATTTTTTTTTGTATTTAACTAAGTTTTTATAGTACTAATTTCAGAAATAAAATTCAAATCACTTCATGTTTTATCTTTTTGTATGACATTTAAATTAAACTAACAAATAGATATCCAGAAATAAATGATCCAACTGTTTATAAATTTTTAATTTATTTAACACATATCTTTTGGGTTTTTTTTAATACATATGTTTGTAAAGAAAAAAAAATATCTTAAGAAATAAAAATATTACTTAATGTCAATGTATTAATATTTATCTGTAGTCATACAAAAGATTTATTGAAATTCAATTGTGCTGCAGTCTTAATTAAACTTTTTTAATATTGTTTTTATGAGAATTTATACTCTAGTATTCATGAACTCCATCATATCCACAAATAAAGTGAATCCCTAGCATTGACTCCCATGTTTTTCTGTCAATTTTAATGAAATAACTGGTTTTGATCATTTTTATTATATTTTGATAATCTTAAAATTGTTTCTAAATGTTATACATTATTAGAAATAAAAATTAAAATTATTTGATTTGTTCATCATGTGGAAAACAGTAATATATGGTTTATCTATAAATTAATGAGCAAGTATTTTCTTGAATTTTATTTGGCAAGGAATAAATCAGAAAATCTTTATCAATTTTATAGTCTTGCTGATGAAATAATTCCATTTGTGAAGACTGCAATCCAATATTCCCGAACTATTCTCTATCTATTTAAAGAAAACCATTGTAATGTTTATTAAAGAGTAGCTGAGGTTTCTCTCAGTGAAGCTGAGATGTTTTAGAATTCTAGATAGAGTTCTCAGTGAAAAAGAAGATATGGAAAAGTTCACCTACTTGTTAGAATGAAGTAAATATATACATCAAATAGAAGACAATTTTGAAAAGGTTTATTTCTTGAAAATAAGTTTCTACCTTAATCTTATAATTTTATATAAATTGGTTGATGACTTGGTATTTTTACAAATGTAAGTTTCAACTTATTTTTATCATCGTCTTTATAATTACATATACAAACATAAAGATAATTGAAAAGAAATACAGTAGGCATAACAAAAATAAGTAGATTAATTTGATATTATATGATTTACATAATGATAGATTTGCACTTTCTTTATTGTTAAAAAAATCTAGTTAGAAGTTATTTGAGTAAATCAATTGATTTTTAAATCATTAAAGTAAAAAAAAGTTTTTGCTTGAGAATGCTTATATATATATATAATATTTTTGGAATAATTCCTTCAGTTTGTGCATTTTATAAAAATCTTTTGTTAGTCTTATTTTCTAGAATCAATTTCAGTACATTTGCAAGTACTGCTATATCTTATCATGCAATCAATTAATCAGATGATTAAAAAGTATGGCTTGAAAATGATTCTCATAGTATGTGCAATTAAAGATTATTATATCATAAATATTTTATATTTACAATGAAATAGATATTATTTGTATACATGTTTCTTAAAATTAATAGAATATATTAAGTATTTTCCTGAAGGTTTGTGATGATGGTATATTAGATGTGATAATATGTTGAACTATTTCTATCACCTATTAGTAAATGTTGAATGTATAGAAAATTTTAAACTTTTGAAATACAAACAACGTGTTAGTAATAACACACAAATAGATAACATAGGTTAGTAATTGTGTTTCTGTTTGTGTGTTATTACTTGAAAAGTTTAAAATTTTCTATACATTCAATCAACATTTACTAATAATAAATAATGGAAATAATCCAAAATTTTATCACATCTGGTATTAAGTATCTTATAAAAGATAATTCATTGAATTAGCAGTTTTTTAGACATATAAACAGATATTTTGTTTAAAAACAATATCATTTCCAATCTAACAACCATGGAAGATGCTATTTGGGCAAAGCATGAGAAAAGAGAAATCATAGAGGAATATTCCTTTGTGAGACTAAAAGCTTTATGATCATTATTGAAATTGAATAGTCATATTATCATTATCTTTGTAAATCCACCGCACATTATTTGTTTGTTTTTTTTTAGATTTGTTGGAATTTTAATTTTTAGAATCTGTTAATTGTTGCTTTATTAGGAAATCATAATAAAATTCACCTGATAGAGATTGGTTATGCAGAAATTTTATGAGTTGCAAAGTTTACTTACTATTTCTCAAAAACTTTGCTCCTAATAAAGTTCAAATGTAGTCATGATTTAAAGTCTTGATTAAGTTACATGATGACATAGTCTATCTGCTAGATGCACTTTTGATAGATTTTCTTGGTAAATCTATTAAAACAGTATTTTATTTTGTCATCACATACTTTATCTATATTTCTTCAGTTTTTAATTATTTTTGTATAATCTTTAATTTTTCCCATTAAATTATGCTACTTCTTATTACTCTTCAATCATAGTAAATTTCAAAATTGACATGCATAACTTAATACAACTGAGACAAATTGATAATTTCATAAAGTTCACACATATTATTTTCTTCCATTCGCAACAGCCATTGTCTTTCACACAGTGATGTTATTGCAATCAGAATGTCAGCATTTATTTTGATCATAATATATTGCTGTTACGAATTTGAAAAATAAAATTTTGTTCAAAAGATGTCAACATACAAAATTAATGATAGTTGCAGTTCTTTTCTAAGTTGTGAAAATCTTGCTACTTTATTGGATATAATGGATAATTGATTTGGTTTTGAAAGAAAAAAGGTTTTAATTGAAGCTTCTAGATATTCAATAAGGACAAGTCATCAATTTTACAAAATAGTAAAAGAGGGGGGGGGGGGATTATATTAGATTATTTATGCTTCTGAAATTGTTAAAATTACAATCACAATATGTAATAAGTATTTAGCAAAAACTGAAAACTAGTAAATTTATTATTGGTTCAGGTAAAGGATAGTTGAATATATTAAGAAATCAATATGAACTGTAAAATAATATATTTTTTGGTTTTTTTTTTTAGTTTTTGGCAGTATTCTTTTGGTGCCAATTTAAAATGAACTTTTCTAATTCACAGTGCAGACATTCTTATTGTGATAATGAAAAATCAATGCAAGAAAATGATTTACTGTAATTTCTGCATGCAAGTATATTTGAAATTTACAAATTCAATAAGTAAAAAATGTATTGAATTTGTAAATTTCAAGAATACTTGCACACGAAGATGCATAGTTGTTGAGTTTTTTTATATTTTACTTTCATCATTAATTATCATTACAGAAGTGTAGAATTTTTTTTTGATCGAGAGAGAGAGAGAATTAATGAACACATTTAGAGACTTTTAGATTTAAATACATATATAAATGTGTTCTTCTTTAGTTTATTATTCCACTGTCTTTTCTATAAATGCATGAATTTATTTTTATTATTAAATCTTTCAAGGTATGTATATACATATTAGAAACATCTATATTGTAAACATATGTGGATTAAAATGTAATTATATTGTGTACATTACTATCCATGATTTCAGCATCTGCACAAAAATGTAACTAATTGGTGCAAATACAGTAGTCATATTATAATTCTACTCATTCAGATTTCTGTATTTCTAATTGATGCATTTTATATAAAGACTTCATTCATTATAGCAATCATCGGTTTATAAATAATACTTTGAATAACAATCAATTATTTGCTTTAATAATCTTTCAAATAATTTTCGACATTTTTATTTTTTAAATATCATTTTGTAAGATTATTTTCATAAGATAAAACAAGATTATTCTCTCCCATAAAAAAATATTGTACAAAATGTATTCATTGCATAATTAAAAACAAATATAAATAATATGTAATAGCAAGTAGAAATTATGACTTATATGTTTAATTTTTATTCACTCTGTAATAGGATTTCTCTCAGTAAAGACAAAAATAGTTTTCATTATGAATGTAAACAATCTCAAGAAAAATAAAAAATTTTCAGCATGTCACTGAAAATAATCTTACAGAATGTATGTAAAGAAAATCAAGAATGTGGTTATTATTTAAAATACTATGTTTATATAATTAATTTTTATTTAATAGTTTCTCAGGCAAAAATACCTGTCATCATAAATGTAACCAATATAGACAAAAAGAGAAGTTTATTACATTATTAAAATTATACTGATCAACTCTACATTAGATTGTTTGATCTAATTTTTATTTAATTAGTCTGCATTTTTATTAAAAAAAGAGAGATAAACTGTTGATTTTTTATTAGGTAATTACAAAAACAAAAATCATCAATAACTTAAAATGGACCAAAAATAAATTTTAAAATGCATAATTATTAACTTAAATTTTTTTTAGTATTTAATTCATTTTAACTTAGTGAATCATGATTTAGTAAAAGAATGGGACCCATGAACATTTTCAAAAACTTTATATAAAATAGCTCTGTATAAAACTTCTATTTAAAAATGTATGCATAATGTAAATATTGAATTAAGTTAAATAAAATAAAATATTTACTATTTTCTCATTTATATCATTTTCCTTTTCCAACTTTTATAATAGTTCTAGTTCATTCTGTCAGGGAGACAATATTCTAACAAATTATGTATATT
This sequence comes from Epiperipatus broadwayi, assembly GCA_028023455.1. Lineage (NCBI taxonomy): Eukaryota > Metazoa > Onychophora > Udeonychophora > Euonychophora > Peripatidae > Epiperipatus > Epiperipatus broadwayi. The sequence continues at coordinate 797,289 of JAQFVV010000105.1, read as the reverse complement.
GTGTGGTCTATCTGACTATGGATTTAATCTATGATGTTGAGAACATTTTATTTGTTTTTATAGTGATTTTCGTAGACCAACATAATGTAGTTAAAATAAAACTCAAATTTTATTTCATTTTATTATTATTTTGCATTTCTTTTTTATTATTATTAAAATAGCTATACCAGATAAAATAAAAATTGACACAGAAAATTGCACATTTCAAAAGAAATGGATCAACGTGTATTTTTTTTTTTTTACAGATATAGTAAATCGATGTACCTGATATATTTGGAAAGTTTTAGTTAATAAAGAACACAATATTAAACGGACTGTTTATCAAAACATTCTGATTACAACAAAATTGTTGGGAATGAAAGAAATATTTAAATAGAAAACTTGAAAAGGACCTTCATCGAATATTTTGCATATTCAATAAAAAGTACAAACAAGGCAGAAAATTCTGTGAAAGCAAATTACATTATTTAAAAAAGAAAAAAATGGAAATTCAAAACAATTTTTTGAAGAAGAGTTTATAAAAGTCTGCATCCTAGTCGTTGTACAATTAATCTGACACAAATATAAAAAGGCATTCAAGAAAATAAATATGCTGACAAATAGTTGCAAGGTGAATTGAAAAATTGTCATTAATAATAATGTTATTTATTTTTAATTCACAAAAAAAATTATGGTCTTCATTTAAAAAGATAAAGTTGAAATTGACCCGCTAGTTGAAAAGGTTGCCCACTCTTGATTTAGCAGAATATCAACAGATTTATAGAATCAAATGCCAATTTATAAACTACACATAGAAAGCAAAATACCAACATATAGGTCCTTTCTATATTTTTTCTTAATATGTATAAATGATTCCTTGTTTTTATTTTTAAATTTAATTTTTATTATTATTATTATTATTATTTATTATTATTATTATTATTATTTTTATTATTATTATTATTATTATTATTATTATTATTATTATTATTATTATTATTATTATTATTATTATTATTATTATTATTATTATTATTATTATTATTATTATTATTATTATTATTATTATTATTATTATTATTATTATTATTATTATTATTATTATTATTATTATTATTATTATTATTATTATTATTATTATTATTATTATTATAATAATAATAATAATAATAATAATAATATAATAATAATAATATGTTTGAATCTAATGTTCTTTTAGTTGAGTTGTAATGATTTTATTAAAAATCTTGAATTTATAATTTCAGATATTTCTTCCATTATTTAAATATTTGATAATTTATTTATTTTTTGCAGCTTGTCATTCTTCATGGATTTAATTATATGCTTCATATCTTCATTTTAAATGCTTAGCATTTCACCTGTTTTTGTTGTAATTCTTTGTAAACTACCTGTCATAATAACTCTTCATATAGCTGAAATAACTTTTTCCAAATGTAAAGAAATTATTATATGGCAATTGTAATATATATTTAAGGGCTTTTATCATATATTTAACATTTACTGTATATTTTGAATCTGTGGTGACAAGTTAAATTTTATGCTTTTAGAAATAAATCCATTTTTTTATGCAAGATTCTTGATTTATGAGATATTTTAGAGGATCATTTTACCTTTTTATTCAGATAAAGCTATTTCGAGAAATATTTTCAGTTTATCTTATATATCAATGAATTAATATATTATTAAATGAAAACTTGAATCTTCATTTTTATATTATCTTCAATGGTTCAATTTTTAAAATGTTCACAATACCACTAACAGCAGTCAAGAGAAGACACATGAGGCAGCTCATAGGATGAAAAACTAAGCTGCAGTGGTTATATGACAAATTAAAATATGGATAGAGTCAAATTAAATAAAATATGACGGGATATTATTAGAAATACAAATGGAAAGATTTAAAATATTAGAAATAGAAACCAGAACTAAAGCATTCCCAAAAGAATTAGAAACTATGTAGAAATTAGACCCTGATCAAATGAAAAAATATATGAGAAATTGGCTGCATCATTCTCTAAAGTTCCTAAATATTCATGAGGATCAATTACAGAATCAAATAGAAGCAATTATAGTTGATTCAAAAAAAAAAAATTTAGAAAGATAACTTGCCTTTAATTGTTGAACTCAAAATGTAATTGGAAAGGCATATGTATCATATCTACAATTGGAAGATAACTTGCCTTTAATTGTTGAACTCAAAATGTAATTGGAAAGGCATATGTATCATATCTACAATTGGAAAGACTTTTGAGTATGGAATGAGCCAACTATACTTGTAGCTTTAATTGTACATAAGCATACCATTTACTGACATACTTACACGCAGAGCATGACTTATATATACTTATGTAATTTCAGAAAACCTAGAAACTATTCTAAAATCACTATAACTAATCATAGGAAATGGCTGAGCCCCATATTTAACAATTTCTCAATATCAAATTAATCTTCAGCTAATAGATATAAATATAACTTATATATGAGCTAAAGCATAAATGGACTTGTGCTAAACTTACATTTACTGACGGTTAGTTTGCATTTAGCTCACTGGCAGTTTTCAATACTTCCACATTAATTTCATCTATATTCAAGTTATCACATTTGTTTATATTCAAGTTAACAAAAAGTTATATTTATTATTATTATAATCTTACTTGTCTCATAATAAAGCATTTTTTCTTGCTTGGATACAATATATACTCTCTGATTCAATTGCTTTTCTGTCATCATTTTTTTGATATGTCTGTCTTATTGCAAAATTTAGGTTTTTGATTCTACCTACTTTAATATTTTTCCAATATTTATTGCATTTTTCAGTTTATGTGAATTTAAAATTCTTCTTTTCCATTGAATTTATCTTTGTTCTTTATTTTTCAAAACGGCTAACTTGTAATTTTTTTTTCTTTTTTAGTTTATTTTCTCCAAATGATTTACTATTTCAGCTAATATTTCTTAACTCTATTTGTATATTTTTTTCAATTATTTTTTAAATCTCTTGGTCTTATTATATTTGAATTGTCCCCTCTGATGATCTCATTTTTATTACATAATTGGAATCAAAATTAATTTCATTCCCATATATGCTAATCTGTCATCTCTCATCTTTGTTGATCCTGGTAAGATCCATGTTTGGCTTTTTTTTAATAAATGTCAAGAATTTTGGAGGGTTTAAAAAATTAAATTCAAACTAATAAAATATTACTTATTTAAACTTTGATGGTGCATCTTTTTGCTTTAGTCTTTATAATAATTGTTAAAGTATTGTTCATTATTATATTCTTTCTAATTATGCTTTAACAACATTAATAGTTAGTAGATGCATACACCGAAATATTTATTAAAATAAATCTGTCTTATTAATATATTTAATATTAATTAATTTTTTATATGTGCATATTCAACTATTTAATTGAAATTACAATAATATCTTACAATTTACAATACTTATTTAGATTATGTGAACATATGCTTTCGGCAATTTTCATTATTGCTATCTAACATCAGATTGTTTATAATATTCATAAGTATAGCTAGCAATTTTTTGAATTATATAAAGTTATTAATTATTATATTTCATATTTTTGCATCAAGTCTATATTTGTAATAAAAAGAAATGTTAAAAAGATATGTCGTACATTACTATGAATATAAAAGGAGAATAAATAAATGGGAAATTTTATTTTATTCACAAAATTGTTAAACTTTTTCTTGATACTGTATTTTCAAAAGTTTTTTTTCTTTTTAACACACCTCATTTTCACTTGTTATTAGAATATGCTATACAAGTCTATTACATCTTAATAAATTTAACATAGAAATTTTTTAGAAATTAATAGCAACAATGTAATTTCACAAATCATACATTAATGGCAGTCAATTGGTCCTAAATATATTTAAATGAACTATATAATGCATTGTAGTAATTAATTTATAGAACGCACAGAGGGCTTATGTAAATAGTCTGAACAGGCACTAACCTGTATTCAATGCGCTTTAAAATTCGCAATAATCAAGCATATTTTGCCGGTAGAGGATCTTCCAAACTGCGACACAAGATAGCGACTTTTATAAAGATAAGAGCGTAAATTAATTTGTAAAGGAAATTGTGGATTTAAACAGTGGAGAAAACAACTACTTCATGCTTCCAAATCAAGATGCTTCAGATTCGCTTATATAAATGGACATTTAGGTTAAAGATAAGACAACTGCTCTTATCTTTATAAAAGTCGCTATCTTGTGTAGTGGTTTGGAAGATCCCTCTTTCGGCAAAATATGCTTGATTCTTGCAAATTTTAAAGCGCATTGAATACAGGTTAGTGCCTGTTCAGACTATTTACATAAGCTCTCTGTGCACCCTATAAATTAATTACTACTCTTCAATAGTTTAAACAATTTCCAACATTAAGATTGTACTATTAACTCACTGTAAATCGCAAGATTTCACGTAAAGTTAATTTGTAAAGGAAATATCGAATTTAAACAGTGGAGAAAACAACTACTTCACGCTTCCAAATCAAGATGCTTCAGATTATCTTATACAAATGGACATTTAAAGATAAGATGGCCGCTCTTATCTCTATAAAAGTCGCTATCTTGGGTCGTTGTTTGGAAGATCCCTCTATCTGCAAAATATGCTTTATTATTGCGAATTTTAAAGCGCATTGAATACAGGTTAGTGCATGTTCAGACTATAATACATTATATAATTACTATATGCAATTTTGTATAATTTACTACTTCTTAAATATGTTATATTTATGATGTGGTACAATGCTTTGAAACAGTTCCTTATTTCTGCTTAGCGTTAACATCTTAAAGATGTTTTTTTTTTTTAATTATTTGATATTATTGTTGGGTACATATTTTACTTTAAATGATAACTTAGAAATGAGTTTATTCAATGAGCAAGATATGACTAAGATAATGTAGGTCAATAAACATCACATGACCAGCTCCTCTTATGCTTGTGTATAACTGTTGTTAAAACAGGCAAAACTCACTATATATATATTAACACACACAGCAAGCTAGAGTAATCAATAGATGCCAGAAGGCTTGTGTATAAAATCCCCATCTAGTGCCTACTCATCCAATATCCCCAGACTAGTTTCTGGCTTATGGCCTTCGTCAGTGAGGAGCCTTGGATCTGAGAACACTGCATCTAGATCTTAGGATCTAATGCAACGCTCCAGCAACCACCCTTTATCTCCATTTAACTACAAATCTATGAGTCTTAAATTGAAAACACTATATTTTCAATCCAAGCCCATTAGCTTATATAGTCATATGGGTCTGAACCCAGTTCAGTACCCATACATTTTGGTGTCTTCGGTTCTTTAATAACCATAGCCACCACTATCCTATTAGCAGGACATAAGTTAGCATTAGATAAACAAGCAGTGAAGTGATCATGAATGATAAAAAAGTTTTTAAAAGAATTTAAAAGTGTCATTCCTGAAGAACAAAGCAGCCTTGATAATAGAGAGAGGAAATTTTCAATGATTGATGCAGAGTTTTTATGGGAGGGGGGGGGCTTCATTTTGCTTATGTGTTAATGAAATAATTAGTCAAATATAAGTGTTGATCAATATATTACATTAAAGTAATTTTTGACTTATTATTATATTCATTCCTGGATGGACAAAAAAAGGCCTAAGTCACTTGACAATGGAAGGTTCAATCCCCATTTCATTATTTACAAAAAATTTATGCAGATATTTTTGACTGCATGATCCCACATTATAACTATTTGATAAAAAAAAAAAGTGATTGTTTAGTCAGAGATCATTAATTACTAATTAATTGTTCAGTTTGCAAAAGTGGATATAAGTTTTTTACATATGTACTTTATTATATACAGGCAATCCCCTAGTTATGAACTTAGTTGTTTCCTGATGTGTGTTTGGAAGTTGAAATTGTTTGAAAGTAGAGGTATGTATAAAAAAAACATCAAAAAGGGTTTTCAAAATACAGTATTTATTTTTTATTGATTAGTATCTGGAGTTTTGTTTACAAATTTATCAAGAATTAATTGAATTGTATTCTTTTTCTTCTCTTGATAAAGAATTCTGTTACATTGAGTGTCTTTTTTTATTGCCCTTCATACACGAGATATACGCACTCCATTGGTATCACATTCTTCCATGATGGTCAAAAATTTGTCAAGATGCATGAAGGCTTTATTCATATTCCTGATTGTCAAACTCCTAACAATAAGTTCATTATCAGGTTCTTTTTCATTTTGTATTACATTCATCCCTTGTAGTTTAATCAAGTCTTCATTTGTCAGAGGTGCTGAATGAGATTGCATTAACTCATCAATATCTTCAGGAGTTTCTTCAATGTCCATAGAAGCGTTCATCATTTATGGATATATTTTTTTCCAACAACCTTTCATTCTTGACTCTTATTTCAGCCCACACATCCCCAATAATTTTTATTGCATTCCATATATTATAACTTTTTCAAAAATCTCTTATTGTAGGTCCTCCTTTCTTGTCAATTGCCTTGATTGCTTAAGTCATTAATCTTCTCATATCACAGTTTAGTTGATAGGTTGTATTTCACTTGTATTTGGAGGGATAAACACGACATTAACTTCTGAATATAAATTTTGCAGAGATTTTGGATGTCCAGGAGAATTGTCTAAGAGCAATAGTGTTTTAAATGGTAAATTATTCTCACTACAATATTACCTTTTTGAAAAAGCAGTTCAGTAGCCCAGGCTTTAGTATTTGATTTCTAAATGACTGGAAGCATTCTTTTATTATTTCCTGTCTGATAAATTAGCATTGACTTCAATTTAAAATCACCGGCTAAATTACCTCCAAGAAGCAATGTTAATCTGTTTTTAGAAGGTTTATGCCCAGATGGAACTGATTTTTCCTTTGCTAAATACATATAGTATGTGCATCATTTTTTTCCAAAATAATTCTGTCTCGTCTATATTGAAGTCTAGGCATGGAAAATAAGCTCCTTCTTTAATGATATTAAGTGGAAATAAATTTACTGGCAGCTTTTTTTTTATCTGCTCTGGCATCTTCCCCAGTACATTTAATATTATGTAAAGAAAATCTCATTTTAAATTTGTGAAACCAGTCATTGCTTGCTACAAATTCAACAGCAGTCTTTTTTTTTTTTTAATTCTTTCTTCCAATCTTCATACAAACTAAGAGCCTTAGTTGAATAATTGATAAACCCACTGGGATGCCTTTTTGATGTGGATCTTCAATCCATAAAACCAAAGATTTCTCCACTTCATTCATTACTTTTTTTTTTTTCCAAAATATTTATTACTGCCATGTCTTTTTGAAACAATCTTTGAAGAAATATTTCTACAATTTTTAACATATTCAAGTTCTTATTGTTCTCTAAAATATACTTTTAATTATTTTCTAAATTCCAAAGTTTATCTTTCTTTAGACAAAATTCAATTACAAATTTATGTCAATAGTTGTTTTTTTTCTCAGATACTGTAAATTTGTAGCATTAATTACTAAAAGGAATTTTTTTAATTATTAAAGTACTAAAATACTGTACAATTTTGAATATCCATTTCTTTCTACAATAATAGCAGTAATTATATATGAAACTATGTGCATAAATAAAGATCTAAATTCCAAAAGCAATTGCATAGTAGCAAAGTGTTTAAACTGGAATGTTTGTAGCTAGGGGACTGTATGTGTTTGAAATCCCTGGTTTCAGGAATTTTTTCAGATTTCAAAAATAGATCTCATATTTTTTTATTGTTCTTATTGTAAATCCATGTTAAAAAATCTTGAGCTCATTATAAGCTTATTAATTTATAGACATTTATTGGATTTTTTTTTTTAATTTTGTTTTGAAAATCTGTGTACAAACTAATTTATTGTAAAAGACTAAAGATTACCTTTGAAATTTTGTTTGAATAATAGAAGTTTTTAAATAATAGGTATTGGGATTAATGCTATTCTATCTATACATACATGTGAACATGCATTAATCAGTAAACATTTAAATTTTTATCCTAAGGGAAAAGAAGACTCTAACAGCTTTCATGCTTTATTTCAAAATTGCTGCATAACTTTGTTAAATTAAATTTGTGGCAAAGCCTTCTCAACTGGTATGATGTTTTAGTAACAGATTTTTACATTCACTAGGGATTTGAATTTGTAGCTACAGAATTTTTCCCCATTCATGATACTTATATTTTGATTTTTTTTATAATAACTTTTTGAACACTAAAGTATTGTTGTGTTAATGCCAGTTAAGTTTGATGTTTCTGAAGTGGGTTGGAAAAAGCTTTCACCTACAATTGAAAAAAAAAAAAAAAAAGGGGGGGGGGGGTATTTGGAAAAAAAAAAATCTTTAAAAATAGCAGATTTATCCCTTGAGATGTAAAAATGAATTTGTCTCATGCATTTCAATTTTTTTTCCCCTATTAAAAAGAAAAGAAATTAATCTTCCTAACCTGTGTCAACACCATTGAACTGTGATTATATAATTTAAAATTCTCTGTACTATTACAAGAAAATGGAAGGCAGACATGATATAAACATAATAAGACTATAGTCAAAATCATTCAGAGAATTTTAAAGACATGACATCTGCTTGGCATTTACTTTAACCTCTAATCTAATATTTATTTCGTGTAAATATATTTTCTTTATTGCAGATTTATCTTTTTACCTATGTGTATGATTTATGAAGAGAAAGAATGCAATGCCTCCCATTATAAAGAAAAATAATAATAATAAATACATTGTGCTTTTCCTCAGAAATTTCATTTTAAAAAAAAATAGTTGTAAAATAAGATTCACTGTTTTGTAGTAAATATTGAACATTTAAATAATGAAGTTTGTGCTTTAATCATATTTATTTTTCTATTAAATTTTGAGGTCTTTAAATATATGGGCAAAATAAAGTTTGTTACTTAATGAAAAAATGTCTTTGGATGCCAGATATTTTTATTGCTACATTTTTATTGTCATATGATTATTCACATGAGAAATGAACATGATATTTATCAGATGCCTGACAGTTCTGAGCAGCAGTTGGGTTTTTGTTCATTTATTTATTTCGTGAAGCAGGATGAATGTGTGAATAACTGCTCTTTAATATATATATATGTACAAATACAGAAGACAAAAATATATTATGGCTTTTTTTCCAGAAGCTACAAAATCATCAGCTAAGATAGCTTTATCATGACCTTATGAGGGGGAATTATTTGAATTGAAAGAATTGTCTAATATTAGTTTGGACATTGTTGAAAGAAGGTGAAAAGACATATTGAATTTAAAAAGGGGAATGAATTTTACTAGTAAAAGATGGAAGATTAAAAAAATTGATGTATTTAGTCAATGGCAGGATTAGTTATTCTACTTAATTAATTTGTATTTTGTTCCAATGTATTTTAAATAGATATATAGAGTGCTTTTGATCCAACGACATTTTAAAATTACTTAGAAAGATTTTAATGTAAGAATTAGGAAACAGTTGGGTAAATATGTATACGAAGGCAGAAAATTGCATTATAAATTCCAAAGAGAAAATGGACCTAAAGGCACATCAAAGATTGATGTGTATTATAACAAAATCGGGTTTTTACTCAGAGCTATATAGCTACTTGAACATATGCGAAGTCGCAATTATTGCGGTAATTCGATACTCATTTAAAATTTCTATATAATAGTTAATAATATTTCATGAAACAAAACAAGCCCTTTTACTCGTGGCAATATAACTTAATATATATGTGAGGATGCAATATATTTAATCATCTTCCTTGTCCAGCATATTTATGAACTTCAATTTCTGACTCCAAGCACCAATTTTATTTACATAACAATTATGCTGGGAAAGAATGATAGGAGATACTTAGAAATAACGTGTATGTCTGACTCCAAGCACCAATTTTATTTACATAACAATTATGCTGGGGAAGAACGATAGGAGATACTTAGAAATAACGTGTATGTTATATGTTTCTTTTAAACGATTCCTTCCATTCACTTGCCTATACAACAATACACACACACACGCTTTAACAAAATAAGTACAACCCCCCCTCCTCCCGTTTTAACTTTATTTAACTATTTGAAGAAAACATTAAAAAATCAAATATGAAATATGGACAATTAATAATAAAACTATATGCAAATCATGAATACGAAACTCCCTTCTTTGGAACAGGGTTTGATCCCTGTCCTGTCGAAAGCCTTCAAACACAGTGTATGTGTTTGAATGATTCAAACAAATCGAAATAGATAATGTAATAGTAAAAAAAAAATTTCTTTCCGCCTTATCAGAGTATGCAGATGCAGGCTTCAGTGACCAGGCTTTATAAGAGCCCTTGACTTCTTGACTTGTGTTAACCTCAAAGGCATTATTTCCCTGCGACAGACAATGGGAAAATGTTACAAAAATTTTCGGTATACAAACTTGCGCGGATCACTTAATGAGGCGTCTTGACCATGACCCAATCTCCTACTTGTAATTGATGTGCATTTCCTTCTGGTTTACTGTTTCTTTGTTGACCCATCCTATGCAGGGTCTAGGACACCCTAGATTGATCAGCTTCCTGGTCAATGGAAGCCTCTTTCATATCCAGGTAGAAATGTTTTGATTAATCGGGGGATGTGCTGCCGAAATGTAAGTGCAGAGGGGCATATCCAGTTGACTCCTTCACGGACCAGTTTATAAAATCTACGATCTGCTTAGTATACTTAACCTAGCCTCTATGATTCATACCGAGATACATGCAAAATAAGCGCCCTAATTCCCTCATCACCCTTTCATACGGGTTTCATTGAGGGTTCTGAATTGACGTAAAAATATGCCTAATTTCCTGATGCTGGGTCCACCTATACCACTCCCTTGACATGAATTATGTATTGTCGGAGAAATGACTAGGCTTTCAAACTTCTGAGTCTGGGCGATGGTATAAGCAGAAACATACTTCCGAAAATAAATCACATACGACGACGAGATATTTTTTTTATTAAAAGCCGGGCCATAAAAATCTATTGCCATCAGCTCCTGAGGCTTTGGGGTAAAATCGAGACCATAGGGGCTGCATAGTTACTATTTGCCAGTTTAGTTCTTTTCCATATTTCGCATTCATCCAGCATGGCCATAACTGTTGCATGCACCCAGGCAGTAGAACCATTTCTGAATTAAATGCTCACTTTTAAGTATGCCATAATGGCCATATAATTGATGACCATAAGTCACTTCATTTCTCATCTGATTAGGTATGACAGGCTTCCCACTCTTCTCCGTCGTCCCTCATTTTATTCTGTAATATAATATGCTGGCATATTCAGTATCTTGCACCGGATTATCTTCTCCCATGACATTTAAGTTCCTATCCCCTTCTAGTTGTTCAGTCATAAGTTTTAACTGTTCATTTTTCCATTGACAATCACCCAGGTGGGCCAACTCTTCTTCCACCCTTTTATTAATCCCTAAATCCATGTCACTAAATGACAAGGCTGAGAGCCAGCAGCGTTTTGGTTCAAAATATCTGCGACAATGTTCTATGACCCTTTACACTATTGAACTGTATAGTTGTATTCCTGGAGAAACAAACTCCATCAAATCAAGCAGCTGTTCGTCAGGTAGCTATGGTTTATGAATTCCAAACTTTTGTGGTCAGTCATTATGACCACCTTTGCCCAAGCAAGAAAGGCCTTAACATTTGAAACACCACACAATTTCTAAGGCCTCTTCTGTGGCCGAATAATTTAGTTCGGGTCCACTTAACATCTGACTGATAAAGTACAACTCTCCTATTTGTTCCTCGTCTTGCAGCTGTGATAATGTTACTCACAATCTGTACCCGCTGCTATCAGTTTGCATGATCTTGAAACGATAGCATTACCTATTTCACAAATCCTTCTTATAAGTTCTCAAAGGCTTTGCCTTGTTCCATATACCATTTTCACGGTACATGCTTTTTTAAGTCTGACTAGCGGTTTCATCCGCTCCGCCAGCTGTTTATGAAATCAGTTATAAAAATTGCCAAGACTGGAATGATCGAACCTGCTTCCTGGATCTAGGTACAGGAAAATCCGTATTGGTTAGGACTTTGTCTGGATGAGGTCTCATCTCTTTAGAACCTACCACATTGCCTAAAAAAATCGCATCATCTTTCATCAAAGCCCTCTGGGCTTAAATTCATCTTGATTCCTTCTTTCTCACATTCATTGAGGAAAATCTCCAATATGCTCTTCAATAGTTGATGAGGCTATTAATACATCAATTTACATTGTCATTAGCTTCTTGATTTCATCCACCAACTCCTGATCAAGGCATCTCAGCAGTCCAGCCCCACTATTTATCAGATCCAATGGCATTCTATTAAATTGATGTGAGTATCCCTCATATCTAAAAGCTGCGTATTGACAGTCATCTGGATGAAGCTTAATTTGCCAATAACTGGCAGACAGAACGAACATTGAGAACACTCTTTACCTTTGAACTTCCCTAACAACTCATGTGTGGGGGGTGGGATGTTACAGTCTGGAACCATTACTCGATTTAATTGCCTAACATGAACACATCTGGAAGCTCCATTTTTCTTTTTGACAGTCACCAATGGGTTACAATACAGTGATGAACATTTTGTCATGACCCCCCCCCCATTCCATCATTTGGCATATTTGTTTTTGCACTTCCCTATACTGATGCGGAATAGGGTAAGGACGAGTTCCAACAGATAATCTTGTTTTAACTTAATTCGCTATTCAAAACCTTGGATTATTCCTGGCACATCTGAAAAACCCAGTTATACTTTTCTAACATTGCTTGAGTGCTTCCCGTTTTCGTTTGCTATTACCACTTTTATCTTTTCCTCAATAACCTTTGTTTCCTCCTCTTCTACTTGTAGCACCTCAGTCAATCTATATATAACTGATGTAAACTTTGCTATCTCCCTCTCACATGTGAACTGTTCCATTCCAAAGTCGATGGCGTATTTGTATCTTTACGAAAAGTCTGACCCTATCCTGCATTGTGAATCAGGTTCTTCATGACTAAGAATGGTTTTTAGCTTATTATCCATACCTGTTAGATTCCACCTTTGTTTTTTATTGTTAGCCATCCGTATCTGGACTGGTTTTATCGGGAGAGTCCGAATGCTAGACTGTTTGCTTTTAATCTGTACATTTTCTCCGAGAATACCGAAATTTGGCTGCCAGTCTCCATGCAATAGTTATCCTTATCTTAGGGCAGGCTTGACTCGCATAATTTGGATCAGGTCCTTCATGAATAAGAATGGTTTTTAGCTTATTATCTATACCTGTTTAGGTTCCACCTTTGCTTTTTTATTGTTAGCCATCCTTATCTGGACTGGTTTTATCGGGAGAGTCCGAATGCTAGACTGTTTGCTTATAATCTGAAGATGTAATATATTTAATCATATTCCTCATGCAGCATATTTATGGATGTCAATTTCTGACTCCAAGCACCAATCTTATTACCATAAGAATTATGCTGGAAGAGATGGAAGAACGATAGGGGGGATGCTTAGCAAGCCCAGCCACTGGCTAGATCACCCAGGACGGGTGGTACTTAAACCGTGAGAAACATACAGGGAACAGCAATAATCAAGTATCCAATTAAGGTAACTAAATAATTACTACACTTATGTATATTTCTTTTTTTAGCTGCCTACATGAAATTCGAGATAAACAACCCGAATATTTCATTGAAATTTAGTATAACAAATTTTTAAAAAAATATTATTTGTGCTTAGATATTTTTATAAAATACTAGCATATATATACATAGTGCAGACAAGCAAATCAAATAACAAAGAGAGAAAATAATGTCCAATCAATCCAGATGTGAAATATAATTTTAATCTTTTCTGAGAAGTTATCGGCTTCAAGTCGATCAGAAACCGTCATATTTTGAGCTACGGTAGTATTTTTACGCTTATTTTACAGCTTAAAATGTACTATAAGATGCTGCCCTCTTTAGAACTATTTTAGAAGTAAAAAATTAATAATATTGACATAAGAAGCTACAAGAAAGAGAGAATGCAGGTTTTCATAGATGCTGATTGGTTGGTTCGCATTTCAGACACTAGAGGAGCGTCTGTCAATAATTGTCACCGCTTCACCTTTGGCTTTGACTTTGAAAACGAAACTTAATGTCTTAGAATGTTTTATTATTTTTCGTGCATATTATAAATTATTTTTATAAAATATGCTCTGAAAATATAATTATTTTAGAAAAATAGCAAGATTTTAGTAAAAAATTGTATACTTTCACGAACATAAATTGAAAAAGAAGACAACAGTAACTACAATTTTGAAACCTGTCAACAATTTTCATTGCCCCAAGCTCTTTATTTCATTTTCAAACAGAAGTGAATAATTTAGAGGATTTTGCTGGTAAAACATGCTGAGGATATAATTATTTTAAAAAAGAAGACAGCGGTTACAACAATTTTGACACCTGTCAACAATTTTCATTGCCCCAAGCTCTTTATTTCATTTTCAAACAGAAATGAATAATTTAGATTATTTTGCTGGCATTTCTTTACATTGAAATGAATAATTTAGATTATTTTGCTGGCATTTCTTTACATATTATAATGTATTTTAGTAAAACATGCTGAAGATATAATTATTTTGGAAAAATAGTAAGATTTTTAGTAAAAAATTCTTTACTTTTACACTAATGTAAATTGAGAAAGAAATCAATGATGTTTGCGGCACTTTCTAATTTGTTGCAAACTTTATTTTTAGGTCTTCTGCTATCGAATATTTTTATAATTATAAATAGAAATTTATTTTTGAAAAAACTTTTGTTCACTTTCATAATCTGACAAATTATTAATATACTTTTTACAAACGAAACTAAAATGAATATAATATTTTAAAAATATATATATGTTTATGACTGAGTTTGTTAATTGACCAATCAAAAGTTGTAAAACTTTAATTCACTTGGCCAATGAAAATTAAAAATATTTTTCATCAAAAAGGGCTGATCATTATCTAAAAGTCTTTAAACATCAATAGAAAAGGCGCGCTAATGTGTAAAGCAAAAATATATACAGAATAAAGTGTACATATTATCTGGAATTTCCTGGGGGAAAATAAACGGATTCAGATTGGTAATGATAATAATTTCATTCAACGCTATGGCCATTAAAGTTGCTCATCATAGATGTGTTGTCCTGTTTGGTTTCATAAATCTATTAATTTAGACATTAACCAATAATGATGGTCTGCAGCGGATTCTTCCAGGTTCAATAGGTTTAATATTGTAGCAGCTTGCGTATCTTCGTGAACCGGGGTCAAAAGCCAAGCAAATTTTAAGTTTTTACCCAGCCTGTTCATGGCTGGCGAATATATTTGCTGAGTCCAATAAGTTTCTGAAATCTTCAATGTAGGAAATTAATAACATTAACAGATGGTCGTAGATAATAGTTCTTTTTTTTTTTTAATTTTAGTCAAAATATCTCACGAATTAACTCTTGACCTTTCCCTCCTTTTATAGTCTTTTTTTTATATATTCTAGAAGGTTCCAATTCCAGGTATTTTAGTTATTTTTTATTATCTACACATGTGTTATCCGATGTCCGGCTTCTCTTTAAATCAAAAGCAACGCTTTAGCACCTTTCCCTTTTTTGTCCTAACTAAAAATTCTGTTGAACACCTATAAGTTATTTTCAAAAAAATAACTTAAAATAATGCCTTCATTAAAAGGTATTCCACAGATAACAATCTGGGTAGTTTTTTCTCTCTTTATTTTTATTAAAAATGTATTTTCATTTTATTAAAATTCCTTATTCGTCCTAACCAAAAATTCCATTGAACACCTTTTAAGGTATTTTTTTGAAAATAACTTAAAATAATGCCTTCATTAAAAGGCATTCCACAGATAACAATCTGTGTAGTTTTCTCTCTCTTTTTCTTTTATTTTCATTAAAAATATTTTTTTCATTTTATTAAAATTGAAATACAACTAATTTCATCATGGAAATAACATATATATTATATTTCCTTTAAACAATTCCTTCCATTCACTTGCCTATACAACAATATGTACACACACATGCTTTAACAAAATAAATGAGCACAACCTCCCCTTGTTTCATGCCCGTTTTAACTCTTTATTTAACTATTTGAAGAAAACAAAAAAAATCAAATATAAAATACAGACAATTTAAAAAACTATATGCAAACGCATGAATATGAAACTCCCTTCTTTGGAACAGGGTTTGATCCCCATCCTGTTACAGTATATATTTTGACTAGCAAAAAATTCATATTATAAAACTGTATTGTGCTTTATAGATTCTATACAGTAAGTGATAATTGATTAAAGAGATGTGAGATAACTATTGATGTAAAGCTATTGAACCAAAAGCTTTTTAAAAAGATAGGTTTAACAATTGATAAAAATCATACATTAATCACATTTTTTTTGTTTTCCTGCAGCAAAAACCATTTCTGTAGTGCTCTTGATTCAGATAACCATTTGTGACTGAAAAGCAACATGCATCAAAGTTCTTGAAATTATCTTTACAATGAATAACAATGCTATTCAATATTCGTTACTGATATTTTTGCTGTTTATTTTATTTTACATGTTGGAATAATAGAATTGTATTACAAATCAAGCACAACATAGGCTTATCTATTTTTTGCTAATAGTTTTTAGACTTACATATCACTACTATATTGGAAAAGTTCTCCAGATATCTCATCAGAACCAGCAGCTTTATAAATGCAAGCTGATTTAATTTTCTATAAGTTGAATATCTCTGTGCAAATTTAAATGTCTTGGTGGATTGATATTTCAATAAATGCCATTTGTTCAAAATATTATAATATATAAAAGAGTGACACTCATAGAATTGATAGGATTACCATATTCTTGTTTGAATCCCTATGTTACTCTTCAAGGCCATATGAGATTTGCGTATGTCCAAAAAAAAAGATCTATAGTAATCACTTATCACTGCATCTTTGCAATTTAATTGCGTTAAAACCTTATCAGTTATTGAATTAAATTCCCTTTAAATCTACATTTCACTTATCCATTGTTAATTTATTATTCTGAAAATAACACTTTTCTTTTTTAATCATGTCACTAAGAATGAAATCTTTATAGAAAACTAGACATAATTCTTTTTTTTTTTTTTTTTTTACTGAATCCAGGAATAGACATTTAAATTCTTAACATATTTTTTAAGACAATTTCAAGTTTTAATAACATGATTACCATGAAAATCCAAATTGGCAATTTTAATGTATAATAGTTATTTAAATTTAGCATGAATAATAGATGTTTTTAAAAAACAAATATCAAATTTCATACAACTATTATTGGAATGTGATCTATTTTTTAATACAACTATCATATTAATCTAGAAACATATTAAAGTCTGGCCTGCCCATAATTTTATATTTATAAGTACTTACTTATTATAAACTCGTACATTCTGGCTGTTAATTGTAATATAATCCATTAGATGCCATTGTTTTGAGAATAGATGCATCCATATATTGATGTTAAAAAGTTCAATAATAGAAGACCATTTGAGTTTCTACTCTCTTATATCATTCTGGATTAGGGTTTACTCTTCCTACCAATATTTGCATTAACATTTCCAAATAAGCAGTTGTCATTTAATGGTATTAATATAATGATATTACCTAGCAATAAGAATTGATAAATGGATACCGGAACCATTGTGCAAATCATGTTATAATATCATTAACCTTTTTTGATATATCTAGGAATTATAAGAATAGAAAATATCAGTGGATCTCAATAAATCCAACATCATGCTGTCTCCTTTCATTTAATAGTTTGCCCTTCTAAAAAAAAAAAAAATTGTAATCTTCTGTCTATTCAATTAACCTTTTTTTTTTTTTTTTATTGGTTTGTTTCTAACAGATAAGTTTCATTAAGAGCAGGTATATAATTCATAAACGCTGATAGCATCTTAGCCATCTGGGTTTTTTTTTCAGTTCTTGGAGAGTACATTTCCCAAGCAGATAGATCAATAGATATTGTTCAGTTGTAATTACATCTTACTGTAATAAGTCTATTTTCCAAGTTAGAAGCTAAGCCTGGTTATATTTGAGAAAACATAGTGTAAATCTTTTTTTTTTTTTTAATTTCTATGTAAAATATCTTAGTTGTTTGAGTAAGTGTTACATTGATTTTAAAATCTGGTATATAATAGAATTTTGATTGTTCACTGGTCTATTTATCATCAATCTGTTAACCATTGTGATATCTACTACTCAAATTTTATTTACAATTACCCATGATTTTTTTAATAACCCAATAAAAAATAATTAGTTAATTAAATTTCAATAAGTTGTATATTATGTAATATAATAAAGAAGTTAGGTGACCTAAACTATTTTTCTATTTGGTAAATCACCATGATTCCTTTCTAATATCTGATGGGTAATAAAAGCTAGAAATTGGATGGTTTAATTTTTAATCATTGGTGTCCTTTGATTTTTTAACAATTCTGAATTTGAAATCAGTAGATAGCGAATTGATAATATATATATTAGGTTGGTATGGGTGTGTATAATTATGTTTATTTAATGCATAAATAAGATTATATACGTTTTAATAAAGATAAATGTGTGTGCTTATGCAAATAAATATAGCTTTATATTATTTCTATATATCTTAAAGGAGTGGTAATGTGTAGATGAAACTGTTGGTAGTAGTTCTTAATTTGCTATTGAAAATCATTCTTATTTATTTTATATTTAGTTTTTAAAAGTAAGGGATTGTACTATTATAAATTCATAAGAATATAGACTGTCACAAGCATTAGGTTAAGTAAATCAGCATCTCATATACAGTTATATCAAAATTTCAAATGTTTAATCATAATAAATTAAATTTTTTAAACATCACGAATAATTCAAGTTGTGAACAATTGTTTATTTCAGGACAATCGATGTGTGTATATGTATATAATCAGTTGTATAATAGTTATTTAAATTCATTAATAAAATTGCCTCAAATATTGATTTGATGTGGAGTATATTTAAATTATTATTTATATATTTAAAATGCATATTTAAATTTAAACTTTTTGTGTGCAATGAAAATAAGATAAAATGGTATGTTGATGTGTAGTATTAATGTTTACCTGGACAAGAGCATATTAATGAGAGGGGTTATGTAAATAAATCAATTATAATAACAGTTATATCAATCGGGATAAATACATTTAAAAATATGCATGATATGAATAATTGATGACATAAATCTCAATATTTTATATGTGTATCTTTTATTTTTTTGTGTGTAAATTCAGAATAAACGTAGACAATCGTATATGTGTGTATATTCATATGAAAGTATTAAATGTTTCACAATTTAAATCTTTTTCTTTTCATCAGAATCTCCTAGAAAGATGACTTTTTATACCCTGGGAATCACATTAATTTTTAAACAGCTTGATTTGGAGTTTGAGTTGAATCTTTTACTCCCTCCTCCTCTTCTTTTTTATTTTTATTTATAGGAAATATTGGCTTTCTAGAATGGGTAATTTGATCTAAATCAGCTGAAGAAAGGAAAGGGGGCAGGACAGATGTAAGATAGGGATGTAAGTCCTTTGATAATAAAATAATGCAGAACTTGTCTGGAAGAAAGGTCACTTTACCATTTTAATAGTATGAATGACATCAATTATTAGTGACTATCATGGTTAGCGCCATCTTGATTCAGTTCCTCTCATTCTTGTCACTGAATTATGCATCGGCTTTTAAAAATTGGTTTTGATAAGCCCTCAGGAAAACACATGTTCCAGTCATGCTAAGAATTAGAACCCCTTGTTGCTAGATTCTGCTTTCTTTTCAAAATCTCCCTCAAGAGGGTGTCTGAGTCTATTTTGAAGTCAGAATGTCTCTTTAAATAATTATTAACTCTCATTTTATATCTATAATTCATGTGCTTGGTTGAAGTGCTTTAGCAATAAATATTTGTTGGATGTATTTTTAAATGAAAATGTATCCACAAAAAGATTAGTACTTCCCTTTTTTTAATTTCTTTGAATTTCATTTCTTTTTTTACTCCCATTTTTCAAGTTAAGCTCTATTTTAAAATCACAATTCCTATTAGCAGTAAGACTTTATACTGCCTTAAATAATGTTGAAATTACAATAAAAAATGAATCAAAATATTTGTTCATTTAGAAATAATTATTTTTTTTTTCAAAAAAATTTTAACTTGCAAATTATCTTTCTTTAATTAAATATCAGAATATTTTTACTAGAAGGCTATTTCACTGCCCTGTGTGGTTTAGCACTATGATAGAATGACAATTTGAGAATTCTTCATTTGGAGTTTTTGTTCAATTAGCCATTCAATAACTAAACTATTTTATTAAAAAGTAAATTCATTTTTTATATGTAAAAATATTTTTAGCAACTTCAAAAAACAATCTGATGACCGACCTATCTATCATTTGTTTGATTTTTCAAGATAAAAAACGAAATGCCTTTGGCTTTTAATAATACAGTACTTAATTGGCTTTATTGTCTTAATAAATTATATGTTTATATATTTTTTAAGAGTTACATATAGATATTAACAAAATCTGTCACTCCAGTTATTTAAAAAGCGTAAATGTTTTTGACAATAATTAGAAACCTCATTAATCCTACCCCTATATGGTTTTAATTCAGAGTTACATTTAAGTAATATTAAAGCTTACATCACCGATAGAGAGTATATAAAGGAATTAGTTGTTTAACTTAATATTTATTGCTTGTATTCTATTATTGTTTATTGAGCAGACTTTGTGATTACACATATATATATATATAACAAAGAAATAGTACCACCACTTGTGAGTTGGAAAAATGTTCAATTTTATAGTCATATGGATAGTGGGTGATAGTTGCTTAAATCTGTTGGCAGTTTTTCACGTATTTGAAAAGAAATGCTGACCAAAAAAATTTCAAATTCTCATTTAATTAACAACTTCATAGCTATATTTATTTTAAGCAGTTTACCAGTATCAATAATAAAAAACTATTATTAAAGTAGTTTTAGTATACATTATTAGTTTATAAAGGAAATCCGTCCAATATGGTTTGTAGAAAAACATTTTCAAAATGTGTTCCAAGAATTTTATTTTACATCAATCTTATTGTGTCCAATAATAGTTGGTTCTCTTTCTATGTGGATTTCTCTCAATATTTAATCAGTCTTTTTTTCATCCATCTTGTTCTAGGCAAATTTATTATACCTTTTAATTTTACTATTTTTTGTTTTCTCATGACAATATATTCCAAATAAAAGTTTTGACAATTTTTGTTCTATTTTTGACATCAATATGTTTATTTAGTAGCAAAGTATTATTATTTTGGAAAGCCTATTTCTCAAACTTTTTTTTTTTTAATCTTGACCAGTAATCTATTGTAATCATTAATCGCACATATCCAAATAATTTAAATTGTTTCAAACTTGTACTATTTATCCATACATCATATTATCATTTGTTTTTGTTTTGGGGTTTTTTTTATCCACCACCATAATATGTATTCGTAATTTGAAACTTTCCAAAAACATGCTTAATGTCTTAAACATTTTTATTTGTTTCTTTTTTTTTTCTTGGGTCCACAACTAAAGGTTTATAATTTGCATAACAAATGCTCATTGTTAATTTTATTTCTTTATTTCAATATTATCCTCAGTTAATTAGTCAAACAAAAAGATTACGAGTGGACAACCTCACCTCACATCTCTTCCTACACAGCTATAATCATTCGCACTTTTCTTAGTGCTTTAACATCTATATAAGTTAAGAATCAACATTTATTTTTAAATCAATGAACATTGCATAAGATTTCTATTTTCAATTTTTTCTGTAAAATTATTCGTAATGCCATTATCACTTCTCTGGTTCCCTTCCCAAATCTAAAACATATCACTTCATCCAAGTCACTCTCTATCCTTTATTATATCCTGTCTTTAATTTTTAATAATGGGATCTTGGAGGCATTTAACAAAAGTGCTGTTGTTCTATAATTCAAATAATCTTTGCATTTTCCTTTTTCACTAGTCATAAAATCTAATGAAATTATTTTTCTTTATAACATCTTTTTATTATTTTAAATAAAATATTTTTTATACTGTCACTACAATTTTTTAAAGATTCCACTGGAATGTGCATTTAGTTGACCTATTATTTATCGTAGTCAAAGCATAGCAAAAGTCTCTTTTTTCTGTTATTGCTAATTGTCTTGCATTCTCAACCATGTTTTGATTTTCAATATAATCTTTCTTATCCTTCTCAATCGTATTTTTATTCTCTATACAATCTTTTACATCCAAAACCTTTTCTTCTTCAAACAAATCATCAATATATTTTTTCCATTAATCACATTACTTTTTGTCTCCAAAAAATATGATCCCTTCTTTATTCTTGATACTTACTAATTGTTTTTCCTTTCTTATTTGATCTTTTTTACATTTCCTATATTTAAGTTTTCAATTTCATCATTAATCCTGTTTATCCATTGTTTTATCTCTATTCTATATTTTATTATTAAATTTTTAATTTTATAATGTTGTTTTATTTCAATCTTATCCAATATTTCTTGTATATGGTTTTTTAAAATATTAGTCATTTTTCTCAACATATTTGTAACCATGTCATTATACCTATTAAAATAAGTCACTATCAGTGATAAATAAAGATATATGTATAAATACAATGTTTATTGCAAGTGATCTCATATCCTTATTTTTCATTCAGTTTTATTATCTCTTTTAAATTATTCTAAAATCTTATGATTTAAAATCACCCCATTTCCCACCTACCTACTCTCATATATTCTTGAAACATTTACTCCATTTTTTAGTATTAAGTTTTTACTTTTTGTAGATCATTGGGTGTAACAGTGTTTTCACATTTCAAATGCCCATCACAAGTCTATTGTTCTTTTATATATATATAGCGATGACGTGAATGATCTCACATCCCCCCCCCTAATTTTTTGTTTATGATTTTTGTGAACAATAAAATTGTATTAAATCAATCATTTATTAGTAGTTGCAAAATCATGAGATATTTTAAGATCTTTAATATAATGGTTTTCCATTACTTTCTACAGTCTCATACCATTGACCACAAGGTTCATCCACTTTTACAAAAGATTCTTCCCCCAAAGTAAAACAGTGCCCTAAAAAATTATCTTTATTTGTTTTCCAAGAGGGCGTCCTTATTCTGATAGTTGCTCAATCGTCAGAATCTCTTCCACTAAATCAAAAAGCACAACATGCAAATATGGATGACATTTGGGTAGGAGAGACAGTATATTGCATGCCTCTCCTTACTATATATTATTATAAAGATACATAAGTTTTTATGATATGAATTAGGTATTAGTTATTGCAAATGACTGGATTCATTGTTTCTTTTTATATTTGGAAATGAAAAATATTCTGTAAACATTTTTGATTTTTTTTTTTTTTTTTTTTGCACAAATGTGCACAATAAGGATAATTTATTTTGTTAATGAAGATTTTTTAAAGTGGGAACTAATTAAATATGCTAGCAGGTACTGTAGATATGATACAAAAAAAAAAATTCATTGCTAATAATTCTGTTAATGAATTTAAAGTTCAAAATGGTGTAGCATTTTGAATGATGTGATTTCAGTGATCAAGAAATTGTTTTTAATAAATCATTGTTGTTGTTGTTGTTTTATTTCAGATCGAATTCATTTAACAGTATTAGATATTATATACAATATATGTATGTAACCAAGCAATTGTATGAATGTAATTTTCTTATTAAATGAATTTTCCAATGGGTTTCTGCTATTCTGAAACAGAATTATATGAATTAGATAAAACAATATAGTAGTATTGAATTCCATCTTTTTAACTTGCATCCAAGAAGTAGTAACTACTTAGAGTAGTTTCTCTCACCTGTAGTTAATAAGAATTATCCAGTCTTTAGTTTTTCATTTGAAGTAAACTATATTACTTCACATAAATAGTAGGTTTAGATTATGTCATATAGTCATATTGAATTCCATCCTTTTAATCTCATCTAAAAAGTAGCCATTTTAGAACTGGTGTCTCCCTGTTAATTAATTAAATCCTGAATGTTTGCTCTCTTTTTTAATGAAAAAATTAAATGCAGTTGGAAAGTTTTTCAAGTTTCTATCTAGGATTTTATTACACTCACATTTTAAAATTCACTATTACAGGATCAGATCAATATGTGAAATCAACTGTTTTATAATAAGCAATTATACAATTTTTTAAAAAAAGCATAACAAATGTCTCAGAATAAAATTACCATTCTTTTGGGACAAAGGAATTATTTAGCATTTTATATTTTTAATATTGTTTTAAAATTTAATTTTTAAAAATTTTTTTTTTTATATCTACAAATATCAAAATTGAGTTCTAATACTATAAACAAAACTGAAGTCTTGAGAGTTATAGTTGAAATTAAGCTATGATTTGGTTGTTATACCTATTGTAAGATTTAAATTTTACTGCCAATTCTTTTGTCTTTTTTAAATATATGTATATTCATAATTATTTACTAAATTATATTTGTTTGTTTGTTTTTTAATCTTTTAATATATGCATATTTTTCTATAATTTTTAAATTTGTCCAAATCCTTTCTTCTTTTCCATAATTTCCTTAAAGAACTCATCGTTATTGTATTGTTTTCCAAATTTATATTTCAAAAACTTAATCACCTTCCCCTCCCAATTATCCAAGTCTGTTCCATATAAAGCTATTATATATAGATGATGAATTCTGTTTTTTAAAATAGGATTTGAATATTTCACAAAATAACTTAGTGGTCAGCACAGCTGCCTTACAAGCAGTTGTCCTGGGTTTGTGGGTTCCCTTCCCAGCCGATGCTTTGACACATGGAAAAAAAAATCTGTTTTGCCATTGTAATTTTTATTCCCATATTTTTATCATTATTTTCATCATCAAATAACCAGCTTTATTACTTGGTTAATTATTATTTTAAAATCTTCACTTAGAATTATTACTCTAGATACAAATGCACTTATTTTCATTGTAAATGTTTTAATTCTACTTAGTTAAATAGCCTTAGAAACTATAAGCACTGTACTATCTATCTCTAGTAAAACAGATGCAGTGAACTTTATTATCCCAATTTTCACTTTATCCTTAACAAAACTATTAATTTAGCATTGTCTAAATATTAAATAAAACATATTTTTCACTATACTTTGTTCTTATATATGACTTCTATTTAATCTTACTGAAAATTTTCATTTCATTTACCTATATATATATTGGGGTTTTTTTCCCATTAAATCTAATAAAATAACTCAATTTACACTTTTAAGTGCCTTTTTAAAATCAATAACAAATATTAGTTTGTTTCTCTAGATGAAAATTTAAAAAAAAAAAAAAACATTTGTAACCTGTTATAAATATATCCTTCCAAATTTCTCAACAGAAGACTTCTGGTAAATGAATGATAATTGTTGAAAAAAAAAATATGGTGGCTGGTTTCCATGCTCATTCATTAAATGTCTACATTCTCTCGGGATCTCCATAGTCTGTTATAATTTTATCTCTTTTCTCCACTTTGTCATTATTCTTTATATTATCTATAGCTTTTACAATCTTTTCATCCACTATGGCTTTTTTTTTTCTAGTTGTTAATTTTAGCACAGATTATGCTTATATATATTATAAAAATCACTTTATACACTACATATTGTTTCAATATATCTCTTTTGGTTTATAACATAACATTCTCTATTTCAATCATCATTAATGTGATCTTGCTTTTACATTTATTTATTTATTTATTTTTGTATTTACATTCAAAACATTTTTGTTTTTTTAGCTCTGTCACTGATAATCTTTCTATACATCTATCTTATTTTTTTACTCATTATACATATAGTTTTCTTTAAAATTTTTTTTTTTTTTAAGAATCAAATTTTCATTTATTTATTTATTTAATTTTTTTAATTGCTTATTCTTTGCTTAAACTTTTTCTCTTATGATTTAGTTTTAGTTCTCTCCATTACTAAATTGTAATCTGAATTAATGTAAGAACTATATTGTGCACCTCTGCTGCATCTATTCTTAATTAATATTTCTGATCAATTGAGTTTTTTGTTGTTGTGTCTTCCTGTGCTTTTTAAATCCTGAATTTATTATTACATTATGTTTGTTTTTGTATTGATTTTTAATTATTTTTGCAGTTTCTTCATACATTATCTTTATTCGTTCTTCATCATATTCATAGTAAGAGTATACTCCTATGTAATCACTAAATTATTTGAAACATGTTTTAGTCTCAACATCTCTTTACTTTTGATGCACTCACCACACTTTTCAATTTTTAGTTTACAAAATTGAATTAATTTTAAAATTTATTAGATATTTAATTTATATTGAGAAATAAATTTAAAAAAACTTATCTCTGTGTGTCTTATTATTGTTGATTTACTTTCTTTCACTGTATGGTTTATTTTAATTGTTTTAAAAAATAAAAACGATATAATCTGTACATAAGAAAATATTTGTATGTTAATATTTGAAACAGTAAATATACTATAAAATATTAATGCCAAGTATGCATATGGTAAAGTGTAACCAGATACATGGGAGTTAACTATTGGGAAGTGACAAATCATTAAGTACTAAAAATGCACAACATAATTAGTTGCATAATACTAAACTACTGAGTTAATAAAATTTTAGAATTAGCAATATACTACTAGGCTTTGTTAATTTTTTCTCCTTTATATATATATTTTGATAGAAAAAAAATTAAGAAAGCTGATTCATTATTTCTATTAATATGGTGAGTCGGTGTAACTGAGCATGCTTTATAATTTTTTTTGTTTCTTTTTTTGTTAGCTAGTTACATGAATCTGGTTATCTGTATTGAATTTAAGCTTAACTATTAATATTTCAGACTATATTTACTCTGATTTACACACTAACTTACATTGTTTTGTTGTAAAGAAAAATACCTTTGAAATATATTTGAAATGAAAAAAAAAAAAAACAACTTTCAAATGAAATTAAAACTTACCTTTCATCTTGACAAACCTAACAAAAACTTCCTATAACATTGTGCAAGGAGTCAATGAATTCATAGCTTTGCATTTCCCTTGATTAGATCTGACATTAGGAACAAAACAAAAACTAAACTATAATATTATCTTTAACAATAAAGTATTAACTCGGACAAAACTGGACTGAATGGGTGTTTATTGTTATAGCAATATTAATTTTGAGTAGTTTTTTGTATAAAACTGGAACTGCTAAAAAAATAATACAGCATAATGGAAAATATTTTAAATTTTTTTTTAAAATATAGGCCATAGTTAAAGTTAATAAAAAAATATTATATATACAGTAGACATTACGAAATAATTTAACCAAAACTTAATAATTTATTTCAGTGAAACTCATAAAAAATGACAGCATTTTTGTTGAAAAGTACTTGAACATATAAAATAAAATCAGTTGTTTTTTGTTTTGTTTTTTGTAGTCTTTAATAAAATTTTCTATATTTCCGTTAAAAAACAAAATGTACCTATCACTTATAAGATTTAATTATCAGATGAACTAACTACACATAATTATGTGATTATAATGGTGTTCCACATTATGTTTAGTTTGGATAACATAAAAGTCTTAAAGCATATGCTTTATTAAGGTTTGAACTCTAACCATCAAATTTTACAACAAACATGTTTGCAAGCCTTTGTTGCTAGTTTAATATAATTCAAATAAGAAGTTTCAGTTGTGAAAACATTCTGATCTCTTAGATATCATTGTAATTAACTGCCTTATCAATCATGAAACAATTACTTTTATATAATATTAAAACAATGAAGTAATGTTAAAATGCTTTAATAACGTAATCTAAACAATTCCCTCTGTAAAATTTTAAAAAAGGTTTTGCTTTCTGCCTTTTTAATATAATCCAAAATAATTCCTGCTATAATGCTTAAAAATAAAGGATTAGATCAGCTAATTCATATGTTATGGCTATTGCCATTGACTGACATAGTATACACATGCACAAAAAACTTTCAGCTTACCTTTGGCTGTTCTTCAGATATCTTTCTAATGTTTTGTAATCACTTTATAGTTATTTATTTATACTTCTAGCAGTTAAAGTGTATTTAAAAAAGAAATTATGAACATACTTCATAATAATTTTAACCATAAGCCAGAAAAATGGATACAGAAAACTTATTTGAGGATTTAGAGAGGAATCATTTTCAAGTTGAAAAGCAATAAAACTGTCAGGGCTCTATGTTCTGAGAATATAATGTTTTAAAAATTAAGAAATAAATCAAAAATACAAAGTGGATTACCATAGAACAATTGGCAGATAGCATTAATGAAATATGCTTTTAAGTTTGATTTTAGTTGTTCTGGCAGCAGTATATAAATGTTGAATATGGTAAATTAATGTTATGTGTATTTTTAGATTTGATTTTATATTATTGTATTATGTGAGATGGTGACTTTCATTCTGGTTGTAAGTCTGGAATAGATTGTTCTAAATACATTGAATGGGAATCCATTGTAATTTTACAGACATAAACAATAATTAAATTTTATGTAACTTGGCTATTTCTGAATTAAATGGTTTTAATATGTAAATAAAGATTATCATAGAGATTTTTTTTTATATAATAAATAACTGTATCAAGATAGTGACAGTTTTAGTTTTAAAAAAACTAAAAATGATATAAATTATTCAGAATAATGCTAAACTTTGTCTTTTTATGAATATTTTTCAAATAAATTTATCTTGAAAGAAACCATATGTACAGTGAATTCGTGATCTTTTTCATTGTCCACCTTTTTTTTGTTCCCAAATTTAGAGCCTTAGACTTTTTTTTTTTTTAGCATTATCATTAATAACTCATGGTCCATTATCCACATGGATAGTTTTTTTAAAATTTGAATCATTATTATTTTGAAAAAAATGATGATAGTAATAATCATATCTTCTATCATTTAGCTTTTATAATTCAGAAGTACAATGACTGTCTTTTACTTTTTTTTTTTACCTTAAAAAAGATTTTGTTAGAAATTTATAAAGATGGTTTTTGTTTTGGTTTCATTTTTTTTATTTATTTAAATTTTTTTCTGTATGCTTTTTCTAATAAATTAATGATTGGAATAAGATTATTATTCAAGTCAATCTAATAATAGAAAAAAAATTAATATTAAATCTGATTTTTTAAAAACTTATGTAATTATTATATTAAAAATTATATATATATTGGTTATAATCATTTTTCAATAAATTATATGACCATAGTGTTGTCAAAAAAATTATAAACTCTTAATGGCTAAATTATAACTCATTGATCTACACCTTAATATCATATAATTGATTTTCATTCTAAAATTAAGCTTTTCAAGATGCCATTTTTAAAATTTATCATGTGATAAAAAATATTTTACAACTTTATACATCCTAGTTGGTCATCACTAGAAATAAACTCAGATATACATATAAATTATATATGGTCTTATTCTTGTCTCATACTATCAATATATACTTTTATATAAAATAAAGAGCATGCCAATAGCTCTAAACAAGCTTTTTTTTTAATGATATACATACATGTATATATATATTATAACTTCCAATTATTTATGATCATTTTCCTCCCAATTTTATATATACATAAAATACAAATTTTGCCAATAATTGTGGAATATTTTGAATTATAATATTTAAGTAGTAGTTGGAGCTATTGATTAGGTTATAATTTGTATAATATTTTAGTAAATAACCATTAAATTTTTTTTTATCTTTATTTTTTGATAGATTTATGTTCTACAATGTATATACATCTATCACTTATTTTCTTTAATCTCTCTCTCTCTATATATATAACATTCAGAAATGTTTGGATGAATACAAGTTACAGTAATTGCTATAAATTTTATTGTTGTTTTCTATTACTATTGTTGCATTTAAGATTTATTTTATCGAGCTTGATTGTAAATTTTATTTATATGTTTATTTTTTTAGCTGATGCCTTCATGACACAATTTACAGCATTAAAGACATCCCGGTCTGTAAGGACAAGGAGATTAGCAATGGCAGAGGAAAATACTGAGCTCACTCGAACAGCTAAATTAGCTCAAATCTTTAAGGACATTTATACAGCTGTCACTTCATCAAAGGGTAAATATGTTTTTATATTTATTTAGATTCCAACGTTTGGGCGGGGGTGTCGGGAGGAGGTGGGTCTTAAGAAGACATTCGATAAAAATAACATTTTATTGCCATGCCAATAACCTGATATTAAATTTTTCAGGTTGTAGTAATGCTTAGAATTTGTCTTTCAGGTAATCATACCTACTAATCTAATAATATTAGTCAGTAAATGAATATGTACCTATTTTTAACTAAATGATAAAACAAAGGTGAAAATTCCCTCTAAAATTCCACCCCAACAATTGGCAAGCTTGATGTATATACCTTTTTTCTATTCAGAGTTGTTAAAAGAGACCTTTATTTTATATTCTGCAATTTATTTATTTTTTTGCCAATCATAGTTTTTGTGCTCCTATTTTCTCCATTGTTTTCATTATTTCACTGGATATGAATGTTCATTAATAATTTGATTGATGTGTGCAATATAAAAAGAAGAAAGAAAATGAACCATTAATAATTTAGAAATTAAATTATTGAATTTAATGCCATACTTTTTTTTTTAATATGAGAATATTATTAAAATAAATAAAATCAAAGAATTGCAATTCACTTCTGTCCTTATAATGAATCCCCCATTTAAAATTTGTTTCCTAACATGCAGTGGTCAATAAAATAAGAGGGATTAATTGTCTGATCATTGGTCTTTTATATACACATCACATTCTTTTAATTATATAAATTTTATTTTTCAATACTTTTAATTTATTTAGGAAATATGCAAAAACTACCTAAATCACATTTCTTATAATATTGTTACTAGAATTTGTCAAATGCATTCTAAACTACTATTTTTCTGCTCTCATGCCTTAAATAAAGCAAATACTTCTTAATGCCATTAAAAGCTCATTAAAGTTTATGCTTAGATGCCATAATAAATTGTCTAAAGAGACCATCATCACTATACCATCATTACTGATGATCAAGCTTTATTACTAGTAATATTTTTGTTTAGTTATATACCTAAGAAAGGGAATTTAACTTCCATGACCAAGAGTAAGTAGCAATTAAAGCAAATGTGTACTTTATTTTTCTTCAGTGATTTTGCATTAGGTTGCCATTCTCCAAATGAAAAGCTTAATTTTAAATAAGTAGACAATTTTATTTATGAATAGTCATTTTATATATACGGTGCTTTTTGTAATTGATAGTTTTTTTGTTTTTTTTTTAGATGATTCTGGGAATATTTTATCGTCTCCATTGCTCACATTGCCGTCAAAAAAGAGGTATTTATTTTTCTTACTTTATGAACTTGCACAATTTGGTATTCTAAATAAAGAAAATACTAAGTGTTCAATCTTTTTTTTTTTATTATTTTCATAGACTTTACTCAGATAATATAAACTTTTCTTTAATCAATAAATGAATTATTATTAATAGTATAGTAATTTTTTATGTAGTTAATTGATTCTAAGATAATATCACTATGTAAATTCATGCTGATGAATATGTTAGATTCTTGCACAATGCCACTAATTAATTATTTGTACTCTCTAATTAACAAGAAATGTTTTTAAAAAAAGTTATATACCTTTAAAAAAAATTATTGTTTTCCGATAAGTCAAACAATTTAGAAAAAAGTTCACACACATTTCCATTTATTTCACACTATCTATGTCTAGTAATGTACAGCATTTTCTATTTCATGTGTAACTGGAAGAAAATTGGGAACATTTTCAGTCTTCTTAATATCATATGAAAATCCTCATACTTCATATGGTCACTGTTCCTTAATTTGTTGAAGACACATTGTTATTATTTTTTTATGAATGTGATTCAGTATATTGGCATTCAGATTCTTAAATTTGTGATCATTTCCAAATTGTATTTCTGAAATATTTTGATATCAAATCCTATAAAGATCATTTGCATTCTGCCATATGATTTGAATATTTTTTTTGCCATTATTTCAATTCTTGAATCACTAATGTTTTCAATATCCTGTTTAGTTTTCTACTTGCAAATTGTCTTCAAATATCATTGTATCATGTCCTGTTGTAACCATTATAACTTAAGAAGTTGTTTTAAGTAATAAGTCTTAATCATGATTTCTTGGTCCACTAGCTATCATAATACATTAAGTAGCAGTTTTGATATTTTCATTTTAGTAATACTGAGTTGAAAGGGTACACTAAATAAAAGGAACAAAATTTTAATATGTCTCATTATCTTGGCATCTACATTTTTTACGATTCCATTGATTTTCAGTTCAGAAAAAAGCATGGTCTTTAATTTATCAAAGAATTTAATTGTTTAAAATTATTTTGTTACATGTTCTTTGATTTTGCTTTAATTTCTATTACAATTAGCACTGGAGATTTGTTCACTCCTTTATTATATGATGTTTTATCTTAATGAAACTATATAATGAGCATGCTAATAGCTCTTAACAAACTTTTCCGAATATCTCTATCCTCAGACTAGTTTCTGGCTCTGGCTGTCGTCAGTGCGGCATTAGGATATTCAGGCATTATATTTAAAAATACCAGGTCAAACCCCAGCATTTATCTAATAGTTAACTATTAAGTAAAAAATCTGAAATTTTCAGACATCCTTGTGTCTTCAAATCCAACTATCTAACTTAAATAGCCATATGGGACTGAACTAAATTCAGGTTTACCATATATTAATAGCATTAGCAATATAAAATTGCCAAAGCCTCAAGAGCAAAACAATAATTGCAAGGAAATCAAGTCATACATCACATGACTTAATTTAATAAGATTGTACTACAAATGTTATATAATGCTATATAATGTTATCTAATGCTTGAATATCCTAATGCCTAGCTGATGACAGCCAGAGCTAGAAACCAGTCTGAGGATAGGTATATTCGGAGAAGCTTGTTAAGAGCTATTAGCACGCTCATTATATAACATTTGTAGTACAAGCTTATTAAATTAAGTATCATGATGTATGACTTGATTTTCTTGCAATTATTGTGAAACTTTATTATTTCAATTTTATATTAATCATTTATATTTTTTATTGGCACTTTCTTCTTCTTTTATAATTAGTTATGAAATATAATAATTTGTAAATATAGACTATGAGGTAAAATAAATATAACTTCAGTCATCTAGACTACATGAAAATGTTTTCTATGTAGCTAAAACAAATACAAAAACATTGCTATCTAATGACAACTGTTGCAACTATGCCATTCTGACAGAAAACAATAAGCAGTGGAAATATTTGTTATATAGAAAATTATGCTATTTATGTTTAAAATATACCAAATGTTAATTGCTTTAATCATTTAGATTAGTTTTTAAATTATAAACCACATCATAGATTGGGCAAATTAATATTGTCCAGTGTATTACTGTGTATTTATTTATTATTTTTACTAAAGAGGAAATGAGGATCGTTGGGGAATATTTTTATTGTTTTATTACAACTTCTTTGAAGTTATTTAAATTATATATATATATATAATCTGCATAACAAACTAGAATTTATAAATTGAAATAACTTAAGTGAGAATGTGAAGTGCTATAGTCCTCTTGCTTGAAGGAACTATATAGTATCAACAGTATTGAGTAAAAAGAAAAGTAATTTAAAACAATAAAACTCTGAGTTCAAAACCAAAATAGTCTTCTATCTCATGTATTTATTCTTGAATTTATGACTACAATAGTATATTAAAGAAAACCAAGAAAGTAATGTAATTTGCAATGAAAATAATTTATTTATCAGAACCACCAGTTATTTAACAAAAAAGTATATTGAAGACAAATAAAATGCACATAGAAATGCAATAAATGTCCATATTCTTGAATATACAGCTACAAGTATACTGAAGAAAATAGTATATTTCATAATGTAAATTAAAAAAAGGCAAAAAGTAATCCACACACAAAATGTGTATGAAATAAAATAGGCAATAATTAATATAAACTTGTGCCAGCGATGTATTTTTTGTTAAATAATTGATTTTATTTAATATACTCTTGTAGCTGTAGTTCAAGAATAAATAAATGTGAACATTTTATTTTTTTATCAGTTAGTTCTTTAAGGGTATATGCCATGTCAATCTATCAATCAAATTGACTGTGTGATGTATATAGTATATTAGCAGCATATACTTGGTAATAATGCATGAATGATAATGAAAAATTAAAATGGGATTTTAGATAGCTCTCAACAAGTTTACATAATGCATTTTGATATTTATGGATGTAATTAATGGTGAATCTTATCTGCATGAAAATTTGTTCTGCTTAGTCATGAGTGAAATGAATGTTTTCTTCTCATACCACAGTGAATTATCCTATGATTATTCATTGCCCTTTTTTTTTTTTTTAAGTGATAAAATAGGAGAACCATAACATTTTAATCTTATGTTTTCTTTACCTTTCAGATAAACCTTTTAGACATTGATAAAAGTTAACTAATGCAGAAGTCATGGATCTAATAAGAATTGCTAGTGCTAATTATTCAACCTGGAATTGAAAAAGAGACTGGAAATTTTTTTTGTTTGAAGAATGTAATTTTATGAAATGCTGAAATTAAGAGAGAAAAAATAATTTGAGCTTTTTTGAGAAATGGATTTTAGAGAAATTGGAATAATATAATGCTTAAATTTAAAAATATACAATATAAATATTGAAAAAATGAACGAAAAGATGGAAAAAAAGCATAGTTAATGAATAAAATATTAAGAGAAAAAACAGTTGATAAAAAAATTAAAAACTGTTAAAATTTTGAAAGATATACAAGTGAGGATTGTAAATGCTATGTTTTAAATCGATGAAAGAAATAATTGGTTGGTTTTTTTTTTACTATTTATGACATAAATGTTCAACACACACAAATAATTTCTATCCAAGACTATTGATTAGATTGTTCTTATTAATATATCTAATAAGTGACTAATTAATCAACATTATTTAAAATTCTTTTTAAACATGAAGGCATTCATAAATAATAATAAAAAACCAATGTTGTCTGTTATAATCCCTATATCCGCTATTTTATGGAATGAACTGAGATCACTTCAATGGGGTTAGCCCCATCGGATGATTCACTTCGCTTACATCTATTGTAGTTTACATTTATTATCATTTCTAATGAATTGTCACTTTATAAGAGAACTTCTTATACTGAAGAGTTCAGTTGCCTCTAGAGTCCATCTGGCTTGCATTATAATTCTTTCATTGCCAAGAAATTACTTTAGTCTCATCAATAAACATCTAGCTTAATTTTGTTATAAAGTTTTTAATTAGTTAAATCTTTTAATGGTTTGTAATTAATTAGTTTTTTTAATTACTTGTTTAAAATAGTTAATAAATTATTTATGATGTATATTTTAATATATCTAACAATTTATTTTTTATGGTATTAGTATAAGATTATTAATATATGCAAATATCCAAAGTATAAAGGAAAAAGTTGATGTACTCTAATAAGAAACAGATTGTTATGAGTAATCGAATATATGTGCTTGCATGTCGTGCATGTGCACACGCATGCTTACGCATAAGTCTACATATTAATGTATAAAGTTAACATTTAATCAAATTTTTCTCCAGCTTATACAAAATTGAATTTATAATTGGTATATTTTTTTTGCTTTCTCATTATTGTATATATTCTATGAATTCATTATTTATTTTTTCTCACCAAGAAATATATTTTAAAAAATATTAATATGTGTGATTGTATATTATAACATTGGAAGGAAAGACTAGGCTATTATTGATTTTTGTTTGAAGCATTAAATCTATCTGCATTAAAAAAAAAAAAATTTTATAATTAAAATAATTTCAAAAAATAAGAATATGCTTTTTTTTTTGTAGGTACTCTGATTATTATGAGCAAATCAACAATCCAATTGATTTATTAACAATTGAGAAAAATATTTTAACTGGTCATTATAAAACAGTTGAATCTTTTGAAAAAGACTTCACCCTGCTTTTCAGGAACAACGAGGTACTATTTAATCACATTTTTAATCTATTACTTTATTTTTAAATTATTTAATAGCCAGATTTTTTTTATATGACTGTTATTAGTTAAAAATATTTGTTGCAAATTTTTACATTTGTCATATATGCTATTGATGAAACAACTTTTTCAGATTTCTATGTAATTTGAGAGTTTATATAAAATTACATAGAAAAATCAAAATAATTAGTTTAAAACAGGGGTCCTCAACCTTTTTGCACTTAAGAGCACATTCTATAATATTGGCCAGGTGGCGGGCACCATTATTTTTTCAATGTAAATTTATAGTTGGATATTGTTAATAATACACATAATGTACAAATAAAAAATATTTATTTCAAAAATAAAATTTTAACATATAATTAATGTTTATATTTTTATGCTGTTAAAGTATAGTATGCCCTACAATTTGATTACAATAATTTATAAGAAATTTTAAAAATTAAATTTATTTGTATCAGATAAATAATTTTTTATCGTGTTCGGATAGCGGCGGGCACACGTAAAATGGTCTGCGGGCGCCATGGTGTCCGCGGGCATAGGGTTGGGGACCCCTGGTTTAAAAGGTATAAAAATGTTAGTTTTTTTTTCATATTTTATATGAACACAGCAGATATTAGCTTAATGGTTTCATTTTGAAGTATTATTCTTGCTATACTTTTATCAAATTTTCAGTTATTTTTCAATTCCCTTTTAATTTATTCAAAGTAGTTTTAAGTTGAATAAAGTGAAATGAATTAAAGTACTGTTGATAAAGAGAAAATAGTTTTTTGATAATTAGATAAAATTACTAATTTTTTTTTTTTTTTGTCAATAAATATACATTTGAAATATATATTTCAGAAATATTATGGGCGTCTTTCTAATATTGGTAAGGCTGTGAGTCGGTTGCGGAAGGTTTACCATACAGCAAAAATTGACACGTCAACGCAGTTGGAAGAAATATTGGGTGAAAGCCTACCTACTATATATTTAGCTGATAATGAAGTACAAGAAAATGATGGTAAGAAAGGTGTTAATTGAAAAATAAATTCACTATATTAATCGTGATCATTTACCTGTTAAAATGCAGATCCTATAAATTACTAAGCCAAGTTATATCTCCAAGCCTATCTAATTCTTGCTCCTTCTTCGAACTTTTTTTTTTTGTAAGATTATTACTCAAAATTTTTATCTTTTGTCATACTTTACTCAGTGTTTTCCTTCATAATTGCTTAGCCTTGTTATAATTGCTTAGCCTTGTTCATTTTTGATCTTATTTTTCCAACTTGTTTCTTTCATTCTTACATTTCTAAAATCTCTGATTACTTTGCTTTACATAAAGCAATATTTTAAACATACTATTTAAAAAGGCTCTTTCTGAGATCTAATTTTGATAGTTACCAAAATAATGTCCTTCCCTGATTAAAATCTATTGCAATTTTCATTATAATTTTTTATCACTTCTTTTATTATCAATTATTCAACTTATCAAATACTTAAAAACAATATTTTGCTTTATAATTTTTTGTCCAATACTTATATTTAATCTTCTTTTTTTTTTTTTAGCTATTTTCATTGATTTAATTTTGTTGGTGCTTCTTTTTATCCTAAACTTTATCAATCCTATTCAATATTTGATTGACCTCAGTTTCACAAAGTGCCAGTGCTACCATCACATCAGTAATTCTTATGTAATTAAATGTCCTATCATCAATCATTCATTAAACTCATGTTCATAAATAGAAAACACCCTCAGACTTCTTCCTATATTTCTCTTTCATTGGAAAACCATGCATATATCTTCTAATTCATATTCAGATTTCTCAATAAGTCTTTTTTTTTTTTCAATGTATTTTCTTTTTAATATATCCCACAAAATAACCCAAATAATTCAATCAAATGCCTTTTCAAAATACATTTTAATAATTCTTCTCATTATTCTAATTGTATTTTTTGTTTTTCTTAACTGTTCTTTTCATAGGAACATGTCTAATCTATTTGAAATTCATTTATCGTCAAAACCTGCACCAACTTCTAAACATGGGCTGTTAAGGTTTATTCTAAAATCCTAATATTTCATCAAATTAGGCCTTTTTTTCTCTTGGTTCCAATTGTGGGAAGAAAGTCTTTCCTGGTCAATAAAATATATTACAAATATTAAACAATCCCCATTAATTTTTTCTACCCTCCTAACTTATACTTATTCAATTGAAATCTCTTTATTTCCTTATATCTTATTTAGCTTTCATTTCATTTAATGTTTTTATTTTCAATATCTTGCAAGCTATTAATATTTGTCTACAAAACTATCTTTATCAATTAAATCATTAATATATTTCTTCTACATTAATGGATTTATTTGCTTTAATATTTCTATCTTCCATCATCATTTTATTCCCATGACTTATGCTTTTCCCATTCAGATTTCTATAAATTAAAGCTATCTTGTCTTTATAGCTTTTCTATTTCACAACATTCTTTTTCATCGATTCTGTCCTAGTTTTATCTCTTACACATATTAAATCACTATTAAACCTATATATATTTTTTCATTTTTTAAAGACTTTACTATTTTTTTTTTTTCTCTATTATTTCATTCATGTTCTCACTAATCTTAAAACTTTTTTTTTACGAGTGATTGCAGCATCTTTATAAATTTTCATTAAATAATTCCCATCTTTTATTTGAATTTATTTTATCAATTAGAGAACTATTTATTTATTTATTTTTGTCCAATAACTGAAAGTTTTTCTCCAATATCTTTTTAATTTATCTTATTTCTTTTTTGTTTCACTTTTTATTCTATAAAATTCAAACTTAATTCTATTAAATAATGATTGGAATCTGCTACAGATTCAGGGTATGTGTGTTTATGCACTTTTATTATTCTAAATGTGTTTTGAAGCAAAACATGCTCTAATTTAAAAAATTTCTAATTACTTGCTGATTTCCACATGTTACAAAAAACTATTTTTTCTTCTCTTATTTCTATCATAAACTTCAATAACTATGACTTTCCAGTTTCCCATTATTATTTTGTGAAATTTTTTTTTTTTTTTTTTACAATGACTTTTCCAGATTTCTTACACTTCATTATATTCATATGTATGCATATTTGAATAATATTTAGATCTTTCAGGAATGATCTTTTTATGTCAGGCAATCCATTACGTCTTCAGAGTCCTATAAGCTACCAGTTTCTTTTTTTATATGACCTGTCTTTTCTGTAAAAATAGATACAAGATTTTCTGATTCTCATGACTTCAGATAGTTGAACAAGAATGAATTATAATTTTTCATTTGCTTTTTATAATTTTCTTAATTGTACTTTTTTTTAGCCTATCTGTACAACAAATTCCAATGTTGTGTTTGAAAATATGTATACTTTTAATTTAAATATATATAAAAATTTAGTGATTATTAATTTAGCTATTGTGTGGATGTGCGCACATACATCTTCCTGGGAAAATGTACAATTTCAAAAAAAGAAAAAAGTATTACTTAAGTGAGAAAGAATACCATTTATTATCATTAATGGAAAAAAACCTTCAACTTACTATTATTGTTTTCTCTACATAAATAAAGTACTGGTCAATTTGCTGTATATAAATTTTAGATGTTGAAAAAATCCCTAGAGATCACTGCTAGTACAAACTTTTAAATTTGTTATCCATGGCTTTAGTTGTATTAATAATAAATTATCAACTTTTTCAAACAATTAAATACCATAATGTAAAAATCTATAATCTATGTAATTCTCAAAAAAAAAAAAAATTATGGAAAATTAATCATGAATGGTGCAATATTTGTTGAGTTGTAATAGGTTAAAATATTTAATTTAAATATTATTTTAAAAATTTGCTATTTTGAAATATATTTAATTGTTGCAATAAAGTAGTCATATAGTAATTTACTTAAAAGTCATGTGATGTTTGGGCATTCTGGTTGCAGTTTAAACATTTAACAGTTCATTTAATTTTTTCTGCATAGTTTTATTTTTAAAAAAACCATTACTCAATTGAGAATTAATCATGGAACTTTTAATTTTGAGTGAGCTGGTTTAATACTATGTTAAATCACATAGGGCAAATTTTATTTTTGAGTTAATTATGTTCTCTTAAGAATATATTGAAAAAAATAAAATATTTGGAAATGAACTTCATTCAACAATTTTATTTTTTCAGTTAAGTCATAAGCATAAATATACGTAACCATTCACTTTTTTTTTTTTTCATTTCTGGTTTAATTTGCAGTTTATAATTTGAGATTATTTTGAATGAATAAATTAAGAAATTTATAGGAAAGGGAGATAGTAATTATAAGAAGGTTTTTTTTTTGCATTTTATATTGTTATTAAATATCACATCAGAATTATTTGTAATTTGTTTATACAATAGTTTTCTTATTTTGAATTAGATTAAATTTAATTTGCACTTCATTTATTATTAATAATCAGATTTTGTTCATATTTACTATTATACTAAAACTACATAATATTAAATATGATATATTATTCTGAGAAAACCTAATCATCCAAACACCTAAGTTTGTATAGTTTGATTTAACATAGACATAATCATTATTTAATTTCTAAATTTTGTTGATTTTATAATAGCTATATTTTTTTTTTTATTATTTAAAACCATTTAAGTTTTATTATTATTTAATGTAAATATATCGAAATTCCAAGTAGATAACTCTGTACATTTTATTTTTTTTACTGTTTATCTACAGACATGAGGATAGAAGAGGAGGAAGAAGTCATCCGATGTATATGTAACATTTACAAAGATGAAGGACTGATGATTCAATGTGAAAACTGTATGGTAAGAATGTTTATAATAATAAATATAGTTTAAATATAAAAGAAAATTATATTGTGTGTTATTGATGATATATATTTGATACTAGAAGAAATATTGACTTGGCAGATCATTACAAATTTTATCATGTTTTAATAAAATACCAAAAATATATACTTATTTTCACTACTGAT
Source organism: Epiperipatus broadwayi (assembly GCA_028023455.1). Classification (NCBI taxonomy): domain Eukaryota; kingdom Metazoa; phylum Onychophora; class Udeonychophora; order Euonychophora; family Peripatidae; genus Epiperipatus; species Epiperipatus broadwayi. The sequence goes on along the minus strand of JAQFVV010000105.1, from coordinate 756,138 downwards.
GTTTTTGCTGTTGTTGTTATAAATCTTTAATATATGTAAATAATAACTTATCTGGGTAGATGTTTATAAATCTAAAAGTACAAAATTAAAAGACACAATAATATTAAATTTATTGTGTTTTAATAAAACTAATGAGCAAATGATAAAAAAAGCTTTTTTTTTTTTAAATCCAATAATTTTTTATATAATTTTACTTCAAACATTTTTTTATCAAAAAAAATGTTTATTGTATATATACACACACAATGAGGAATTTTTTAAGACTGTCGAAACCTCAGATTGTGTATGTATATATATATATACTCTAAAAATTTTGTTTGCTAAAAAAATGGTTGAAGTAAAGTGTACAAATTGCATTTATATAAAATATTACAGCAAAATAAAGGAAATTGTAGATTTATGATATTTGTGAAATTTTTTATTCTACTGATTTTTTTAAAAAAAAGTTTAAATAATGACCAATTTAGAGCTCAATTTTTAAAGTAGATTAGATGCCCTATTGAATAAGTATAATATAAAATTATTATTTTTATGGGGAAAAAAAATAATTAATTCTAAAAAATATACTTTTTAAGCAATTAACAATATTTAAGTAGCAACATTGAATTAAGTACTATTTACATAGCAAAAATATTTATTTATATACATGTATATATAGAAAGTATTTATATATGGCATATGTGTTTAAAAAGTGGTAAAAAAAAGTACTTATTAATATATTTTGACTTTAGTGTTTTAATTTGAAAGATTAATTATATCTCTGTTAATTTAAATTTTGTTCTTATTTGCAGTTATATAGATTATCTTAATGTTTGGCTTAAGGTTTGTGATGATAGCATTTTAGTAATAATGTTGGACTAATTCCATTATTTAATATTAAATATTGAATATTTTTAGAAAAATTCCAAACTTTATTTCATCTTCCAAATACATTCAACTACTAGTTATAGCACACACGTTAGAATATAATACAAAGTTTCAAGTGGTATTATTCTTCTCTCTTCTTCAGGTGCTGCTGTTCTGATTTGTGACAATATTACCATGGGAATTGAACCTGGATTTTTAAATTTGTACATATTGGGTTTAAAATAGTTAAATTGTCAGTTTATATTCATTATTCACGAATCTAAAGGTCCAGGTTTGATTCCCATGCTAGGACTGTCACTGGTCGGGATAGTAACCTCCCAAGAAGAAAGAAAAATTATACCACTCGAAACGTTGTGTTATATACTAATCTGTGTGATATTACTAATAGTTGAATGTATTTGGAAGTTTGAATTTTTCTAAAGACATTCATTAGTTAATATTAGATGACGAAAATAGTCCAATTTATAATTACTAATGGAGGATATCTATATATATTTTGATAAACTAGAATAAGATGGGATTTCTCTTAAACAATTTTAAAAATTATAGTTTTATATATTAAAGTGCTAATAGTTAGATGGTTTTTAAATGTAAATTGCAGATAACAGCCAGAGCTTAGTAAACCATAAAATATATAATCTGTTGTCAAGGTAATCTTTACAGATAGTAGATGAAAAAGCTGTATAGTTTGTTAAGCTTTGGCTATTAGCGTATGTCATATATATTTTAAATACTCAGCAATACCAATTTTTAGTACAATTGAAACACTTGCTAATCTACACTATTATAAATCTACCTTTACCTTAAAAAAATCAGATTAGTTCTTTCCCCCTATATGTGTATTTTAAGTGCAACCACTGTCTTCCGATAGACTAAAAATTTGATTGCTTGGTAAACTTATTAAAATGACCTGTGTTCATGTTACATAAATATTTAGAAAGTCATGGTTTGATTTCAAAGTGTGAAATAACTCACACGCAGATATATTTATGCTATTTTTAAGTCACAGCTCCAGACATCAAATACATACATAGGGTAGAGATAATCTCTTTCTTACAATCTGATATTTGTAATGATATTCTATTTGTTATTTCAAATTGCTAATATACATTATTTTGAACAAATCTTAAAAATTTAATTTTTTTATTATTTTCATTGTATAATTCTAAAATTACTTGTATTTTTTTTTATCAGTTCTACAATAGTTATGTTATTTTTGGGGTTTTTTTTTTTTTTGTAGGTATGGCAGCATTGTGATTGTATAGGTGTAGATGGCAATGTAGAAAATTACCTCTGTGAACAGTGCAATCCTAGGGAACTTAGCAAGGTAATCAATTAACTATGATAAATAATGTATCTAGTCTTAATAGATATATAAACTTTCTAAAATCATTTTAAATGAATGAGATTTGTCATAAGACATAACATGGTATATATTTGTGAAATCAAATTAAATATACACCTTTACGCGATAGATAGGTTCCTCAGAAAACACGCGCAAATGAAATCGCACAAAAATAGACGTAACTTACATTGAAAAGGGGGGGGGATGCAGTCTGTGATTTTTCAAAATTCGCGTAAAAGCAAAGCACCAACGTAAAATTACTTTAAAATTCGCGTAAAAAAAAAAAATAAGGAAATAAAATATGACTAATAAAAAATTTCAAATTTGAAAAAAATTGATACAAGACAAACTTTTTTTAACTATAATATTTAATTTTATTCAAAATAATATATTTTTATGCGTAATTTACAGTACAGTAATTTACATTTTTTTATACACGTTTTAATTATTATAGCTATTTGCCGAAAAACACGTTCGTTTGCAAATAACTAGCGCCAACTTCACACTCATGTTGTGTCAATAGTTTTCTGGTGACAACATAATTAATAATTAATCTTTGAGACGATGATTTTATTAATTGTTTATAAAACTAACAACTAAAAATTAAATTCTTATTTTTGTCTTTAATTTCCAATTCCGTTTAAAAATCAAATTTCACATCACATTAATTTCAAGTCGCCATAAGTATTTTTTAAATTGTTAATTACAATTAAAAATCAGATTTTAATTTTTAATTATCAAATTTAATTGTGCCCACTGCTATTACTGACCTTTTAAAAATGTGGACACTAAATGATTAATAATTGATTACGTTCTTTTTTAAAAAGCAAAAACAGAATGTGATTTAAAATGCAAAATTAACACGCACAATGTTTGAACAAATTTACATTATAATCTTGTAAAATTTAATGTGTATACATAAAATGTGGAAATCATGATTTTAATTTCATTATTGCATAAAATCTTACTATTATAAAGCACTGAAAATATTGAAATTACTAAGATGAAAGTCGAATTCCAAAATGTGCTATTACTTTCAATATAACGTAAGTGCGCAAAATTTATTATTTAAAGTAATAGCGCATTATCGGAGTTCGACTTCCGGTGAAACACAAATCGCATAACTTCAAAATCGTGTTAAATAAGTCCGCGTAAAAAGAGACCCAGGTGTATATATAAATTCAAATATGTTTCTGGGACTCCTATTTAATTTTCTGATGTTATTCAAAATTGGAATAATTTACTTCTGCTATAATAAAATAAATCAAAAAAATATTGCAAAATAATAATTTTTTACTTATCTAATTGTTATTATTTTAAAATCAAAATATAAAATACATATAAGTAAATAAATAGATTATATATATATGAATGATCTATTGCATATTCTATATTTATAGATTGTAATATTGTTTTTCATACTTCTTATATTCCATAATTATATAAAATACAAAGAACTATTATAGATCCAACAGTAAAATCTTTATGATTACTATCATAATACCAGAAAAATAAAGAAAATAAACATTTTTTAGATTAAATTTGACATATGTAAATGATTATTTCTTTATTATATATAAATTATGTACATTAGACAAAACTATTTACTCCCCCACCAAAAAAAAATGCTCATTTATGCTAAATAAACAACTTTCCTAATGTACACATGCTGATTGGGAAGGGTCTCTACAACAAATATTTAGTGTCATTTTTATTAATTTTATCAATTTTTTTGATTTAATAATACTAACTTTACTACAACAAGGTAGTAAATAAAAAAGAATGCAAACAATTTGGTTGCTTTATCTGCAACCAGTAGGATATACAGATTTATTATTAATAGTCAATTCTATATATTTATATAGATAGACAGATGCATATAAAATGGCAAACAGATAGGCACTTTTATTCATATATACAATAAGTGGTAAAGTTTTTCCATTAGCCGTAAATTATGGTGTTTAATAACAAATTATTAACCATTTTAATTTAATTTGTGTAAATTTTTTTTAATGTCTAGTTAAAACTTACATTTTATCTAATCATAATTATATTTTTTTAGGAAATTCCCATGATTCCGCAACCTCATTACGCTAACCCTGGTTTTACATATTATCTTACTTTAATGAGAGATAATCTTCAAATACGACAAGGTAAGAAACAATTTAGATTGTTATATTTAATAGATATAGTTTTTCACTAAATTATTTTGTAATTAAACATTAAGGAACCAAAAAAAATTGCTTGCTAATTATCATTATTTATTGTTTTAATTTTAGGAAAGATTTAAATTATTTATTCTTGGTAATTGTATGACAGAGATTATTTTTTTAATCACGATTTTTGAAGTAATTTCATCATTGTGTGTTTCTTGAATTGATTACTGTGATATTTCTAAAAAAAAAATACTTGTTTATTATCAACAATAGTTTGCCAATACTTCTGATAATCTTAACGTGATTGTCTGTAGCATCTTGTTTAAGTTTTAAGATGGAATTGTGTCTTTTAAAGTGATTTGGATATATTATAGTTTTTATACATATTCAATCTGTTTCTAGTTAATGTTCTTTTTACTAATACCAGGTTTAACCTTCAGTGATTTTTTTGGCCATATTTGCTTGTGCCATTTGTAATTTTTTTCATTTTGTAATCTTTAGAATGTAAAAATTGACTAAAAACTTTTCTTTTTTAAATGCCATATGTATATACTCCCAAATGTAGTCTTTTTCTGTTATTGTCCATATTACTTTTTGCCCTCTTTTATTAATCGAAATAGTTAAATTTAACCTTTTTTTTTCTTTTTCAACCATATAATTTTTTAATTCTATTATCTTTAACAATTATCCGTTTTTTGCAGTTTAGATTGTTTAATTAATTCCCTTTTTTTTTTTTTTTCAAAATTTGTATTATCTTCAGCATTTGGTAACTGATTTGGCTAAGCATGATTTATATTTGAGTCTGTTGTAAAAATAATTAACTGATTCACTTTTTTTATGCTTTGTCTCAATTTACCAGTTCATTAGGTCTTGTAAGTATTTAGTCACATTTATAAATATAATGCCATGTCCCAATGTTCTTTTACTCTTTGATCAAATAAGGAAACCTTTACTTATAAACAGTGATAATCATCAATAACATAATTAAAGTATGTCAAATATACAATTTATCGAATTGGTTATCTGTTTAAAACAGAAAAGATAAATAAATAGGTTAGAGCTACTGAAATTGAAATAAATATGTCCTAGTAATTTTTTAATATGATGGAAGTAAATGTTTTATTTTAATGAATTATGTAAAATAGGTTAGATTAATTTTTAAAACTTTACTATTTATAAAATATATATTTTTTTTTAATTTAAAGTGTATTTATAGGAGTATGAATGATTTTGAAATGTTAAATACAGTTATGTATTTATTACCATTCATTAATCAAGTAGTGTTTGAGCACTATAAACTTCACTCGGGAACATTTTAATTCTTGAGTCTGTATTAATCTAACTGTGCTGAACTTTAGAAGCATCATAAATAAATTATCTTTTATAAATAATTCATTTAAATTAATATTTCTAATTAGAATGCATTGTTAAATTGATAAAACTAAACATAATTTTCAAGAAATATAATCAATCAATAGTAATATTTAAAAAAACTTAGGATTATTAGTAACTACTTGAAATTCTTATAAATTAAATATCTTTAGTACTCCTTAAAAATAGCTTTGTATTTTTCACTAAAAAATAGATCAAGCTTGAGTGGTTTGATGTAAAGAAGTAAAAAAAAAAGATAACAGCGACATCTATCATTGATTCACGTAGTTAGTTTATTTATTATATACCGAATTATTAGGTTTCTGTCAAAAATTAAAAAATTGATTTTACTCTTTAGCATGATTTGTAAGAACAAAGCTTTTATTTTTAATTAGAGGTTTTTGACATTTATTTTGGGCGGATTTTTTTTTTTTTTCGTTTTATCTTTTTAAAATAATCATTTGTTATTTCTAAAATTAATCAAATGGCATATTTAGATAAAATCTTGACATTTTCTGAATATTTTCTTATTGCAGTTCAACATATTATTAAAAATGTTTACAAGAGAGAAAACATTTTCCATTATTTTGTGATTTTAACTCTACCATTCATATGAAATTGATTTTTAATTCATTTAATTGATTTTAAATAAAAAGTGCTGATCCATATTAATTTGTGATTGAATAGGGATGCCTTTCAAATTCACAAAAAAGTAGAAAATCTGTAACACAAAAGAATATAGCTTATCAAATTAATCCATTATAAACTATACTATTATGAATGGTGGTAAAGATCATGATCAGAAAAACTTTTCAAAAGACATTATTTGAATTTGCTTGACTTAATTGGTATTAGTAGAATAATAAGGCATAAAAAAACTTGCCGCCGTTATTATCAGCCAAATGCCAAAATACAATTTCTTCATATCAATCTAAACTACTTTATCCAGATAATTTACTCTACTCTTCAAAAGATTTTTTAAATCATATATAGATTTTTTTCTGTCTACCATCTTTCACAAACTCTTTTAATGTATTCTTTAGAATTTCTTTTTTCAGCACCTCTTATTAGAACCTTGTCCTTCCAACTTATCTTTCTCATTCTTTTCCAAACATTTCTTATAACCTTTTTTTTTTTTAAATTGGCTAAATCTTTTTCAAATAATGATTAGATATCCTGGTAGTATTAAGTCTGTTTAGCCACTGTAATGAAGTTTTTTCTGAATAACAGTATTTAATAGAATATTTATTGGCTGATGGTAATAATTTTTAACACTTAGGCTTATATAAATGTTCGGATTTGAAAGTGAATAATGGACAAGAGGGATTACCATTAAAGCAATTGAATGACTATACCCACAGCAGGATTCTTGACTTAGAAATATATCCATTGTGAAAATTATAAGACTTACATTGTCTTTTTAATAAATACTGTCACTGGTGAGCTTTACTCACAGAAACAAAATTTTAATTCTGTAAGAGTGCGATCAAGATATCATAGCGATTTCTTACAGTCTTTTTTTTTGTTTGTTTGTTTTTGATAGAAGTATTGGACTTGATTGGGAATAGAATGCTTTTTTATTAAATTAATATCACATGATTTCATCAGAATATAAATTAGCAGTATAGTCAATTACTGGTTTTATATCTGATATTTTTTTTCCCCCAGAGTGAACATGTGAATATTTGAAATAAATACGTAGAAATATATGAATCAAGCTCAATTTGATTTTGAATGTACATAATTGCTTTTAGGAACAGATAAAAAGCTCAACTGTCTTTTTGAAAAACCACTTCAGGGCTAATAGCTCTTCAATAGTCTTGCATAGAAGGATGTGAGGAAAGGATAGTTAGTATTCATCAAGCTTGCTGATTAATAATGCATGGTGAAAGTTTGAATGTTTTCCCCTCTAGCTAAGAATAACTAGATACCCATTTACTGATTAATATTGAATCGTTATTTGGGTTAGCTATGGGTCGGGAAAAACATCCTAAGTAAAATTTTTAAGTTGACCCAGATTCAAATAGATCAAAAGTATGACAAACAGATGCACTACTTGATTTACGAGCCATCATTTATAAGTTTGTGTAATCAATAGATATTAAGTAATACTGTTTAGATCCTCTAAACAGATAGAGTTGTGGTGTTTTGTGCAGATTAATAATTTCTGAAAGGGTTGACATTTAAATTGAAATATGTTCATTCAAGGAAAATGCAATTCATTTTGTGAATTTTAATCAGTTCGTAAGATCTTACATAAATTATACAAAGTCTTAAGAATTTATTGTTTACCAATTCATATTTCAAAGTAATGTAATGTAGTAAAAACCAATTCTTTCAAGATACAAACACTCTTCTTATGTTTCTGTAGTATATTTTTTCATATATTTAATTTTGTGAGAGAGCAGTAGTTATAATAAATATATCACTAATTACTTACACAGTCTCTGTTACATGTTTGATTGAAATACATTTGATTATCTTAACTTTAAACTTCCATGAATTTTATGACATTAGTTTAAATTGGATGTCCATATGCTCAGCTGTTTATATGATATATATATAAGTTTTGTTTTTTGCTTTTTTTTTTTTGTTCACAAAGTTTAATATTTATATTTATAAAATTTGTATCTAATTCATAATACATTTTTGAATACATTCTATTGTTACAAAATTCTTCAAAAGATGATTCTGTGTACTTCATTTACATAAAGTCAGTCTTGAATATATAATTATAATGTATTTTGCAAGGTCAAGATCATTGAACTGTTAACGGTCTTTTTTAAATGAACCTTTAATTTTGTTAGGGCATTACTAAGTAATGGACAATGATAAGCTGTTAAATTGGGTTTCAAATCATTGAATTTAAACAATATGTAACTCAAACTTTTATTTATTGATGGTTTACAATTTCTATCTTACATTGTTCTGATAATCATTAACTATTGTTTTACATTCATTTTCATAATTTTGGGTATTTAATAGTGTTGTCAGCCTGAGTTCTCATGAAATGAAACTTTATTTATGAAAGGATTTTGGGAACTAATTATAGAATGTAATAGTAAACTTATATTATGTTAATACTTGCTTTAATTGGTGTGCTTTTTTTCCCATAAGACTTATGATGACTGATCGGATTTATTTTATGTAAGCCTCCTCTTTTTTTTTTTTTTGCATAAACCAAGTCTAAATTTATTTTTAAATTATTAATTTGATTTTATTAATAAAACACATTCATATATATTTAATACAAGATAACAAATGTATAATATATTTATCTCTTTTTTTATTATTATTATTTAAAGGGGATTGTGTTTATCTCGCAAATGATGGTACACAAAAGCGGTCATTAGAAGGCACTCCGGTTCGAACATCGTACAAGTTTCATTCTAATTCAAGGCTAGATCGATGTGAAATTTTCAGGGTAGAAAGGCTATGGAAAGATGAAAAGTAAGTTTGAAATTAGATTCATTTGCAGACATGCATATGTAGCATTTATAGAGATTTAAAAAAAAAACTTGAAAAATGCAAAAATAGATTTAAAATTTTTTTAAAAAGCAGTCATTAAATATTAAAATATCTTACTAAAGAGTAAAGCTTCTCCTGCATTGGAAAATAGTTAAAGGTAGAGATTATTTATAGGCTTGTCAGCTGTTGGGCAGAGAGGGCTTAGTACCTTTCCTTTTTTTTTAAACTCTTGCTGCATTGACTTTGAGTTAAACCTATGAAAAATTTCTATGTTTTATTCGCATTTGAAACCTGGATCATGGATATGACAGGGAAATGTTATATATTATAATGCTGTACCTTTTTCTGTATAAATGATTTTTGTGTGATCGTAATATTAGTATATCATATACATGATCACAGTATATACATATATATTACACATTCTGTCTTAAAATAAGATTATATTGTATTAAACACTTTGTAGAATTAACTGTTTGTAGGATTATTGTTATAACTATAGAGTACTTCCAAATATTTTATATAGTCTGCCGATAAGAATGTAAGACAAAAATAATCCTTATTTTTACTACCAAATTAGTTTCTTATCTATGAGTTAAAATTATTTCTGTACTAATAGTTTAAATTCAGTGTATAAATTAAGTACAAAATTAAATTAGTAACATATAGATAAATTTAGGAGAGGTCTTGTTTTTTATAATGTGTAAGGAACACTGAGTATTTAGTAGAAATAATATTTTATCACACATTAGCGTGAACAAAAAAATATATATCTGTCTTTATGTAATCTGACAGCATATGATTTGTCAAATGCTTTATTACAATGACAATGTAGAAGATAACTAATATCAATCAAAATATTTAAGTCAAGAAAATGTAACTATCGGAGATAATAATTAAGTTTTATTGTATAACTATTTAATGCTTGAAACATATGATTATTATAATGTTTTTTTAAAAAACATTGGACAAACTTAAATAAATAATTAACTATTATTTAAAAAAATTAGATATTTTCTTTAAAATTTTTATTTTGAATTCAGATTAAAGTAAATTAAATATGAAAACATTAAAAGACCCCAATTAGATCATTTAACTATTCTTAAAGAAAACAATTTAACTAGATGGGATAGTTTAAATGGGTGCTATTTGTGAGTGCTTACTTAAAAGTGTGAGAAACTAGAAGAGAAAAGTTATCACAAATACTGTAAAATACAAAAATATATATATATACAAATGTATGTTTTAAAAAATAGTTCATAGAATGGAATTGGTCATTTTATTAGATATTAGAAAAGAAAAGAGAAAACATGATATCTATGTATAAAACAAATAAAATTAAACATAGATATAAGATAGATATTTATAATCCTTGTTTTAGTATTTATTTAAAATAATAAATGCATAATAAAATTTGTATTGGAGGAATATGATAATCTTTAACTTAAAACAGGCAAAATTCACTATACGTATTGCCACACACAGCAAGCTAGAGTAATCAATGGATGCCAGAAGGCTTGTGCATAAAATCCCCATCTAGTGCCTACTCATCCAATATCCCCAGACTAGTTTCTGGCTTGTGGCCTTCGTCAGTGAGGAGCCTGGGATCTGAGAGCATTGCACCTAGATCTTAGGATCTAATGCAACCCTCCGGCAACCACCTTTTATTTCCATTTAACTACAAAACCATGAGTCTTAAACTGAAAACACTTTTTTTCAATCCAAACCCATTAGCTTATATAGTCATATAGGTCTCACTGACGAAGGCCACAAGCCAGAAACTAGTCTGGGGATATTGGATGAGTAGTCACTAGATGGGGATTTTATGCACAAGCCTTCTGGCATCTATTGATTACTCTATCTTGCTGTGTGTGGCAATACGTATAGTGAGTTTTGCCTGTTTTAACAACAGTTATTCACAAGCATAAGAGGTGGTGGTCATGTGATGTTTATTGGCTTAAAATCTTTAACTTAATAAATGATTAATAATAATCGTTATTATATTCATCTAAAGAGGATGTTATCAAATGTATGAGTGCAAGAATATTGATATTTGTACATTAAAATGCTGTAATTTGATAATGAATAAAAATGATGAAGTCATATGAGAGAGTGTGACCTGGGCCTGATGAAAATTGCTGGTTCATCTAGAAATGCACCGGGGGGGGGGGGGGCATTTATCTCTTAGATTTATGCTGCTACTCAATGCACAAACACTTTTATGGCCAGATTATTTGCATGCTATTGAAATAACTGGAGATAATTATTATCATGTTAATTCCAAGCAATCACATAAATGATATCCATCCATCTGTTATCAGTTGTGTTTGTTTTTTTTATCTTTTTTTAAAAAAAATCTCTACAAATGAATAAGTAGATATCCAGGTATTGATTAATAGTTAGATAGTCAGATAGATTAACTATTGTGGATCAGCTACTATTCTACATTTGTTTGGAATTTTAAAAAAAGTTTTAATCAGCCAAATTCAAACTCCAAATCACTGATTGAATGGTGAGAAGCTTTAACTATTATGCCACAAAGCTTTTTTTTTTAATATGTTAGCACTTTCTAATGTTAACATATTTAATGAGACTGAAATTGGTTATTTGTGGTTCAGTGAAAAGTCAAGTTTTAATATTATCAAAATTCTGTGGCTTTTTTTTTTTTTTTCTGTTTTGAATGATATTTATGTGATATCACTTTTAGAAGCACCTTTATTTTTTTAATCCTTTTTCAGGGTTCACCATTCACACTCTTAGAGACAAAATATCATAGCATAAACACTATTACCATATAGCCAAAAAATGATACCTATTCACTGAATAATATTATCTGGCTAAAAATCCTGACCTCGTCTGAGAAAGTCTCACATAAAAAATGTACAAGCTTTAACTGCATTTGGAACTCAAATCATTTGTATGACCTTCTTATGATTTGAGTTTCAAATGCAGTTAAAGTTAATATTATTCAGTGAATAGATATCATTTTTTGGCTATATGGTAATGGTTCCATAATAATATAGATTGGTTAAATGAATAAGCAAATACTCCCAACAATAATATAAAAACATACGGCTACTTGAACAAAAAAATCCTAAGGAAAAGTTTACAAATTTTATTCAGTCTGGGTTCAAACTCAGATATAAAGATAATTTTCATTGTAATTCTGCTCATTTTTAGTCTCTAAGAAATTTTTTGGCTGCTATTTTTGTTGATGACAGTGATGGTGATGAATATAACTATATTTTAATGGTCTCGCTTTCAGTTTTCTATCATTATATATTTTGTTATACTAATTGAATAAATAGAATGACAATAGGGCCTTGTTATCTTTTTTTTAAATAAAAAATTATTATTCTTTTGGAAAATAGATAGCAAACATCATAAAATATTCATTGCATTTTTCTCTATTGTACAATAATTGGAACTGCAAAATCATTGGAAATTATGTAAGTTAGTTGTTTTGGATTGGCTTTTAAAAGCAATTTAAGAATAAAAGTGGCAGTGAATAAAGAACAAGCCAAACCCATTGGTTTCACTAAGAAGGTGGCTAGAAACTGATGACTGGAATCTAGTTGTATCATCTCTTAGCTTCTGGAGAACAGTATCATTGTTTAGAAGAAAGGCAATGATCTAGAAACTGATAACAGAGTTCTGGTTGTATTACCTCTTAGCTTCTGAAATTGGAAAAAGAAATCATGAATTTAAAACTTGATATTTTGCTCTTATATATAATGTTTGTGATATAAAATTGAATACCAGAGGTATTATAATTTATCTAAATATTTCAAAGATGTTATTTCTATAAACATCACATGACCACCACTTCTTATGCTTGTGTATAACTGTTGTTAAAACAGGCAAAACTCACTATTGCCACACACAGCAAACCAGAGTTTTGCCTGTTTAACAACAGTTATACACAAGCATAAAAAGTGGTGGTCATGTGATGTTTATTGGCTTAAAACCAATCCTGCCTTATAGGATAGTGGTGGCTATGGTTATTAGAGAACCAAAGACACCAAAATATATGGGTACTGAACTGGGTTCAGACTCATATGACTATATAAGCTAATGGGCTTTGATTGAAAACATTAAGGTGTTTTCAGTTTAAGACTCATGGTTTTGTAGTTAAATGGAGATAAAAGGTGTTTGCTGGAAGCTTGCATTAGATCCTGAGATCTAGGTGCAGTGCTCTCAGATCCAAGGCTCCTCACTGATGATGGCCATAAGCCAGAAACTAGTCTGGGGATATTGGACGAGTAGGCACTAGATGGGGATTTTATGCACAAGCCTTCTGGCATCCATTGATTAATCTGGTTTGCTGTGTGTGGCAATATATATATAGTGTGTTTTGCCTGTTTTAATGTTATTTCTATCTTATTTGCAAACTTTGATTATGAAGTCATTTAAAAAACTAAAACTTAATAATAATGAAGACTAAAACTAGTATACAATATATTAATCTCAGGCTTATATGCCAAAATTTTTATATTAAGTTATAAAATTGTGACTTCACCTTTTTTTTTAACATAAAAATCATGTGTGTTTATTATGTTTATTCCTAGAGAAAAAATAAAGACAAAAACTACAAAAAAAATAACATATTAGTGATATCCACATATATCACTTTTACTGATTCTTTCATTTGTTTATTTAATATCTTCTAATATTGTCTTTTAACTTGTGTGCTAAACTTTAGTTTTTGAAATATGTCAATACCTAGCCTAATTGTAGTTTTCCATTGCATTTTACCCTCAGTTATATGGAAGCAATCAATATTGCAGTTTTTAAGAATTCCTTTGAGTTAATTTTTATAACATAAACAGGATTTGCCTCTTACACAAAAATCATGCTCTTATTATTAACAACATATTTATTACTAAGTCTGTTACATGTTTATTTAATCCAATGAAGATGGGATTTTATAGCATGGACTATATAATCATTTTCAGCAAGCTGAAGAACATTTCAATTAGTCTTAGGATTTTGTTATCGTGTTTTTAAAAACTTACAGAATATCCTTAAATGAAATTTTTTATTTCTTCTTTATGATATATTCCTAAGGAATTCAGATAACTTTTCTACACATAATTAAGTAAAATAACAGTTCTGTATGCAAGTAATTTAGATGCATGAGTTATCATTAGAATCAAATATTTTATCTTTTAATTTGTGTAATAAAGGAAAAGCATCTTTGAATCTCATTTGTATCTCAACATCTATATTTCTATTAAAAATCTACCAAAGTCATAAGTATATATACTTTTTTTTGCAGAGGAGAACGTTTTGCATTTGGACACCACTACTTACGACCGCATGAAACATACCACGAGCCATCGAGGAAGTTTTTTCCAAATGAGGTGAGCCTTGGTTTATTTTAATTTTTACTGTCACCATATACACACAATAAAGCTATGTTTATGCATTTTAAATATTTTCATTTTAATCAGCCAAAATTGATTGATTTATCATAAAAATTTTAATTATTATATAATATAAATTTTACCGTAAGTTTGAATACCAATTTATAGGAACATTGTAAATGAACCTGATTCAAATATCTGTTACATATTTTTCAATATTTTTATATCTATAAAAAAAAAAATTTCACTAAAATGTTGATTATATAGCTTTATTCATTCGCATTTCTTATTCAAAGACAGGAAGTGAAGAATATATATTCAGTGTTATATGTCTGATATTATAGTTTAATGGATGATAACGTTCTGATTCCTGGATTGAATTCAGTGATGTCCCTTTAAATTGTGTACTGTAACAATTGAAAAATGTGGCAAAATTCACTCTAATTATTTTCCCCTTCATTATCATTACTGGCAACTTGGAAAAATAATTAAACTTCAACTCGTATTTAATCACAATCAGAGTATAAAAGAAGCGATTTATATAAAACTATTAAATCAGAGACAATTGCATTCCGCAAATGCAAAGTTTACCTATTCTTGTATTTACGATTTATAAAAAGTATTATGGAAATTTTAAATTTGATTTCTTTGGCCTCAATTTGGGATATTTTATTTTAAAAAATTGCTCCTAATTAGCAAAAATTGTAAAAGAAAATATTGTATTTTTCATTAAGCTTCTTCTTTATTAGGCTTTATGTTATAAACTGGGGTATGAATACCAATTATTATAAATATTTATTGTATTTACTGAAATATAAAATGTATGTAAGATTTCCAAATGATGGAAGTGGGAAACATTAGTATATTAGTTTACTGTTGTAAATAATTTATGCATAAGCATTACATCTTAATTTATTTCCATTTTATTTATACTACCAGATGTTCCTGATCTACATAAAGATCATTGTTGTTTTTTTTTAATTGGTTGCTTTAACAAATTTTTTTTAAGATTGTATGTAAATTAAACAAAAGATTTTAATATTATATAAATAAATGCACCATTGAAAAATTAAATGTTTGGAACAATCCAACCTGTTTGGTACACTTTAGAAATTTACCCAGCAAGGTATTAGTAAAGCTAAATTTAAATTTTAAATATATCTGTTATATGTCATATGTGAATTTGATCGCATTACGGACAACTGCAAAAAATTATGGTTTGTTAATGGAAAATTATTTCCTTCGCATAAAATAAGCTTCATAATAAAAATTACAGATTATTAAATATAAAGAGTGGAATTGTTTTGCATAAAATGTTCATAATATAAATTATGGTTTAGTTAGGTGTAGTTATTTATTTATAAAAACAATTTTATTTTATTTTTAGCAATTATGAATTTGACACATGACAGCATTACAGACAAATATTCACATGGAATTTTTATATAATGATTAAAAAATAATAAAATTGGGACATACTTATTACAGGAATTCAAGTTGTAATTAGATTCCAAAATGTTAAAAATAAATTGTTATTGGTGCAGAGTATAATTTGCATAAAATAACATATTAGCACAAGGATCAAATACATCCACAAAGATATGCACATCTTTCATACCAATTATGTAATTTTGTTTTTAAAATAATATTTTCAAGTGCATTTAATTAATTTTTATGATATACAGATTGTTGGTGAACTGTTAGTAGATATATTTAAATTCACAATTAGAATGAATCTTGGCAAGTTTGAACTGCTATTTGTATAAATGACTTTTAAAATTACTTTTCTCTTTTTGTGTAGAGTTTACAAAATTATTGGTAGGAGAGCATAATGATAATTGCTTTAAGATGTTCCCTGTGTATTTTAGGTGATTTATGTGCATTTTGTTCTGTGTTTGCTGGTCTTTTGCATTTAGTTTATTGATATTAATATAAACATAATCAAATAGTTATTATTTTAATTATGATTAATGATTTTGTTGCAGCTATGTTTGGATTCATTAGTATTGTCTGGGAGACTTTTGCCAGTTTTTGGTATTAGATAAAAGTATTCTGACAATAACCTCATTATTTTTGTGAAGTGCATTTTGTAATTTTAGTAGTCTTCCTCTTCTTCTATTATACAGTGAAGTCTGTTTATAATTAAGTCATATTAAAAAAACAAACCTCTTTTATCAAACGATTCATACAATCAAAATGATAATGATATACTTTGAACATTAAAATTATAGACATCTTTATCAAGTAAAATTAAGTTATTAATTTAATCCACACATGTATATTATAATAATTTTATCCATGAACCATAAAAGGTGTTTAATGTTGATAACAAAAAAGAAATAATTTTGAAGTGAAATTATGGTAAAAACAGAGAAAATCTAAGTGCTGAACATGCAAACATTAAATCAACAAATGCCATTGACTGAAATAGCAACAATGTGCATAAGATTTTTCAGAGCATTTCTCTTAGGAAAATGTTTTAGCAATAAAAAGATAATTAGTAAAACCACAAGAATTTGTCTTCGTGCTTTATTTCTGCTTTCAAATTTATGTTGTCCAATAAAAAAAAAAATATTTTCAACATCCTTGCATGCAATTTCTCTCCCTGAATCTGATTATAAATCTTTTCAAATGATAATTCTTACAGTATCTTTTTTGACAGTGAAAGCTACTTTTTTTTTTTCCATCACTCATGAGCTGAATAGGTAGATGTTTGGTTTTCCTGAATTAAATTATTCTTATCCAATCCATCTTACTTTACTTTCATTTCCTTAACATCTCATTCCGCAAGTTTTGATGGATTTTCTCCTAGTAGCTTTGATTTTCATTTGCCACGTAGCAATATTGGCGAATAGATGTTTAAATGGCTAATTTAGACACTACATTGTGAAGAGCAGTACTTTTATACATATCATTAGCCCTTACTTAGATGCATGTTGAATGCTATTTAAACTCAGCAATCCATCTTTTATTATTCTAACTTTTTGTGTGTGTGTGGATTTCATAAATTTTTGCCATAGTTATAAGAAAATATATGATTGCTGTCTCATACATAGTTTTAAATGTTTTGTGATTATCATGACTGTGATACCATCATACTATATTAGCCTTTTATAGGTATTTGTAATAAAAAATAGTAAACAAAGCATATAGAAATGAGATAATAAATAATATCTGCACATGTTATCTAACAACAAATATACTATTTTAATACAGATAGAGCTTTCAACAATATTTCGTTACTCTCTACAGTCTTAATATATGTATATGTATGAATTACAGATCCTTATAGGTAAAATTTTTAAATTTTGTTTTTTGAATTACTAAGTAAATATATATACATTTATTATTGAATAACTTAAAACAACAAATACATTATATTTATTGCCATTTTAAAATAAGAAAAACTATACAAATCTTTTTTACGTAGCTTGTTAAGGGAGAGAAAATGGATTTCACCAAAAAATATTCCGGTATAAGATACAAGGTATAATTGATAGATGACAAAAGATCATTCTTCATTATGACATAGTCACATTTGATGAGCACAATTATTATAACTCTCTGCATTCTTTAGAAGCTCACATATATTTGCAATGATGATCACATTTAAAAAAATTTCAACTGGAAAAAGAATTGGAATGATCACAACAAAAACTATATAGATTTAATCATTTCATCCGAAGCTATAATCTTTAGTAACCTCATGTTTTATTGTAAATTGGATGATAGTGAGAACTAATTATCAGATTTGAATATGTAACTTATACTTAAGATTCCCTTATTTAAATAATGTATGCAATTTATTTAAGAACCACAAAAATTTTTGTATGCCTACTTATGTGCTCGTCTTCACGTAAGTTAATTGAAAGATTGGTAGAAATCTAAACATGTAAAATTTTTAAAATTATTACTCAGTAACTTGCTGTCTTCTAGTATCACTTCCTCCGACAAATTTTCTTTTCTATCAAATATTTTATTTTCCCTATCCTAAATTACTTCTGTGAATTATTTTACAGCAAAAAAGGAAAAGAAGAATCTGTAGTATCATGGATCATCATCACTGTAAACTACACAGGAATTAATTTTCTTAATTATAGGCAATTGTAATTAACTGCATATTTTGTCAAAAAGTACAGAAATTTGCTTTTGATCTTGTTTTTAAAACAAACCTTTGTTTTATGTTTAATTAAGGCTATTGTTTTTGGATTTTATGGCTGATTACAGGAGTTGGTTTGAATATATATATATAAAAGACATTTTGCAGGTTCATCCGTATTAAAAAATTTAAATATTGATATACCAATGTTTCGACTTAATCACACAAGTCATCCACTGGGTGTTATCCAGATGTGATAATCTCTACCAGTGCAAAATTTGAGACGCCATTGAGATACTTAAAAGGCCAGATTGTTTCAATAAGTGAGATGATACATGCAAACTTCCTCCTATTTGGAAAGATTTTTTTAAAAAACATTCTTAATTTAACATTTTTGCTATTGGTGGAACTTTAACGGTTTTTTTAAATCAGTGATTATAGCGCCTCTACAACTGTCTTTCTACCTTTTATCACCCAGTGGATGACTTGTGTGATCAAGTTGAAACGTCTGTATATCAATATTTAAATTTTTTAACACGAATGAACCCGTGAAAATCTTCATATCAACATATATATATATATACCTAATTATAAAAACTAAACAAGTTATCCCACTTTGAATTAAATATAAATAAATATCAGCTCCAGTCATTGTGAGTAATATATTTTTTACTACGGCTATCATTCTATATGAAAATTTAATCAATTACTCTGCAATATACATAAATTTCAGAAATAACTCCCTTTCTCGCCACTAACAGTCCTTAAAAATAGAAGAGCCATTCATCTTATGTTAATATTATAATGGTACTGACTTGATTAGCGTATACCTGTGTTGAAATAGGTTAGTTTATAATAAGCGAACATAGTGCTAAAAAATTGCACTTTGATATCAAGCTATTTACCATACAGTAATATAAGTTGGGTGACTGTTATATTTATGTGGATGAGTGACTTCTCAAGATAACTGGCGAGCAAAGTATTCCTAAAATACATGTATTTACATAATAAGTAAAAAATATATTCTGCACAATTAACCTTTATTTTTATTCAAATAATGTAATGTTTATTGCTCTTATCAAAATTTCCTGTAACTTATTTCTTCTCAATCAATCAATAGTAGTCTGTCCAATAGACAGGTCCAGAGAGTAGTCACTACATCAGTTCATCCATTCTTCCATTCCATTCTCTTCCTTGCCCACTTCCTCAATTCCACATAACCCCTTCCATCTCGTATATCATCCAATAATGTCAATCTTTTCCGTCCGTCCTTTTTATTTCCACTCACCATTCCTTCCAAAACATCTTTCATTAAACTATAATCTTTTCTTAGTATATGTCCAATCCAGTTTCTCTTTCTCTCTTTGATACTTTCAATCAATCTTCTTTCCTCATTAACTCTTTTCAAAACTTCTTCATTTGTTATTTTATTCACCCAACTGATTTTTTCCATTTTTCTCCATGTCCACATCTCAAAAGCTTCCAGTCGTTTCTTAATTCTATTACTCAATGTCCATGTCTCACAACCATACATTAATACACTCCACACATAACATTTAATTAATCTTTTCCTTAATTCTCTTTCCATAGGTCCACAAAATATCTTCTTTCTTTTTACAAATGTCACCTTTGCCAATGCTATTCTTCTTTTAACTTCATCTTCACTTCTTCCATCCTCACTCAACCAACAACCCAAATATCTAAATCCCTTCACCTGCTGCACCATGTCATCATGGATTCCAATTTGCAGTCTTTTTGCATCTCTCCCTATCCATAAACACTTAGTCTTTTCAATATTAATCTTCATTCCATATGCCATACATCCTTCTTCCAATTTATTCAACATATTCTGAAGATCCTTTTCTTCCTCAGCAATAAGAGCCATATCATCTGCAAATCTTATACACTTTATTACTCTCCCTCCAACATTTGCTCCTCCACAGTCCAAATAATTATTTAGCATATCTTCTAAATAAATATTAAACAAAACAGGTGACATACTACATCCTTGCCTAACTCCACTTTCTATATTCACTTCATCAGTCTCATTACATCCAAATCTAACTCTTATTCTTTGACCATTATACATATTCCATATCAATCGTCTTTCTTTCCAGAATACTCCTTTATCTCTTAAGATAGACATTAGTTTATTCCAGCTTACTCTATCAAATGCCTTTTCTAAATCTACAAAACATATACCAATTCCTTTATCTCTTTCAATATATCTTTCTGCAATTGTCCTAACAACACCAATAGCATCTCTTGTGCTTTTCCCTTTCCGAAAACCAAACTGTTCCTCAGCAATATAATAGTCAACCTTCCCATAAATCCTTTGAGTTAAAATCCTCAATAACACCTTAGAAACATGAGACAATACACTTATTGTCCTATACTCTTCACATTTAACAGCTTTCTTCTTTTTAGCAATTGGAATCACTATAGTACTTAAAAAATCTTCAGGCCAAACTCCACTATTATATATCAAATTGCAAAGTCCAACTATTTCCTTCATAGTAAATTCTCCCATTTCTTCTATTAGACTTTATTTAAGTGGAATTTTTTGATAGATATACATTGCTTATTATTCTTTTGTACGCTTATTGCAATTTCTATTAAGTTAATACACTTGCTTCCTTTTTTTTTTTTTTTTTAAGTGTCATAGCATCGGCCGGGACGCGAACCCGCAACCCGGGCAAGTGCAAAGCAGTGTCGTGCAAATTAGGGAGGAAATTTAAATATTTTATATTCATTTTAACAACTTATTTTTGTTTAACCTTACTTAACTTCTTAGTTGCCTCTGTGAAGATGCTATGATAATTATTTCTATATCTTATTTTAACACATATCCCCCCCCCATACTTTTTTTTTTATTTTAGAGGACTTTACATGCAAATTATTTGTTTGTTTAATGAGCTTGTTGTACCTTAAATATAAATAACAAGTGTTTTAACAGAGGCAAAACTATACATTAGTAGCAGCTTGTGTAAGACTGGGGAATGGTGATCATGTGATGTTTAGTGATTTAATAAATTTATCTTTGGAAACCAGATTGCTCTCATAATTGTGAAAAATTCTTGTGCCTGTGTTATATTCAAAACTGATTGTTAATTATTATAAATCTCATTTAAATTAGTTTATTAAATGTACATAATTATCTTAATGCCATCCCTGGTATATTAAGTGCATTATTTGTAGTTTATAAGAGTTATTGTAGAAAATTATTGAAATATTTTATAAATTATAATTTTATTAAGTTGTTGAAAATATTTTGATTGTGACAAGCCACAAATCATACAGCAAAAGTATTTGATGGGTGATAGTACCCATAGGCAGATTTGGGGGTCATTGTACTATGTAATAATGTAAATGAGAAAATTTTTAAATGTTAATTTTTTTGTTTTTGTTCCAGGTTTTCCGAGTGCCAATTTATGAAATAACTCCACTTGATACAGTCGTGGGCCAATGCTGTGTGCTGGATTTATCAACGTATTGCAAAGGTCGGCCTAAAGGTTACAAAGATTCAGATGTATTTATTTGTGAATATCGTCTTGATAAGACAGCTCATCTCTTCTACAAGATCTCAAAGTCAAAGTGAGTTTCTGATTTTAACATCATTTCATTATCTGTTACAATCCGCTAATTTATTATTTTGTTATATTGATTTTTTTTTTTATTATTATTAAATTTATTTTCGGTTATTGTTTATTTCCAAAAAAAATTATTAACCTAATTAATTGTCATATTTTGAAATTATCATAGAAGTATGATTTTGTATTTTAAAGTTTTATTAAATTAAAGATTAGGTTGTTTTATATATGTGTGTAAATAAATAAAAGTAGACCACTTTCTGATTTTTTTTTTCTTAGATTTTTTTAATAATGAAAATGGGTATTATCGTCATTTTTATCTATGATAAATCCACTGCAAGATGATCTCTTCATGATTAATCCAGTTTCTCTGATCTCGAGATCCAATTTAAAACATTAACTTTTCATCTATTATCATCTTTTCTAGCAATTTGTCTGCACAACTCCATTTCAGTTTTTTAATTCTTTTAATGGTGTCAGTGAGACCTGAATTGCTCTTCTATTAAGTGTCCTAGTTTCAGGTCCATAAGTCAGAATTGATAAAATATATTTATGGAAAAGCCTTTTCAATGTTATTTCTACCAAAATTTCATCCATTATGTTTCATCTATATTAATAATCTTACCAAGGTATTTATAATTAGTAACTTTTTTTAATTCATCATTTCCCATTTTTCTTTTGAGAATATTCATTAAACATTGCTTTAGTCTTTTTAGCATATATCTTTAATTCTATGATCTTTCTTTTATCTGATAAATCTGACAACACTTCCTAAAAATCTAAATGAAGCTATTTGTAAAAAAAAAAAAGGGGGGGGGGGCATTATCTACAAAGTTAGATGAATTTAAATAATCTTCATTTATTTTTTACTCCCTTAGCTTCCACTTTAAATTTACAAAATATTTCTTGTAAAATTGCTGTTACATTTAGGAAATAATCTTTAGAATATGATGGCATAGAAATCTTTATAGAATCAAAATCCTTTTTATAATCTACAAATCCAAAGTATAATGGCAACTCATGTTCATAGATCCCTTTCCATATCTTCTTTCAATATGTGGATGTGATCCATGGTCTTGAAACCACTTATAAATCTAGTTTGTACATTCAGTACTGAGAAACTGGTCTACTTTAATTTGTTTATTGCTGTGTTTATTTAATTATTTATATATAATAATGGTTCATAATAAAATTTATTTTTAGATATCCTGTTTGCACTAAATCCTATGCATTTGATTTTTATGATAAAAAATTGACTCCCAAGCGGACTTACTCTGTAAGTATCTCTAATTGCTATCAATAATCTGGTATACAACGACAAAATTGATCATTCATAATTTATTTTAATTTGAATATTGGGGGGTGGAGTGTCTAATATATATATATGTAGAAGTGAACACAAAAGATAAAATGATTTTTCTTTATTTCTTAAAATGTATATTTATTTCATTTTGAAGTTTTTTGAAAAGAAAAAAAATTACTTTTGTTTTTTTTTTAATTTCAATTTAAAAATATTGATTTTCAAATTATTGCTGACTTGCATACCAGACTTTATTTTTAGTAGTAATTTTTTTTCCTATTTTTTAATTTTTATTTTATAACTGCCTTGTTACACTAATTCAAAGCCCTTGGTTTTCACACAGCCGCATATGGTTCCTGATACCTACAAAAAGCGTGGTCCTGGTGAAAAAGCTCACCATTCTAGTTCCTCATCGACTACGTCGGAAGACTCAGGTGAAAAAGATTTAGATTCGGCAGGTTACAATAAAAATAAAGAAACAGTGTGTAAAAATAAGGCATCAGTTAATGGGAACAAGTTATGGAGCAAGCAGGAATCACAACTTGAGAAGGTGAGACTTAATATTTTTGAAATAAAAGTTTGGGAAATAAAAATTTTAATCACTTTCGCTCATTGTTGTTTGAAATAATCTTGATAATACTTATCATGATGAAAAATAAATCTAATTTAAAGATTACCACTATTTGTAATTTTTTATACATTTTGAAATGTGTAAAAATTGATCACTTTTACTATAAATGTATGAAAGTTTAGAATAAAATGAACATGAATTGATTGTTTACACATCATATTCAGATAATATGCAGAGATAAACATTTATAAAGAAAATTTTAAAATGTATGCAATTTTTTTTTTAAAGCAGAATCTAAATAATCTATCCCAATTATGTGTATTTATACATATGGAAATTTAATAAAAATTTATAATTACCTAATGTATATATATATATACTTTTATATCAATTAATAAATAAAAATATTATTGCATAAATAATCATCAGATTTTCAATTGGATGGACGGTTGAAGAGTTGGAGTGTGTAGTATTTTGGAGCCTGACAAATTAAGGTATGAAGATTGTCTATCTTAATATATATCTGAGCACTTATACTATATATGTGTGGGAGATGATAATCTGGACCAACTGATGATTGCTGGTTTAGCATGAAATACATATATTGGTGATTATTTATCTTTTCAGCATATATGTGCTTGAGTGTATCAGTGTTATTAGATAGAGTGTAGAGTGATGGGTCATTTGAAAGTCTGTGCTCATGTACCCTATATATTACATATATAGACACAGGTATATAAATAAGCCTGTGTTTCAGTTATTACATTTTAGATATGTCTGCTCATCCTTGCATATGTATTAAATGGATTATGTCCTTTACATGTGGGATTCAGATTGACTTTAGGTCAACATGGGTGTGACAAGAATCTCGGCCTCAGGGTGGCCTTCGAGCATTCCATCATCAGATTTTCAATTGGATGGACGGTTGAAGAGTTGGAGTGTGTAGTATTTTGGAGCCTGTCCATTAAGATATGAAGATTGTCTATCTTAATATATATCTGAGCACTTATACTATATATGTGTGGGAGATGATAATCTGGACCAACTGATGATTGCTGGTTTAGCATGAAATACATATATTGGTGATTTTTTATCTTTTCAGCATATATGTGCTTGAGTGTATCAGTGTTATTAGATAGAGTGGAGAGTGATGGGTCATTTGAAAGTCTGTGCTCATGTACCCTATATATTAAATTTTTGTTAACTGATCAAATTATGAATAACATTTATTATCTATAAACGTTTAAATCCATCTGTATTGTAAGTGAAATTTTTTTTTTCCCCATGGGTCAACAGATTATATCAAGTGCAAAAAATAATAATAATCAATCTTATTTAAAATGGCATTTCTTTTTCTTTAGAGCAGCAAAGAAAATAAACAAATTTCTTTATTATATTATTAACTTTAAAAAATTATATTAATATCATTAAGATAAAAATCTGTTCTGATTTGTAGTTAGTAGTGTTTAGTTATTGGTGCAGCTGATGAAAGGGATTCCCCTGAAACTACTTCTGCAAGTCTTATATTGTCATAGTACTTTACAATTCAGAATTTAACTATTATATGTAGCAACTTTGACAATGAGCTGATAAAGAATTCTGTAATGTATCAGTTACATAATTGGTTATTTTAATAAATAAATAATCATTTATTTATTTATAAATGAATAATTTGTTTTATTGTTAATCTAATTTTTGGCAGGTTTCTGAACTAACAATATTTTATTATCCATAGATTATTTACAGTCGGATATTAAAAAGTATGATTTGCTAAATTCATATAATAAATAAATAAATTTGTTGGGAAACAGAATGCTATGAAGAAATAGTAGACAGTCTATTATCATATTTTTGGATGTTTGTTTACATTGCATGTAAATTAAAAATATTGTAATAATAATGAAAAAATGTGGAATATTCCATTGGAAATAAATTGTGTTTGAGTTTTTTCTAATCATATTATTCCTTATTATCAAAAAATAGATCAATATTTATGTTCACTTCAAAGCGCTAAGCTAAAGAAAATCGCTCAGTTATTCCAATCCTAGTGCAATTGTATAATTGATATTTCTCTTCAACTACTTTTAAAATATTATTAGCGAATGGACTTCCAAAAATGGACCGCTGTGTTAAAAATGAATTTTTTAATAACCTTTATTGGCCATTGTCAAATTAGTTGCCAAATATAAAATAAAAAAACCAAATGCATTGTAGTACCTATCAAAAGTTATTACTTTAATAAATTAGAGGTTAATAAGAAGTCATTTTTAAATTAGAATTACATTACTCTTACTCAGATCCTCTCAAAAAGATTATAAAATTGAACAAAAAAGACAAGTAATAAACTTCTTCTGGCATCTGCAAATCCTGACAAAATCTGTTCAGTGTGTCTACATTAATATTTATTTAATAATAGATAGAATTAAGAACGTCAAACCTGATTTGCCTGGTCTTTCAAATATAATTTTTGTTCTTGGCTAAGTAAATTGGTAATATATTACTTTGAACTACAGAGAGATCTTGTTAACATGTAAACTTATCACAAAATTGTTTGATCATGATTCAGTAATTGTTGAACTTTTAATGAATCTCACTACAACTTTATGAAAGCTTAATAAATATTTTTTTATAATGCATAAGCTTTTAAAAATCTGATTTTACTATACAATAATGGCATACAGCTGGCAATAATAGTAACAACTATGCTACGTATAAACTTTACACAAAAATATTATTTGTATTTTTAACAAAAATCATGCTAAAATAATTTATAAAAAAAAATTTTTTTTTTAATCATAAGATGTCATGGTTCTATTTTTGTTTTTGTCAAAAAAATAAAATTACAAACTTATCATTCTTTTAATAGAAAATGAATTCAAAAATATTGCAGCTTCTAATCGAATTTTAAAAATAAAAAAAATGGAAAGGCAGTGAGTAGATTGTTTGTCTATTATGGCAAATGATTTTGCATTAAATATTTTAGAAATATGTGATTATTATTTTTTAATACAAGGATAGTAGCTATCCATAATGGCACCACTTTTAAATTACATTTAGCATTTTGGTAGTTTTGATTCAGAATAAAACATACAACATTTCATGAAATCCAAGCAATGAGACTGAGAAAATATGGTCGTTGCTGAAAACAAAAAAATAAAGAATGGCAAGTCTTTTTAAAGATATTTTATTTATTCATAAATTACAAATTTTGAATAGATTTTAGTTTTAAAATTGATGTTTTAGCAACAGTTGCATTTATAAAAAATCATATTAGCAGTCATCAAAAAAATAAAATACCTATTCCAATTTTTACACTATTTCACATGTCCTCCAATATATGAAGAATATAATTTCTTTCTAACAAAATGAATTTAAAAAATATCAGTCCATATTATAATTTGTAAATACATTATGTATAAGTATGTATAGTTTCTCTTTACATACATATATATAGTCAATTATTTGCATAGATTTCCAAATAATTTATAATTTATTTATTTTTAAACATTAATTTTTTATTTTTTTTTTAATTTAGAAAATATGTTTGATAACTCACATTTCCAGTCAGTCATTATTATAAGATGCTACTGTATTTTTTTTTAATTGTTTAATAAAAATGTATATCTTGTAGAGTCTGCTAAAATGAATTAATTGGTTTCAGAATGCCATTCAATATATCGTAGGTTGTTGTACATTACATTGAAATATATACATTTGGTAATTAATTAGTTCTATATTCACAGCCTAGACCAAAATTATCATCTAAAATCATTACTTAAGTTAATGTAAACATAAAATTAATAGCTGTACATAATATATACACTTAAATACATCTATCAGTCAACACTAGAAAAATATCCGTAATAATCTCAATCTGTTGTCAAGGCAATGGTGGAAATCCAACAACAGATTAAGATTGTTATTGATATTGGTATTGTTTGAGTATTTACTGCTTTCGTGTATTTAATTATTTGCCTATCTATCCTTGGACATTATTAGCTTTATAATGTACAGTTCTATTTTAATCAGAAACAAAGTTCAACTTGTAAATAATAAAGTGTAAACAATCACAGAATTCTTGGTTTCAGAACTTTTGCTTTCTTATTAAATAACATCCAGCAATAGTTCTATCTTAGATAACAACCTCACTATGCTTTGTAATGCTTTGCAATTCAATTTTTTCCATAAATCCAATGAACCATCTTTTGCAGGAATAGAATTTGTAATAGGAATTTCAGCTAACGGTTATTCATACAATTACTTGGATTTGTCATAAACAATCCATTCACTGATACTGCCATTTGCTCTATTATATCATGTGAACTTCGCAATCTAGAAATTTAACTGTTTGTACTCTTTTTAATTTATCTTTATTTTTTAAAGTCGTATAAATATTGTGTCTATTTTCTCAGGGATATCATAACATGAACTGCTCAATCTAGAAATCCTACTGGTTGTCCTCTTTTTAATTCATTCTTTTTTTTTATTATTATTCAGATAGTTTAACCATACATATTACAATTTAAATTACTGACCATTTTACCACTTTCTCTTTTAGAAGTAAACAAACAATTTTTTATTATTATTATTATTTTCTTATTCATGATTAAAATTACTACTGAATAATATCCAGAAAGAATTTACAATAAATGAAAAACCAGTTTAAGATTTAGGAATAAATCACAAAAGAATTATAATACAATAATTAATACAAGTAAGTTCCTAAAACTGTAAACAAAAATGTTTGTACGTATGACTGCTAATCAGCTAATGACTCCTTCTGTTTCAACCAATGGCTTTTGTTAATTTAGCTATTTTTAGATTCTTGCTTGGATTTTTTCCATATTTTAATAATTAATATTAATGAGATTTTAAGTTTCGTTTTTATAGCACATATACACATCTAAGAGAATACTTTTAAACAAAAATGTGTACATTATTATTACTAGAAATAGAAGTAAGCAAATTAAAATTATTGTTAAATTTTTTTAAGGTTTTTACATTGCCACCATTATTGCTGAAATTTTATCAGTAATTCATTAATTAGATTTCACATTTCGCTTTTATGTTTCATGGCTGAAATTGTTAAAGTATTTGCAAAAGGAGAATACTTTTTTAGAAAACTGTGTATTCTATAATATTTACTGCTAAAAGTAGAAATATTTATGCAGACTAAAATTGATGATCAAAGTTTACATGGCAAAAGTGTCTGCTATTCTAGTATTCATTAGTATGTCTTTTACATTTGTTGTATAAATTTCAATTTAGTACTTATTACATCAAAAATTTCTAAAATAAATAACTAGTCGAACAAACTACTAGTTATTATTTTAGAAATTTTTGATGAAATAAGCCTCACTGTATGGTTACATAAAAGTCAATACACAGTTGTATTATACTATAATTCCATCTAAAAGTTAATATTATTTCTATGGAATTGTGGACTTTTTATCATGAATTCATTCATGTGACTATTTTTTTTTTTTTACCCAATCGATCATTGTTAATGAAGATTAGCTGTATATAATTTTTTATCACATGTTATTGTACATTATCTTCCTTTCTCTCTCTTATTATTTGTAAGATTCACATTAGTGGTTACGATGATTTAGTTTATCATTGATTCTTAGCAAATAAAATAAATAATATGTACATGTATGCATTAATCATAATAGATATAACCAGTTCGCTTGTCAGTGGATCAATTTAACCAGCAAGAATCGTCTAATCCAAGGGTGGGCAATTGTTTTGGGTGGAGGGCCACATCGGGGAGTCACTTTGTGGAAGCGAAGGGTAGCGGAGGGCTGCACCTTTTTTCATGACACAATAAACACATTGCTTTATTCCCTGTATTACCAAAGAAATATGTGTTTGTCTATTCTTCATTAAACACATGACATTCATCACTGATTTTACATTTTTTCGCAGGGTTCATGGTTTCACTAAAGTTGGAAATGTATATATTTGCTAATGCGAAGACAAAATTGAAGTTAACCATATCAACTGGAAAAGCACTGCACATCGTATTTACATTGTGCATGTATATTAACGTGGCCATCCTAGTGGAAAATACAAGACGAATCTTCAGTTGCACATGGAAAGGAAATCTCAGTTCAAGGCTATTTTTCTGATTGTCTTGGCGGGTCACATAAAAACTCTTAGCGGGCCGCATGTGGACCTTGTGCTGCTATTTGCCCACCCCTGGTCTAATCTTATGAACATGGATATTATTCCACAAATGAACTTTTTTTGTTGATTGATTTTTTTAAAATTAACTTTTAATCATACTTAAGTAAATAAAAATAAATTGATTTTATTGTAACTTGCATTTGTTTAATCTACGAAAGTTTACATGGATGTAAATATATTTGATTACTGGGATGAATGACTGTAGTTTCCTAGCATATTGTTGGTGGTATCTTCAGTGATAAGAAAGAAAGCCTCCAATCATAATCACTATTACACTAGCAGCTAATCTTATTTATTTTTGTTATAAATGCTTAAATTGAATAAAAAAATGTAAAACAGTAAAGAAGGCAGACCCAAATTTCCGGTTTCTCACTAAAAAAAGACCTGTGAAAAATGCTTTATCACTGTAAATTATTAAGAAATACATTACACTTTGGAAAATATTTTTTTAAAAAATCATAATTTTTTTTTTTTCAATGTGGTTTTAAAATCTTCCAGATAATAATATTCTTCTGCCTCCCAAAAAACTGCTGATAATTTTAGGTATTTGTTTTTCTTATATATATAAAAAAAAAAACTTATCAGATGTGATTGTTTAATGAAGAGAACATTAATATGACTATCTTTATTTACTTTTTATTTATCAATTTAGTGATATTAATGAATTTGTTGGGATTTTTTATTATTTCTGTTTGATTCTATTTAGTTTATTTTGCCTTTTTTAATTTTTATTATATGTTTGCTCATATTTGATTCTTTTATATTTTGTAGAGAAATCAGAAAAAAGAAAGGCTGAATAATATTCTTCTCAAGCTTTTGGCGAACATTCCAGGAAAACAAGCTGTGGATATTACTTATCTTTTGGAAGAGGGTAGTGGCAAGCGTATGCGGAAACGTACTAATCTGGCTTTTTGAGTAAGCTCCAGCGTGATTATTAAAAAAACAACAACAGTAACACAACTAAGTTCCGCAATTACTATTCAATTAGTTACCAACCAGAATGCCCTCTGAGTGACGGATTGGTTTCAGAATAGTTTATCTTTTTGTGTAAGTCATAATTCATTCCTACATCGATGCCAGTGATGAAAGAAAAAGGTTATGCCTGAATTCTATAAATAAAACTGTTGAACTGAGGTGGACAGTCAGAGACAGTCAAAAAAATATAAATAAAAATATACCACTGTGTAAATGTATATAAATATATATATATATATTTGTTTTAGATTGTTAATTGTATATGTGGCAGCTACTAGAAGACACCGCATCATATTCGTAGCTTCTGGTGTAATGTACGATGAGATTGATGGGAAGAGAGGGGAGTTCGTGTGAATGATTTAAAATGTGTATCTCCTGCAAGAGATCACTATAAAATTTTACCATTATGCCAACAGTGATCTTTGACTCCAAGGGACAAAATAAAATAGCGTAATGGAATATATATATATCTCCTCTCCCATTGAAATTTTTGTGCCACCACAGTTTCTAATCCTGTAAATATTGAAGTAAATTTTTTTTATTTTTTATTCATTTTTTAATAAAAAAAAAAATGTAAGTTATTGGTATTTAAAAAAAAAAAAATCACACACAATCTAAATCATATGAGGCCCCTTACGTAGCAAATAAAATTTTATTAGCCTTATTGTAAAGTTAGAGGGCTTTTCTAATTTCCTTTACAAACAAAAAAAAAATGAAAATAATCCCTAATCAATGTCTGTGTGCTTGTAGCATCTATGCAAATTTTGTGTAGCCATTTACTTTCTCATTTATGTAGAAGATAGAGTTTCCGCTTCATGTAAAACATGCACATTTAGAAATCTGATTGCTTTGTACATAAACACTAGAAAACATTGTGGCCGAGTTTATTTAGAGCAATTAGTATTTGATACTAATGATTTTAAGGGAAATATTAAAGAGGAAGTTGAAATTAAAAAAAAGCGAGTATAAGATACTCATTTATTACACTCGAGGAAAAAAAATGTACATACCGATAGAAAATAGTATCACATAAAGTCCTTTTAATATTATTTTGGATGAAATTATTTTTTATGCTCCCACACCTCTTCGTGTTAACTCCGCTTAAATTCTGTGATTTTTTTCTTCCCACAGTACAAGTGCTGCCCCCTTCTCTCAGCTACAATTTATTAAGCAATAATTTATTGTCTTAAAAAATAATAATAAAGTTTAAAAAAAATATATAAAAAATAAATAAATAAAAAAACAACAAATATGTGGGACATGTTATACTTTATTCTCCGGGGGTCTTGAATGAAAAATAAGTTTGTTTGGGTTTTTTTTTTGTTTTGTTTGTTTTTTGATTTTAAAAAAAAATCCCTTTTTATTATTTTAGATGTAGATCTGACTGTTTCTTTATACCCAGATCATTACTGCTGTATATTAAGAAGCTTTCCACATCCTTCATCCCATAACTTCCCTAATACTTTTGAAAAAGTGTCTCTCCTAGATATCATTACAAATCATTTCATCGACTCTACATGTATCCGCCCACATGCACAGCTCTGTACAAAGTGTAAAAAAAAAAAAAAACATTTAAAAGAATTATATATATATATAAAAAAAATTATAAAAATAATCAATTGAAAATTGTATTTATGTTTAGTTTGTTGTTGTTAATGTAACCGAGCTGTGCAGGAGGGCTTTGCTTTCTTCTATTCAAGACACCGAAGACTTTAATGTCTTCATCCGTGATTTAAAAGAAAATAAAGTAGTCTTCTGAAAAAAATTTAAATTTAGTGTTGTTGTTTTCTATTGATCTATATATATACTGGACACTTGTGAATTTTTTTATCTCAGATGGATAGGGTTGTTTTTAATGCTTTTTTAGGGCCAAGATATTATTAAGTTGCTGTGCCCTAAATCAGAATAAAATTCATAAGATCTTCAAAACTTTTTGGAAAATATTACTTTTGGTGGCCCATTGTATTTGCAGGGGCCTAAGGTACATAAGTATGAAACTAGAGATTATGTATTTATCCTGAGTAATCTTTAATTATATTAAATTGTCATTTCTATCACATTGATAACATTTGAGATAAAATTCCAAGTAGTCTTTTATTTTTATAATAAAAAATCTAATTATTATTGTAAAAATGTAGGACTCGAAATAAATAAATAAAACGGATCAGAATTGTATGTAGTTCATAGAAAATTGCAAATAAATGCTATTCTGATTTGTTTAAGAATGTAAAAATATTATGATTTGGTGTTGATTGTTAGTGAAGTATTCTATTTCGAGCCCATACTCATTTTTTACATTTTATTGAATCCAAAAGTGAACTCGTTTTTTATTTAATAAAAGCATCAAATTATACTATTATATACTGTTTGTCTGAAGATTTATGATGGTAGCACTTTACTTATAGTTACTATGTTCGACTATTTCTATCATCTAATTGAATTATTAAATGTTTTAGAAAAATTCAAGCTTTATTTATACTGTTGGTAGTAATATTCAGTTTAGTATTGAACATATTTTAACTGATTTTATTCTTTTCTTTTTCAAGTGTTGCTGGCTTAACTAATGGCAATCTAGCATAGGAATTGAACTGGTAGTATTTAGATTTGTGAATATTGAATTTAAGAAAATGTTCTAACCAATGAGGCTTTTCTGTCAAAGGCAACAATTAATAGAAATTTTATATATTTATCTGTTACAGTTCTGATTTCTCCATTTTTTTTAAGGATATGGTGACTGAATGTGATAATCCGTAATGTTTGGAGGCCACTCTTTAACTTTGATCTCAAAAAGTAGAAAATTCAAAAGAATCATAGTAGGAAATTATATAAGATTTATACTTATTAAACAGGCAAAATTCTCCATACAGTAGTGCCACCTTGTGCCAATCAGAGTAATCAATGGATGCCAGAAGGCTTGTGCATAAAATCCCCATCTAGTGCCTACTCTTCCAATATCTCCAGACTAGTTTCTGGCTTGTGGCCTTCGTCAGTGAGGAACCTTGGATCTACTGTATGGAGAGTTTTGCCTGTTTAATAACAGTTATGTGCTAGCATAAGAGGTGGTGATCATGTGATGTAAGATTTATACTTACTGAATAAATGGCCTAATTAATGAGAGTATCATTTGAAATTTAGTATTCATGACTCTGAAAGTTACTATTTCAATTTACATTTTAGATGGTGAAGAGCAGCAGCATCTGAAGAACAGAGCAGAATAATACAACCTGAAATGTTCCACACGTGTTATTACTAGTGTTTGAATTTTTTTTAAATATTTAACAATTCAACTAGGTGAGAAAAATAATCCAATATGTAATTAAGTATTTAATACTGTTTTAATAATACAACTATCATATGATAAATATTTAAATTAATGGGTTTTCCACTTCTATTTTAAAAATATATATATTGGAAAAATTTTGCTTTTTATAAAATCTTATTTTTAAGAAAAAATCAAATAGAAGATTGATCACAATCTCATTACAAAAGGAATCATTTACTAGAAAATATTATATATATAAACATTGATATAATGCAAAAGTTTTGTTAAATTAACTTACAAGTAAAATGTTATACGTTACTTTATATATTTAACATCATTTCAGTTTAGTTTTTATACTATTCATAAAGATTTTAGCAAAATTTTTGTCAGCATAAAATTTATAGTTTTCTGGGTGGTAGTGTTTATTAACTTCACATGTTTATTATATTACACAATTTATTTAGTTTATTGATAAAAAATATTAACTTAAAAATGAAGTTAAAAAAGAGAAGTTATAAATAAATATCATTAACTTACGAGAGAGCGCAAGTCTCTCAGCGCTTGTGATTATTAATAGAGACTTGCACTCTCTCGTAAGTTAATTTCAAATCATCTGCGCTTTGAAAATAAATATTATTTAAATAAATATAATAAAAATATCAAAAAAACGAAAAAGAATACATTAATAGCAAGGGTTTTCACTATATGATTTGCATTCTGTATGCAGTTCACGCCAGTATTTTGTTTGGATTTTTGGTCCTCTAAAATTGATGGAGAAAAAAATTATCTAGTAATATAATAAGAATACCAAACTCTCCATACAGGATTGCCACCAAGTGCAAGCCTTTGTTATCACTAGATGCAGGAAGATTTGTACATAAAATCCCTATTTAGTGCCTACTCATCCAACATCCCCAGACTAGTTTCTAGCTTGTGGCTTTCATCAGTGAGATCTTAGGGCCTAATGCAGCCATCTTTTACCTATTTAACTATAAAGCTTGGAGCCCAAGATGAAAACAACATAATGTTTCCAATCCAATCTCATTTGCTAGTTGTATAGTCATATAGATCTGAACTCAGTTCAGCATCTATACATTTTGGTGTCAGGTTTTTTCAAAAACCAGTCACCATTATCCTATGGGCAAGTTAAGTATCAAAACATCACATGATCACCATTTCGAATGCTTACACATGCTGTTAATAAGAGTAACAAACTCTCCGTAAATTATTGCCACCAAGTGCAAGCCTTTATAATCAATGGATGCAGGAAGGTTTGTGCATAAAATCTGTCTAATGCCTATTCATCCACTCTAACTTATGACTTTCATCAGCAAAAAGCCTTGGATTTGAGAGTACTGCACTTAGATCTTAGGACCTAATGCAACCCTCCAGCAGCCACCTTTTATCTAATTGATTAACTAGAAAATTAGGAGCCCAAGTTTGGGTTGGAAACATTATCATGTTTTCATCTTGGGCTCCTAGCTTTATAGTTAACCAAATAGGTAAAAGGTGGCTGTTGGAGGGTTGCATTAGATCCTAAGATCAAAGTACAGTGCTCTCAAATCCAAAGTTCCTCGCTGATGAAAGCCACAAGCTAGAGTGGATGAGTAGGGATTATATGCATAAACCTTCTTACATCCATTGATTCCGAAGGCTTGCACGTGATGGTAATACTGTATGGAGAGTTTGTTACTCTTATTAACAATATGTGTAAACATATGAAATGGGGATCATGTGATGTTTTGATGATTATCTAATAATACTGAATAAAATGTAATTATTGTACACTGAATAACGTAATTATTGTACCTTTTTAAAAAAAATCATTAATTAAACTTAACTTTTTCAGATAAATAATGTTTTAGAGAGTACAGCATCTTCAATCCATAGCTAAGGAATATCCGACACACATAAATTATTTAGTAATAACATCAAACAATCTATGACCTATTAAATAAGTTAAATAATTTTGTTATAAACTATAGTTTAATAAACAAATTTTGATCTTTTATGCTTATAATTGTCTACTAAAGAGAGATGCTTAATATTTGATGGATTGTGATTCAACGAGATCCAAATATTAATTTAATAACAAGTGGTAATTGTTAAAATATTAGCCTTCCTAACAAATTAAAAGAAAAAAATTTCACTTGTTATTCTTGTAGTAGAAAATGTATTTTTAGAAAAATCTTTTTTCTTTCTGCCTTGTAAGTGAACTTTTTTAAGGATAATTGATTTATCAATATGTAGTTTTGTCAATTATGAATACATTTTGAAAATGTAAAATTGATCTCGAAGAGGTTAAAATAAGATCAGTGATATATTTATTATGCCTAAACAAATAATTTAAAAGAATTAAATTTTATAATTTAAGGAATAACATTGTGTATTTCACACTATCATTGAAAGAAATGTCCCATTAAATCAAATTGCAAACTCCAAACAAAATGGCTATCAACCAAAAAAATTATGTTCAGTGTCATGAAAAATGCCTTTACTTCTAAGATGATGTGTTAGTCAATTGAAAACCATTTTCTGATACACACATTTGATTAAGGATTATGCAGTTAGACAATATTTCATTTTCTGTTTTTTTCCTGATTGTTCCGGGAGTTCATAAGTCGGTTGCCAGAAGTGACAGAGCTGAGTTCCGATCACAGATTTTGAGTTTTCTCTACAACAGCACTAAATTACTTGGGGCAAACAACTAGTTAATGTAGTCTTGAAAATTCAGATTTATGATTCTGCCTGTTTGAGTCCCAAAAAATATCAATAGACATTTTCTAGTATTATTTTATAAAAATAGTCATATGGCCTATTTGGTTGGATGATACACCAAAATATAAAAAAATGAATATGAAAGCTTCACTCAACTAACCAAACAGATTTTTTTTTTTTTTTAATTTAATACTCTGGTGATCGGTTTGTCAATTTTTAGATTTTGATCTTACCACTTAAAAATATAATGTTCTTTTCACATTAAAACCAATCAAAACATTCTCCTTTTTTCTTTACCAAAACTTTATTTTTTCCATCATCATATACATACATTTACTTATCACTTTACTATTATCCTCAACTGCACACAGCTTTATAGTTGTTAAGTTTTACACTAAGAATTTTAGTTTTGGCATTTGATGAATCATTCACTGGTGTAACTTCAATATGTTAAGATTTTATCTGTAAGATATTTCTTTAAAAAATGATATAATAAAAGAAAATTTTTAATTAACGATTTCATTGTATCTCGAAGTACTAAGCACTTTGAAGTAATAACTCAAGTTTTGTAGTTGTCTCCAAATATGGTAATCCACCACTTATATTTTATACATATTGTAAAATATCTTTCAATGTTCCCTTTTTTTGCAAGTGAAACTTTCATGTCATGTAATAATTTTGCATTCATCATTGTGAAGAAAAACTTTTTATTCTGTATTAAAATTTTATACCTTATTTTTCTTTGTAATTGATTCCAACATTAAACTTCTTTTCTAAAATATGATAAAATATTAACATTTCATAATAAATTAATTAAATTTGGGCACCTATCAACAAAACCAGTTATCCGCTTCGCAACTAACCGAATTTATTCAATGCTTTCTGTTGGGTCTTTGAACTGTGCAGAGAATGTCTTCAAGCCATTGAATTAGTAATAAATATATGCATTTCAAAAGTAGATGTGTTTGTCAACCAATCTATTCATCAGCAAGGGCCAGACCACAGACTGCTGCTTTAATAGTGAAAACTTTTTCACCTGTAGTAGCTATATACATGCATAAAAAATATTTTTTTATATATATAGCTATCTAATTTAGTGTAATGTAACATCTGTTACCATTACTTTTTTTTTCCAAGTTATTCAATTTTATTTGATTTTAGGAATTAAATTGAGTTTCTTTTAAAAACCTGTAGATTTATAGTACATTAGTATTATTTCCCAAAGTAAAGTATTATAGTTGAACAATAGTAACATATTGGCAATATATTTTTATCCCCAAAAATAAAATATGGAACAATTTTTGAAGAAAAGTAAACAAAATAATTATCATTGCATGAAATAGTCATTAAAAGTGTGGTTTTTTTAAAGATGTCATTGAAATATTCAAAATTTTGATTCACATACTGATGGGCTATAACCAAAAAAGACTCGTATAAAATTTTGTTCTTGAAGATTAACTTGTACTTGAAAGAAATACTTTTTCATGTTTTTATATATTTTTATATTAAAAATAATTCAATAAAAAATTATTTAATAAGACAACTTTTATAATAATATTATGTTTAATAAACCTCACCAACCCGGATTTTGCCCCTATATTGGGGCCTTATCAAGATGTAAATACACTTAAAGTTATATTATAATTCTTTCTATTTTATAGCAACTCCATCTGCAGGCTTCATTTTACATTACAATATTAAAGATAAAATAAATATTCTATTTCCTATTCATTACATACATAATATTTACTTATAAATTATAATCATGTATTTATATTATATAATCATATATATATATAGGGACGAAATCCGGGTTGGTGAGGTTTATTAAACATAATATTATTATAAAAGTTGTCTTATTAAATAATTTTTTATTGAATTATTTTTAATATATTACATTGCAAAGACAACATTATGAACAAGTTTTGATTTGAAATTTGATCATTTTTTGTTATATATTTTTAATAAAAATTTTAGAGAAAAGTTTAATAGATTTATTTATTCATTTATTTTCTTACTTCAAGAAACTGATTAGAGATTTTCAAGATTTTTAAAAATGTATATTACTGCATCCATTTCTCATGCTTATAACCTGAGGCTCAACTCAGAAATGGAGTTGGAAAACTTTTTCAACTATTTATATAATGTTTGTTGGTAAATAGGTATTTTTATCTGGGTTGTAAAGACTAATTTGGTCATATGAATTGACCGTAAAAATAGAGAGCCACTAACATAAAGTAATTGTTACTGAGGCAAGTGTCATTACACCTTCAGATATGAACAGCATTGTATTTGTAATAAAAAAAATCCCTGACCAATAAATCCAAACAATATGGTTTGTCCTATCTATATTTTTGAACATATGTGCTACCTAAATGACTTGCAACAAGATGCATTAATGTTTTTCAAAAATTGAAAGCGCATTTAGAAATTTGCAACTTTAAAATTGTAAAAATTCCAATGTTTTATTATGCATTTTTGACAATTCTATCACTTTTCAAATTATTACTGTGAACATGAATAAACTACTATGCATCAAATAACTCCGAGACTTTCCTGCTTTTTACCACTCAATTTAAATCTAAAATACCATGGTCTTCTCAATTACCTGATAGTGAGCTTTTTTATTTTTTTTTTCCATATGTCATAGCATCTGCCGGGACGCGAACCCACACCCATCTGCAACCAACTACTTGCTTGCATGGCGGCTGCGATACCTCTCGGCTAACAACGCAAGACTAGCTTTTTTATTTTTTATAAATATTTTCAATTGTGGTGGACAAAAGGACATTATGCCTCTTATTTCCAGGAGACTATAAAGTCTTCCGCCTAGGCAACAGTTTCCGACCGAAAATACAAAGTGCTAAGAATCTTCTGATTGTAGACCTAAGCTACCATTCAATGACAGTCTTTTATTTAGGTATGAAGAAAGATTGCATGAATTAGAAGTATCTAATATTAAATGGGATATTGTTGAACTTATGGAAAAGTGAAGAGATAATTGATTTAAAAATGGATATGTACTTAGCTACAAAGGTGCAGATAAAAGACAATATTGCAGAGATTGATGATATATCAGATAGAGTAGCAAGTTTAGTTATTCAATTTAATGGAAGATATTAAATGCAGATAATTCAGGAATACGCCCCATCGTGATAAAATAGAGGATTTTTATATGGATATGCAAAATCAATACTTTCATAGAAGACTAATGCCAGAATTGGTAAATAATTGAAAGTACTATAAGTAAATTTGGATATGTTAATAGAAGTGAGAGAGGTAAATGAATATGGAGCATCCAAATTTGTACAGCCTAATTGAATTATATTTTAACTAAGATTTCAAGATTGTAATGTTCTTAATAGATTCAATTTAAGAATTAATTATAGATTAGTGAGAGGTGAGATATATATTAATGCAAAACTGGAGATGAAAATGTTAAGAAAGACAATTTTAATAGTTGATATTCTAATCTTTAAAACTATCCAATGAATTTAAATTAGAACTTGCAAATCGTTTTGAAATATTAACAGATATTGAAGATAGTTGAAATTCACCAGTAAATTTTCAACTACAAGTCAATATATGAAATAAATAAAGAATGAAAAATTTTAAAAGTGATTCTTTAAAAAGAATTAAATATCTAAAGTTTTGTAACATAATATGAATAAAGAAGTAATGATATAAGAAAATATAATTGTGAATTGGCAAAAGTAAAAGAGAAAAGTGTAAAACAACATTTGGTATTGGAAGAAAATTTGTTTTGACCCTAAAAAGAAAAAAATTGAACTATTACCAAGAAGAGAGATGACAAATCTGAATTGCCTAGTATTCTTAATGAAATGAGATGTGCAATTAAAGAAAAGCTCCATAAATGATGGGATTATTGATATCTTAAACGGGTGAAGTAGAAAATTGTTTGCAAAATTATATACCTAATGTCTTGATAATAGAGATCTACCAGATAATTATAAGAATACAGTAGTAATATTGGTATTTAAGGAAGGTAATAAAGAAGATAATAGAAATTACAGATCTATTGATCTATCAGCTCTACAAAATCCTTGAATTTTAACCAATCAAAAGAACAAGCTGAATTTAAAATTGGTTTTAGAAAACCTGAATCACATCCAAGTAGTGAGAATCAATGAATGTGCATTGCCATATGCTTTGGGTTTGTAGATTACGATGACGTACGTATTCCATTCTGTAAACATTTTTACATTGATTCATCAAGAGGTAAGCCTAGGATATTGTTACATTCTGATGAATATTAAAATGCAACTGCTGTGATTAGATTACATAATAGTATTGAGAAGATTAACATTGAAAAGTGTGTGACAGGATTATTGTATATCTACAACTTTTTGCAAATGATTCGATTGTTTTTTCCAAATAATGTTCCAGAGCTTCAAGAAATATTGCAATAGTTATCAGATGAAAATAGGATTAAAAATTAATCTTCAGGCAAATTATGTTTAATGGAATTTCTCAGAAGAAAGTAAAGATTGATAATCACGAATTAAGAGAAGTTAATTACAAATATCTTGATCAAATTATTAATACAAATGGAAAACATTATGAAATTAATCCTAGAATAAAACTCAATTGGAGTGCTTTTAATAGGAAAATGATAATAGGTAGATAGTTGAAGTTTTAAATAAAATCCCAAACATTGTAAAAGACCTTGAAAGAGACCATGAGATGGATGGATGAAATAAGGAAGTTTGCTGATGTATTTGTGGAGAAGGAAGGCTAGGGATCGAAGAAAATATTAAACTTTGAGACTATCCTGCAATAGATTGATAATGTTAAAAGTGATGGTGATGATTTTTAGTAAACTGCATTTATAAATAAGCACATCCACACTAATGATATAGTATAAAATCTTTGGATTATTGTGTCAATAGAACCTTTACATAATGTTGGGATACTACAACAAATATAAATCTCATCCATCAACATCAAGCTTAGGAGTGTGATAAACTTTGAGAAAGCTGTTAAAAAATAAAATTAATAATGTGGAAGTTATTCACTTTTTATTCTAATAGAAAAATTGAATTCACTTGATCGTCGTATCAATCCACTGCAGAATATTGATATGGTTTGTTTCATTTATAAACTTGTAGTGCCTGGTTTAAAAGGCCTTTGGGTTAAAATGTATACATTATTTCCTACTGACTTT
This sequence comes from Epiperipatus broadwayi, assembly GCA_028023455.1. Classification (NCBI taxonomy): domain Eukaryota; kingdom Metazoa; phylum Onychophora; class Udeonychophora; order Euonychophora; family Peripatidae; genus Epiperipatus; species Epiperipatus broadwayi. The sequence goes on along the minus strand of JAQFVV010000105.1, from coordinate 713,676 downwards.
TAGCCATAACCTATTTTAGCTAGCTAGTTACCTGCAGATCCTGGATTTGTGGGTGGGTGGGTTGATTTTAATAAGAGAAACACCTTGAGAAAGGAAAGCATCCAATAAGTAAGTGTTCTTTACATTTAATATTATGAAGTGATATACAAAATTCAAATATGTTAAGGTTTTTAATCCAAGCTACATATTGTCCATTATATAGATTTAAAACTAATCTGGAATACATAATATTTTAGCTTCATCAAAAAAAATAATCAAATGCCGGTAACATTTACATTATAGTTACTATATTCTAAATTCAGATATTGTAAAATCTCAAAAAAATTTTTATAAGAAAAATTAGCATAAATTTCAACATTAAGATAATTATTTTTATTTTACTCCAGAGTTTGATTATTCAATGGACATTAAATGGTAATTTCTGGCAAATTTTCAGACTAATTTTTAGCTACTGGCCTTTTTCAGTGAAGATTATATTATATGGTTTTGGAATAAATTATTGCTCTTAGTGCAGAGACATGTATTTGATGTTTTGTTTGATACATTTTAAAAGGTTTTATTAACTTTTTATATATTTTTATTTATGCTTTTTTTGTTGTTAATATGACAATATTTATAGTAAAATTTAAAAAATCTACTTATATTATTTTGAGATAAAGCATCCAAATTGACTTCAAATCAAACTTTTAATATATTTCTGATTTTATTTATCATTAAAAGAAATTTTTTAATATATTGTTACTTGTTACATTTTAGAAGTACTCAATATTGTAACCATAATGGTAACTTACCTTTATAGCTTATCAGAACATTTAAACACTAAATTACTATTGTTTTCAAAATAATTTTGTTTTTATCTTTTATGAATATTAATTTACAAAAACATTCAAAAATGGAATAAAATAAGATATTTCATATATTTATGTGAATGATAACTATAAAGTTAAATGTTTATTATATCAAGAGAATAGTACACCTGGGTCTTGTTTTACGCGATAGATAGGTTCCTCAGAAAACGTGCAAAAAAATAGACGTAACTTACATTGAAAAAAAGGGGGTGCGGTCTGTGATTTTTCAAAATTCGCGTAAAAGCAAAGCACCAACGTAAAAGTATTTTAAAATTCACGCAAAAAAAAATGAAATAAAATATGACTAATAAAAAATTTCAAATTTGAAAAAAATCGATACAAGACAAACTTTTTAACTATAATATTTAATTTTATTCAAAATAATATATTTTTATGCATAATTTACAGTACAGTAATTTATATTTTTTTATACACGTTTTAATTATTATGATTTTCTGGTGACAACGTAATTAGTAATTAATCTTTGAGACGATGATTTAGCTCTCGTTGGAATTTAAGAGCACGTTAATGTTTAGTGTCATTAATAAGAAAATAATAATTGATTACGTTCTTTTTTAAAAAGCAAAAACAGAATGTGATTTAAAATGCAAATTAACACGCACAATGTTTGAACAAATTTACGTTATAATCTTGTAAAATTTAATATGTGTATACATAAAATGTGGAAATCATGATTTTAATTTCATTATTGCATAAAATCTTACTATTATAAAGCACTGAAAATATTGAAATTACTAAGATGAAAGTCGAATTCCAATAATGTGCTATTACTTTCAATATAACGTAAGTACGCGAAATTTATTATTTAAAGTAATAGCGCATTATCGGAAATTGACTTCCGGTGAAACACGAATCGCGTAACTTTAAAATCGTGTTAAATAAGTCCGCGTAAAAAGAGACCCAGATGTACATACTTTTTTAAGGATGCAAACAGATTGACAGAAATTGAGTTAATAAGTAATTTCTCACCCCCCATTTAATAGCATCTCATAAATCCCTATATGTAAAATAGGTATATGGGGTGTTACATTTATAGTTAGTGTAAATGAGTAAAGAAAAAGATACTGTATGTCTGTAAAATCAAATAGATTATTTTTAAGTAAATACGTAATTGAATGACTTTGTTGCTCGGGAGTTTGTAAGTCCAAGCACTAGAAGAATTGCATGCAATCCATAGACCTTTTATTGTAAAATCAAGATAGTAATCCTGAAATTATAAATTGGTCATAAGGATTGAAGCTGATACAAAAGACTTAATAATTATTCATATGAATGTATTAAATTTTATTTCACTTCTTATTTGCATTGCTTAATTATATATAATATAATACTCCTTAAATTACATTGTACAATGCAGTTTTCATAAGATTTATTTTATTTCCTTCCTTACAGTTTCAACTGTCCAGCAGTCATCATCAGAGCTACAACATTTAAACATATACAATTAATATAAAATTAATATCTATTCATACATGTATCAACATATATATATATAAACAACATTCCAAATACTCCAACTATTTAAGACAATAGTTGGAGTATTTGGAATGTTGTTTTTATATGTATGTATATATATGTTGATATATGTATGAATAGATATTAATTGTATATGTTTAAATGTAGCTATGATGATGACTGCTAGACAGTTGAAACTGTAAGGAAGGAAATAAAATAAATCTTATGTTATCTGTATTGTACAGTGTAATTTAAGGAGTATATGGTGTATTATATCATATGAATGTAATAAGTAATGAATGAATTTGTGTATGAAAAAAATTGTAATGGATGCAGAAATAGTAATCCTGAGCCATTGGAATATTTCATTGTCAAAGATTCAAGATTATAGATCTATATTAAGAAATGAAAGATCTACGATTGTTAGGTTTTAATATAAGCATACATGATTTTTAAATAAGGAATTTTAGATGGTAGAAATAGACTTTAATCATAAATTTAGAATTACTTTAGCAAAGGCATTAAAAATGCATGGTACATTTTGGGGCTGATATTAATTAAAATCCTAATCTAGGTGTAGAAAAGATGAAAATATAAAAGTGTACAGAAAATATGTAATGTGAAAAGTAATTGAGCTAAAAAATTTATGGATTTAACTAGGAGTACATATATATAGGGGAAGATATAGTGAATAATATGTAGCAGTTTGAGCTAGAAAAATATGATTAGTAAAGAATGTTACAAGTTAAAAGGTGGTAAGTAAGTAGGATCAGGAATGTTGAGTTGTTTATAAAGAATGCAATTGAGATGGGTAAGTAGGCTCTTATCTTTACTAACCACAAAAGAAAATAAATAAAATAATGTAATAAAGAATGAGATAAAAGTTATGAGGTCTTTTTTTTTACTTTAGATTATGGCCAGTAAATGACATTTTTGTTTAACAAAATTTATTCCAGAATTGGATTAATGAAATAAAGTATGAGAATATTGGTCATAGATTAGTCATTCAGACATTGGAGAGCAGTCATTATAGAATACATATTAGAGAATATGTATTATTATTAAAATATGGAAAAGATATATATTTTATTGATTTTTATATTTACTTTGCTGTATTTGCAATTGTCTATAATTCAAAAAATGTTTTCAACATTAAAGTCTTACAGAAGAAATATACAGGAAACCAGATAATTAGACTATTCTTAACATATACTATTTGATGTAAATATATTACATACTAGGTAGAGCCTCAACTCTAAAATTATAGATGTTAATTGATAAACATTTCAAAACAAAATGCTGAACAGAAATTTTATACAAAAACAATACAAATTAATGGAACTAGAACATTTTAAAATGTAAGGCATAATTTTAAATGAATGCTGTATTTTTCTGACAAATGTGTTTGTTTTAAAAGTGAGTTTATGCTAGCAGTGGAGACTGAAATTTATGAAAATATATGCTGTCTTTTTTTATCCAAATAATAGTTAAAACAAATTTGAATAGAAATTGTCAATATTAATTCATATTGTAAATTGCAATAAATAGGAAATTGTTTTTAATCAAAATCTTCCTTATGTGTTTGATGGCTAATTAATATATTGATGTTATATATAGTATTGCTAGACTTTTTCATTAAATGCTTTTATTTAACTTATATTCTCTCTATGTTTTTATAGATATAATTTAAATAAGACGAGAGGGTGGTATAGAGATTTGTGTGTTTGTTTCATAGATATAGTTTTAAGTAAGATGGTGAGAGAGTAGTATAGAGATTTTGGGGGCTTCAGTTGAAAACTTGATTTATTAGACACATAATGTACATATACTAAATATAATATATACATAAGTCTTGCATATAAACTTATTGCAGAAATGTAATTTACACATAAACTAGAAGTGTCAAATTGATTTGAAGTACTTTCTGCAATCTTTTGAATGAATAAAACTTTTAATTGATTTGACCCCTAGAGTTTAATTTTACAATAAGTAATAAATATGTCCTTTAAAATTGAATTTGTGTAGAAATTGCTTAACGAAAAGAGAATTGCAAAATATCTGAAAAAAATATTTTATAATAAATGCTTTTATTTGTCGTCCACTAAAAACCAAAAAAAAATAGTTTTATTCAACAGCAATTGGGGTTTTTAGATTAACCTTGAAAGAAGAGGGGGGGACACAAAAGATTGTTAATTAATTTCTGAATTCCCCATGCTTTTATTTCAAGCTCGATCTAAAAACCTCTTGTGATTGTAGAAACTTTTTGGCCATGTTTTAGTGCACGATTAAATGAATACTAAATCATTGGTTTGATGAGAATTGGATGTCTTAAGAAATATTGATATCGGCTTCAATAAAATATTAAATAGTAATGAAGTTAGTAAAAAGTTTTGAATTATATCGAGTGTTAATCGAAGAATTTAGATTGCAGTAGTAAGAGATTGAGAATCTACTATTGGGCAGAAAGTAAGAGGTGATAGGTGCTTTATAGTTCTGGTAGTAGAAATTGAATTGTCAAAGAATTGCATTGGTTAAATAAGGATATTTTATTTTGTTGTCTATTGGAATGCATATGAAAATATTGAGGCTTAAAAATTGAGAAAATGGAAATATAAATATCATTGTTAGAGTAAGTGAAAAAAATTATGAAATAAAGGAAATTGGATATGTCTTTAGAGTTTGATGAATTATCAAGGATATGTTGGAAAAAAGTTTGATATACTATCAGGTCCATACCGAATACTTAGTGTTTTCCTGAAGGTTTGTGATACTGGTATTTTAGTTATATTTATATATTATATTATTAAGTATTGAATGTCTTTAGAAAAATTAACTTTATTTAAATTTTTCAATTATATTCAACTATTAGTAATAGCAACAGGCTAGTATATGCTCCATTGAAAAGCGATTGCAAGAGCACGAACTGATAATTAGAAGAGAGAAAACGTGTTTAAAATAGCTAACTATATATATACCAATGAATATATTTCAATTGGGAAAATATAAAAATATCGGATAGAGAGGGAAAGGTACAAAAAAAATTCAATGAAGCTGCTCGCATAATTAGTGAATAACCCATAAGTCAATCTAGTGAGACTACACAATGTATGGAAACCACTAATCAACTTTGCTCTTGAGGGAAAAAGTGGAGGAATCTCAGATAAGTATATGAAATTTCTACTGACTTGCCTTTGGCAGGATGGTTGTTGGTTAGAGTGTTATCTTAAAATTTCGATATTCAAGAATCTAAGGGTCCAGGTTCTATTCTCATGCAAGTACTACTATTGGCCAGGCTGGCAACACCTGAAGAAGAGAATAATACATCTTGAAATGTACATATACTAATCTGTGTGCTATTGCTAACAGATGAATGTAATTGGAAACTAAATAAATTTTCTAAAGACATTTTAATATTTAATATTAGGTGATGGAAATAGTCAAATATATAAATATACCCAAAATACCATCATCAAAACCTTCAGAAAAACAATGTCCTGTATAATTTACATCAATATTTAAAATGAACTTTTTTTATTTACTTTAATTACAATCTTTCCTTTTAATATTTTCAAATAATTTTCAACTTAGAAGCCAATTTTAATTAAGATTTAAATAAAGCCAAACATCCAATAAACAATATTTTTTCCTTAAAATACATTATTAATTTTTGTTGATGTTGGAATAAAGATTGATTTTTGTTTTATTCTCGTGCTTTTAGTGGGACATGTGTTATGTATTTTATGCAGTTGATATTATAAATTATATTAAATTTTAATATTTTATATACATAAAAGAGCCTTTATCCCGCTGTTTGAAAATATTACTATTAAAGTTGGTACTATATCAACAATCACTCCTCAAGGAGGATGTTCATTTCAACTGAGAGAAAAAACTATTGTAGAGATGAAATATGAATCCATCCATATAGAAAACATGCTGTTTCTATTTGATATTTCATATTATGGAACGAAGATAAAAATATATTTTTAAAATTATTTTATATAATTCAGCAAATATAACAATTTTTGTTCAAATTGTCTATGGTACTTACGTACTCAAGCTTGGTAGCCATGTTTTTTTTTTAATTATACATTTTCAGAGGCATACAAGTATTTCTTTTTTTTATTATTATGTTAACCAAATGGCATTACTTGTTAAGTTTTAAAAATATTAATAAATCAATTATAAATTTGTTAAAATTAAAAAATATTAAGTCATGGTTTACAGATTTAGAAACATTTTAATTTTTTTGTCTGAACAAATGACCAATTATCGTTTTATCTTTTCAATTTTTTTTAATGTAAAATAATATAACCTCAAAATAAATCTTCAGCAATGCTAATATTTTTATAACTTAATTTTTTTTTATCTGAAAAAAATCTAATAAATGAATTTGTATTAATTTGATAAAATGGTCATGGCCAAAATAAATAATTATAATATTAATATATAAAAGACTGCCATTTGTTAAAAATTATGGTTCATTCTAACTTCCAGATTGAAAAATGAATAAAAAAATTGAGTTCTACAATTACTATACAGACTAATCTGATCAATACATCTCATTGATTCTTTGGTATTTTATCTAACTGTAGCTCTCCATTGTTTTCTATCTAGCCTTATTTTCCCAATGAAACTAACATAGTTCTTCCATCAAAACATAACATGATCAACATTTCATATGCTTATGCTGTTAATAAGAATACCAAACTCTCCATACAGTAGTGACAGCAAATGCAAACCTTTGTAAACAATATGTAGAAAGGTTTTTGCATAAAATCTAGTGCCTCATCCAACATTCAAGGCTCACTGATGAAAGCTGCAAGCTAGAATCTAGTCTGGGGGTGTTGGATGAGTAGGCACTAGATAAACATTTTATGCAAAACCTTCATGCATCCACCAATTACAAAGGCTTGCACTTGATGGCACTACTGTATAAAGTTTGGTTCTCATTAATATTGTACTTCTTTAGAATGTTAATATAAGTTTTATAGTATAAATACTTCCTATTTTCTATATACTCAATCTAACAAAGAGATGCTTTTACAATAGTAGATTCAATAGCTTCATATACAGAAAACTGAAGATCAAAATAACTGATGATTTTGTCAATGTATTTTGAGGATCTTTTAAAGCATTGTTAAATTCACTCTATTATATTGATAAAATCAACATATCAATTTCATACAATAAATGGTAGACAATTTAATTGAAGTAGAATAAACTCTTGATTCATATCATTTTCAAGAGACCAGAGAAAATAAATGAATGATACTGAAAAACAGTTGGAAAATTATTAAACAATGTAGATGAGAACATCAAATATTGTATATGTAAAATACAAATCTAAAAGAATTTTAAATTCAACTCTTGACACAATTCAAAATATACCTATTATTCACAAAATATATTATTTGAATATTAAAGTAATTAAATGTTTAAAAAATCATGAATATTAATTATAATTAATTAATAAATATTACTTTTTTAAATAAATAACCTTATCAAATTTTTTTTTTAATTTTGCAAATAAGCCATTAATCAATGGCCTGAAATCTGGATCAAGTGCTTTTACAAGAAAGACATCTCTAAATAATAATACATCATGAAATTAATCATTTAAAATTTTATACCATAGAACTATGAACTATGCTATATTTTGTTCCAAGCTTCCCTCACACTCGCTGTATATAATGTACAATAGCTCATGCTTTGTTAATAAATTGATTAGAATACAATATGAGTATTGTTTATTGAACTGCAAAGCAGTATTTTTAAACAGACATATAACATGCTTTTTATGTAATATAAATCAAGATTATGTATAATTAAAATTATGAACTGAGGAGACACATTTACATACATTTTACTGTAAATGTGTATTCATGCATTCACTGAAGTAATAAAGAAAAATTACCATATTTTTATTTTTAAAATAGTGAAATGACTGGTATGCTCTGGGAATTTTTTTTTTCCATAACTTTTCTCTCTTATGGAAACATAATAGTGATTTTTTTATTAAGAAATTATGTTCTAATTGTTTTGATGTTTTAAAATCAATATGAACTTTTAGTATTTTGTAAAACTTTGTCAAAAAATATTTTATTAGACAAAAAATACTGCATATCAAATTCAGAAAGGATAATAAATGATGAATAAAATGTATGTGGTTTTAATATAAACCAAGGAAATTTTATTAATGTATATAATTATGTACAGCACTCAGAAAAAGAAAAATGGCTGCTGAATATTGTAAAATTTGCTAATTTTAATGGGTGTTTTTGTTTGTTTATATTCTTCAGATAACATAATTGAAATCATGTAGTTAGATGAAACATAGTTTATAGCTCCACCGTATATATAAAAAAGTTACTCTAACTCAACTTGAATAACAAAAGGAGGAGTGGAGGGACAATCTTTAAATGTTTATTTTTAATATTAGCAATAACAGTAAAATAAAAATTTGATTATTTTTTATTAATAAAATAGTAATGTTTCAAATTTAAAAACTTCATACAGAAAAATAGCATAGGACTATGAGTTGTCAATAATAAATGTGAAAATATTTGAAAAACAAAGGTGCCGTGATAAAATGTATTTCCACCGATTTCTAGGGCCAAAAAAAAAGCAAATAATGGGTATGAGAAAATGCTACAAGTGTGAATGAGAATGTGAAATTCACTATATGCAGCATATTGGATTCTTAATTTAATCTCCATATCAAAGACTGCTTTATTCTTAAATACACATACAAATATTTAAAGTTATTCATATTCTCAAGTTAATAACTATCCAAGCATAAAGAGGTTGAGTAGTTTAAACCAGTGGTCTTCAACCCTTGGTCTGCGGACCAGAGCTGGGCCACAGAAGTCTTCTGCTGGTCTGTGGTAGACTAGCAAGGAAGTTTGTAATAATAAAATAATGAGTTTATACTTTTAATTAATATAAACAATTTTTATTTATTTTTTCATCTCATTTTTACCCAATTAAAAAAAACAAAATCTAATCAATTATACATAAATTAATTTGTTTTTCTAGTTATCACATGTTTATTGGGGATGGGGGAGTAGAATTAACTTTTTTATTTTTTAAAAAAAAAAGTTTTTTATTATACAAATTTCATATATATATAAATTCATCTTGCAAATTTGTCATGTAATTACACCAGCTATGATATTTCCCAACATTCAGATGAATAACATTTTATTGTTGCATGCTTTAACAATGAAATAATAAACGCAGCAATACAGGCACATTAATGAGAATGATTGTTATTGTACTGTTTTCTGTAACAGTATGACTGCGCAACTCTAGAAAGAGTGTTCAACATGTGAAAGTAAGCAACACCATTACTATACACAGTAACAAGTGTTGTTTTGGTCAGTTATTTACATTTTTAAGAAAATTTATCTATAGACTTGTGCCAGTCCGCGAAACCTTATCTTTATTTTTGTCAGTCTGTGAAACATTTTTGCTGGTCCACAGGTGTGAAAAGGTGGAAGACTACTGGTTTAAACAATAATCATTAATAAAATCTATAAGTTGTATTCGAAACATTATATAGATCATTTTATCTAGAAGTGAAGGTGGTCATTTTTGCATTTAATCAGTTTCAATTAAAAACATTTTGATGCCTGCTTTGTGAAACTGTCAATAAAATATTCTAAAAGATACATAAAAATGAATAGATGTAAAAAAAATATTTTATAATGGGTGAGCATGCATAAAGTCAATGAGAGCTACATGCCAATTTTTTATATATTTTAAAGAATCTTACCATATTTCAGTACACAAAAATAAATACATATTGTCAAACTTTATTTACATTAATTAATATGTAATACATTAAATATCAGCCTTTTACAGCTATTGTACATGCGCTTTTACGAGTGTTAAATAGTAAATGAATACTTTCACTGCCAATACAAGATATAGCATTTAAGAAAGAATAAAATGAATCCATTTTATTTTTTCTTAAATACTATATCTTGTATTGGCAGTGAAAGTATTCATTTATTATTTAACACTCGTAAAAGCGTATTTACAATAGCTGTAAAAGTGATATTTAATGTATTACAATTATAAACATCGCGCTATATAAATAAATGCTTAATTAATATGATAACATATTGTACCAGTCAAAACAGTATGCTCACTTAACAAGATTCAAATCCTAAGCAGAAGTACCTCGAATCGAATCATGCTCGAGATACACAGGTCAGAAGCAATCCTGAATTCTAATCTATTTGCCTATTCTTTGAGTCTCTGACCCAATGAACAACAATCCTGATGATACAGCACAATTATTTTAATTCCGGGCCCACAAGCAAAGCGGTAGAGCATAAGATCAGACTGATGATGATGATCGAGGTAAGAGTAGCTCAGGAATAATATTGATCGAAGTTATATTTATTAATGCTAAGTTATTAGCCAAAGAAAATAATTCTAAATATTAATTAGAAAATAATAATTCAAACAAACCAGGATTTACATGAAATATATATTTAATAAAGTATTAAGAAAACACATATATATATATTACAAAATTGTCTCACGCTTGGAGTGACATTGTTTATTTACCAAACTTTGGATTTGTTTTTATAAAATCCCCTTTATTAATCATTTACTGAATACAATTTTACAGAGTATTGTAACTTGTGTGGAGTTAATATGCCAATTTAATAAAACTTTACTAACAGAACGTGGATGGCTAAAATAAATATAAAAGATCGTGACAGGTTTAGTAGTAAATGATTTGATAAACTGGCAAAAATATACAATTTTAATCATTTATCTATCTTATGAAAACCATTATATGTACTTTTATTGGCATTGTTTGGAAAAGATGTCTTTGGAAAATATACATAAACAAACAGTGCACTACATTTACGAGAATATGTGATATAATCATTAATATAAATCGATATATGTCTATGGGAATCGATAAGTATTTTAAAAGAAAGCAGCTTTAAAATCAACACTGACTAGCATGTTGGAGCATTTCATGAATGAGTCATTTCCAACATCTAACAAAAGGTCAAACAGGCATAAATCATTTCAAATAAAGAAATACGGATCTTATGGTAGTTTCAATGCTTCATTATTTTAAGATATTTGATAATGAATGACGGGTGATACATCCACTATTTTCATGGTATGGTATCGGATGGAGAGGTTTGGTTTGAGGCCCAGAGCCACCTATATGGAACTTCCGCAGCACAATCAAAACCCTATAAACCTTGCGTTCCACAGGGAGTAGGGTGTACCCCGATTACGAACGATTTTGAGAACTAGTAGGTGGGGAGATTCGAATTTCTGAAGTTCCCAATGACAAAGTAATAGAGAAATATATATGTGGAAGTACCATAAGAGAAAGGAAAGGTATGCCAGCAGCGTTATACATGTATGATAAACTTAATGTCTTATACTCAGAAGCCTGTAAATGGTTTGACTCCTGCGCAATGATATATTTAAATAGAGAATCATTCAGAAAATTATACTAGAAAAAAACTCTTTAACTAAGGCATTAAACAAAATTTTATATTTAATTTTGATTCCCATATACTTATTACTGATAAAATTAGCTCTCCAGGCAACAGCAAGAAAAGGTGGTATAATTATATTAAGATTCACGATCTTTTAAAATAAAAATTTAAAAACAAATTCTAATAATAAAATAAAATATGCATCCACAATAAAATATTTTAGATAAAAAATGTGAATAACAGATTTAAATATAAACTCAATCTAGCGAGCGATTTCTGTTATAGATGAATAAAACTTTCTAATAAATTTAACTGAAGCCCCTGCTTTCCCCATTAAACAAAGAAAATAAACCCTTATTAGACTCATGAAGTTGAATGATATTGGCATATTAATTAAAATAAATTATATATATATATTAAACAAAATAAGTTAAATATTTAATTGAGCCACACAGTTATATAACATAAATTAAGCGTGAAAGGGCATAGTGAGAACTACATTATACTCGTAAGGGATTACAGAGAGTTTAAGATCAAAATTAGCTGAAACTTATAAATTAATATGCGAATTAATTTAATTACATGTTATTAGAAATTACAACATGAATTTACATATTAAGGCAGCTCTACATTACATGAGGTTACCTAAGGATAGCGGCATGTTGGCAATTTTATGGTCATCTTGTACGGTCAGATGGATGGAACTTATTAACGGCATCAGGTAGACAGTTTTCCAAGAGAAAAGTGAAAGATTCCTCTACTCAAACTTCATAACACAGAACTTGTGTTGGCTTCTTAAAATGTATTTTACTGAAAGAATTTTCTCATTAACTGAAAAGTAACCAAGTTTAATGACTAACTAAATTAAAAACTGCAACTAAACTGACTGAAAAGTAACTAAATTGACTTCTTTTGTTCTATGGCCCTTTTTATACACCTTTAATCCCACCAAGAATGCAATCTCAGTTGCTCACAGCTATCTCTGTAATCTCTTGATTAAATAAAAAACATTTAATTATTAAAATATTTTTAAAACAGATAAGGCTCGAAATACCATTTGATATATTTTTAAAGATTTGAAAACAACTAACAAAAGAATTGCTTATGATTTTAATTAAGATTTATAATTTTAGTTAATGAAAACAGTCTGAATCTAGATAAAGATTATTTCAGTATTTCGAGCCTTCCCCATTTTTCTTTGTTGCTACATTCCAATACCTTAATTAAATACACATATATAAAAAGATATTTACAATTATATAAGGAAATGTTTAATTTTCAGCAATAAATATTAATAAAATTATTGCTTCGTTCATATATATATGCATCACGCAAACTACTGTTTCACTTTACTAAATATAATTAATTCTACTAATTTCTCTAATCATTATGCATAGTGTGTGGGTGAATGGCATATATTTATGGCGAGGTCTGAATTGCGGACACCACAGGAGGTTAGTATAGATGATGAAGCTTGATGATGATTAGACATCGACTGCTTCAATATTCTACATAAGTTTTAAGTGCTGTTATAAGAAAATATATTTAAGAGAAAGAAATAAAATACAAATATATCCATTAATAAAAAGTATAACATTTAACTAAGAGTTTTGGTCAAATCTTTGAAATTTGGTGTAAAATTTGTTAAAACATCACACAATTATTTTTATGCTGATTGGTCAACTGTGAATGATGTTTTGACTTCAAGAACTTCATTGTAGAGTTCAATAATTCACAACGTGTTCCAAAAATTGAAATTAGATGACAAATAGCTTTATTTAAGGGGAAATATTTTGATTCTGGCACAAGGTTTTCCAAAATTCAATTAAGAGAACTAGATTTATAATGCATTTCTAATGCCTGATCCTCTTTCATCTCTAATAACTCCAATTCCCAGTTATTTTTTTGACGAGTATTATTTCAGAAATTGGAAATTCATCTTCAATAATATCGCAAATAAATGAGTTCATGAAATATGCAAATGTAGATTAAAACTGCTCAAATCTACATTTGAAATCCATTTCAATCCTTCCAATTTTTTTTGTGTTTGTCAATTTTTCTTCTAAATTATATTTGCTTTTATTTGTGGAAAATGATTAAATATTCTGGACTTAAGATCACACAAACAAAAAAAGATGAAATTTAACTTCAAAATTAAATACAGTTTGCAACAAATCACTAATCATTTTTCCTTTTTTTTGTAAACCCAACTGTAAGGAACATTTAGTCACAAAGTCAAATTTCACTTTCTAATTCTGGGTATTTTTTTTTTCCTTTAAAAATATGATAGGATTTAGAAGTTCCACATAATGGCTCAAAGTGTTGTAAGTTGGCAGCCATCATATAACAAACCATAAGGAAAGATCACAACAATTTTATCCATTTCCTCATTTAACTCTTGTAAAAAATCCTTAAATTGATAGTGTGTTTGATATTTATTCTAATTCAATCCACAATCTTCCACACATTATCTTTGCTATAAGATGTTCATGTTTGAACTATGCAGTGAAGAGGCACAAAATGAGGAATTTTAGGATGTGTTTAAAAGACCAATAACACCTAAGTTTTTCCCTATCATCAGTTGCAACACTTACAAGTTTATCATGAGTAATTCAAACATGTTCAAGTGCATTTTTGACAATGATAATGTGAGTTGTTTCAGTAACAGCTAAAAGATCTAACATTTCTTTTCTCACATTTACATCTGCAGATGCATAGCAGACAAAAATGGCCAATTGTCAAACATCCTAAATGTCTAGACTCGTCGAGTGAAAGTGAATGCTGTACAATTTTTCAAATCACATCAAACTATTTTCAACATTTTTACTAATACAACACTCAGTTGTATGCAGGACAGGAATTTGCGCAATCAATTCATGCAGTTTTGCATTATCTGGATCCAAAACTTTAACCACTTCCAAGTTTTTTTTAATAAATTCTCATTCTCCATATGGACATTTTGCACAAGCAATATTCCAAGCTATCAAAAAATTAGCTTTGTTGTCTAACATTTTTGTGACTAAAAGAAGACAAGAGTCCTTGTGGTTTATGAAAACCTGATTGCAATGATTTAAGTTTCTGTTTGCAATTTTGAATTGTGAGGATATGGTATTGAAAAGTGGAGATGACTTACTTCATAATGGCAATTTGCAATTATAACTTTAGAAATAAGACCCAATGATCTTTTCATTATGGTCAATAAAAACACATTTTTCTCCCATTCTTTTTGAAAGTTTCTATTTTCTTATTCGTATTTTCATTTTTTTTGATATTTTGTGAGGTCACGTTAACAAAAAATTTAAATAAATTTATTTCCAAAGACTGAAATCAAACAAAATAAATAATTAAACTGTCTGAATATTACATCTTGTTTTAAAAAATTCATAAATGGTGCATCAAAGAGTCAATGAAACAGGGTTTCTTAAAATAAAATAGGAATAAAAATAATTTAGAATTAAAAGCAATTTTGGATTATATTTATTTTTAGGTGATTATTTTCCTGATAATTTTTAAACATGTTTTATTATTATTTAACACCAAAAATAGAAACAACATAATCAAAATCAAGCAAATACTTTCCAGTTTTATTTTCAATGGGTTTTATATATATATATATAATTGTTTTTTTAAAAAAACATGAAAACTCTTAAATGCATTAATTATAAATAAAATAATTTGCTTAACCTATACACATCTTCAGAAAGCATGCACTGAGGAAGAATTATACATCACATACATATTTAAATTGCTTAATAAAACAATATACATACCAAATTTTCCAGAAAAATAGGATATTTTGTTGACAGGAAAGCTATTGCTAAATATACAACCACAAGAGTGCACAAATCAAATATATATGTGATCACTCTACACTTGCATGTAGTAATTTTTATAAGATTTGGTAGATGTCATTAACAGTTTGACAATGTATTTGAAAATAGTATGTATATACATATATGTAATTTGTAATGAAAATGTTTGATAAAAATTTCTATCATATTAAATTTTTTTCGGCAATTAAAAAAAAATTGCAATAAAAATAAAATTTGATTTCAATGGGAGATACACTTAACTTACTAAGCCACATGTGATTCTCAGAGCTACATTTGCCCACCACTGTTTTATAATAAAAGCTTTTATTTACTACAGACTAAAAAACTCACAAATATAAAAAGCCTTTGTGATTGAAGAAGCAATTATTTTAGCTTTAAATAAAAGTGAGAGAAGAAGCTCAGAAATTAATTAAGTCAATCCCCTTATATTTATTATACTTTTTTTTATATCTTTTCAGTTTTTAGTATTAAGGTTGAAAGTAAAATCATATTAAATAAAGTTGCAATATAGTTTTATAATCAATATTTGTTTTTATTTTAATTTTAAGATTATTAAGATACATTTTAATCTAAAGTTTTTTTAAAAAACATATATATATATCATCCTCTTTTATGTATTACTGAAAACTTAATGAAATTATATTAACATATTTGAAACTTAATATCAAAATATTTTAAAACCCCTTTGAATTTAAGAAACTATGGAACCTATCTAAAATATTTTAATGTCATATTGTATTGCCACTGATTTATAACAACTGTACAAAATTTGAATAAATTCCATTCAATATAAATTTATTAAACTTTAATTTTAAGATTTTATTCAAATAAGTCTTGAAACAAACAAACAGATTCTGGTTTAAATAAAAACATTTGGTAACAAAGATGGACTAGTTCAGTAACACTAGATATCATCTCAAATGACAACTTCCATATTTATTAATAATGTTTATTCATTTAATCAAACTTTATAAGTTTCAGTGGACAACACTTATTTAAACAAAGTTTTAATTAAATGAGTTAATTATTTTGACAATCAATAAAAACAATAAATATATCAATCTATTCTGATACTTTTTTATGTATTTGTTTGCCAGCAAGTCATATTTTGATTTTCAAAAAAGCACGCTGAATCTATGGATGCAACATTCAAAAAAATCCTTAAAAATATATTTAATAATATTTCACAATAATTATTGCATCTTTCTATCAACTTTATTTTTAAGATCAGGTAACAATTGTTTCTTACAGTTTTGAATCTAATATATCACATTTTAAATTTTTCAATGCAGTCTTCATTTTTAAAATTGTCACACTATGACAATTTCAATAAACTTTTCTTATCGGCTGATATGCAATGTCATTTTCTTTTAATCAATAGTAATAATTCATTATCAGGGAACATAGGGTAGGATGACTGTTGGTTAGTGTTACCTTAAAATTCAAGAATCTAAGTGCTCAGGTTCGATTCCGATGCTAGTACTGTCATTGGTCAGACCAGCAACACCTGAAGAAAAAAGAATCTCTCAAATCTGTGTGCTATATTAGATAATGGAAATAATCCAATATATAAATACAACTAATCACCATCATTACAAATCTTCAGGTTAATATCCATAACACTTATAAATTCAAATTTGTATTTAATTCCTGTTGAAATTTAGCACAAAATAGCAGTTGCTTTTGAAAAATGAACATCAAATTTCCTACCAGTGTTTGGAACAAAATCTATTTTTCAATGCAGCAATCATTTTAATCTTGAAGCATATTAATCATTGATCTTCCCAGAAATCTGCTTATATAATATTAACATCTTTAGATACCATTTCTAATTTTTATGATGTTATAATTTTGCATTATGACTGCATCCAACAAGTGCTATTTTTCTAACAAATTTTGTAAGTCAAAAATGTAAGAGTAATTAACCAAATGAGTTCGAGCTATTATCATTTCCATTAAATTTGGACTAACATTTTCTATCATATCCATTAAAATCTGTAAAAATCTTTTTTTTTTACAGTACTGATATAACACAGCAACAAAAGATAAATTATTTCTCTGAACTTTCAGAATCTACCACAGCATAAAAATGAGTACAATACACAAAAATGTTTATTTTTCATTGGCGCATTTACAAATTACATGAATAGAATTAGATTTCATAGAAAATCCAAACCTATCTTGTCTCCTTTCACTCAATCTACCCTTTCAAAAAAAAAAATAGCTCTGCCTATTAAAGCGTACTTCTTTCCTATAGGAAGAAAACTTCCATTAAGTTGTAAGTGCTGCCCTCATGTAAGTTAACAAACAACTAAGGAATCTAGGTCTTCTAAATATCATCATTGCTGCTTATGCTTTGCAAAGTATTTTTGAAAAACTATATAAGTAAATAAATCAAATATTTTATATAGTGCGAAGTTTTATAAACTGTAATAGCTAAACAGCATTAAGCTGTTGCACATGCGCTTTGCAGATTTTAACTATAAATGACTGAATACAAACACTTCAAACACATGATAAAGTCTTTGGGAAAAGACAGAATGGCCTCTTTTCCCAAAGACTTTATCATGTGTTTGAAGTGTTTGTATTCAGTCATTTATAGTTAAAATCTGCAAAGCGCATGTGCAACAGCTTAATGCTGTTTAGCTATTACAAAACTATATAAGGAAAAATCAATAGTTGAACTTGAAACTGTTATACATATAATTAAAGGATACCTTGATTGCGTTAATGAAATATTGATTTTATAACTACTTTTATTACTTTAACGATTCATCCACTAGACACAATAATCTAATCAAATTGTGTTAAACTACTAAACATTACATGATCATTACCATATGGAGTTGTATCTGTTTTAATCAAATGATACAAAGCAGACCTAATCTCATGCTATCTTTATCTCAACACTGTGACAAGACTGCCACAGTTAATAAAAACAGTATCAGACCTTAGCAAAAAAGTAATTGTTTATTACAAATTAATATCTTAACCTATAAATAAACACTCAACCTAATATTAATACTTTCAGTTAACCTTTGTATCCAACGATCATTCTATTTTCTTTCATTTGTATCATTATTTGTTTGAATTTAGTATTTGATACTATTATTAGTCTTTTTTCTTAAAAAAATATTGGTATTGTTTGAAAAAAAGTATTATCATTGAAGATTTTTTAGAAAATAATCCATTAAGAGGAATATCTGGAATTCTGTAAAATGCTATAAAAAAAGTTAATAATGATATGAGAAATATATAATTCTATTGGCAGAGATTATAGAAAAAAATGTCTCAAAAATATATAACAATATATAGATACTGGAAGGAACATTATTTCAGTATGAAAAGTTAGAATTACTATTAAAAAACGATAGGATGAAAAGTTCTACAAAGAATTGTAAGTATAAAGAACAGGAAATCAAAGTAACTTCTACATCTGAAAAATATCCATTTTAAATGAAAAGATAAGGCATGCAATTGAAACTATAGAAGAAGAAAAAAGAAGTCCTAGAGGATGATGGAATTATTATTGAAATCTTTAAAAAAAATCCATATGAAATAGAATTGTAGGCAAAATTATTTACCAAATGTTTAATCATTTAAAAAATACAGTAGTGACTTTGATATTTAAAATAGATAAAAGAGCTACCAATAATTATAGATCTATCATAACTCTACATCAAACTTTAAACTCAAATCAATCAAAATACTACATTAGATTGAATGAACAAGGATTTTAATGGATTGACTATATCCTAGTATTGAGTAAGCATTCTCAATGGACTTTACATTTATAGAGTTCGGAAAGACGTTTGGTGTTATAAGCATTTTAACAGTGTTAAAGCTTTTAATTATAAAGATGTAGAGACTCAGGATATTATTATATTCTGAGAAATATTCATCAGGATGCAATTCCATTAATTAGAATGCATAATGACACTAAAAAGATGAACATTGACAAAAGTATACAACAGGTTAATCCCTTACATGCAAAATTTTATACAACCGTTTTACGAGAAATATTTGCGCATTAGAATGGGAAATTAAGACTAAAAATAGATATTATTTAAGACATCTAGATTTACCAATAAAAAGATTATTTATGCAAATAATATTTTAGAGCTCCAGGAAACATTGCAAAACTTATCAGATAAAAATAGGACTAAAGATGAATATGATAAACCACTAATTTTCAATGGATTTTCTCAAAAATAATGAATTAAAAACTAACTACTATAAATACATTGCATGAGATTATTAATGGATGAAAAAATGATGAATGAAATTAATTAGTTAGACATGGATAGTACTTTTAATAGAAATAATATAAAAGGAAAATAAGCATGTCTGAAATGAAATTTTTTAGTAAATGTGTTATATAATCTGACATGGATTTAAGACAGACACTTAATAGCTGTATAGACCATTAAGCAAAGTATGGGGAAATGCATTCTGGAAGTAGCAAGACTGAAATGGGACATAAGTATTTACGAGATAAAAAATACTGTCATTTGTGTGTGATGTCAGCATTTTATTTGTAATTATGTTGGATTATTTTCAACATTTAGAATAAATGGCCCAATCTTTAGAAACATTAAAACTATTAAAATTTTTCAAATACTGTACATTCAATTATTAGCAATAGCATGCAAGTATGGAATATGTTTCAAGTGGTATTATTCTCTTTTCTGGTCAGGATCTGGAACCTTTAGATTGTAAGCACTGAATTGTAAATGATCCTCTAACTAGACCATTCTATCAAAGGCAATAAAGTGGTAGAAATTTTATAAATTGTCTATGAAAGTCTTTCTAATTTCTTCATTTGCATTTATCATGTGAGCAGCTTCTTTATATTTTCTTTTGCTCTCTGACCAATATTTCTTTTTCCATCAAATATTGTTTATATTACTTTGTGTTTCTAAAAATCATTTTTCAATGGACTGGAATTTCACTATGTCCTTCCATATTCATATCATCGTCAACCATTATCAATCCACTGCAGGATGAAGGTTTCTCCAAGTCCAATCCATCTTCTTCGATCTCTAGCTTCTCCACATCATCCCTGCAAACTTTCTGGGTCTTTTACAATCTCTTGGAATCCAGTTTAAGTTTTCAATTGTCCATCTATTATCATCGCTTCTAGCAATATGTCCATCCCAACTCCAATCTTAATTTTTTCAACATCAGTAACACCTGTTTGTTCTCTTACCCATACATTGCGTTTTTGATCTCTCCTTGTTACTCCCAACATGCATCTCTACATACTTCTTTGAGTGGTCTGAAGTCTCTGCATTGCTCTCCTATTAAGGGTCCAAGTCTCAGATCCATAACTAAGGACTGGTAAAACATATTTGTTAAAAACCTTCCTTTTCAAACACATAGGCATATTTCCTTTTAGTATCAAGTTATTTCTACCAAAAACACTCTAACCAAGTTTAATTCTATTATTAATTTCATCCATTAAGTTTCCATCTATATTAATAATCCGACCAACTGCTAACTTCTAATTCATCATAATCAATCTTTATTTTTATATTTTGAGCAAATTGATTAAACATTACTTTAGTCTTTTTAACATTTATCTTTAGTCCTACTTTCATCTGATAACTCCTGCAGCTCTGAAGCATTATTAGCAAAAACAACTACATTAGCAGCAAAATCTAAATGACTTATCTTCATTTACTTTCACTCATTTAGTTTCCCATTTTAATCCACAAAGTACTTCTTGCAGCACTGCTGTAAAATGCTTTGGAGATATGGAGTCACCTTGTCTTTCACCCTTCTCAATGTTGACTTTTCCAGTATCATTATGTAATCTAATTGTTGCTGTTGCATTTTTATAAATATTCTTTAAAATATGACAATATCCTGGATCTATACCTTGATGATCCAATGCTTTAATCACTGAAGAAAGGTTTATAGAATCAAATGCCTTTTCATAATCTGCAAATCCAAAACATAATGGCAACTCTTATTCATTTGTCCTTTCTATAACTTCTCTCAATACCTGGATATGATCTACTGTACTAAGACCACTTTTAAATTCAGCTTGGTTGGTGGAAATCCAATGTTCTCTGTAGACGAGTTGTATAAAACTGATAAAAGGCTGATAGGTCTGTAATTTCTAATATCTTCTTTATCACCTTTTTTAAATATTAATATTATTATTGCATTCTTCCAATCATTTGGTACATCTTTATCATTTAGACATTTGGTATACAACTTTGCTAAAAAAAATTATATTTCTTCACCTGCTTCTTTTAATATATCAATTATAATTCCATCATTACCTGAAGCCTTTCCTTTCTTCATAAATTTAATTGCATGTTTCACTTCTTCATTTAAAATTCTGGGCAATTCAGAAGATGTAATAGATATAGATTCTTGTTCTTTATTACTATATAATTCTTGATAAAAGTCTTCTATCCATTTCATGATGTCATCTCTCTTTTTAGTAATAATTCCATCTTTTTTACTTATTGCAGATATAAATTTCTTACTAATACCAACATGTTGTTTTACATTCTTGAGACTTTTATTTTCTTCTACAGCTTTCCTTGCTAGTTCACATTTATACTTTCTCATATCATTTTCAACTCTTTTCCACACTATTTTACAAAATTCGAGATATTCAATTCTTTTCAATGCATCATTTTTGTATATCTTCACATTCCTTCTTTTCTTCATAAATTCTCTAGCCTCGGTAGAAATTTTATTGGCCAATTGTTGCTTTTTTCTACCAGCTATTTTTGTTGCAGTTTTTTAAAAGTGTATCAGTTATTTTCAGATTAATTTCATTCAAATCTGAATCGTGTTCAAAATCTACTAATACTTGAAACCGATTTGTAAGTTCTAATTTAAATTCAGTAGAATGTTTCTGAAGATTAGGAATATATATTGTTTTTTTTTTTTTAAATAATTTTTGTCTCTCTAGTTTTGCATTACACGTATCTTACATCTTACTAATCAATGATCACTTCCTATGTTAAATTTATCAAGAACAGTACAATCTTGAAATATGTATTTTCTGTTAGTCAAAATATAATCCAATTCTGCTGTACCTTCATTTGAATGCTTCCATGTCCATTTCCTTTTAACATTTTTCTCAAAAAAAGAATTCATAATATAAAGTTTTTCTTTTTCTGCAAACTCCACAAATCTATGTCCTCTCTCATTTCTATTACCATAACCAAAATTACCTACAGCACTTTAATCTGTTTACCAATTCTAGCATTAAAGTCTCCCATAACAATTTTAAAATGTTTACTCTGATCAAGCCCTTTGTACATCCATAAAAAATCTACTTCATCACTATGAGAACTTGTTGGGGCATAAACCTGAATTATCTGCATTTGGTATCTGCTATTAAGTTGTATAACTAATCTTGACACTCTGTCCGATACACCATCACTCGCCACAATGTTGTTCTTCCACTCTTTATTTATAATGAATCCTACTCCACTTGCATTTCCAATATTTGTGCCTTTATAATAGAGTGTGTGTCCACTTTTTAAATCAATTGTCTCACCTTTTCTTCTAACTTCACAAAATCCAATAATGTCCCATTTAATATAAGACAGTTCTTCTAATTATTGCAATCTTCCTTCACTTGAAAGTGATCTGCAGTTGTAAGTACCTAAATAAAGTCATCATCAAATGGCAGCCTGGGTCTGCAATCAGGAAATTCTTAGCACCCTCTGCCTTGGGTCACCAACCAGAGCCATGATTTATTTTTATCGGTCATAAATTGTATATATGTATTGGAAAAAATATTTATCATTTACACAAACATTCATTCTGCCATATCAGGCAACTGAAAAGAAAGACCATGGTGTTTCCTGATCTTAAATGAGGTAAAAAACCAATAAACTCACCACACTGGCTAATGCGTGTTGGTGAGCAGTCCATCCATGTTCATATACTATATGAATCATCACATAATAATAACAGCTGCAACAACAAGAACATATGGAGTGGACATTAGGAATTTGCCCTGCTCAGTTAATTTTAAGGTCTCCAAGAGGAATCAAAGGGTCTCCTTTCAGTTAATAGCAAACTCCTTTCTGCAGCCACACGTTCATATAGTATTTCATAAATGCAGTTTTCGTACATTTCCAGTTTGGGGTTTGTAGATTAATATTCCTTTTAGTTTTCAAGAGCTCTCAATTTTAGTCTGATTGTAGATTTTTTTTAGTTTGCTATTGCTAATAAGTATGAATACACTACAGTATCTACTATTTTTTGATTGTTGTTGTCTAACATTTTCTTAATATCTGTCAATCAATCTTCATGAGTTTGTTGTATGAAAAATTATTTTTTGAACAAACTTCGTTTACTTTGTTCCACAATGGTAACTTCAATTTTTGGGTTTTGTCATTAGATGAACATGCTAAATATTTTCATTTTGATTTCAATGAGATTTGTCATAAAAACATATAATAATGCAAATTTTTGTTTTAATTCTAATAAGAATTTAATCAAGATGTTTTTTTATGCATATCCAGAATGTTTTTAACAGGGCTTCACCATGTGAACATACAATAAATGTATCAATATAATAAAACTAGATTTTAGGTGGAATATTTATGAGTGATCAAGATGATGGCGAACCCACAGCCATCCTTTGTTGAATATATTGTTTCATATTTAAAATATATTGTTGTTTAGCAGAATACTGAATTGGAAGAATTGTTATAGTTTGGGAGTAACCTCATTTAATCTTTTCCTTATAATAGACAATGCTTCATTGCAAGATACATTTGTGAATAAGTTTTCCACATTCAAATCTGTCAGTCATTTCTTTCAATTTTCATATTCTTAATTACATAAAACACTGAGAATCTCTAATAAAGTGGTCTCTTGGGTGACTAAGGACTGACAAGTTTTGACATATCTTTGGATTCTACATGGACCATAAAGTTCCTACAATGCTATTAACTTTTTTTCTGTAGCTGATGACTTTTTGCATTGGTCTGCAGAAAGTTACTATTTTATTAATAATGTAATATCCATTACCACTATAGCATTGTTTTTATCAAGGAAAATGATTATATCTGTCTAATTTGAGAATATAGTAGTTTCTCTCACAATAGAAGTTTGATTTGGGTTGCTGATATCCCACACTATTATTCTCCAGCATAATTCTGCTCCTTCTAGAAATAATTTTTGACTTTCACATTTACTATCATTATATCTTTTTTTTTAAAAAAATCAAATGGCTTTATTAATTGGAAGTTTTAAGTCAAGAAACCATAAAGGGCATTATACGTAATAAGGAAATATTAAATATGATGGCAAACTTTAGTTCTTTTTTTATAAATTTGACCATTTATTAGATATTTAGAATTAAGATTTTTAACTGACATTTGATATGGTCCATTAAGGTTTTAGTTTAATCTTTTAATATTTTTTTTCATGTAACTTATAATACGCTGATGTGTTGTGGTGAAACTTTTCTATATAATTTCTGTAGGCTTTTGTTACTCCATAATCAGCCTCTTTAGATTATTTCCTATTGACTGAGACTCCATTGCAAAGTCATCAGTAAGTTTACTTTGTAGAAAACATTTGATATTTGAATAACCTGAGCATTCATTAACAAAAGACCTTTTCTCTGCTCTTTTTGAATGAAATGGGGAAGTTTTTGTTACAACCCTTTAAGATTAATTTCTCTATCACTAGCAGAAGTTTGAACAGAAAGCAATGGCTTTGAAAAATAAGTCTTTCATAGAATAAATTCTTGTAAAGAATAGTTATCTATCATTAAGATCTTAATCTATAAATATATTTACTATAGTATTGCCATATATATTTAGAATTGTAGAAAACTAAAGAAAACCTAGCAATATACTAACCAGAACAGCTTTCCAAAGCTATGGTACAAGAGCTACTAACCTCTACAAAATCTAAACTAGAAATGCTGAAAAATGAACAGCATTATGAAATACAATGTCAATGTGGAAGGCCATACTTGGATGAAACTGGCCAGAACCTTGAAAAATGACCAGAGAAAAAAACATGCTTCTAAAATAACAGATTGTGCATGTACCAACAAATGTTTGATTGAATAAAGAATATTGAAAAGAGGGAAAAAATTAACTTTTGTACATATTAATAGCAAAAACCACAAATCAAACAAATATAAAAATTCTTGATTTGGAAAAATCAGGATCTTAATAAATATATAAAATTTCTACAAATGTTGCTTTTAACGAATATATTTGAAAAGTTTAAATAAATTTGGGTTTTGCTGAAATTGGTATTATTGTAGCTTATAATTCTGAAAGTAATTGTTATAAAAATGTTTATCTTCCAAACCAAACTTTATATTTACTAAAACCTGCATACATGATTCAACACTTGCTCCTAATGCATTATTGTAAAATTTCTTCATTTGCAATATTTTAAATTACAAAAAAATATTAAATTTCACACAATTAAATCGATTCCAAGAAACAGCTTTGATGACTGATAGTTTTAGCTATAGCATTGTGACAATTCTAAACGGACTTTGTAATCATAATTAAACCCAAAATGTTTTTTAACTAGTTTTCATCCTAGTATAAATAATGTTCATTAAACTGAAAATTTTTTAAAATAAGTTTTTGCATTACTAATACCATAGTTCTAAATGTTTTTGGCATCTTTGAATGGTGACTGCATTTTTCTTTATTGATCTATATCAGTGTTTCCCAACCTTTTTTGGCTCACATACCAATTGCTAGTACATCACGCTAAATTGTACCACTTCATAAAAATGATTGAATTTCGTGAAATTTGTTAGTGTATTTTATTTGCATTATAAATATTATAGGGTGACCATGTATGTATTCACATCTCATAATGAGACAAATTACATTGAAACATGCCTAAACATCATGCCAGATTATAAACTCACTGTAACACATTTATATGTATATGTTTGTTCAAAGTTTCATATTTTTTCCAAAATAATTTACATTAAAGGTTATTTGGTACATATTTTGTTCAAAGTGTTTTCTCATTCCTTCATTTGGTTTTCTCGAATTAGAGTCTGTTTTCTCTTTTTTTGGAGCATCTTGCTATTGGTTGAGCCATGGAGAGGATAAATCCAGCATGTCCAAAGTCATGGTAAAAATAACCTCAGGGGTTATCAGGCTATCTCGTTTTTTTTATATTGTTCAGCATGAAGTTGATAGGATTAAAATTTTGATGATTTAATACTAGCTTACATCTAGTAATCCACAATAGATGATCAAGAATTAATGAGAGTCTAATTTCTGGGTATGATCCTTTTCTGATACATTCTTTCAAATTAAATAATTTAGATTGATTTGCCTTGATTCAACTCATTATTTATCTACTATTTTGTCATATTTCGTTTACTAATAAATGGTTTGAATAAAAACCCAAAATTATAAAAAACCAATTAGTATATTTTCTTATCATAATCAAATATTTTTATAAAATAAATTTAATGAGATCTTTGTGTTTGTTTCAAACAACATAATTTTTTGAAATTTGGTTCAAAAGATGCGAGGTTTACCCTTAAGTCTACAGCTGTGTTCAATCTGTTTCGATACTTATTTTTTAAAAAAATATATGAAGAAAAAGCTCTTCCTACTAATTCCGTACTAGTAAACGGTAATAATAATTTAAGAGCTTTCTCAGAAAGTTGTTCATATTCTTTAATGTTTAACCAAAAATTAATTAGATTGTGTCGTTTGAATTATACTTGTAAAGTTCTGTCAGATGATGATGTAGCTTTTTCTAAATTTTCTGCATAGAAGGGGTTTGAAATCCAATTATGATTTGTGTTTTCGGGTTTTGGAAAATATTTTATAAAAGACAATTTTAATCCTGTTAAATGTGCCATTATATTTTCTCGTATATCTTGAGACAGACTAACCCTATTTTCAAACAAAAAAATATGTAGAGTTTCGAATACTTCCAGTTGATTGTTTTCGATACTTATATATATTACTGTTTCCAAAAATCTAATTTCTTAATCATACTTTCAATTTTATCGACTGTACATATCAACAACTTTACTGTATATTATTAATTAAAATAATTTTTATGAATTATAGGAAAAAACGTTTCTATATTTTTATGATTTAATTTTTTTTTGTCTGCCATTATTATTTTTCGTGTACCACCAACAGCAACTTGCGTACCACTGGTGGTACGCGTACCACAGGTTGGGAAACACTGATCTATATTATCCACAAAATACTCATGGTCTCTAATTAGGCAATAGGATACTACGAACAATGGTGTTTTTCCTTATATGTATCTATTCTAAAATCTAAAGATATTTTTTCTACGATTAAAATGTAGTACATCATCACATGACCATTATTTCTTGCACTAGGTAGTAATATTGTATGGAAAAAGTTGCTTTTCTGTTAAAATACAATATATGTAAAAGTGGTTAATATTTATAAAACTTTGCAAAAGCTATTTCTGTTGATAACAAGTTATTATTTGGTAGCTTAACTAACAATTACCTATATTAAATTGTCATGTAAAATAGTTTATATAAACATAGGCGCTGAAGACTGATAATAATTGTTCTTTAATGTATATGCTACAGGGAATAAAAAATTAAATATATGTGATTTAATATTTTTATTTCAAAACATTGCAATATTTATTTTATATTGAACTCTAAGCATACCAAAAATTTAAAAAAAAAAAATTACGTTGCTATAAAAAAAAAATTTCTGACTTTTCTTTAACAAATTCATCAGATTTTAAAATGTCAATATTGAATAATTCTTACAATTGCCTCATATTGTTTAATCATTATTATGACCACACTTTTTTTTTTAACCTTTACAAGAAAAAAATTTCTCCCAATGAATTGGAAATAGTAAAAAAAAAAAAATTCTACATTTGGAAAACAATACTTCTCTTGCAGCCAGATATACTTGTGAGTGGTCACGTAGTTATAATTTTTTTTCAAGATTTTTATACATTTAAAATATCCGATAGCATATGAGCTTGTTCGTGAAATCATTTTATTTATTATAATTACACTCCCTCCATCTGAAATGCTTTTATCAATATATTTCAATATAAAAAAAAAAGATGGAACATAAAATATTTTTTACAAATGGTTAAATCTGTTTAGAATATTTTTTCTGTTCAAAAACAAGTTTAACTAAATTGCAGAAACTTTAAATATGGAATTTAGAAATTAGTTTTACAATATAGTTTCCAAATTTAATAATGTTTGTAAATTATAATTAAATGAAAATTTTATTTTATTAGTAAAAAATACGATTATTTTTTATATTTATCAGTAAAAAATCATAAATATAAAACAGGACTAACTTCAACTTTTTCACAAAAAAAAAAAAAAACAATAGCCAAATGAGCACAATAATCTGTCATAATGTTATCTGTAGCATTAGATAACATTTTGTGTGTTTGGTAGGCCATCAAAATAAATCACATTAAATTTTAACAATAAAAAAATCCATTTTATTTTCTTTTAAAGAATTTAACAAAATAAATTATTACTTTTGTTCTGGATATTACTTCTAAGCAAAACAAATTATCAGATTTTTTTCAAATTAAAATTTTATTATCTCTCATTAAAGTTTTGTGTTTGGCTACCACAATACATAACATTTAAATATATATATTGAACCGGGTGGGGTAGTAAATCAAATAAGCAAACAATGTATATGAGAGAAAGAAAAGTAATTTCTACTCTTTAATAAAATAACTGTGATAAACAAGCCGTAAAACAAATTATTTAAAATTTATTATAAATTCGATCTACTCTGACTGCAATTTAACTCTTGCACCCCACTCCCTTAGGCAGAGAAGCATAATACCCAGAGGGTACCAATGACTAGACCAAAGCTATATAAGACATATAACTGCAACCACATTTGCAGGCCATAGATCTTCTCGACTGCTGGATTCAACACCTGTCATTCAAAACGCTTTTTTGTTTTGAAGTAACATGCTCTGAATAACGGTAAACTAATTCAGTGCCAAAGAAATACAAATTAGCTCAATCAAAAGAATATAATAAATTGCTGCTTTGACTTCTCTGCTAAATTGTTTTTTTTAGTATAATTAAAAGAATTGACTGACAAATACTATCTTATTTTAAATAAAATGTTTAATATAATTTAACTAATTTTATAATTTTTTTAATTAAATAAACAATGAATTTATATAATAACACACACACTCTTAATGAAACACAAAATAGTAATATATAAATAAAGCATAAATACCAAGCAAACCTTATTTCACAAGCATATATTTTATCATATGAGCTGTTTGTATGATTTGGAAAAGTTCTATCAGTCTGTTCATCATACTAAACCTGCATATAAATAGTTCATTTTGTGCTGGCTATTTATAGAGTTCATTTATTATACTGACACTGGGAACACTCAAAGATTGCAATGGCTACTTTAATTAATATCAGAAATGTTATTACCTATAGGATTTTAACACGTGGTGGCTTCTTGCTCTTTACTGCTGCATGTTTTACCAACTGGTTGGATTTTAGACTTCTGTTGCGGTCCTGATAATTGCTATTATGTGCTGCTTCTTTCAGGCAGTTAGACATTCCTGGTGGCTTCAAATTATTAGATGGGCATTGCTTCTATTGGGCAGACTGATGTTCTGACTGAAGCTGGAATCTGGCCGTATGCTGACTTTCGGCTTAACACTGCATTTAAAAAACTAGATCTAACAGATGACTGTATCTCAATACGTGAAAGACTGCCTGATGAAATGTACGGCCCTATTTATATGATGACCTTGTTATCCTTTTTAATTACTTTTTAAATTAGTCCACTGCTTTGATTAAATTCTTAAGATGTATTTAATTAATCCTGTTGTTTATGGATTTTAATTAGTAGTCATTGCTAATCCCTTCTTATGTAGCTTATCAACATATACAATCTTTAAGCTTTCATTTTAATATTTTTCATATTTTATTTTCTTTATATTTAAATTGTCTTTATTCACACACATATATATTTATTTTAAATTTTCTCATTTACATTCCCCTCAGGCTACCTGCATTTTCTTTTAATAAAAGTTTTAACTTTCTAAATACACTTCTAAAGTTTAGTTTTTGCCAAGTTAAATTTTCTCCCTCCTCTAATTATCCTTTAAACTTTTATAGATTTCTTATTTTTTCAAATATTTTAATTTCAAAATCTTTCCATTATTTAAATATAATTTAGATTTTATTTTAATGATTGTAAACAACTATTTTACATGTAGTGCAATTCATTAGCAGTACAATATATAAAGGGTTAAATTTGAGTATAATTATTTTCATTCTCAAGTTATTTCTAAATTAATAAATAACATTTCCCGTGTTATTTTGATAATTTGATTAATTAGCTTTCTTTAATTAGAAACAAGTTTACAGCCACAGGCAATTGCCAGACTCCAATCTTTTTCCATGTTTATGGTCTGACTCCTGCTAGATTCAACACCTTTAAGATGCGTGTAACGATTCGTGAAGAGTAAGAAGCTAGAAAAAACTTTGATCTGTGTGAAGGAATAGACCAAAGTAGAAAAAAAATTTCAAAAATGAAACATGCTTAAATCAATATCTACAAATGAACTTAATATTTTTATATGTATATATAAATTTGCATTTCTCCATATTAAAGATTCAAGTAGAATGTTATAATTGACTTAATGTTTTGATTACATCTTACATAATTTATCATTTAATTTTAACCCTAGTTCATTTTTAAGAATTATAATAATGCTTTTCAAGGCTTAAGTAGTTTGATAAGATTAATATTTTTTTTCTACTAATATGCATTCATAAACTATAATTCTGCTGCACAGTTTCAAATTTTTCAAAAAATAAATTATATATAAAATAACATTTTCTTTTCCTCAACTGGTGAATCCTAGGATACTATCAAAAAAATTTCTACTGCTAAAGACTGAAATATCTATTCTTTTGTGTCATCAATCACTCAAAAACATTTAGGTGAACTTGGTATGAAACTGACATTGCATCCATGAACTAAAATTCTGCTGAACAGTCTCTGCATTTTCAGAAAATAGATGTTATGTATATAAAATAACATTTTATTTTTTCTCAACTGATAAATTCTAGGATATTATCAAACAAATTGTATATACTACAGACAAATATCATTATAATCTGAACCTTCGTGTCAGCCACGAGATGGTGCTATTTCTAGCTTAATTTCTAAAAATATGCCGTTTCTGCGGCCGCACCCAAGCCTTTAAGCATTCTTTCTACAATAAATCCTAGAGAGATTGTTAACTCAAAGTTAAGCCTTCTTTCTACGATAAAACCTAGAAAGTGTTAACTCGGCTTAGCGGCTAACGGTGTGGCTTTTCCCGATGCTAAAGGCAGAGGAAATGCCGTAGTTGTTTGTGTCACGTGCTATATCGTAATGCTGTGTTATGTATTTTATGTAACAATATCGTTCAAGGGTGTGTTAAGTTGATCGTGTCAAAATTATTTAATTTTCATTAGGGCCTTTTTTTTAAATACGAATTGATGTACTGTTACCTTTTAACAATTTTAACAGTGTAATGATTGTTCCTCGTAAAGCTGTAAGCCTCCTAAATTCTCTATTAGGGTGGGGTAGCGTAAATTTTTTGGACGATCATGCTTCGAGTCACGTTTTAGCGAGAAATTTTCCCGAGATCAAGAATATGGCTAATTTGAACACAGAAAACTTGAAAAGATGGGAATTGCCAGACACGGAAGCCGGCGCTGGAACATTTCTACAGCAGAAAAACATCCTGCTGAAAGAAGATATGATTCTGCGGCAAATATATGCACACTTGAGGTCCAAAAATATCTTTTGACTTTCATTTGTAAGTCTCGTTGTTGCTGACGTAAATGTTCACTTCATAAAGGGCAGCTTGTTTGAGGGATTCCAAATGGCCTTCATCAAATGTAAAAATAAAAGTAACTTAAATTTTTATTTAAACATACATCCCTTCTCCCAATAATTGTTGTTGGAAATCAAATGTAAAATAAAGAAGTAACTAAAATTTTTATTTAAACATACCCAAAAAAAACCCCAGTTCTCCCAATAATTGTTGTCGACAATCAAATGTAAAATAAAAGTAATGTAAATTATTCTTTAATCATATAGAAAAAAAACTCCTTCCCACTAATTGTTGTTGGCAATCAAATGTAAACCAATAAAAGTAAGACCGTAAATTATTATTTAAACATAACCCAAATTACTATTTGAACATATACCAAAAAAGACCTGTTCTTGTCAATAAAAATTAAAGAAACAACTATTATTGTCCCATTGTCAAAAATATTATTTGGGAAACCAAAATAATTTATAAACGAAAAAAAGGAAAGTAAAATCAGTTGTCAATCAAATGTAACCAATAAAAGTAACTTAAATTTTTATTTAAACATACACACGCAAAAAAAAAACCCTTCTGCCAAGAATTGTTGTCGGCAATCAAATGTAAAATAAAAGTAACGTAAATTCTTTAATCATATAGAAAAAAAATCCCCTCCCACTAATTGTTGTCGGCAATCAAATGTAAAGCAATAAAAGGTAAGTTATTTTTTAAACGTAGCCCAAATTACTATTTGAACATACACCAAAAAAAGACCCTCTTGTCAATAAAAATTAAAGAAACAACTATTATTGTCCCATTGTCAAAAATATTATTTGGGAAATCAAAATAATTTATAAACGAAAGAAAGTCTAATCGGTTGTCAATCAAATGTAACCAATAAAAGTAACTTAAATTTTTATTTAAATATACACCAAAAACCCCTTTCTCCCAATAATTGTTGTCGGCAATCCAATGTAAAATAAAAGTAACGTAAATTATTATTTACTCATAACCCAAAAACACCCCTCCCACTAATTCTTGTCAATCAAATGTACACCACTAAAAGTAACGTAAACTATTATTTAAACATACACCCCTTCTCCCAATAATTGTTGTCAACAATCATACACACACAAAAAAAACACCCCTCCCAATAATTATTGTCAATCAAATGTAAACCAATAAAAGTAAGACCGTAAACTACTATTTGAACATACACCAAAAAACACTCTCTTGTCAATAAAAATGAAAGAAACAACTATTATTGTCCCATTGTCAAAAATATTATTTGTGAAACCAAAACCATAATTTATAAACGAAAGAAAGTCAAATTGGTTGTCAATCAAATGTAACCAATAAAAGTAACTTAAATTTTTATTTAAACATACACACACACACACACACAAAAAAAAAAACAACACTTCTCCCAAGAATTGTTGTCTGCAATCAAATGTAAAAATAAAAGTAAGGTAAATTATTATTTAATCATACACAAAAACACCCCTCCCACTAATTGTTATGGCAATCAATTATTATTTAAAGATACATAAAAAAAAAAAACCCGTTCTCTCTTTAATTTTGTCAATCAAATTTTAAAAAACAGTAATACTATTTTAAAAACACAAATTACTATTTGAACATACACCAAAAAAAAAATTAAAAAAAAAAAAAAACAACTATTATTATCCCATTGTCAAAAATATTATTTGGGGAGAAATAATTTAGAGAAACGAAAGAAAGTTAAATTTGTAATCAAAAAAAAAACAACAACTCAATATTAATAGAGAATCACTAGCCCGGGAACATTATATTAATGTGTTTTTGGTTAGAAATAGCGCCATCTCAAGGCTGACATGAAGGATCAGATTACAATCCTAATATCTATTCTCTGTTGTGATCAATCACTGAAAACCATACAAATTTATCAATTATTTATTTGATGTAGTTTTAAACCATAGTATAATTAAAATCCCATATACTACACATCTTTATACATTTTAGGATTCAATTAATCAAAAAAAAAAAGATGACTTTATATTTTTGTAGTGGTCAAATTTTCTTTAAATATATTATAAAAAGTAGATTGAACTTTTTATTTTCTGTAAAACATTTTTTTCATTAAATAAATTATCTTTAATATGTATACAATGCCAATATTATCTTGAAATACATACAATAGTCATGAAATAATAAATAAAAGTATTTCACACATAACACAATAATTCAACAACTCAATAATTGCACGACTTCTCTCCAAAATTTAGATTTCAGATCATACCCCCTCCCCCTCTATATGCAAACAGAAAATGAAAGTAGTTACTAGTAATTTCATATCATTTAATCAATGTAAGATACTTTTTAAAAATTTTAAACCCATATTCTTTTTATCTAAAAATTACTTGGAGCTAACAAATATAAAATTAAAGATCGACTAACATTTCTTTGATCTTCTTGTAAACACAATTTAGCCTCTTTTTCAAAAATCTGATCTGTTTAATGGTAGCTTTAAACTTTCAACAATTAATTTATGAATTTAAACTTTTTATCTTGACACTGTATCTCTATTCACTCATTAACATTAAATAAAAAAATTAGAAATTCAAAAACTTAATGTATTTTATCAGCTTATATAACTGTCATCATGAATTGTCTCTCTGATAACTACCTGTCAGCAATTATTTTACTTATTGTCTTTTTCATTATACTGTTATTGTTTTTGCTATAATTTTGTTTTTATTGATGTTTTAATTAATATACTTTTTAAATTATAGCTATCATATGTATATATGTTTTGGTTATATTCTTCAATTGGTGTATTTTAAAAGGCGAATCCATGGTAGAGATAATAAAAAAAATGTAAATTTTTGAATTTGCTGGTATTTTTATTGCTATTATTTATTCTATTTTGATATATATATAATATGTGGAACAACTGAGATAATGTAATTTACTTTTAAATACAATAAACAATTCTGTTATTTTTACATTTTTTGCCCCTCTTTGTATTTGAATAGAATGATGTTAAAAAGAAACATTATTTGAAACGTTAGTGGAATATTAAGAGTCATATATTATTAAGTAGTAGCATTTTAATTGATGTATAAAATTCACTTAAAAACAAATCATTGATTGTTATATTTTTCTCATTATACATTTTGATGTCACAATGAATGCTTACTATAAAAAGTTGTATATTATTCCAAAAGTATAATTGCTTTATCAGTATATGAGTTCTATTCAAGTCTTTCTTACTAAGAATTATTGTATTGAATGTGAGATGTTGTCAAGTATTTCCCATTAGAATTTGTTACACATTTATTACAATTTCTGTATAGCTAATTTTAATTGTTGCTTTTTTGAGGGGAGAGAAAGGGAGATGCTCTTATTATATGCTGCAGTCCTCAGAACAATTAGTTTTTTTATTGTTATTATTGAAATTTGCACACAATGTAATTTTCTAAATATAATTCATTTTATATATAGCTTAATCAATTAAAAAAAAAAGAACAAATGTGAAATCTTTTCTTTTTCTAATTTTAAATCCCATAGCTATATTTTAAAGTATTGCATACAAACATTCATGATATTCATCTACTTAATGTATAATATTTTGTAATAATAAATGCTTTCCTTCAGTTTACATCTATTTTGCAATATTTTTTTTATAGAATTATTATAGCTTTTTTTTTATAATTATAATCCAAGAAATGTAATATTTTCATAGCAATAAGACTTAGTATTAATATAAAAATTACCTTATCCCATAAAAAAAATTAAGCAAACGTGATATCAAAAAGTAATTTAGAAGGCATTCATATTACTTGATATTGCACAAATACAAAACTATTATACCAAATCCAAAAACTAAAAGATATCTTGGAAACATCAGTAACAACACTAATAGCAATTGGATATATTTTAGAGTGATGCAATAACAGTTAGTTGTAGAAAAGCTATAGATGTAAACAACAGACAATGATTCAGACAAAAATATTATATTTACCAGAAGACATCATTTGACAGGTAATAGTAATAACATGAACATCCTATTTGCAAGTCAGGTGATAAAATGCAATTTACAAGATGAACCTGAGCTTCTGCTAGCTTTTATTAATATTTATATTAATCACAAAATAAACTCAGAGATTTCATGTTGAAGAATTATGTAGTTACAGGAATGAGACGATGCCATGTATCAACAATCACAAACTGACACATAGTGACATAGCTAAAGGACTGATTCAACTGTTAACCATAAGCATAGCACACTTTTTCTATTAAATATCCTTGAACAAGTTACTATCATCTCTGACCTATTGCTAGCATGTTGTGGATTCAATGACATGTGGTTGGAACCTATACTAGCCTTATTTTGCAAGTGAAGCATGAATGAAGGAATATCTTTAAATGGGTTATAATCGAAATAGAACAAAATGTAATAGGGGGATAGATTCTCAATATTAATTGTAAATGGCATACTGTCTAAATTGATCATAGTCTAGATACATAGTCAAATGTGTAGTGGATGAAATAACGGTGACTACACATGAAGAGATATTACTGAAAGCAACAAGCTGTTGAAAGATTTTGTGTGTAAAAGAAACTTCCTGCAACAAATATCCATGAAAAAAAATGTTCTTAAGATTTTGTCAGATGCTGAAATTGTTGGAAAAAACAAATGACTGACAAAATAATACTTTCATCCTATCAATTTTAAGAAATTGGCAAGGAAATGAAATCAGTCAAGATTATGTTGAAAAATAAATATCTTGTTTACTTTAACCACATGATAATGTTTACTGCAAGTTTCTCTTGAAACTTTAATGAGATGATTTAAAGTAATTTTAAATTTTTTTCTAAAAGTTAAAAATTAGACAATTTTAAAATAGTGTTAGTTAATAATTTGGCATTTATTTCTTTTGTTATTTAACAAGATTAATACTGTTGCATGATTGCAAGTTTGTTTCACATTTCTATGGTTTTTGGTGTCACTTGATATATTTACCCATGACTAATTCTTTATTTTTTTAAATTCAGTTATCAGGAAATTATGCAATTTTCTTGAAATTAGTATATATTTATTTTTGGAGAAGATAGTGGGGTAACTTAAATTTTTTTAAATAATAGTTGTTTCCCTATACTCGTATAAATTTCTATAAAATTTTATGTGTGTGAATGTTAGAAGTAACTTTAAATTATTATGTTGGCAATTCTAAATCCAAATGTAATAAAAAAAATTGTTTTAATACAATCAACATCAAATTAATACGAACTAAATAATTTTTCTTCTTTATAAAATAATCTTGCTACTATGTTGTAAATAAATACAATAATCATTAAAAAAAAATGTAATAAATAAAATATTTTAGTACTGTTAGAGCTTAATAAAATCCTTATTTATTATGAACTCTAAACAAATCTTAGAGCAAAGTCTATTTTACACAAAAAAAAATGGATCTAGAAATAATGATGTCTGCCATTATCCACTTAATGAATCTGTAGTTATTTGTACTCCCTCTTTTCCCAACTTCCATTAGATTATTTAGTTTTATATTCACTTGAGGAAAAAAAAAAAAATTTAAGTAAATAAATGTGAAAGCACATAATAGCTATTCTTGGAAAACTTATGTTAAAATACATTACAGTATTGTTATTTTTTAAACACTCTTCTCTTATTCTTTATATTAAAAATAATAATACATTTTCATTTACACAAAAAAAAAAAAAGCCTGTAATACAATAAACTTATTTCAATTTGCTATGTTGTATAACATTTTACTACATATTATAATACACAAATTGTAAATATAAAAGATTGAGTAATTTTTTTTTGAATGAATAATGAACACTTTTAACATTGTTTTAATAACGATTTACTTCCAGACATTTATTTTCAATTTATTGTAATAAATAATTTTAGTCAAAGTAGTAAAAAAAAAAAAACAATATTAATAAATAAAAAATATAAATGTTGGTCTGAAGGGTAAATCCCTTTATTTGTTGTTGCAGGTTTAACATTTACAATGTTCTAACATTCTATCAATGAGGTACATTTACGGCGAGGAATTTGAAAGAAAACTTATAGCAAAACTATACCTTTTTTTGTTTAAAATTTTATATATCATTCTAATTCTATAAGCGGAGCTACTTACAGCAAAGGTAAGGCAACTAGTGTGTTAAATTCATACAGCTTTACACAACTCTCCAAGACAGCGACAGAAAACCAGTATCACTGTTAGTTTTGATTTGGTGCTAATTATAAGTTCTCCATATGCTGAGACAAATATATCAATTTTCTTTACTTCTGAAGTGAAATCTGTTTTGCAACGGCACTATAATGCATTGATTTTATTTTCAATTATGCTGAACACCGGGCACCGTAAAAAGATTAACCATCGCTGCTACAGATGATGTGATAAATGATTTAACAACAACAAAAAAAATTTTCTGCAATCATAAGTAATGGAATTTTTTTTCTTTTTCTTTCATTTCACTTTTTTGTTCATACATAAAAAAAAAAATTTAACATTAAAGAAATTCACCCATTTAAAATGTTAAACGACATTAATAATATATATAAAATTTGATTTTTTAAAAAAATGCAGAATTCCATGTGGAATGTTTCCTGATTTTTTTTTTCTTAATTAAAGCATGGTTGCAAAAAAAATATATATATATTCTTAAAAATATATTAATTAATAAATTTGATGTTGTGTGTTAAACTCATTATCTGTCTGTCTATGGTCATTTACGTTTAGCTTAAAAGGAGGGGGGAATGTCAATAAAAAAAAAATCATATTCTCAGTCCTCGTGGAATCCCAGTTATAACCCAACATAAATATAAGAGGACAGCTAGAAGAGGAAAAAAACCCCCAAAGACCAATTGAAATCTATGTAAAAGTTCAACCAGTTGAGCAATTACACAATAATATGAACGATCAGAATAAACTTTTTCATAAAATGCAAATGTGAAGATGTGCCAAAACTAAAATAAAAATAAAAATCGTTTCAATGAAACAGAATCTGGATCAGTCTAATTCTTGGCAGCAAAAATCAACCAAGGAACTGAAGAGAAGGAACACATAGTGATCAGGAAAGAAGACATTAATGGAAAGCTCAGCCATCCTCCTTTGGTGGTGTAAACCAACCTATCAAAAAAAATAAAAATAAAAATAAATATACATATACACATAGACGTCTATAAAACACAATTATTAAAAAGATTCTATTCAAATTTAATTTTAGAGTATTCTTTATGTTCCATCTATATTAATAATCTAACATATTTATAGTTATTAACTTCTAATTTATTATCTTTATTTTCTCTTTTTCTGAAAAGTGATTGATAACTAGTTTAGTCTTTTTGTTTTTTAGTATTTATCTTTAATTCTACTTTCTTGCTTTCATCTGATAATTCTTGCAACATTTCAATGAAGTTATAAGTCATTATTTGTAAAAACAATCATATCATTAGCACAATCTAGTTGACTAAATTTTTATTCTCCTAGCTTCCTATTAAAACTGCTGTAAAAAGTTGCATTGTGATAAATATTCTTCAGAATTGAGTAATGTCTTGAGTTTTAAATATTGCAGAAATATTTAGAATTAAGTACCATTTTATAATTTACAAATTCTATGTAAAATATCAATTAATCATAATGTCTGCTCCTTTCAATAAATTCTCTTAATGTATAGATAACTCACTGTTCTTTGGATTGGCTTCAATCCAAAATTCCCCATAAACAATTTATGATAATTTCAGTCAAGCTCTTATATAGAACTGATAAACTTATAATTTCTAAAATCTTTTTCATCTTTCTTAAATACCATTATTAGAAATTGGAGTTTTTCAATCTTTGATAAATTTTCATCATTTATAGCTTTATCAAATGATGAAATGATAAAGGTGTACTAGATAATTGGAAGACTGCAGTATAACTTTATCAACAATTTCTCTATGTATTCGTCTGCTTCTTTTAAGACATTAATAAATTCTGCCATTTCCTAGACTTTTTCCATTCTTCATAGGTTTAATTGCACAACTATAGACAGCAGTGTTTCCAATTCTTCACTTAATCAAAAGAAAATAAGAGCAAAAGTATTAATAAGTCATTTAATTTATTTTTTTTAATTATCCATACATACAGAAAGATGTTGTGATGAACATTGATTTATGAACAATTGATGCAGTAACAATTTGAAGAATGATGGGCCCAGAAAAAAAAAAAATCTGTAGTGTTCATACTGAAATCAAAGAACACACTAAAGATTTCAGGAAAATGGCATATGCAAAAACAATAGATAGAAATACAAATAATAGTGGATTAACTTGAATAACATGATACAATAGAATTAGTACAAATATTTTATAGATAATACTGTTTTACAATATATATGATTCATTTAATTCTAATTAAACACTGGAAAATGAGAAATTATCCTTACAAAACACACTACTAATAGCTTTTTTTTTGATAATGCAGAAGAGCTTGGTTTATTTTCTTCTAAACTCACTTTATTTGTTTTCTAAAAAAAAATTATATATATTTTTAAAAATGAATCATTTTATATCTAGTTTTTTTTTTTTTATCAAAATCATGATGACTGTGTTTTTTATATTCTAGTTATTGTATATAAATAATCTGTAACAAATAATTTGTTTACACAAAAAAAATTAATGAAATCTGTGAAAATTGTCTTAGAATTTACTTTTATTTGGGATTCTAATCCTGTTTTAACAAAAAAAAATGAAATGATGCCTTCAATAATAATGTTACTTGCTATTGATGAATTGAATGTTTTAAAAATTTATAAATTCAAATGAATATCGTAATATAAAAATAAATGATTTATTTTATGTGTAAAATTATTTTGAATAAAAAAAATAGAAGAAAAAATTAACAATTGTTAATGCTCTATTCTCAAACTATTTAAGTTTTATTCTTATTGTGAATTAGTTTCAAAGTTATATCAAATTACTTCATCTTCAAGGAAACAATTCAATATCGAATAAAAATCAAAGTAATAATGTTTTTCTCTCAAGATGGAGATTGATATGACTCTCCAGGATTACTAGAAATAATTTTTATAATATTACATATCAATAAATGTATTTTCATTTTATTTTTTTAATCTAAAATAATTGAATATTACAATTCTATGCACACAAATATTATCAAAATGAGCCTTACCATTTTTTTCATGGATTTGAACAAGAGATTTGAAAGACTGCTGGGCCCTAGCTAAGCTATATTGTCCCTAAAAAGATAAAGCAAATGTATACTAATTAAAACTATTTATAAAAATTTTCAAAAGAAATGAGATATATGATTTACATAAATTGTCTGTCTATATACATATAAATACAATATTTATCTTTTTTAAAAAATACTATATAAATTTAATTCTGAATAAAACAAACCCAAAATTTATAAAATATTAAATAGAATATAAAAAAACATTCATATAAGAATACCCAAAGAGCTAACTTAGATTAATCAAATCACTGAACTTAGCAGTGGTCACAGCTTTTTATCAATGCACACATATATATAATTATTTATTTCCAATATATAATATAACTCTCAATATATTCAAAACTTGATAAAATTTGAAAATATTTATAAATATTTAGAACTGTTAACAGCTAACACATTTATTTTAGATTTCTAAAAGATAAAATCAGTCTTTTGAAAATGTATATTATTTTAATAAATTCTACAATTTATCAATTTATATTGCTTAAACAGAAAAATTGTTAATTCAAGCTAGAGCACACATTGAGATAAATGAAAAATTAAGTCTCAAAGGAAAAATAAATATGAAATAAGGTGTATAAATATTGTGTATATACTCAAAAAAATTAAAAATATGCATAAAACATATAAAAAAAACCCGTAAACATTTAAATGAAAATTTTTTAAAAAATAATACAATTATCTTACTAAACAATTGAATAAAATATTTGAAAATAGAAAATTTGTCATGCTTTATCAGATCTTTATATGTTATGTACACAGAATTCATTTGAAAAAAAAAAAAAAGTTATATAACACTTATCAAGATGATAATATAAAGAGCATTAGAAATAATTTCTTTCTCAACAGTGAAAAGTCTTGACCAAAATTCGTTCCAAGTATTTAACAAATAAGTCAAAATTAAAATGATTAGAAGATAAAAAGACCTCTTAAATTATTAAAAAAATTGTATCTACTTATCTAAATATTGAATGATTCTCATAGTTATTATTCTAAAAGTGGGAGAGAAAACCGTCATTATTTATAAATTCATTATTTTTATATAGAATAGATACTATTAATTCAGATTAATAAGAAATCACAAAAAATAGACCAATTTAAAACAAATATCATATCTCAATAAACAGTTGTATGACAACTTATAAATTAGAAACTTAATTCACTTATTTTAATTCTCAAAAAAAAAATTTAAAAAGTTATTTAAAACTGCCAATCTTGACTTGATATACACTTATCTTGGATATATCAATAAGCCAATCTATTGATCTATCACAAACAAGATTGGAATATGCCAGCTCACTGAGAGATTTCAATACTGGCCAGCTTACAAAGAGACTACCGTGCTATGTTTGATATATATATATATTGTTTCATCTATACACAAAGAAATACAGAAGAAAAATTACTGCCAGTCATATTAAGGATTGATGGGGGGAAAAAGCTGATGGTGAGTAGAATATATATATATTGATAATGACATATCTCAATCATTAATTTTGCACTGGTCCAAGATCCAAAATCCATCACTGATGAAAGCCATAAGCTTGAAACTAGTCTGGGGATATTAGATAGGACAGCATTGGATAGAGATTTAATAAGCAGTTATCTGGCATCTATAGTAACTTACTAAAGCTTACATTAGTGGTATGAAGCTAGTAAATTTATATATTTTATTCCTATGCCCCACTATATGAACAGCATTGTATACCATAAATATTTATGCAAGTTGGTTATCAGTTATTTGTAACCTGATAATTCTCAGTCCATATCCAATATGAAATTATGATATCTATTATGCACAAAGAATATAATTTATGTAAAGGACACATTGTGAAAATAGTGTTTCCCTTTTTATTATTGTATTTATTTTGTTGTGCTTCATTAGAAATGCATTAAATTTTAATCTCAA
Source organism: Epiperipatus broadwayi (assembly GCA_028023455.1). Lineage (NCBI taxonomy): Eukaryota > Metazoa > Onychophora > Udeonychophora > Euonychophora > Peripatidae > Epiperipatus > Epiperipatus broadwayi. Next base: position 670,035 of record JAQFVV010000105.1, on the reverse strand, counting down.
CATTTTGTACTTTAACATATAATTCTAGTTATCGAGGTGCAAGTTCATACTTAATATTAAATATTAATATGCAACAATTAACTAATTTTTATATGGAGCTCTTGCAATAAATATTTTATTATTCTTGAATGTAAAACATATTTCTTACATTGAACTTATACAAGAATTTCTTAAATACATATATATAAACATATAATGAAAATAATCACAAAGTAAAAATACGTATTTAATAGATCGTTTAAATAATAAATGCCATTATAGAAATGAGATACATTCCCACTAGCCATCTGACAACACGATAGTAAATGGCAGCTACTTTCTTATTATTGTATTGTTGGATGACTAGCAACGAATGTGTTTCTCATTTATTAGTTAAACAATCTATTTAACATTATATATTGTACCCTCACCTCCAGGAAATATATAACTATAATTACTTGATCTAGCTCAGATAAATAACTATGTTTATTTAAAATGTATCTAAATTAATAATAACTATATTTTTAAAAATATCAATGATTAAATTAACTTAATTTATAAATAATAATATAGTTCTGGTTTATAAAATGAAATAAATGAATATCTAATCAAATCATGAGACTATGAAGTGAGTTTACAATCGGTAGAGCGAATACATTAAGATAATCTCCCATTGGATATCACCTTAATGGCATAAGAATACTATCCTTATTCCTATTACTCAAATACTACATTTATAGTACTCTTACGTCTTTAATCAAAATTAATTAAGTAAATTACTTTTAACAAATTAATTTATATATCTTCCTTAAAATTAATTTAACTCAAATTATCTCAGGTTCTCTTAAAATAATGATAAATTAATTATAACTTTTGTAATCAAGTATGATAAGGGATTTAATATTATTCCTAACTACAATTTAATAATACTAATAATAACAAATAGTAATACTAATCTTTAATCTATAATTCACTCTCCTATCTTTCTATTTATAATGTTATTCTTGTATATCTTATAATAAAAATGTAATATAATTTTCTATTATCCATATGGCATTTTAAATAATATATTTAGTATGATATTACAATCTGAGAATATGTGGCAATCATTACTAAGATAATTTAATGTAAATCTTTGGTAATTATTCCATGACTGTCATAATAATACCATAAGTAAAACTTCTTAAATAAAATATATCAATAAAATATAACTCCTAAATAAAATTTTATTTATGATGTGCAAATATTATGTCTTCATTATAATTATCTGTGATTATGTAATTGTGAAGTGAAGAAATTGAGTCAACACCAAGACTTATAAAACACATTTAACAATTTTATTAACAAACTTAACAATTACATTATTTACATTCTAATAGAATTCTATTTATTCATATTCAGGTACTTCTCCAATACAAATTAAATGATTTAAAATATACGATACAGCACATTTCTTAAATAAAATATTTCTTATTTTTAAAATATCATTATATAATTTTTTATTTTATTTTTTATTACAGTTATTCGATATTATTAATTTATAGGCTTTAAAAAAAAAAAACATATAGGTAATACTTTTACTATGAACTTATCTTTGTAATTTAGTTTTTTTAAAAAAATAATTTATTATTCTGTATAGTCATTCTTCAATAATATTCATGTGAACAACCTTAATTTATAGCATACCATCAAACTAAGCTACTTACTAATTATTACCTTAAACTTTAAATATCATGTATGTATTAATGTTATAACGATCGAAATGTAGTGGGAGATCGCATCGCACCGCACTACCAAAGGCGCCATCTAGGCATTTGAGCCTACGCGCTGTTAGGATTCCACTTTATTTACATATTTAGATCGTTAGCCCATTGTCACTAGCTCAGTGGAGTAGCAGAGATAAAAATCTATAAATTTAGATATAAATATAAAAAAATAATAAAAGCCACTGCCAGAAATTAACACAGAAAAATATTTATTTACGCACATATAAAATCATTCTAAACTCGAGGAATAAGTTTAACATTTAGATTTTTATATTACTCTTTTAATTTTACATTTAAAATAGCTTGCTATAATGTTTAATATTTTATTTAGAGGGTCGGATATGAATAGGCTACATAGATCTGCATTTGAAAAGACAATATTCTTCCCTTATTTAACTCTAGGCTAAAAATTCAAAGTCAAACTGACGCCAACCATCCGATACACTTATGTATTCAATGTAGCATGAAAATACAACGGCACTAAATAGACTATACTGTCAGGAATGCACATCTGAACAGTATAGTGAGAAGACATTGTTGCTCTCCACCACCAGGAATGCTACTTCTGATGGCGAGTAGAACAATAAACATAAAACTCCATAGGAATGGATTGCGTCTTGCGTCTTACTATCCAATTCCATAGGCAACAGAGGGTGTGGGCGTATATATGTAATCCTGCACGTGGCGGATCTCCTGCTACATTTACTACCTACACAAATATATCGAAACCATTGAGCCAATTCAACCACGAAACAAATAACCTAAGATTACCCTCCCTTAATATAACCTTACAAAACTATATAGCCGTTCACGCCCGACTTAAATTTATCATTTAGATATGTTCGCACAGATAACTTTTATACAATTTGTTTTAAAATGTTGGGTATAGATCGATTACATAGATTCCACGGTCAAAAACATTTCAAAATAAGCATAAACGATCAAAATACAAAATTATTGATACCGACAATCGCAGAGGGAAACTTATAAGTAACCCAATAGTATTCACCATAAGATACTTGCATTGTCACCAATAACTTAAAAGACATCCGAATAAATACATTTTAGATACTCACCGTAAGGTATCATTATTTATCGAATGTCTATATATTTTGATCAAATATGAAAACCAAAATATAACGTGTGCAAAACGAATCCATGCAAGCGTCTATAAACAACTTAAATTTCATACATTTAAAATTTAAACAATAAATAATTTATACAATTAAAATAAATGGAAATGATTTTTTTATCAATAACAAACATATAAAATTAAACATCAATTGATTTTAAACTTAAAGGTCAAATAGAAACTCCATTTTAACATTTAAATTGCTTTCACGAAAGTTCTTAATTATTTTAAAAAAAATTTTAAGTTCATTGTCGATAGCTTACAGTAGCAGAGTCCAGGTTCTTGTTTTATATTCCCGTGACTTCTCGTTTAGAAGATAATGTTCTGGAGGTGGCATTAGCTGGTTCCTTTCGGTATCTCAATCAGTTCATTTTTAAAAATAGAGAGAGAGTGAGGTATGTGCGTCCTACCCCATCTCTCACAACAAACAGCTGGAACTGCCCAATACTCAATATTTCTCCTTTTTATATTATCCACACGGATTCACTGAACAAAACGTCACTAATCTGTTTTTTCGTTATGGTCCGGGCCAAGGCTTAGTGCTTCCATTTGTCAAGCTAAAATCTCTTTCTTCTCTTATCTAACTTTCCATCTGACTTTTTAATTAAACAGCTTTTAGATAATTAATAAACAATCATTTCCTTTTATAGATTACAGGAATTAATTAATACCTGCTTTTATTTTAACTTACGTTATTTTTTTTATTAAAATATTTTTATATTTCAATCTTGTATTTTTTTATTTAAAAAAAATACATTCAAATACCTTTTTTTTTTGTTTATGAAAAAAAAAAATTTTTAAAGTTTAACATCTGTGCGAATGTATACACGTTTAACAATGTTTTAATTTTAGCGTTTAGTTTTTTCCTTTTATTTGCGAACTTTTAAGTTTTTATTTTAAATTAATGTAACGACATATTTATATATCGTTACAATGTGTTGTTATAAAATTATTTTTGTAAAACTTATGACTACTTTCATTCATTCAACACAATTCAGTTTATTACCTTTAATTATAAATAAAAATATGCATTATAAGTATATCTTTTTTAAAAAAAAAATCTTAATAATTAAGTAATATCATTATAAATTCTTTTAAATTATCAACTATTTATTTTATAAAAAAAAAAATAAATAAATATTTTTAACTATAAAAGTTTTATGATTCTTTCACTGATGAAATTATGTTCTTATAATTTTTTACACTTATTATAATCTAAGCAACATAACTTATCCAATTTAACAATTCTCTATTTCCAAACTTATTTATTATTTCCCATTTTAAACAACCATCTTTTACAATGTAATCCAATAAATTTCAATAACACATAAACTAGTAGGCATATGGGGTAAACTATAACTTCAACTTAACACCTTTATCAACTAACCATCATGGGCACAGTGTACATGAACTGAGGTATAACTTATTTGTTTAATAACCTCTTCTACCAAGTATAATATCCAGGTTATTCATTCAGCACTATGGCACATTAAGCTTTAACACATAGAAAACAAACACTGCCATGAATATACACAAGATATAGGGCTATGTTTGCTATACTTGTATAAACATCAATATAGTATATTCTTCCCATATAAATAAACCCTACATACAATATTATCCTGGTCTTATATAACCTAATACTAAGATATTAGCATTTAAAATTCACTAATTTACATCGCTAAATTCACCTTCTCATTTCTATAATAACAAATAAATTCATTTTTAGAATAACAGTCTAACTAACTAATAAGACAAGATTATTTCATTCTTTAATAGTTCTCAAACTTAAGCATAAACAATCAGAATCAGTATCATATTTTTAACACTTTAAATTATTCAACAAAACATCCAATTCAGTTATAATAGAATCATATACTTATATTTCTTTTATGTTTAAATATCTTTACGATATCATTAAAATTATGCATATTCTTACAATAAATTATGTGTAGGTATCGCGTTTTATATACGCATCCATCCGCACAAAATAACAAACACATTTTAACCAAAAGACTGTTTCTTACGAGGCTCCTCGTAGACATCTGACGTCACTCTAACTCTGCCAGTTCTTATGCTAAAAAATTTGTTTGATAGGTTTTGAATAGGTTTTTAAAAGTTCTGTAAGATGGTGCCCTCTTCCGACTTATTTTACAAGTAAAAAATAAAAAAAAACGCATTTAAACCTAAACAAAGAAAGAACATTATTTGTGATTGGTTCTTAGCATGCTCTCAGCCAAAAAAGACATTCTGATTGGCTGGAAAGAACAAAGAAACCGCCTGATCAAAGAAAATAAAGAAAAACGCTGAGATTTTCATTTCGAATTTAATTTTAAGTATTAAAAAAATATAATTTCAGAAATTAAACTAGTTTTTTAAAAAATATACTAAAAAAACAAAATTATTTTCGAAAAATATTGAAGATTTTAGTAAAAATATTAAAGAAATATTTAAAAGAAATATTTACTTTTCTATAACGTAAAAGTCGACCTTTTTGTTTATATTATAGCTTTTATGTTGCCAAAATTGAATATTTTAGAATAAATAAATAGCAATTTATTTTTGAAAGAACTTTCGTTCTCTTCATAACCTGAAAAATTAGTAATATACTTTTTATAAACGTATCTGAGTTGAATTTAATATTATAGGCGAATATGTTTTAACAAAAGGCTTTGTCTTCAGTTTGTGAGTTGGCCAATTAAAAGATTTGATTTTTACCTCATACAACCAATAATATAATTAGCGGTTAAAAGGTTAAAACTATTAATAATTTACATTATTACCATAAGTAATTTCTGTTGGCAATTACTTAGTGATGTCTTCTGGATCTAAATAAACATTTTATTATCGTTTATTCCACATTATCACACTTTAAAATATATTAAGTTTTTTTTTAAAAAAAATTATTATTAAAGATTTTTTTTTCTTTACAATAAAAATTTAATTACTAAGTTAGTAAACAATCTAATGTCTTATGTTCCTACGCCTATATTTATACTATGAATAAATATTACTATAATTTTGTTAGTAAAAAATTAATTTTAAAACCATATTTACAATAACTTTATTAGAATTTCTTACGATGAAATGTTCTTTTCTTGATAATAAGTTCATTACAGGAAGTATCTTTTCTCCTGGTAAAAAACATTAATAACACACTTTTACGTCAATAATCACGCATGCTCCGGTTCTTAACGTTGTAATATATAATCCAAAATGACAGTTCAAGTTAAATATGGTACCTTTACTTTTATTCTATAAGACTTACACTAATATAATTAATATTTTTCTTATCTCCAAAACTTTAAATATTTAAACATGTATTGTTAGGTAAATATCTAATTTTAAATATTCTTCGTCAAGATAATTTTCCAAATTCTTGTAACTTTTCCATATTTACTGAGGTTTAATATTTTCTGATACAACCTTTTCCCAGAATTTTCAAATAACTTAAATTATTTTCCCAAATAATTTAAATAAACTTTTGTATGTCCAGCATACCTTAATGACTAAATTGTAATATTTTTTAAAATATAAGTTACATACTTGCAAATGATCTTAATTTTTATATTTTCTAGAAAAAATTCCAGTTTTATAATATTTCCAATATTTCTTCAGAAAGAAATATCTCCACGTTCTAAAATAATTGTTCGGTCAAATTTAAAAGTTTTTTTTTCTTTAAAAGTATTTTTCCATTGTATTTTAAATAAATTTTTTCAAAAAATTGTATTATATCATTTCACTTTATATCTTTTAATGAAAAATTTTTTTTATATATATTTTCTCCGTGACGTTCTTTTTATGAAATTTAGTTGTAAATCAATACGACTTATCAACACAGGCAAAATTATATACTTTATATGATAATAACATTTGAATACTTACATTAATTTTTTTTTTATATTTAGTGATGACTTCTTCATGTTTAAGTTGATGACAAATTGAACGAAAACAAATCTGCTAAGTAAGGAATTATTTAATTTTTAGCCCTCTTTCTCCATATCACGATCTTGTAATAATAAACTGCTGTATTTTTATAAAAATTGAAGCTAAATAAAATGGATTATTACACTACTAAATACTTTACCGAAATTGTAAAAATACTAACGATGTTATAATAGTACATCGGTAGAATGAGATAACAGCTCAATAATCGTCTGCCAAAATTTACACAGCTCTTAAATACTCCAGCTGATTCCAATTCTGATTGGTCCGTTAAACAATCCTGAGCTCAAATTATCCGGGACCACGAACATTGGTTTAAAGTTAAAGTTAATAATAATTTACTAAATATTTATTTTTATTATATTATTCAATTCTTACTTAATTTTCACATTTTATTTACACTTACTAAAGACTCTAAAATAATTTTTAAAAATCACATTTCAATATTTATTACCATTTCTACCTTTATTTTGAACTTAATGTATTTATTTACAACAAAAAACATAAATCTGATTTTATTTATTATATTCACTTTTAAAATCCAATTTAACATTTATAACAGATATTATTCTATTTTTGAACACAGGTGTGCGTCACGTGATTTACAAAACTAAATAAGGTGCTAATAATAATTTAAATAGAACTAAAAATAATAATTTAATTTATAAAATGTTACATAACCATTATTATAGCAGAATTTTAAAATAATTATTTTAATATTATAAAACCAAAAAAATACACTTTTCTCCCACATTATTATTTTTTAATCAAATGATTTTAAAAATATAGCCATTAAATACAATTATTATTACTAAATCTATTTGTTTAACTTTAAAGCATTACTTTTAAAATTTACCCTAATTATTATTTATAAGACTTATTAAATCAGTATTTATTATGGCCAATTCTCCCAACCATACAATCTTATAATGATTTTTAGTTAACTGTTTTCTTACAAATACCAACCTAATATTATACATCAATTATTTTACTTGCCTTAACTAAATTATTCAAAGATTATTAACACACAACATACATCATCCCTTACCCAACTTCAAAATTTAAAAATTTTCAGATTATTAGAAATAATCCATTCTAACCTAAACAAAAGGGTACAATATAAAAACATATATTTCCAAAATATCAGAATACAATGAATTATTTTTGCTTAGACGAAATTTTAAAAATATAGTAGGGAATTGCTAATCCTTTTTAAACAATATTCTTTAGAAAATGATGATTTGATGTTTTGTTTAATTATTATAGTACTGTATAGGTAAATATAAATTTAATTCAGAACATATAATCTTTAATAAAAAATTTTTTTTCCCTTTTCCCATTCATATGAGAATATCACACGTACTATCTTTGTAATATTTTTCAAATATTGATAAATACTTATTATATAACAATTTCTATTAATATTATTCATAATATATGGTTTTTAAATTATTTTTTTTTTTATAAAAATGCCATTCTTGGAATGGCATGTATCGAATGGGCTTCAATTTTGAATGGTTGCCATCAAATAATATTATTCATTTGTTCTTTGAAGTTTTATAACCATGTTAAAATTTTTCTTTTATGTTGGAAAAAAAAAACAACCTTTTATTTGCTAATTTCCCCCAATGTAATGTTTATCAATATTACAAAAATTGATTTTCCAACTTTTTTTCTTAAATAAATATAAATTTATCCATTTCAAATTGTTTCTTTAAAATTACTAAAACAAATTAAACTGGTAGCAAAAATCACTTTCACTGATTTTTATCATTCAATTTGCAGCTTTGAGTTTAATAGCAGTTACATTAATATAAAGCTTATGCATAGAATATTTTTTCCATTGCTGAAATATTTTTAGAAAAGCTGTAGATAAATTACACTAATCGAATCTTTTTTTTTTTTGCTACTAACAGTTTGTCATTTTTTAAAATTACAATTTCATTTCTAAATCCACTACATTTTTTTTAACTCCATTAATCATATTGTAATATTTCTTTAATCAGTAGACATTAATGTATTATATTATAAATTGCAGTGGAAAACAAGGGCAACACAACTTAATATATCTTTAAATAAACAACAGATAAGATAATGATTCCTTTTGAATTAAACTGAATTATTTGCACAAATATAAAATTGATTGCATTTCAAAAGTGCTACTCCCCATAAGTAATATATTCTGTGAAATTAAATAATTAAAGTAACTATGTATTATATTATAATTATATCTCCAAGTTTAGTCCAGTTTTCCCGATTACTAGTCTCTCTTCCCCAGAACACACCAGTAAACTTATTTCATCCATCCAACTCACAAGTGGTTTCTAAGTCTTTTACAATCTCTTAGGATACAAGATTTCAATTGTTCATCTATTATCGTTTCTTGTAGCAATATATCCAGTCCAGTTCCATAACAGACTTTTAATTCTTTCAATATAAATAATCTCTATTTGTTTTCTCATCCATGTATTTTGTTTTTGATCCTTCTTATTACTCCTAATACACATCTTTTCATACTTTGTTGATGGTCTGAAGTCTCCATATTGCTTTTCTGTCAAATGTCTAAATCTCATATCCATCCATAAGCAAGAACTAGTAAACATATTTATTAAAAACCTTCCTTTTCAAATCATTAGGCATATTGCCTTTTAATATCAAATTATTCCTATTAAAAAGCATTCCTTCCAAATTTAATTCTATGATTAATTTAATCCATTTGTAGTTGTACCTTCTTCTACTTCATCATTATCAATCTTTATTTTCTTTTTCATTACTTTGATCTTTTTAGCATTTATCTTTAGTCCTATTTTCTTACTTACATCTAATAATTCTTACAACATTGTCTGAAGCATTATTTGTATAAACAATTACTAAATGACTCAAAAATAATCTCCATTAATTTTAAATCCCTTAGATTCCTATTTTGACCCACAAAATACTTTCTGTAAAATTTTTTGAAGATATGGAATCACCTAGCCATACATTCTTCTCAATGACAATCTTCTTAGTATAACTATGTAATCTAATCATTCCATTGATTTTGATTAAACATTCCTTAAAATATGATAATATTCTAGGTATACCTTGATAATCTAATGGTTTAATCACTATAGAAATGCTTATAGAATCAAATGGCTTTTCATAACCTACAAATTCAAAGCATAACGCCAAAAAATATTTATTGGTCAACTTCTCTCAGTATTTGGATGCAATGCAAAAACATTTTAAAATCCAGTTTGTTCTTTTGGTTGATTAAAATTCAAAGTTCACTATAGATGTATTGATAAAAAATTTGTATAGAACAATAAGTCTGTAATTTCTAATATCTTCTTTATCATCTTTTTCCAAATATTACAATATTATATTGCATTCTTCCACTGGTACAACTTTATTATTTTGACATTTAATATATAATTTTGCCAACAAATTTTCTATTTCTTCAACTGCTTCTTCTAGGATAATGACTATAATTCTATCATTATGCAGAGCTTTTCTCTTCTTCGTATGTTTAATTACAAATCTTCATTAAAAATACTGGACAATTCAGAAAATAAAGTGATTTGCATGGAATACTTTGTTTTCTTATTCTTTATTGCTATATAATTCTTTATAGAACTTTTCCACACACTCGATATGTCATTTTTCTTTTTAATAATAGTTACATCTTTCCTTCTTATTGCAGAAAAGTTCCCTAGCAAAAATAAGATGATGTTTTACATTTTAAAAATTTTTTTTTCCTCTTTTATAGCTTTTCTTGCTAATTTATAATTGAATTTTCTTATGTTTTTCTCAGAGGCATGTGATATTTGATGGTTTAATTAATTTTCTTATGTCATTATTAATTCTTTTTCATAGTTTTACAAACTCTAGATAATCAATTTTTCTTAATAGATTATTTTTATATATTTTCATATTCATTATTTTCTTCATACATTGTTGTCTCAATAGAAAATTTAGGTAAAATTTATGCTTTTTGTACCATCTATCTTGTTGCAGTTCTTAATAATGCATTAGTTATCTATCTATTGATTTTATACAAATTTGAGCCATCTTCAAAATCTGTTAACATTTTAAAAAGATTTGCAAATTCTAATTTAAATTCATTGGAATGTTTCTAAAGATTAGGAATTAACTGTTAATACTGTTTTTCTTTATAATTTGTCTTTCTAGTTTTGCATTAACATAGATCTTATATCTCACTAATTGATGATCACTTCTTATGTTGAATTTATTACAGCCTTGAAATACATATTTTATGTTAGTCAAAATATAATCAAATTTCAAAATATTATTTGGTCTGATCGAAAGACTTTTGTAGATTTATGCAAAAATCCTCTTGCTTCTTCATCACAACAAGAACTTATCGGGGTATTGACTTGAATTATCTGCATTTGATATCTTACATTAATAATCTTACCACTCTGTCTGATATATTAGACCTCCATAATGTTGTTTGTTCATCCTTTATTTATAATGATTTTCACTACACCTTTGCAATAAAATATGTCCGCTTTTTAAATCAGTTGTTTTTTCAGCCTTTAATGTAATCACAAAGGTCAACAATGTCTCATTTAATATTACACCATTCTATTTTCAGTTTGTACAATCTTTCTTATTTGAAACGTTTTCCAAATGGGAATTTGAAAGCACAGTCAGGGGATTTTTAGCACACTCCACCTTTGGCCATCAGCTATTGCTTTGGCTGGTAGTTTCATAGCCTTTTGAAAATAAAGGCCGTGATTTAGTTTTGCCTAACATAATTGTTAATATCTATTTAAAGAAAAAAAAGTTCATTAAACTCAATTGATATTTCACTTAAGAACTATCAGACAATTGAGAAAAAAAACCATGGTGCTTCTTGATTTAACTCAGAGCCAAAAAGGTAATAAACTCATCATAATGGCTGCTGCATTTGATGAGCAATGTTTGTATACTACTATAAGAATAATCACATAGTATAATAGCAGTTGCAATGCAAGACTGTATGGAGTGGATATTAGCAATTTACTCTGCTAGATTTCTTTCAGTTAAGAGCAAACTTCTTTCTGCAATTGTAATGAATTATATTAATAAAGATAGTACTGAAATATTGGATAGTTTATTTCCTTCTAGTTTTATTTATTTATAAAATTCAAAAATAAAAATTTTCTGCATGGATTAAAAAAAAGGTGATCTTGGCATTTTACTTATAATTATACTACAAATAATTATTACTACAAACAGTTGAATGTATATAGAAAAGTATAAATAAAGTTTGAATTTTTCTAAAAACATTTAACCATTCAACTAAGTCATGGAAATAATCTAGAAAGTTCATAGAAAATTAAACTGTCAAGCATTTCCATAAAAATCTAGTTATAATTCATTTTAATAGTATATATACTGAAGTGCACGTAAATATATGTTATTAGATATATATTTTTTTTACTGCATTTTGAATGACAAATATACATTCAGGCAGTTACTTAAGCAAATATATATATATTTGATTCTCACATATGAGGATTCTATGTGCAGATTCATTATAATAATCATTATCAATTTAGATCCACTACTTCAATAAAAAAGCAACTATTTGTTATAGAGAACCGTAAAACAAAATTCACAACTTTTTTTTCTAAAAAAAAAGTCATCTTTTTTAAAAATGGTGTACATTTTATATTCTTGATGTCACAAGATATCATGAAAGCAATATCATTCCCATAACTAAAATAGCAAAATTTATGCTAAAATAAAAAAAATTGTACAACTATTAGTCATTATATACTTAAAACAAACATAGATGACACAGTACATAAAATACATTAAAAGTTATGATTTATTTGCCTAATTATTACTTAGTATTCATCAAAAATGGTAAACAATCTAATTTAAAAAAATATAAGTTTTATTCAGTATATAGTTAAAAATAAACTTTGATTATATATAATAATAAAATACAATAAAACTAAATGGAAAATATAATTTACTTAGCTAATTTTTATTTAGTATTCTTGTAATAAAGTCTGTAACAGACATCCTAACAGACCTAAAGGAAACAGTTTTCATTGCAACATAATAGCACACACACAAAAAAAAATACAAATTTTATTCAACGTATAATAAAAAATAAATTTTCATAATATACAAAAATAAAAATGCACTAAAAATAAAATTAAATTAATTTTTCTTTAATATTCTTATAATATTCAAAATTCTTATTTCCAAAAAGCAGAAATGCAGTTCATCACTAATATAAGCAATAATGATGAAAATAAGTAAAAAAAAATTACAGAATTAAAAATAAACTTTTTATCAAATATAGTAGTAAAATCCAGTGGAAATAAATTTTAAAATGTGTATATTAACTACAATATGATTTAGGATTCATTTAATTTTTATTTATTATAAAACTTTTACAACAATAAAATCATCAATTCATTTAAATGCTATTCTTCATAAATGTAAACAAAATTAAGGCATCACCTCACCTCCAATGTAATCATTTAAAGTAATTAAAGTTACAAAAATCAACTGTACATTACATATATTTATCTAATTATTCTTAATTAGATAACATTTCCATAAAAAAATAAAAATAAAATGACATTTATTGACAAAAATAATAGTGATGAAAAAGAATTTATAATTTTTAGGATTACAAAAAAACAAAATCCATTGATAACATAAAGTGAACCAAAAATAAATTAGAAAATATATTGTGAGGATACATTAAACCGACCACACAAAAATCATCAGTTATACATACATCATAAAGACTGAATCTACTAACACAATCAAAGGCATATTATTGATAATACTAATTTATGTATATCAAATCCCTATACACAAACAAGTAAGAATCTCAAAATTCACAAAAAAGAAATCATTAATGTTAAATTCTTTTATTATTATTATTATTATTATTAATTCAGCATAAAATTATAAAAAGCTCAAAGTGACTTTAACAATGAAAACAAAGCTCGAAACTCCGTTCTTAAAAAATAAGAACATAAGACAAGATAGAACACTTTTGTTCATTTTAAGAAAAAAAAAAGGAAGGCAAATAAATTACATGGTCAAGAAAAGATATTTGATATATTCTTAAAATCAATTTATTTGTCATATTAACTATTCTTGCTATTAACTATTCTTACTATTGAAGTTCGTAAACCACTACAATTGCAATTTGAGGAAGTTAATTAAAGGACCCACCTTAATTCTATAAAGCTTATATTTTTAACATAAGTTATAAGCTAGAAAAGAACAAAGAATGTATGACTAAGAAGTAATGAAACATCATGGGGGATGGAGCTGCCTGTCATATAGCCAAGATTTTCTGATATGAATATCATTTCAAATTAACATCATGACAACAACGATAGTAAAAGATCTACAACATACTACAATCAAGCAAAGAAATAATCACAGCATAGAAAACCATAGTTTATGAAAGAGTCTGAGTCACCAGCATAAAACCCAGATGGTGACTGAAGACTATCTGATGGACTACCATTCAGTTCATGCAAAGGAACTTTCCTAAGAGCAAGTACAGTGTGGATTACAAGATTTTGAACTATGGCTAGACTAGACTGGATTATCATTCCAAATTATATTTATATATATATATATTATTCTTATTTTGTTTGTTAAATTGGTTTCCTTTTTTGAAACAGAGTCAATCCATCCAACCGTCAATTATTACAGAGGGAGGGGAGGTATCAGTTCAATTTTTTTTCCATTTAATAATAAAATTTAAGGGCAAACTCCCGACTTGCTTGCCAATTGGTACATCAGTCTACTGACTTGAAAAGTGAGACTTTAATCTTATTCAATATTAAGCACTCACACTTTGACAGTTACAATATTTTTTTTATGTTCAATGTTTGTGTTTGATTAACTTAATTATTAGATTTGTTATTCAGAATGTATGACTAACCCTTGAATGATTGGTCTATTCTATCATAAGTCTATATAACATCAGAATAGGAGGGGGGGTGGGTTAGGATCTATAAGAAATTCTCAACAGATCTCAAAATGTGGTAGAAATTAATGACCAAATGATTTCATGGAAATTTTAGTCACCGAAGAGTTAATTGTTAAAATATAGTTTCAAATTGTCTTCAATGTAAATTTGAGTTTGTTAAATTTGAATGACCAGTTTTCGTAGGGATTATGGGTTAATAAGTGGTTAATGAATACAAACGTAGGATGATCATGTCCATACAATCATTAAGCGTTAAATACATACACCACTTTGTTATAAAGAATTATGAATAGCGATCATCATCAAAATTTATTAAATATTAAATCAAATTAGTTGTTTGTTGTTGATTTTTCTATTTTCCAATCAATCACATGTATACATACCCAATGTACATATCAGATACAGAATGATCATACCTTGAAATAGGGTACATGTACACTCTCCCTGAGTTTGAACTCTGTGGCATAACGAGAATCAAAAAAAGTGAAGTAAGGGAAGTTGTGCAATCATGAACCCCATCCTACTCAATCAACTTACATAAATTGCCAAATAACTGACTTGCTGTACCATGTGTAATGCCCTTACATGAAGACCAAGTAGGCAACCATAGTTAAATGGTTGCAGTTTCAAAATCATGAGATGTTGGGCATGAATCATATATGTATATTCCGTCCCATTATAGGATATTCACTTTTTTTTTATTTTTAGAGTGCTTTATTTTACAAAATATTAACTTAGTCTGATATAATTCAAAATGTTGACTGTAAAATAAACTACTGAAATATTACATTATCACCTTTCTTTTAAGCTTACAGAAGATGTTTAAACAGGTGCAAATTTTTCCCCCACATAATAATATCATATAATGCAAGCATTAGTAATCAATAAATGCTAGATGGCTGTATACATGATACTACTGTGGGGAAAAATTTTGCTAGATTTAACAGCTTGCTAAAGGTGATCATATGATATTTTAATAGTTTAATACCAATCCTAACCAAAGGATAAAGGTGACTAATTATTAAAAAACCAAAGACACCAAAATATAGTTACTGCACTGTTTTCAGATCTGTATGACACTCTAAATGAATCAGCTTAAATTGAAACATTAGGGTTTTCATTTGTATTTTTATATTGGACTATTTCCATCATCTAATATATGTATTAAATGCCTTTAGAAAAATTTAACTTTATTTAAATATTCCAAATACATTCAACTATTAGTAATAGCACATCAAACAGGTTAGTATATGCCCAACGTTTGGAGAGGTATTAGTCTCCCCTTGCTGGCCTCACCAGTGACAGTACTAGCATGGGATTTGAACCTGGGTCCTTAGATTCTTGACATTTGCATTTTAAGGTAACGCTCTAACCAACTGAGCCATCCTACCAAAGGCAACAGTCTGTAGTAATTTCATATACTTATCTATGAGGTTTCCCCTGATTTCTCCATTTTGATTAGTGGTTTCCATATATTATGTATAGTCACCCTAGGTTGGCTTATGAAATTTTTAGCCACTGTTGTGTGAGCAGCTTTTTTAAATTTTCTTCTTTGTACCTTTTTTTCTCTATCCAATATTTTTGTATTTTCCCAATTGAACATATGTTCATTGGCACATACATGTTTTGTTACCTTAGATACATCTGTTTTCTCTCTTCTAATCATCAGTTTGAGTTCTAGCAAGCGCTTTTCAATGGGATGACTACTCTCACCAATATATATTCTTCCACATTCACATGGTATTTCATAGATGCAGTTTTTCCTTTTCATCATTTCAAGTTTAGGCTTTGTAGATGTTAGAATTCCTCGTAGGGTGATATGGCTCTGGAAAGCTGTTCTGATGTTATACTAATTGCAGATTTTCCTTAATTTGTCTGCTATTTTTGGAATATATGGGAACACTACAATACCAATAATTGATCTTTTCTCTTGATGGTTCTTTTTGTTGTCTATTTAACGTTTTCTTAATAACAGCTTATGGATAACCATTTTTCATAAGTTTGTTTTATATAGGAAAAGAAACACAAAACATGGAGTTATACTAACACTATGGACAAGAACAAAAGAAGTTTGTTCAGAAACCAGCGATTTGACAGGATGGCTCAGTTGGTTAGAGTGTTACCTTAAAATTCAAAAGTCAAGAATCTAAGGATTCCGGTTCGAATCCCATGCTAGTATTGTCACTGGTCAGGCCAGCAACATCTCAAGAGAGGAGACTAATACCTCTCGAAATGTTGTGCATATACTAACCTGTTTGATGTGCTATTATTAATAGCTTAAATGTATTTGGAATATTTAAATAAAGTTAAATTTTTCTAAAGACATTCAATACATATATTAGATGATGGAAATAGTCCAATATAAAAATCCAACTAGAAACTATCATCACTAACCTTCAGGAAAACATTAGTGTTTTCAGTTTGGATTCATAGCTTCATAGTTAAGCAAAAATGTTAAAGATGGGTGCTGAGAGATCGTGCATTAGATCCAAAAGATCCGGGTGCATTGCTCCCACATCCAAGGCTCCTTATGACTGAAAGCATAAGCTAGAAACTAGTCTGGGATATTGGATGAGAAAATACTGAATAGGAATTATGATGAAAATATCTAGCATCTGTTAATTACTAGAGCTTGTACTAGGTGGCACTAATATGTGGGAAAAAATTTGCAGTAATATATTTATCTTTTATTAAAGTTGCAATCTACAATATATCAATACAATACTACTTTAATTATATGCTAAACAAAAAAAAAACAAAAACATTAAAATTCAAAAATTTCATGAATTTTATGATATGGCAACTGCCTGTTTTTATTTTGGAGCCCTATACATGATCACTTTAAAAAAAACCTCACAAATTCATAAATTTAATAGATTTTAGAATACGGCAATAGGGATTTGTCATGATCATATTTATTAATAATGTTTCCTTAGCTTATGTTGAAAGCGCATACATTTTATTCTTTACATACTTTACAAAGTATTGTTAAAAAAAAGTTTAAATATATTCCATTAAGATTACTCTTTATAATATAATAAATATTCCATTAAGATTACTCTTTATAATATAATAAATATTACAACTACAAAAACTAATATATAAATATAGTCTAACATTCATTTAATATATACATTATATAAAAAAAGTTGTGCAAAATATGTTCAAAATTAAATCATTCTGTTTAGGAATGGAAAAAAAATGTGTGTGTGGGAGGGTATTTTATTAGTAGTAACTCACTTTACCTCATCTTATTAAAAAGTCTCATAAGTATAATCAAAATCATTTTATACTAAGCATCCATATGACAAACCATCTAATAAAGAATTTAATTCCCATTAAGAAAGTAAAAATTGCATGATTAAGTCATATACTTTTTTTATATAAATTTTTTGAAAAAAGTGTGGTTTTTTTTTTTAAATATTTTTTTATAGAAAAAAAAATCACAGAATTTATATGAATTGCACATTTTAAAAGAAACTGATATGTACTTTTACAGTAAGTATAGATATTGATATATTTTTTAAATATTAATTTACACTATACTGAAATGTATTGGCAAATTATTTTATAATTTACTTGTTAGTATATATATAAAAAATTAAAACTTTTTCAGTATTTATGTATTTAAATTGTCTATAAACATGTTTATGCACAAATATATATCTATGTATATACTCATGTGCAAACTGCTCAAAAGCTTATTTGCAATTTCAAATTATAATTTATCAATATTACTTTTAAATATTTGAAAACTAATTAATATATAATCTAATATTTATTTTATTAGAACAGAAAGACATCTCCTACCGCCACATAAATTTATGTTTTCATATATAAATCTAGATTAAAACATAAAATCTGATAATTTTCCTACTAAGGAAGTGGTATGAAATATTATTCATATATCATTTTAATCAAGATTTCAATCAACTTAATAATAAAATTTCTATTAAAAAATGTATATATCAAAATTTACAATTTATGAATAAATGTAAAATTAAAAATTATAAAATTTTTAAATCCATTATATTTTATTTTTATGATGATAATTATATTTATTCAGCTTTATAGCCTTTTTATAGTATGTTAGCCTTTTTTAATAACAATTTTTTTAACATCATGTAAACTGAAATTATTGTGAAAAGTGCATCTTCAATTAAATTCAATATAAAACACATCATTAGAAAACAGCTTTAAAAAAAAGCTATTTCTTTTTGTTCATAGCAATTAACTTAAAACTTTTTCATATAGTTCTCTTGAATAATAGTTTTTCCAGTATATAAAGTAACAGTACATATGATGTTTATTATCATAATAGTTTGAATATGCGTTGTATAGTTTATTTAGCTACAGAAAATGAGAAGTATGTGAAAGCATGAATGACAATATTTCAGAATGTTTATATAAGGATATAAATGAATTTAGAAAAGATAATTGTATAAAATATTGACTATATGAATGATCGTATTAATGAAATTGAGAAAATGGAGAATATGAATGAAACATTAATAAAGAGGATGTATGAAAAGGTGGATTGAAAATATGAGTAAAGTATATGATGGTAACTTAACATGAGCATTGTAGAAGCTGAAGTATATTATAAATTATTTTAAGTTAAAAAAGAATTTAGTAATCATCATAATTATATACTGTTAGAATAAGAGATATTTGAAAGACAAAGTAATTTATAGAAAGATTGAAAAGACCGAAGGAAATAAGCATAGAAGATGAATTGATTTAATAATAAATTAATAACAAATATGAAAGAAGTGACTCTGAAAATTAAGATGAGTGAATGGATATGGTGAAGAAGATTGTAAATAAGTATTTATTCTTAATCAATAGGAATATTAAAAAAAAAAAACTTTAAAAAGTGTCTGTGGGGGGGAAGGGGTGAGCACAGAGAGATTATAGAGATTGTTAAGAAGCAAATGGCAGAAGATAAATGTTAGGTAGGATAATTACTTAAAGAAAAACAATAAAGCCGCAGCTTGAGAAAAGATGAAAATGAGGTGAACTTAATAAAAGTTAATAGAAAAAATAATGGGAAAGTGATGATTGTGAAAAATTTTGAATATATAAAAATGAGAAAAAAAAAAAGTTACATTATTAAATACAGAGTAAAGCAAGTATGAAGATAGTGTAACCTTCTCCTCTGATCATTGGACAATCAGGCCTCCACATTTCTAAGTGCCATAATCCCAATTGCCTTTCCCACTAATCTAGCTAGTCCAATTTGCATGATAAAACAAAGATGATTTCTTTTATTAGCTAAGCTCGCATGAAACTATAATCCGAGAGATGATCACGAGGTGATTAATAATTTCTGGTCAAGCTAGCCTCAAAATCCACAAACCAGCAAACAAACATAAAATTATAAAATAAACTTCGTATTTGTCAAACTAATAAATAAATAATAATTAGATTGATGGAATGAATATGAAATTAGAAGTATAAATTAGGCAATAAGTAAATGAGGGTGTAAATAATTAACTGAATGATGAAAATAAGTAATAATTAAATAATAAATAAAATGAGTCTGAGAATGAAGATGTGTAAGAGTTAATGGATGATTAAGATGAGAATGGAATAAGAGCTAATGAATGATGAGTGAATTAGGATCATGAATTAGGATGAAAAAAGAGAATAAAGAAAGATTGAAATGACAGAGGAGAGGAATGATGATGATGAAAGATGATGTACAGAACTCTAAATTTGATATTGAATTAAATGATAATAAGACAATTAAATAAAATACAGATTCTAAGCTTACTAAGACCAGAATATTCACCATAAAGTCAAAACCAACTATACATTTCAGACAAAAGAAGTAATAGATACTTTAAAGTTTGGTTGATATTATATATCATAGTGAATGTAACACAATTCCACTCTAATTCCAATAATTAACTGGATACAAATTTACCATAAATTCCAATCCTATCACAAATTGATATAATTTATCCTTCTCAGGGTTCACATAGCTTAAAGGATGATCTACAAGATACACTTGGGTCAGTGAGAGGAATTTTACCACTACCCAAGCATAACACACATAAAATAGCTTTTAATACTGAATTGAATTACTAAACCATATTCAATAATTCTAAATAAATTCTATACATTCCTTAACTATGCTAAACTTTAAGTTCCAATAAATAAGAGTAATTTTTCAATAGCTAAACATAATAGCTTTCCAACTTTCTTTCTCCATTAATTAGAAACAAGGTGACTAAGACCAGTGAATGATAGATCTGTGGATTCAAATGAACTGATCAAACCAATATTAGGTTTTTAATCTTTTAGTATATTACTTAAACTAATATTCTTTAGGTTAGTATGTTTAATTATTAAGTTAGGATGCCCTAGATATACTCATAAATTATAGGGCTTAACACAATTATTCTGATATACCTACATATAGTGACTTTTACAATATTGATTGATGACAATTACACCATAATCACAGGATAGGTCGATAGCAATAACAATAATATAATGTGTTGAGCTGGTATTTTTCTGCCAGCTCATAATCATACATATATATACACACATATTCTGTAAAAAGAAAATATATACATTGTAATAAACTTATTTTATTAGAAATAAATAAACACGCACATATATATTTTGTTAAAATATAAATATCGTTTTATAATACATAATTTAAAAAAAAAAAAAATTAACACTTAGTTTTAAAATGGGGATTTAAGAAGTTAAAATAAATTAGATCGAGATCTTGCTTATTGATAAAAGTTTGTCTTTTGTTTAGTCTTTAAAAAAAAAAAAAATTCTTAAAGATAGAAAATAAGAGGAAGCAATTAGTTCTATTGTTGGGACTTTGACAGTGAAGGCATTTTTATGCTATCTATTACGCTGATCAATTAGAATGTTTCTTTGGAATTTTAAAATAAAATATGAAATAAAAGAAGAGAATATTAAAGGTGTGAACTGAGACTTTGGAAGAAAAAACTTTAATTACGGACTTTCCTTTTGTTTAAAAATGAATTAGATTTCTGCCGAAGTCAATATCTAATCTATAAGTTTCAATTCAGCTCAGACTGTTGAATAGTAAAGACCTAAAAAGCGCAAGGAGAAAATGTTGAACGGCTAGAGTTAACAGAACTTTCCCTTTTGGGAACCTCTTGCTATTGCCACCTGGAACTGCCTTGTAAATGCCGGACATAGAGAGCTAGCCGAGGAGAAAGGACTGGAAGAAGACACGGACAAACCACGAAGAATATAGAGTGAAATATTCCACCCACACAGGATCTACACTGATTGATCAGGGTAAATAGACTTTTTATTGTTGTTGTAATTTCAAGAGACATTTGCGTAAAAAGAAAGAAAAGCCTTCACTTCAAATATCTCAAAGTTTCAGCAATAGAAAGGGAGGGATATAGTCTTTAGTAGATATACTTACTAATTTAAATTAATCCACATTATATTGTTTTTTTTATTATTTAATTTTTTTGTTACGGCCTATTAATTAAACTTACCTTTAGTTTCTATGATTGTTGTTCTTATAATGTATAGATAGGGATAAGAAAAATTGTATACTCGATCTAAGGACAAGTAAAAAATTTAACATTGTAAGTCACTCTTGAGTTCACCCATAGATATAAACCATGATATTTGATGAAATATTGTATAATTGGTAAAGTGACGGCGCATGATCCTTCGAGAACAATACATGCTAAATCTTGATTAGAAAGAAAAAGGATCGGGAGGGTTTGATTTGACAAATGCGAGGGAAGGGAATAACCAACAAATAGAATAAAGGTTAATAAATATTTCAACAATATTTAAGCGTCGATCTGTTTTGTTTCTTTTTTAGTTATTATAAATAATTCTTATCTTTCATTTTGTAGTCTTTTGGTCCGTTAAAAAGAAAATAATTTTAAGGTTTGCAATTGGTGATTGCCGTTCATAAATAAATTAACCGTTATTATAAAAAAAAAAAATATATAATACGGACTAGGCAGAAATGTTTAGTACGAATGGCCACCGTACATTGCAATCTCGTAAAATTTAAGAGTGTAACAAAATGTTTTGTTACAGTGTGGATGTGTTGATTAGCAATAAGAATACTGACAACTAAATAAATTTTTAACCAACAATATTTATTTACATTATGTACAGGTCTCTTTCAGACACATTACACGAAACAAGATAAATCCATTCCAAAATTAGGGATGGAAATTAATGATAACCAACTAATATGACAAACATTTTGGATATGTTTCTTTATTATTCTATCAGGTAGACAAAGATAGTTAAACTTATTTGAGCTATTTTAGCATTGAAATTGCAAACAAAATGTATTAATATCCTTTGGATATACGCAACTTTTAAATAAAAAAAACTCTAAATTACAATTTATTATATCAAATTGTAACTGTTTGAGTTATTAGAATATGATAAGGGCAATTATCACACTCCAATACAAGTAATAATTTATTATAATTTACTATATAAAAATTTTTATTGCATTAACGTGGGACAAACATCATCAGTTAAATGCACACATGACACCAAAAACATTCACTATGTCCACAACTTAACCATTTATTAATTAACTGATATTATTAATTCATCAGTAAATACCTACCTGTTGAAAACCAATCCACATTGTCCATGTGCACACCTTGCTCTTTTATGTAGAAGTTCTACAACACTAGTAAGTTTTTGGTTGGTCTGTTTATAAACTGATGAAGATTACACAACATCAGAAAGACACTATTTCAATTAGAAAACACTATAGCTATATCAGACTTTATCTTATCCTTGCTATTTGATCTAAAACACACTACACTTTATCATACATGGTGAAATATTAACTATATAATTTTTTGAGGGATCTAAATAAAGGAGGCTCTACAAAACAACATGATAGTTGTGTAAGAATATGGCCAATTCTGATACCTTTTCATAGGTATAAAAGTGTGGGCAGTGCCTCTCCACTGGAAACAGAATTCAGACCATGGGATCAATCTATTTTAGGCGTAACTATGCTCTAAGCACTAACTTTTAATCAGCCACAACAATATCATCCTCTCATATTAATCACAATGGGGAATTCTCTATCATCCCATGTACAATATTAATTATTATTATATCTAAGGCTCTTATATGTAGCCCTGACTCATCCTAAAATCTATCACAAATTCTGATCAATACAATAGCAAGGTAAAACACTAATAATCTCAGTGGAAACATAAATATTCCATTGCACATTGCAGAAACTGTTAATATTTTATAAACAGACCACCAATATCAGTAAAATAACTATTAATTATTTCAAAATAATAATTATACCTTTTATTATAGCAAGCCATGTACACGTAAACAAGGAGGATTAAAATACATTTTGTATCTAAAGTGAACATTTCGTTTATAAGCAAAATTAAGCAATAATAAAAAAAATGCTTATTAAATTATTTTATATAATAGAACAATGGTATCATTATGTGTATCTTTTTGACCAGTTTGGGTCTATTTGTTCCCCTCCTCGATATAATATTAACATCTGTTTTAGCAGTGAAAGAGATAAACATTTCTCTTTCTTACCAGATAAATATTTAACATTATGCTTTCCCTTCCTTGGAAAAATAATATAAATATGGATAATAAATGTATATAACTTTATACACAGCTACATCATTTACTTAATATATTCTATACCCTGATATATATATATATAAAAAAACTAATGTCTGTATAACACATGGAAAAAAAAAAAACGCATTACAATATTATATATAGCAATTACCAAATTAAACAAACATTACAGTTTCTACCATTGGACTTTATCGAAGTTTGATTCGTTCTTATAAGTAAAACACATGAAAACGGATATGATAAGCAAACATTCCTAAGTAATATATATTTTGGTTATCCGGTTCAATATTAACATCTTCAGACAAAATTCAAACACTTCTCCAATGGCAATAGAAATCCTTTATCGGTTTGTGTACTAATGTAAGCATACTGAAGCAATATTAAAACATTTTCAAGAATAAGTCACTTAAAATAGGTTTAATTAATATTTTATTGATTTGTCTATTTTTGTTTCTCTTCTTTTTTCATCTGCGCGAAGATCTGTCATATTCTTAAATAATCTGGGTGATTTTAAAAACCGTTTAAAATGTTATTACGTTGCAAGTTATTTACTAACGTTAAATAAATAAATACTTCTTTCACTTCCCTTTTATCAGCAAATTACGATCTTCTAAGTGATTTTAATTAATATGTAACATTATTTTTTTTTCCAAATGTAGCACAATTATAATCAGTTTATTACGATCTTTGAAAATAAACTTTTAAATCATTTATGAATTTTGTTTACTTGGTTTTTCCGTCCACAGTAATTATCACAATCTTAAATAATCTGGGTAATTTTAAACACTTAAAATATTATTACTTTATAGGTTGCATAATCAAGGGGGGAAAAAAATCAATATTTCTTTATTCACTATTATTGGCAATTTATTTCATATTTAAGAATGTTAAATAGAATTGATTTAATATTAAGCAACTATTAAGAATATATATACGTGACTGATTACTTCCCGGGGAATATCAAATCAGACGATATCTCTTTCCAACGACAAGAAATATTTTATGCATTTTTTTTTTCCAAACTAATTACTTTATATGATTTAAAGTGAAATTTTAATTTCTTCATTATTTCTTAAAATGATTTAGAATATTTTCTTGAAATATTAATTTATACACAAACGGATTTTTCTGCTTAATGCTGAATTAATGGTAGCGCGAAAATTAAAATACTTTAATCTTTTTTTTTTCTTCAGTCTAAATAACATTTGTGTTATGATAAGTTCTGATAATTGGTTAAAATAAAGAAAACAAAAATAAATGCTTACGTTTTCTGGTATTATTTTCCGTTCCAAATAGTACATTTTGGCAAATACTTATTCAAATAGCGGTCCTTCCAGTGTTTCCTTCAGTAGGCAAAGTTAAAAATCTAAGATCGTTGAAAAGTTGTGTAGAGATTCACAGGATTATTGAGTTTACTCCATAGTATTCAAATCCATCTATCTATGAAATTTTGTCCCAATTAATTAAAAAAAAAAATTATTATTTTGTAGCTTATTTCTTCTATTTTACTTCAGAAGTGGAGTTGTAGTCTTGTTCCATTTACCTTTTTCAGTAGTCCCCCTCCCCCTACAAACTTTTATATTATATACTTTGTATTATCTGGCAGGATTGGTTCTATTATGGGCCAATCACTGTAAAATGTGAATAAATTAAGTCTTATCCCTCTAGTGAAAATCATCTAGACTGATGCATTTCAATTTACATTAAAATATAGTATATTTAAAGATTGTTTATAAAAATTTTAAAAGACTTATAAATTGATTTTGCTGTTTATTTTTAATTATTGTTTAACAATACCAATAAAATAAAGTGTTAAATATCTTTATGCTTCCCACTAATATTTTAATACTATTAAAACAACATTTGAAATAGCTGCCACTGGAACATGTGATAAAATGTTTATGGGATTTATAACCACTCTATCAGACTTTCCAGTGTCTCACAAATAGTCAAGACCATCATCCCTTTTTAAGATGTTTCTTAGTGAGCTATTGCTTAGTGGGAAAATTATAATCCACAAGCATTTCACTCTATAACTAGTCTCTACACATTGATGTTCAATATCTTAACAATTATTACCAATTAAAATTTAAAATTTTACACATTTATCCACTGGATAAAACCTACTATCTTTGAGCCAAAACATATGGTTACAGTAGATAACAATTTGAAAAATACTAAATTTGGAATAAGCTTTGGAGAAGAAGAGTTGGGAAGCGAATAGAATTCATTCAAAAGCTTAATTTATAAGATGGATAGATTATCAAATGCAGAATTAAACAGAGTAACAGGGAAATTGAAAAACAGAAAAGTAAAAGAATTAGATGGTATGATAAATGAAAAAAGTAATAAATATGGGAAGATCCTACAAGATATTTTTATACCTTGTATATCTTCACATATTTATTACAAACAGGTGTTACCGATATTGTTGAAAGAATTAAAAGACTGAAGTTGGGCTGGACATATCGCTATTACAGATGATAATAGATGAACAAATGGAATCTTAAACTGGATTCCAAGAGATTGTAACAGAACCAGAAAGAAAACACATGAGATGATGGATGAAATAAGCAAGTGTGCAGGGATGATGTAAAGAAGAGAGTCTAGAGATCGGAGAAGATGGATTGAACTTGGAGAAACCTTCATCCTGCAGTGGAATGATAATTGTCGATGATGATGATAATACAAGGTATAGTTTGTCAGGGGTGGGCAATTGTTTTGGCTAAGGGGCGCTGAGGTTGGTGAAGGGCCACACTTTTTTTTCATGACACAATAAATACACTACTTTATTACCTGTATTACCAAAGAAATATTTGTTTGTCCATTCTTCATTAAACACACGACATTCATCACCGATTTTACACTTTTTCGGTGGGTTCATGGTTTCACTAAAGTTGGAAATGTATATATTTGCTAATGCAAAGACAAAATTGAAATTAACCAGAGCAACTGGAAAAGCACTGCACATCGTATCTACACTGCGCATGTGTAATGACGTGGCCATCCTAGTGGAAAATACGAGACGAATCTTCGGTCTTGCATGGTAAGTAAATCTCAGTTCAAGGCGGATTTTTCTGATTGTCTTGACAGGCCGCATAAAAACTCTTAGTGGGTTGCATGTGGCCGCATAAAAACTCTTAGTGGGCTGCTATTTGACCACCCCTGGTTTAAGTGAAACTTTTAATAAAATTATAAATGGTAATAAAATTCAGGATGAATAGAAGAGGGAAAGACTTGAAGTATTACACCATAGCAAAAACTTCTATAATTTTTAAAATTATTTATATATATTTTAATGGTTAGGGTTAGGATTTAGAAGGAAAAAAAGTGCACTTTTGAACAAGATTCAGAATGGATTTATTCAAAAAGAATAAGGAATAATTTTATTTATTTTATTTTAATTGATTAAATATAATTTATATATAAAAAAAATTATTATTTATTGTGATTTTAAATATAGAAAAGGTATATGATAAGGTAAATCGAAATGGAATGCAGACAAGAAATCATTTAGGAAATTTAGAATCATCAAAATCTAAATGTGAAACTGGATTAAAATAGAAATGCTAATTATAACTTTTATTATATTTCTAAGAGAATTGGAAGTTAGGATAGAAAGACTGAGAATAGGGATTCCTATAGTTGACACTAAGAAAATACATAATATGGCAGCTTTTGTGTGCATGGATGACATGACACTTTTTACAAATATAATAAAAGGTTCGTAGTTGTTATTACATGTGTGTGACAGAAAAAAATATGAAAGTTAAATTCAGATAAGAAAAATCTAAGATCCTAATATTTAATGGGAAAAACTGAAGAATGACAAATAAATTTGAAAAAATGGAGAGAATATAAATATTTAAGTACTATGTTAAATGAAAAAAGGAATTGTACAGATAATTAGGAATTAAGAATTGAAGGGGGGAAAGACAAAAAGAAAAAAGAATGGAATTCTTACAATAAATATAAAATTATTTGAAAAGGAGTGATGGTACATGCTTTAATTATTTGAAAAGACTAGAGAACTCAGAACATTTTAAAAAAACTACAAAAAAAAAAAAAGTATGTAGATACATATTGGGTTTTGGATTCTGGGCAATAAAGCAGTTTCAAATTGAAATATGGTTGGGGATATATATAAATGAAAATAGATCAATAAAAATAGAAGTGGATTATATGGCGAAGACAATAAACATATCAGACAAAAAGGGTTTTGCTGCAATGTTCAAAGTTATTAGATAGATGGTTAAAAAATTAGACCAATATGAAAGAAATTATGAGTGGAAAATGAGGATAGATAAATTGGTTAAAGAAATAGACTTATGAAAAATGAATATAAAAAAGTTTGGAATTATGAAAGAATAAAAATTATATAGCGTATGAAAGAATATATGATAACAATAAAAGGAATTTACTGTTATTTGGCGAAAGAGTAGCTTTAGATATCAGAATATGGTAAAAATGTAATAAAAATTTAGATTGTAGATATAATTTTTGTAGAGATGGAGAAAAAGTACCAAACAATTATTTTTCAAGTGTAGGATATTTTAAAAAAATCAGGCTAAATGAATGACTAGAAAAAATATATAGGTAGTAAAAAAAATAGATTTTATATTTTTTTTGTTTAGGACTTTATAATGATTGGAAAATATGAGGACAATATAATAAAACTAACAAAACAACTTAAATTAAAATAGGACAGGAAAAAAAGACTCATGATTAGAAAAATAATTGGATAATAAAAAAAGTAAGAAATAGATTTGAGAATGTTGGCCAATAAACTTTTCAGGCATTTAGCCTATACACAGAAATTTTATTATTTTATTTAATAAGCCATTTTACGTTACTCTATGATAGCAGCCATTTAAAGCAATTGACTCATCTTTTAGTTAGTAGATCTCATTTTTGTCATTGAATAATTAAAATTTAATGCATGATATTTTGTACTTTATCCTAATCAGAAGGAAAAAGACATTTTTAAGACCAAATCAATTAAAAAACTCAAATCATTTTGGCAAAGGTTTTTTATATTTTGTCAAAAAAGGCAGCAAGTTATATTTTTTCTCTTTCATTTCAATAATGTGTGAAAATGTGCGTGTGTGGTGCTTTAAAATGTGAAAATTAAATTTTTATGTGATCTTTATAAATAAGTATGTTTTATTTTTATATTTTAAAAAGTAGTGATGTAATGCACTATGGCTTCTCTTTTCTCAGAGTCAAGAATCTCTCAGCCACTATACCCAGAGAAACCTGTTAGCCACCTAAGTCTTTCTCATATTCTTCTCTATCCTGCTCTGTTCCATTTCCACAACATTATCTTTGTCCACTCTATGGCCTTTATATCTAAACTCCCCTTATCTTTTTCCAAACCCAGCATAAAACCAAGGACCCACTTCCTGTACAATCACTTTGTTTATATTTATTGTCCCACAACTTCATTATTTGCATCCTTTCTGTTTGTAAGTGTTTACATTCAATTAACAGATGCCTAATATTTTCTATGTCTTCCTTACATAACTTGTAGACCAAATCATTCACATTTCTCCATTTATGTGTATATTCCCTTGTTGCTAATGATCCTATTCAAGCCTTAAACAGTAAACTATTTTCTTTGCTATTATCATAAATTAACACGCACCCAATATTGTTTACTTCTATATATATTTAAATTTTACTGTCTATACTAGTTCTCCATCTCTCCAACTCCCTATTTTTCATTAATGCATCTATTCTTCTATCCTATTCCTTGCCATTATAACACTCAATAATTCTTCTAACACAATCATCCTATCTTTTGTATAAGTACACTGGCATAAAGTCTTTATCCAAATCTTCTGCATACCATACTACCTTTCTCATCCATACTGCTGCCTGTCCTTTAGTCATAATCCAATTAAATACTATTTTGGCTATTCTCTTATTATCCATAAATTGCAATCTATCGAACATTTTCATTTTACTTTTTGCATCTCTCATAAAAACTTGAGATCATCCCATTTCTTTTTGAATTGCCTCCTTTGCTGGCCATACAGTTGCATCTAATGCATGTCTTCCTATTTCTCTTTGTACTTTTTCTAAGTAATTTGACACCCCTTTACTAACACATCATTACCATTAGTTAACCCTGCTACTATCACTCCCTTCCATACAATACTAGCTACATCATATTTATTATATAAAAACATTAATTTCTTTATCAGTCCCTTTGTTTTCTTGCTTCATTTATCAATTTTTTCTCCCATTCATCCAAGCAATTTCTCTGATTACTTATGACGATTTCCAAATAGTTATACATATTCACATTTAACTTCATATCCACCAATAAAAATTCTTAATCTCCACACAATAGTGCACCCTGGTGTAAGAAATTTGCTAGTTTTAACAGCTTATATAAGCATTAAAAAAAAAGATGGTCATGTGATGTATATTTTTTTTGAAGTATTGTAAACTTATTTGACTGTAAACATGAAAATATTTCTTATTGTGGTGAAAAAGTTAATACTTAATTCTATGTTAGTGTATATAGGTTTATCAAGATATTTTATTTTAAAAAAAAGTACTTATGGCAATGATCCCAAATATCATAAAGGTATAACATAAGCAAAATTTAAAGATAGGAAAAAAAAAATCATTTAACATCCAAAAGTTAGAATAATGGATTTGATACAAATTTAAAAAAATCAAAGCACTGTGATTAGAATATTAAGTATTGAATGTCTTTAGAAAAAATAATTTTATATAAATTTTCCAATTACATTCAACTGTTAGTAATAGCATACAGTTTCAAAGAGATGTTATTCTCCTCTCTTTTCAGGCATTGCTGGCCTAATGAGTGACAGAATTAGCGTGGGAATCAAACCTGGATCCTTAGATTCTTGAATTTTTAAGGTAATGCTCTTACCAATAGAGACATTTTTAAAACAGCAATTAAAATTTTTAGAAAAATTTTTTTTTTGTTATATACTATTTCTTTTAGATAATGCAGTAAAAATAGCAACAAATAAAAAGCTTTTTGGCTGACCACCAAAATTAAACTTTTCTACTGGAAAGCATAATGCCACACCAAATGAAAGACTTGATATTAAATTTGAAAAATATTTGAAATAATAAATCAGAAGATATTAATTCCTGTGAACAAAAATATTCTTATAATGAACAATATATTCTATAAAACTGGTCAAAATTTAAAATTTACCTAACAATTTTGTTCTTCACTGTAGAATGATGGCTAACTTTAATCTTAAAACTCAAATTTTGCTCAATTTGGAAAAATTCTGTAATCTTTTATTTGTTAAACATTATTACATTTCATATTTGAATATGTGTCATGAAATGATTGAATTATGTAGTAAATGAATTGAATTAAAATCATATGCTGTATTGCGGAATAGTGCTATTCTTAGTTCCATTTCATTATTCACCAAAAATACTTTTAGAAACTGTTAAACACTTCCCTTGCTTATAAAACATATAGTACAATTTTATATTAGATATTCTATATGCAACATCATTTAATTTTATATGCAATATCATCTAACTCCTGAAAAGATTTGCATCAAAATGAAAAATTAACCCAATAGAACAATTGTCAAAAGAAATAATAACCAGCTCCAACTCAATCACTTCCACTGTTCAAACTTCATGTAACTCCCAAACAATAAACTATCCCATTTTACCAGTTATTATAATTGAAGATGTACAGTTACTTTGATAATTGATAAAAGTGTGCCTATGTATTCATTCATACTGTATCAAATTATTGATGTTTTGACACAATTAAGATTGTTTTTAATAAAACCAGCAACAGCAAAAAAAATTTGACACCTGGGTAACCTAAAAAAAATGTGATCTCTTCTGATAAATCTCAAAATAATAATAATAACAAATCAGATGTCAATTGTTCAGGAAGATATTGTAATGCTTAAGCACCAAAGTAACAGATACGACTTAATTTGCATGGAGTGATAATTCAATACATTTCTAAAATGAAATCAAAATGTTTATCCAATTATAAAATTCTGAATTGCTAACAATAATTATTTCCTATCATATCTTGGATCTTACTTCATTATAAAATTAAAATCTACAATCAAAAACTAAAAAAAAAAAAAATCTAGTTCATTTTATAAATACCTGTTTGTCATTGAGATTTTGTTGTATTAAAAGCAAGATCCAAGTTATGATAGAAAATAGTTATTATGACTGTGAAATTTTGTGCAGCTTATAAGGAAATATGACTTTTGAAGCTTGAAATAACTTAGATTATTTTCAAAAGTAACTGAATATCTTAAAACTGACTCAAAAAAAAAAAACAAAAAAAACAATGAATTTTATTAGAAAAAAAAAAAAAATTAAACCAAATTTATTTATTCATATTTTTTAATTATGTTTCTAAGTTATTAATTTTTATCATTTCGAGGTTTTTTCTCATTCTTTGGAAATAGTATTTTGAATTTAGAGATTTAAAATATTCCTGGTAAATTGGCAGCATGTAGGATAATAAATCCATATCTTTATGTTTTTCTTCTGTTATTCTATTCGTGGAGAATAATGGAAATGAATATTTTCATATATTTTTTTTGTCATCCTCTAGTGGAAAAAAGATCTAAAACATGGAATTCAGCATCATCATCTAAAGAAGTTTTATAAAACTTCTTATAATGGGGTATTTTTTAAAAATCTCAACTATTGTATTTTCAACCAAGAGACAGATACTCCCATAATATTTTTTGCTCTTCTTGTTGTTGATTGTTCCAGCTGTTTGTTGAAATAAAATTCTTCTGCATCATTCGTTCTTTCGAAAATGAATTTCTTTCACCACATAATTCTATTATTAGTTCATAATAAGGTTCAGGAATAAATAAGTAATTCACTTTTCTTATTCTCATTTCTATTGAGCCAAAATCATGGTATTTGGCAGAAATGATTAGCCAGCTAACAAAAATTTGTGATCTATTATTCTAATGTTGTTATTGAAAGATTGAACAATTTTTAACGATGTTAGTGCTATTTTAATGTTACAAATTTGGCTTAAACAAGCATCACAGTAAGCAAAATATGTAATTATATCCTTAATAAATATGCTTTAGAATATATGATGCCACTTACTGCAAATTTCGTGATACTGCAGCCTCATCCCATACATACATCTTGACATTATTATTATGGAAACCTAAGTTATATACATACATATTTTGCTTATGATAAGCTATCGAAACAAAAAGTTTAGAATACAGAAGTGCTTTGTATAAATCAAATAAGAATTTATAATATTCCTTGAGATTCTCTTTTGCTTTTTGCTGGTCATCTGACATTTCCTGGCTTGTTTGGTGCTTTTCAAATATACATCATGATTTTACCTAAGATCAAACTTCTATTCCTCATTACTGGATGCTTCAATTTTTAGCTTTAGTAAATCACACTTTTGGCATGTATCTTTGTGAAGAGAATGACAATTTAAGTTGAACTTAGTATTAAATATTTTCATGTAAATCTATTCACTAACATATGATCGATTAGTTTCCTTACATTTCTCCACATAGAGTCAAACATTTTTCTAATATCTAAATCGGGACTTGGTTATTTTCGATCTAGAGTGTGAAGAACTCTAAGCTCTGTGTACTGGCTTTCATATACGAGAAAACTTAAAATATGTTCTTTTATAACTATAATCTTATCTTCATCTGTTATTCGAGATAATTCAGGTATTTCCCCACAACCACCTGTTCCAGCTAATTCAGCAGTGACAGCATGAGTTAACCACACAGCAGATGTTTTAAAGGTATCTAAAAAATTTCTTGAAAACAGACATGGTAATTATCTGAAATCCGGGCACGACCGCTTGGGCCGTTGATGCTATACAAAATCAATCAAATATAACGTTACCAGGCCACTGCAACTTTTTTTTTGATTAAACAAATTTTTATTTCATTTATAACATGATTTCTTTTTTATTAAACAAATTTTTATATTCATTTTCGTTGCTTTTTTTTTTTAATCTGACATTTTTCTTTATTCAATAAATTTTGGTAATTTAATTTTGTGTTTATTTTTCTGATTTTTAAAACTTTGGACTGCTTCACGACGACAAACTTGTTTTTAACCCTGCCGAAAAAATATAATGGTACAATTATTTGGGACTTGTTTCGACTTTGTTCTAACTTTTTTTTTTGGTTGACTAAATTGCTTTTCTTCTTATTAAATCAAAAGCAACTTTTGTGTTGTTGGGGGTTAAACAATTGTTTTGAACCCCCCCATCCTCGGATCAATAATTGTAACAAAAAGTCAATAATTTCTCTTTTTTTTTTTTCAAACAACTTTTTTTCACTTTTTATTTATATTTCATTTGAATTAGCCTTTTTTTTTTTGGCTTCTACAATAAACAGCTTTTTTGGGGGCTTTCGTAATGTTATTATTAACAAAAACTCAACAAAAATAGTCATTTAATTTAACCCCACTTGTTTTAACCCTGCTGAAAAAATATAATGCAATTTATTTGGGAATTGTTTCGAATTTTTTCTACCCTTTTTTATTTTTTTTTGGTTGACAAAATTGTTTTTCTTATTAAATCAAAAATAACTTTTGTGGTTTTTGGGAATAAAAAATTGTTTTCAAAGCCCCACCCCCACACTCGGAAAAAATAATTGCAACAAAAAGTCAATAATTTCTTTTTTTTTTTCAACAACTTTTTCTCACTTTTTACTTTTATTTATATTTCGTTTGAATTACCTTTTATTTTTTTTTGCATTCTACAATAAACTGGTTTTTGGGGGGGCTTTCATACTTGGTTATTATTTAATAAAAAGTCAACAAAAATAGTCATTTATTTTACCCCCCCCCCCGCTGAAAAAAGATAATCCAAAGACTTGTCAATTTTTAATGAAATAAAAAAAAAGGACACAAACATTGGACTTTTTGAACTTATTAATCATTTTATTGCTGTAATAAAAACAGTCTGGTATTTGGGAGGACATTATATGCCTGAAAAAAGGGCACAGTCTCCCTCACTTTCTGTACTCGGCAATTCTGAAAAGTTTAAAAATTGCACGGGCTTCTCAGACCTTTTATTGGTCTCGTATATTTTCCACGCTGAAACGTGACTTAGCGCGTGAGCTTTGTCGAAGCATGTTCGAACATACCCTTTGCCAATTTTTTACATATTATCATTTTTTTAGGGAAGGGTGGCGATCATATGACAATTATTAGTAATTAACAACATTATTTAAATATAAATGACATTACTCTATTATGGAATTTGAAAAGTTGTACCGACTTGCAATTCAAACACCCTCAAGCGATACCGTAATCAGCTATGAATAGAACAAATACGCTTAAATAGTTTCGAAGCACCAAACAGGCCGTAATATTTTTGTGCAATGTCATGGAAAGCGGCCTGCTAATGGGTCAATACAATATAAATGTTGTATTAGCCGCAGAAACGTCATTTTTATGTGTTTTGACACATAAACAACGCCATCAGGTGGCCATGCCCGGATTTCAGATGATTACCACAGACACTTTTGAATTAGTTGTAGAAAAAAAATATTCCTAGTTGCATGTTCTCATTGGTCTTTCAAGAGTTCTGAGTCATCTTTGTGTTATCATTTGTTTATGAACTGCACCCTACATGTAGAAATAAGTTCTGGTTTTTAAAAAATTTCAGTTTCCAAAAATTTTCAAAATTGGTTTTTCTTTCTTCATTTTTAAAGAGATTCAAACATTTTTTTGAGCAAAGACAATTCTTATTTTCAAAACTTTAGCATTAACAACTTTAGAATTTTTTGTAAGTGTATTCTACACCACTATCTACCTTAATTTTTCTGATATTTTGTGTACAATTAAGTTCATTTCATATGCTCTTTTTCATTTTCCCTTGTTCCATGTCTGGGGTTTCTGGATTAACACATAATATAGTTGCAGTGAAGTCCTGGTTTGATTCAACTGAAGATGATAATTACCTTATTCATTTCCATTTTATTGCTTAGATTTCGTGGTCGTAAATTTGCAAACCACATAGATAAAATCAACTTATTTACATAAACACATTGCAATGAACATTGATTTTTTATTATTATCTAAAATATACTTATTATAACTGCTATTTGACAACATAATAGTAAAATAATTATTTTTTCACAAATAACAAATTCAAAAAAATGCAACCGACTTAATCCATTATTGAAATAAACACTAACTGAATTCCGATTAACAACACATCAGACAAGTCAAATTTAACGGTTCAACATTTCAAAACTTATTAAAAATTCCATCCGATTATTTTAATTTAAAAGCATATGAAGCGAAAAAATTGATAAACTCATTTTTTTAAAATGCAAGCCACTTTCAAAATTATTGGCACAAATACAGTGTAACGTCCACTGTTTAATTAAGGTTTCTTTACGAGTTAACTGCCCGTAGTCAGTGACCAAATTACATTTGATCTATTAAATTTTTCGTCAGAAAATTTCAGTAAGATTTAATGAATGCAATTATCTTTCCTGGTCACACAACCCCCTTTCATTTAATGTAACTACCATAATATGAGGACAAGTAGGCCAGCTTTTAATTTATTTGAAAAGGCACCAGGATTCTGTATCAGAATCCACTGGCCAAACCCCTTTTATTTTTTTAGTTATGATGAAATTATTCGGAATATCCAGAGGATTGCATTTTCAGTACAGCATTGGCAACTTATTTAATCGAATTATAATAATGGTTAAGTTGTAATGAAATTAGAATAATAATAATCAATAACTAAATAATAACGTAAGTCTGGTATAAATTTATTAATACAAAACAAAATATTTAATATTATCAAGAGAAAAAAATATAAAAAACAAATAGGGATTAAAACTACTGCTAATATTTTATTTTAATTGGTTGGGCTCATGGCGACAGTTTATCACATTTAAAAAGTCTAAGAAAAGTGATCACTAGTAATGAAATTAATAGTTACTTACAGGTAAATTTATTTGTTCACGTATAGGATTTATAAAATTTAGCATGCATGGATTTATCTTGGAAGGGATCCACGGTTCAATATTCTGGCGATCCATCAGACTTCGTGGTTTCACATTTAGTAGGAAATTGTTTCATTCAAGTAGTTTGTGACGTAAGGTCAAAAGCAACACCGGCAAAAGAACTTCTACTCACACATCTTAATATGATTCAACATATTAGTAAGAGTAATTTGGCACACTTTTCATAATTTCTCCACATTTATCTTTACTTTTCTCTGCAAGATCGAAGATGACGCACGATGTGTTTTTCTTTTTATAGACCTGACTTTTTTTAGTCTCTCTGCGCAACTCCTGTTGACACCTGTTACTTTAGACCAAATTTAATGTAATTTAGCCCACAAAGTTTTCCTTTTTTCTTCATGGGTCGCCATCTTTAATTACCAAAGGAATGCTGCGATTTTACTTTTTTTATTTTTATAAAAATACAAAG
Organism: Epiperipatus broadwayi; assembly: GCA_028023455.1. NCBI lineage: Eukaryota > Metazoa > Onychophora > Udeonychophora > Euonychophora > Peripatidae > Epiperipatus > Epiperipatus broadwayi. The sequence continues at coordinate 632,168 of JAQFVV010000105.1, read as the reverse complement.
TAGTTTGTTTCCCCTTTTGTTTTATTATACTCTTTATATCTCTTCTCTCTTTTCGAATTCTTTTAGCATACACGAAAATATTTACACCCATGTTGTTTAAACTAAATCGATCAGATATTTTAAATAAATATATATTTTCTTATTATTAGGAATTTATTAATTTAACTTCTAAATTGTTAATGCTACTTGTACTATGATAAATACAGTACAATACCTCCACGGTCAATGACAAGAATAAAATATGGGGTACAACATTATTTTATTCTTCAACATCAGTTGTCATTTCTATTAACAAAATATATATACGTATGTCCGAGGTCTTCAGAGTTTAAATCAGGCCAATTCATCTTCTAAGGCTATCTGTCAGGATAACTTGTTTTATACAGCCTTAAGGCCCTTGCATTGAAGGTTCCCTTCTCCCCCCATTCACGAGAGTAAATGCATTTTGACCATTCTCCCTAACTATCTGGTATGGTCCCTCATATAAATTCTGAAACTTTTTGCATATACCCTTCTCTGGTTGGCTAATAGGGTTTACTCTGATCCAGACCGTGTCCCCTTTTTTGAAACTGTCAGATCTTGTACCTTCCTTGCCTATTCTTATGCCTACCTTGTGCTTTATCTTCAACTCTGCCCTACTCTGATCAGTATCCCTATTGATATATTCAGGAACGACTGGTAACTTAGCTCTGTATAGTCTTGGGACAGGTTGACGGAACTGTAACCGAATGGGTGCAAACCCTGTGGATCCATTCTTCGTCCAGTTGTAGTTAACCACTCGTGGTAACTGCTTCACCCACTTTTTATGGTTTGATGACGTATACACTCTAAAAAGCCGCCCCAATTCCCTTATCACCTGTTTACATGGGTTCGATTGAGAATTCCGAATGGACGACAAGATGTGCTGTAAACCCATTTTCCCTATCCATTCATTTGCTATGAATGGAGTTCTATGTTCTGATAAAACTGCTTTTGGTTTGCCTACTTTAGGAAAATGTTGTGTTTCTAATATCTGCATAATGCTTTTGGCATTAGCCTATAACATAGGGTATGCGGACACCCATTTCTATAGACCACCAATATGTATCTCATCTTCCGTAACCTCGGTAATGGTCCGTAAAAATCAATAGCTATCAGGTCATTTGGGTTTTTTTTGAATTATGGGGTTCAATGTACCAGGGTAAGATTTCTTGGTGGGCTTTGTCTTTTGACACAATTTACACCCTTTCAACATTTTGGCGATCTGGTACCTCATACCTGGCCAGTAAAACCATGATTTTCAACAGTTTTTGTTTTGTGAATGCCATAATGGCCATACAAACAGTGAGAATACATAGTTAATCTAACTTGCAGGGCCTTGGGTACCACCATCCACATTTCCCCCTTTTACATCTGTTAAGTACGACAACACCCCCTTGTCCCAACGATATCTTCCATTTTTTTCATAACCTCTTTCTCTTGCCTCATCTTTACTTCCATCTCCCTCTAAACTATATATAATCCTCTGACATCTGGAGTCTTGTTTCTGCTTATCACCTAAGTGATTAAGTTCATCCTCCACAGATGCATCAATTTCCGTGCTTATCATTGCTAGACTTATGTCTTCTGTCTGCAAATTTCCAGTGGGCCCCAGACCTGGATTGCGGCTCAAGGCGTCAGTCACTACATTCTCCATCCCTTTACAATATTCTACAGAGTAATTGAATTCTTGCAGAAAACTGTGATTAAGGAATTCCAAACTTTTGTGATCAGTTCTGACTACTGCCTCCGACCCTATCAAAAATTGCGGAAATCTCTGGAATGCCCATACCACAGACAATGCTTCCTTCTCTGTTACAGAATAATTGACTTCTGGCACCCTTATTACCCCTTGGCTACCATCTTCCTGCATCTGCATCAATGCTGCACTCAGCCCATATCCGATGCTGTCGACCTGTACAATAAACTTTTTTTTTTAAGTCATGACAAATAAACATCATCTGACCCAAAATTTATTTTTGATGCCTTCAAACACTAAGTCATGTTTGTCTGTCCACTCCCATGAAACTTTTTTTCACAGTAGCTGCAGCAAAGGCTCCATAACCGCCGCAAAGTTCCGATAGAATTTACTATAAAAGTTACATATTTCTAAGAAAGACCTAACTTGTCTCGCTGACTTAGGGGCTGGGAATTCTCTGATGGCTTGTATTTTATCTGGATGGGGTTTAATTCCTGTTTTACTGATTAAATGTCCTTAAAAAAATTTGACTTCCGGTGCAACTATACAACTTTTTTGTAAATTAATGCGGATACCTTTTGTCTTCGCATTCTTGTAAAAACATCTGCAGATGCCTTAAATGCTCTCTTGGGTTCTTTGAGGCAATTATGACATCATCCATATAAATGGTAGCCAAACTCTCTATTTCCAGCGAAAACACTCTATCTAAGAACTTTAACAACCCTGCTCCACTGTTTCTTAACTCAAATGGCATTCTGTTAAACTGATAGGATATGCCGTTAAATCTGAAAGCCGTACATTTGCTGTTAAATCTGAAAGCCGTACATTTGCGGTCCACTGGGTGTAATTTAATCTGCCAATAACTGGCTGTCAAGTCTAATGTTGAGGAAATTTCTTTATCGCGGAACCTGTTCTATAATTCGTTCATCAGTGGAGGCACCTTTTGGTCCAGTCAGGTGATCCTATTTAGCTGCCTAGTGTCTAAGCATAACCAATGGGTTGTTATACGGTGATGATCCCTTTGTTATAATCCCCCATTCCTCCATCTGAGACAGTTGTTTTTCAACCTGTTCGCGATATTGATGAGATACTGGATAAGATAACACCTGATATGATGTGTCTTCGGTTATGATGTGTCTTCGGTATTCGGTGTTCATATCCCCTAATTATCCTTGGTCTATCTGAAAAACTTTCCTTATATCTCTCTAATAACTCTTTCACTGCCTTTTCCCATTCCCCTTTACCTATTTTCTCCCACACTGTTTCTTTTGATTTAAACTCTATTATTTCTCCTTCACACATAATTATTTCCCTCTTTATAATTAATCAAACATCCAGTTTTATGCATGAAGTCGGACCCTAATATTACATCATGTACAAGTCCTTTCAATATCAGCAAAACATGTTCTATAACTCACTTTCTCACTCTTACTCATACTTGTTTTGTTTCTAGTTGTACCTTTTTATTAATGGCCGATGTTACTGAGGTCTTCCTCACTGGCAGAGTTCGAACATCATAAATTTGGTTGCATCATATGCGCATATAAAGTCTGTACTTTAATATTATTAATCCCAATTGTAATTTTTGGACATTTTTATAGATGCAAAATTTATGGTCTCATTATCCCATTCACAAATCAGATTATCTACTCGTTTCATCTTTATTTCGTCTTCTGCCATATTTTGCGTATCTTTTCCACTTCTCAATTTCATACTTATATTTTCAGGAAAAAAAACTATATATTTATTTATTATTTTTTTTTATATATTATTTTCCCCCCTTTGTATACTTTGCTTGGTTTCTATTTATTATTTATCTTTTATTACTACATTTGCTGAAGTTGCTCCCCCTGCTGTCTCTCTACTTTACAAGCTACTTTATTTCCATCAATTTGCCTACTCTTTTTTTTAATACCTACATATGCGAAACAAAAAAAAACAAAAACGTTTTTTTTCTTTTTCAAAACACTTATTTTTAACATTTTATTATTCTTCCATCAATTTGCCTACTCTTTTTTTTATACCTACATATGCGAAACAAAAAAAAAACAAAAATGTTTTTTTCTTTTTCAAAACACTTATTTTTAAAATTTTATTATTCTATCATTTTACTCTTATCTCAGGACATGGTTATTGTCGAAGCCTAGAGTTGGGTCACCATTGTAACGTCCACTATATAATTAAGGTTTCTTTATGAGTTAACTGCCCGTAGTCGGTGACCAAATTACATTTGATTTATTGGTCACACAACACTCTTTCACTTAATGTAACTACCATAATATGGTGCCAAGTAGGCTAGCTTTTAATTTATTTGAAAAGGCGCCAGGATTCTGCATCAGAATCCACTGGCCAAGCACCTTTTATTTTTTTAGTTATGATGACATTATTCGGAATATCCGGAGGATTGCGTTTTCAGTACAGCATTGGTAACTTATTTAATGGAATTATAATAATGTCTAAGTTGTAATGAAATTAGAATAATAATAATCAATAACTAAATAACAATGTAAATCTTGTTTAAATTTATTAATACAAAACAAAATATTTAATATTATCAAGAGAAGAAAATACAAAAAACAAATAGGTATTAAAATTACCGCTAATATTTTATTTTAATTGGTTGGGCTCATGGCGACAGTGATCATTAGTATTAGAATTAATAGAGTTGCTTACAGGTAAATTTATTTGTTCACGTATAGGATTTATAAAATTTAGCATGCATGGATTTATCTTGGAAAAGATCCACAGTTCAATATTCTGGCGATCCGTCAGTCTTTGTGGTTTCACATTTAGTAGGAAATAGTTTCACTCAGGTAGTTCGCGCCATCAGGTCAAAAGCAACACCAGCAAAAAAACTTCTACTCACACATCTTAATACAATTCAACATATTAGTAGTTTGGCACACTTTCATAATTTCTCCATGTTTATCTTTTACTTTTCTCTGCAGAAACGAAGATCTAAGAACCATGACACGAAATGTGCTTTTCTTTTTATAGTCCTGATTTTTTTTAGTCTCTCTCTGCACAACTCCTGTTGACACATGTTATTTTAGACCAAATTTTTAATGTAATTTAGCCCACAAAGTTTTTCTTTTTTCTTCTAATTACCCAAGGAATGCTGCGATTTTACTTTTTTTATTTTTATAAAAATACAAAGTAGTTTCCCCTTTTGTTTTATTATACTCTTTATATCTCTTCTCTCTTTTCGAATTCTTTTGGCATATACAAAAATATCTACACCCACGTTGTTTAAACTAAATCGGTCAGATATTAAAATAAATATATTTTTTTTTATCATTAGGAATTTATTAATTTAACTTCTAAATTGCCAATGCTACTTGTACTAGGATAAAATACAGTACAAAATAGTTTACATGTTATACTGGATTTTTCTGAGTAATAATTTTGCATCATTTTCTGAAGAATAAAATATAGGAAAGCACTGTTAACATCTCTTTATCAGTTTAATCTAAAGATAAAAATCGGCCAATTTTATTACAAATGTTACAATGTACTTATATATAAATGCAAGGCTATAAATTAGAATTAAATTTTGTTCAAAATGTCTTGTTTCCAGTAATCAAACATATGTAAAGATGACATACAAGGTGAATGGATGAAAATAATTTTTTTAAAAAAAATATTTTTTGGGAAAAAAATGTGTGAAAAATAATTTAAATATTTTTTAATGAATACTTAAAAAAAGTTGAAATTATATATATTTAAAATAAGGAGTTAGAACTATATATATGGAAAATATAGTTTTAAAAAAAAATACTTAAAAAAAAAAAAGAATTATGACCATAATAATATACTAGAAACAAGCATTTCTTATGTTAACCTAAATAGCATTAACTTGCTTGAATTTTAATAAGCATTCATTTTAACTATTATCTATTTCATTTCTCATTAATATAGATAAATTAAAAAAAAGATATATATAGCTAAAAAGTACAAAAAAATTACTTACTCGATTCACTCTTACCTTTGTTGCACCAAACTGGATGCGTGCTTTGCCCTTGACCAAAGTTGCTGCTATTTGCATAATTATGGCTTCAACTGTATAGGCACTGCTCCATCCCTTAAACAAATTTGAAAATTTTAATTAAACCAAATTACTATAAGGCATATATATATACACACAAATGATTAATATAAATTTATAAGTAAATAATATAAAAATAAATATCTAACTTCAGAATTGAATAAGATGTAAATGTGATTAATCATTAAATTAACTTTTTTTTTTTTTACTTTATTATTACAATCTAAATTTTTAAAAGTTGTGTTAAATGATAAAAGTTACATATAGATTATTAATTTAATATGCAGCACATTAGTGAAAGTGATACAATTGAAAAACTAAAATTACAATAAAAGTTAGCAAATTTATTTTTCTATTGTATAAATTATCAGATTGAAAATACTTACAAACAAAAGACTAGCACAAAAGTTTGTAAATTTTATGTAGTGACATTGAAATAAATGAACATGAATATTTTATAACTCTAGTATTTTATTAATTAATTCCTAATTCACACTTATTAATATTATTCAAGCTTAGAATCTAATAACAACCGTGAATACCACTCTCACCCAAGGTAGGAAATGATTTCCCCCTGCTTTTAACTTCTTGTGGAGGGGTGTAATCATAAATATATGATCAAAGATATATGAAAAAAAATGTATGCTCCCCAATTTGTGCTAAACCAATACCCATCAGTTGGCCTAGATCACAATCTCTTCCACATACAGATAGCCAATTACTACAATTTAATTGACAAGAATCAAATTTACATCCCTCATAACTTATACACAAACCACTTGATGGAAATATATGAATAATTTTTATTAGTCATTCATTAGAGTAGAGATTATCCACTTAATTAATATTTCTGTAGTGTAATTTTCACTACAGCACTCTCACACAAGGTAGGAACTGAATGGTTTTTATTCATTTTCATACATCTTTTCCACGTCTTTGGTCATATATTTATGATTACATCTACAGAAATATTATTCATTAAGAGAATAATCTCTAGTCTAATGATAAATGACTAATAAAAGTTATTACTAATAACCACATTAAAGAATAATAGTTTTTGTCCATCTTTTCAATAAACATTTAAAATAAATTTATTTACTCCAGTGTGACTAAATTTTGCTATTATTCTGGGGGGGGGGGGGGATTTACTAGTGATTTATAACAAAGTGCATGTATACAGTCTATTTAAACATCTAGGCACATGTAATACAACTCCAAAAATACATAAACAAAAATCTTGATTTAACAATGTCATGGATTCTATTATTATATATCTATTGATGTCCAAAATTCTTACTATATTTAAAGTGAAATGAAGGGAAGACTTTATAAAATAGATTAAACACACCCGAACACCACTCGCTATTATTATAAAATAAATTTGCTAATTATATTTTTATAATATAGCTTATATTATAAAAAAATGTTTATTACCTGTTTTGTTAAAAGTTCCATGCAGATGGCACCACCACCCAGGACATAGCCTCCAGAAATCATTGGGTGAATAACCCTAATGAAAGGTGGTTCAAAGGGATATGTTTCCTAAAATTTATTACAAAAATAAATGCATTTATATATTAAAAATTATTTTTAAAACTTTTATTAAACTTAGATTTAAAAACTGTATTAAATATTTTTTAATATTACAAAAATATGTTATTGAAAAAAAAAAGTTACAATATAACAAAATGATTTACACATAATTATTTAAACAAATCACAATCATTTCCTAAGATAACCCAAAATTATTACTGAAGATAACTCTGGAATAAAATAAAAGGAACGGTTTAGTGTTCCTAATGAGAATCATGTAATACTTTATTTACAACGTGTAATAACTAAAATGTTGCAGTTTTAGCTTTTAAAGTTAATCATTTCAATTATGGCTGAGGATTATTAAAATTCTTTATATTAGACTTCAAAATATAATAAAGGCCATTACTTCCAAATTCAAACTATTTCTCAAACAATCTATCATTAGTAATCAGAATAAACTTAAAATCACTAATACGCAACCAGAATACGTTTCAGTTCAAACAAATAATCACCACACTATTTTATATGCTTCTGTTCCAGAATCTATTGTATGATTGAAAAGATTGGCAATGCCTACCACATCAAAAAGATCATACACAGAATAACTTACAAAAATCACACAGATCTGGTGTTGATAGAGTTAAATTCCATAAAATTGTTAGGTTGATTTTGCATGAAAATGAGCAAAAAATGTCAAGTGAACAATTTGCAAAACTGACTGCAGCTGAAATTCTGCATGACAGCTGGGTTAGAATTAATAAGCCATAACTGCATGACAGCTGGTTTAGAATTAATAAGCCATAATACTATATAGAACTCACCAAAACAATCTTTTCATATAGAAAATTTAGAGACATTTTAAACATTATATAACACAGAAATGGAAATACATAGCAATGTAATATATTTTTCTTTTACAGACAAAATTCTATGAGGATAATAGTGACTATCCAACTAAAATTAATGGTAGTTTCATAAGCTTGTAAAAAAAAAAAAAAATCAAGTGGCATAATATTTCAATTATTTTGATCCTTATCATTTTAGATTTTTTCCCCCCCAAATTTGACTCATCAAAAATACTAACTAAAATAATGAAAAAAAATTTAAGTTTTTACCTTTATTACACTTTTAAAATCTCCAGATAAATGCAATTTTGTGCTCATACATAATTATATAAAGAATTATTTATCAGGCTAAAAGGCTACAAAAAATACCAAATTATATCTTATTTTCACATATATAAATTTCTATTTTTTTTTTTTTTTCAATTTTTAATTTCAAAATCATTTAACAAAATTTTTGATTTGGAATTTCTTGTAAATTTAAATTAAAAAAAAAAAAATCTTGACATTATTTGTAGAAGGTTTTATTAGACAATTATAAAGAAAACTTATTTTTTAAAAATTTTACAAATAATTTTGTAAAAACAATTTAATTCAAAAATAGAATTACCAGACTAGCAAGTTAAAATAGAATTAAATAAACTAATTTAGAATAGCATATCAAGTGCTTTGAAAAATAAAATTTACCAAATTAAAACATTAGCAATGATATATGATGGAAATGAGACAACAGGTTGTTGAAGACTTGACAATGAACCAGCATGGAATTGCAATGCAGTCTTCACATATTCTGTTCTATGACTCTTAACACATGCAGCTTATATATTTCTATTCAGCAATATACTGGTATTAAATTACTTTCTTCATATATTTCACTATTTTCTCTTTATGGTTGCTAGATCATAATTTATTGTATTACAAATATGGAATTTCTTTTAAAACTTAATATCTCTTTTTAATAAGCGTTGCAATAGAATATCTTAGCAGTTTTACTTAGATTTTAGTCATAGTGGATTTCAAATGAATACATTCACTCAATACTAATTGCAGATATATATATAATTAAAACAAATGCATTGTGTACATTTACTTCAGAAAAATCAAAAGAAAACAGATTTTTTTTTTTTGTTATTTATATGGCATTTAGTGTATGCTCTAGTAACCAATAGATGCCAAATGATAATGCTTATAAAATCCTTATGCTATGCTGCCCTATCCAATATTCCCGACTAATTTCTAGCTTATAATTTTCATCAATAATGAACTTTGGATCTTGGAACGCACTAGGAAATTTAGGATCTAATACATCTTTCTAGCAGATATCTTTTACTTCTCTATTTAACTATCAAGTTATCAGCCTAAACTGAAAAACATGTAAATAGTATAAAGGTTTATTAGATTCTAATGATCTCGGATGCACTATTCCAATATCCAAAGCTCTTCACCGATCAAAGTTGTAAGCTAGAAACTAGTCCGAGGATATTGAAAAGGACACCACTGGATAGGAATTTAATAAGTACAATCATCTGGCATCTATTAGTAATTAAAACTTATATTAAGTGCCATATAAGTGGCAATATATTGTGACCTTCCTGGTTGGCACCATGAAGAAATGTGAGAGGTTCACATTGTGCCAATAGTGATCAGAGATAACTATTAAGAAAAAAATGAATTGTGAGATAACTTAGTATTTTAAATTTAGTTAAAAAATTATCAGGACCTGAGTTAAGGTGTACTAACCATTAAAATTTTATTTTGGGTGTCTAATAGTGGGAGAGGAAGATGAACAATATCAGGAAGTGTTAGTATGAGAGCTAAATTAGTAGGAATGTTTGTCTGTAAGGCCATAACAGGTGTTTGTTCATTGATTTTCTAACTCACTGTCTATTCTCATTCCAAGATCTAACTTATATGTGTGGTTGCATGTCCATTTTACATCATCTCACTCTTCATTCATATTTTTAATTATTACTTATAATAACCAATTTGTAATAGCAGTATTTATTTGCCATAGAAACTGTAATAACTCAGTCATTAATAGGAAGGAGTTTGCTATTAACTGAAAGGAGACCCTTTGATTCCTCTTGGAGGCGTTAAAGGAACCGAGCAGGGCAAATTTCCTAATGTCCACTCCATACGTTCTTGTCGTTGCAGCTGTTATTACTATGTAATTATTCATATAGTATACAAACATGGATGGTCTGCTCACCAACACGCATTAGCCAGCGTGGTGAGTTTATTGGTTTTTTTACCTCTGAGTTTAAGATCAAGAAACACCAGGGTCTTTCTTCTCAGTGGCTGATAAGGCAGAATGAATGTTTGTGTAAATGATAAATATTTTTCCAATACATATTGTGCCCTTGTCTGTAGGTCATAGGTAGGATAGAAAGGTCAATTATGAAAAAAATTTTAAATTTTAAGTAGTATTTAGGTGATATAAAAGTAATAATAGTTTTGTAATACAATTTTAAGCTAAAATACCTAATAGATCATAGTGTAATAAAGTATTTTTAAAAGTAAAATGTTAAATAAAGTTTTAATATCATTGCTTATGGTTGTGAAAGCTGGCCATACAAAATAACACAGCTATAGATAGTTAAAATTATTGTAATGATTTTAAAATAATAGTTTCAGAATTAATAGATTAAATAAATGAAATATAATTTTATAGTTAGTCAAAATTAATAGGATATATTTTTTATTAATAAACTTTAGGATGGTGAGAGTTATATTTGGTTCTATAAGTTTCAATTTATTTTCCAAAATTTTATAAAGTACATTAGTTTTGGTGATTTAAACCGAGACATAAATAAAAATTTATTATTTTATAAAGTAGATAGACACGTGATCGTATATTAAATGCCTTCACGCACACACACACTTGGTAGATAATAATAAAGTTTGTGAATTTAAAACTAGATATAATTGCCATCCATCATTAAAATTAAAAGTTAAAAATGTTATATATTGTCTTAATAATTATTTTAAAGAACAAAAAATAAGTTTATCAAACTATGATTTAATTTAATAATATTAAGTTAAAATAATATTCCAGACATTACGTCATAAATATTTATTTAAAAATACAGTTTATTATCCCAAAATAGAATGACTAATATTGTTCGCGCTAAAAACAAATATTGACCAATCAACGGATTTAAATTGGCAAGAAAAAAATCTAAGATAGACAGAAGCGGGAGACGGAATGTGAAAGTTGAAGAGGACGGTAACCTTTTTGAATTGCTTGTAACATCAAAGCTGAAAAAGTAGTTTAAATTTATAAATTAATAATTATTCTAAAGTTAGTCTATAACAGATAATATAATTTGTATCCAGAAAGATGAATTGCTAATTTCTACGTGATCTTACCGGTGGATTTATTCAAATTTGACCATTCATACTACAGTAAAGATGGAAATACCAAAAATAATAATTGAAATAATTATTAAAAGAAAAATGAATGAAAATTGTATAAGTTTTATGTTATTCGTGCTCAACCAGAAACTAAGTCCTATAACTCTAAAAAATACAAAGAAGACGCTGTGTGAAAATATAAGAAAGAAAATATTTACTATTGAGAAAATCTTATGACGAACATTTGTTTTATAAATGCTTAAAACTAAGTCATATTTCTCTATGAGAAAAATCATATTATGTGTTCAAATAAATATAAAGAAAATGAGGAAGAAAAATATGTTATATTAAAGGAAAACATTATTTAAAAATATAATTTCCAAAAGTAAAAAGCAGAAGAAAAGCCATAGTCCTGTATAAAGTGCTATATGAATTTACTAAAAGGAAACTAGATTTTATCTTATCATAGAAAAGAGGAAAAGATATTAAAATGGAAGAAATATTGTTTAAACAGATATAAAATTAATCACTAAAAGGAGAAAATGGATCCATGGAAATAAAGAAAAATTTATTGAATTTTCTAAAATAAAGTACAAGATGCATCGAGGGAAAACCAAGCGCGCGGGGAAAAAGGAAAAAGAAAAACTAGCAGACTATGTAATGGAGATCTCAAGAATAAGTGGGAGAATATGAAGAAAACTAAGGATCATCGTCTAAGAAGAATTAATAAACATAATTAAAATTTTAAAATAGAACATTAAGGGACTGCAGAAAATAAAGTATATTTTTTTATTTAGCTTTGCAAGGAACGATTTTCCAAGCGAGTGCAACAAAGATGTATCGTAAATATAATTTTAATATTTTTTTTTATTGTATTTAAAGTATAAAATTGAATTAGCTTAGGGAAACATATAAACATAAATTTTATAATAGTTATATTTAAAAATATGAGCTAATGGAATGAGAGAAATATTAATAAATAAAAATGTGTGTATGGAAAATTTTAAATACCTACTAGAAGTCCTGGAATGGAGAAGTTTACAAATACGATCCAGAGGATAGAGATCGTTGGTAATTTTAATATTATTGGTAATATGTAATGTAATTTTTTTTTATAGGTCATCTATTAATGAATGAGGTATGAACGATGTTAAAAGTTATAAGTACACATTTATCCAACATCAAACATATATTTGAGAGAGTAGTAAAACTTTAAAATGTGCATGCAATAAATAATCTAAAATAATTAATAATAAGTAACATATTAATTATGTGATTCTTTTGAATTTTATATTGAAAATATCCAAATAGTTTAGAACAATAAAGATAGAAATGTACGAGAAGTATAGTAAAGAATTTTCTTAAGAATAGCTGTATAGTTATATTAAAAATGAATTTTATTATTATTAGCAAAGTAGACAAAGAATTTGTCGATGTAATGTAGAGATGAATCTGAAGAAATCAGTCAGATAGTGACTTGGGAGTACTGATATCAAAGGAAACCAAGAGGATGTTTTATTAAACTATAAGGAATGAAATATGGGGATCATAATAATTTGTGTGACCTCAGTATAGATAACTTTGCCCTATAACTGAGCACATATATTCTGGACAGTGTCTTTACATATCTTTGAAACTTTCTGATGTGATGAAGCTGAAGAAATAGCTTTAGCATCCATTCAATATTAGAGGCAGATAGACAGATAAAAGTCACTCCTCTATGGCGTCCTTAAATTCACTGTGCCATGATTGTCTAAGTTTTATAAAGGATAATATCTTGTTTATTTTGATCCAATGCATCTATATCTTCGCTATCTTGATTTCATGGAAAATACATCGTCAGGGAGATAATTTTATAGAAATGATACATAAGATAGAAAGGAAGCTAGATAGTAGTTAGGTAAGAATAGTTGTTTACTAGAGTAAAGTAGAATTGTATAAGTCCAAAGTGAAAGTATAAGTATTATAAAAGATGGAGAATCATATGATGTAATTTAAAAGAAAAAAGAACTTAAAACCTTAGAATTAAGTTTTAAAGCAATAATAAGGTTTTGGAATATTGCACGTGATATTTTAATAGAAGAGATTGTACATTTGTGTGACGAAATGATTTAAAATGTATAGTAAAAAAAAATGTGTATTTGTACATGGTGTGTGGATGACGTTAATTGCTATATAAAGCTAGGAATAGGATCAATAATTTGACTAATAATTATTATATGATCGATGATAAAACTGAACATCAAACTGTCATAAGGATTAAATTCTGTAGGATTCCATACTAACAAGAATATAATTAGAATTTTGTAATTTTGTATAATTTTACATAAAAGTAAAGATTTTATAGAAATATAAACCTGCAATTATAAGGATATAAATGTCAATAGAAAATTTTAATAGATAGAATTTTGTGTATTAAACTAAGCTCAAAACATGTATCTGAAGATAATAATATTGTGAAATATATTTTTTTGTAATTATTAATGGTAAAAGGGTAAAATAAAAATTAGATAATAATAATGTTAAGACATCAACGGGTAGAAATAAAAGAGTTTGTAATAAGTAAATAGGGATATCCGCTGTAAATAATGTACAAATTGTTACTTGTTATAATGTTAATAAATTGTTATAAAATTTTATTAGTAGCTTTGTGTCTTGGTTGTTGTTTTTCCTACACATGAAATGCATGAAATCACAACGCACGTTTATAATTAAACATATTTAAGATTTTGCACAAAATAAATAAACATTAGAAATTTTAATAATTTATTTTATTTTATTTACATAATGAAATGAAAGAAGTATAATTAGAACAGATATGGTCATAACTTGATTGCCACAATACTTAAGTAAAATATATGCGAACGTTACCACATAACTTTTGATTATCGGATTGATAAATATTACCACGAAAATATTTAATACATCTTGAAAGAAAAGAGGATTGTATTACTCTATTATTGTCATTGTTATTATTAATTAGTTATTTATTACGTAGTGAACTGTGACATAAAATTCCCTTATCATAGTTGACTATGGCAATATAAAATCAGTTTTAATTACAATTTATAAACCTGAGATTTAATTTAATTATTTATTTACTTATTGATTTATCTATTTGATTTGACATGATTAGATCAATTTAATTCTATTTTATTTAATTAATTTATTTTATGTGAGCTAGATTTTGTTTTAAAAATATTAAGATATGATAAAAGTTTTAAAAGTCGTAAGAATGCTATTAGTCAATTATTTATGATAGTGTTCGTATGCCATTGGGATAGTATCTCAATGAAATCTCATCTTGTACCTTTGTCATTGCTCCAGGTCTCATGGGAATAATAAAAGATATTTGTGTTGATTTATTTCATAGACACGACTAGATTTTAATAAAATTCTGAGCTAGTAATTGTTTTATTTAAATCATAATGATATGTTTGATAGACTGAGCTAAAGAACCCGGAATTATTATTAATGTTAATTATTATTGACCGGAAATAAATAAGTAACGAAAATCCGGAATAATTAGTATAATCTTATATGGAGCAAGAGAGGGAGGTTACATAGAATTTGGCGCTACCAACGCGTGGCCCGATGTGCAGTAGGGACTACAATCGAAAACTATGAATATTGGCGATGTCAACGTATAGTTCGATATGTAGTGGAGACTATAATCGAAAGAATATAAATTTATTTTCCAACGTATTGCACGATGTGTAGTTGAATTATATAGTTTAATATTTGAATTTAAATATGTAAAATCAGAGATTGTCAACAGACATATTTTATAAAAATAGATCGTTTCAGATTTAATTATAGAAATAATATTTATTGTTGAAAATAATGATAAATTTTCGTGGTAGATAATCGGATTATTTAGAAAAACGTATTATATTGTGGTGGTTCGTTTGACAAATAAAATTTAAAATATGCATATGTGGCTAACAATTATTAATAATTAATGTGACCATTTAAATTTGTGGAAATATTATTGAAAAATGCGTTAAGAGTGTTATGATCTGTGCAAAGTGTTTGTGAATCATGCATGTGGGAAATAATAATATGACACATATAATTTAATTTGTTATTGTTATTATAAGTAGTTAGATAAACATAAAGGAAATGTAGAAGGTATTGCTGTATTTGTTGTGGGTAGTGGTTAAAGGAGATAGAGAAACTGGTAAGAGAACATTTTATGAAAAATTAATAATAGTATAGATATTGTGAGAAAATTTTGAGGAAAAATATTATAAAAGGAAAAATGGATCAACAAAATAAAGATTTAGTAGAAGAAATATCTGAGTTCATAGTGGATAGCATTTGTGAGGAAGAAAAGGAAATGGAAGATACTATTGAAGCAGAAACAGTTACAAATTTTGTACAAATTATGGAGGAAGAAATAAAAGAAGAAAAGATTGGGGAATCAAAAATAAAGGAAGAAGGAATATTCACACAGGAAAGAGATAGGGATAGCTTTTTATTATCTCAAATCGCACTAATGATGAGCAGAAATAGAGAATCCATTATTGAAAATCTAAATAAATATAGAGAAAATTTTAATGAAAATATAGATAAGATTGTAGAAAATACTAGAAAATTTAGAGAAGAGAATAATAGTAAAAATAGAGAAAAGAATAATATAAATCACATTAATGAAGAAAGCAAAGTTATTAAGGAGGAAATAATTCAGACTAAAATAAGTAGTCAGTATGTTGAAATAATTAATACAGATTTAGAAAAGAATCAAGAATTTATTGATTTAATTAATGAAAATGTGGTAAATGACAAAGAAAATGTAGAGAATATAGATGAAGAAAATATACAATTCATTAAGATAGTTAACAAAGATATTAACTTATGTAGTGATTTGACAGTAGAAAACATAGATTTTGTTAAATTAGAAGAGATGATATCTAAATGTAATATTAATGATAGAAATATTCATTTACAATTTAATATTTCTAAAGAAATATTATTTCAAGGAATTAGAAACTTAATACCTAATAGTGGCTTTATAAGAGAAAAATTTAATAAAAATAAAAATTTAGGTAAGATAAAAGTAAGACTGAAATGTCTAAAGCACAAGAAATTTATCACAGATTTTCTTGAGAATAATTTTAATAAAGAAAAGAAGATAGGAAAAGCTAAGGTGAAGCTTAAGGAAGGTGAGAAAGAATTAAAATTTAGATTTAAAAAAAAAAAAGAGAATACCTAATAATTAAGACAAATAATTCCTAAAAAAAAAAAAAAAATGTATAGTTAATAATGTAATATAACCTTATTTTTTTTTCAGAACAAATATAAGATTTCAAACAATAGCAACCTACAAAGAAACCAATTCCGAAAGTTTCTGGAATTGTATGAAGGTCCATACAAAATTTTAAGAAAAATAGGAGAAAATGCGTTTGTCCTATCTACACCAGAAGGTGAAAAAGGAACGTATAACGCACGAAGTCTAATACCATACCCATCACAAGAGTAGGAAAATTTTACAGGTAGTAAAATTCCAAAATTGGGTATAATGTTTAAATGCTGTATTAACCTATATAAAAAATAGTGTATTTTATTGTATTAAGTGGTAGGATGAAATTTGGTTGTAGCAAATAATAGGATAAAAGAATGTTAATAAATAAAGTAGATATTAAACTGAATATTTAATTTAAAATTTTTTATTTCGAAGGGGGAAGTTATGTGCCCTTGTCTGTAGGTCATAGGTAGGATAGAAAGGTCAATTATGAAAAAAATTTTAAATTTTAAGTAGTATTTAGGTGATATAAAAGTAATAATAGTTTTGTAATACAATTTTAAGCTAAAATACCTAATAGATCATAGTGTAATAAAGTATTTTAAAAAGTAAACAGTTAAATAAAGTTTTAATATCATTGCTTATGGTTGTGAAAGCTGGCCATACAAAATAACACAGCTATAGATAGTTAAAATTATTGTAATGATTTTAAAATAATAGTTTCAGAATTAATAGATTAAATAAATGAAATATAATTTTATAGTTAGTCAAAATTAATAGGATATATTTTTTATTAATAAACTTTAGGATGGTGAGAGTTATATTTGGTTCTATAAGTTTCAATTTATTTTCCAAAATTTTATAAAGTACATTAGTTTTGGTGATTTAAACCGAGACATAAATAAAAATTTATTATTTTATAAAGTAGATAGACACGTGATCGTATATTAAATGCCTTCACGCACACACACACTTGGTAGATAATAATAAAGTTTGTGAATTTAAAACTAGATATAATTGCCATCCATCATTAAAATTAAAAGTTAAAAATGTTATATATTGTCTTAATAATTATTTTAAAGATCAAAAAAATAAGTTTATCAAACTATGATTTAATTTAATAATATTAAGTTAAAATAATATTCCAGACATTACGTCATAAATATTTATTTAAAAATACAGTTTATTATCCCAAAATAGAATGACTAATATTGTTCGCGCTAAAAACAAATATTGACCAATCAACGGATTTAAATTGGCAAGAAAAAAATCTAAGATAGACAGAAGCGGGAGACGGAATGTGAAAGTTGAAGAGGACGGTAACCTTTTTGAATTGCTTGTAACATCAAAGCTGAAAAAGTAGTTTAAATTTATAAATTAATAATTATTCTAAAGTTAGTCTATAACAGATAATATAATTTGTATCCAGAAAGATGAATTGCTAATTTCTACGTGATCTTACCGGTGGATTTATTCAAATTTGACCATTCATACTACAGTAAAGATGGAAATACCAAAAATAATAATTGAAATAATTATTAAAAGAAAAATGAGTGAAAATTGTATAAGTTTTATGTTATTCGTGCTCAACCAGAAACTAAGTCCTATAACTCTAAAAAATACAAAGAAGACGCTGTGTGAAAATATAAGAAAGAAAATATTTACTATTGAGAAAATCTTATGACGAACATTTGTTTTATAAATGCTTAAAACTAAGTCATATTTCTCTATGAGAAAAATCATATTATGTGTTCAAATAAATATAAAGAAAATGAGGAAGAAAAATATGTTATATTAAAGGAAAACATTATTTAAAAATATAATTTCCAAAAGTAAAAAGCAGAAGAAAAGCCATAGTCCTGTATAAAGTGCTATATGAATTTACTAAAAGGAAACTAGATTTTATCTTATCATAGAAAAGAGGAAAAGATATTAAAATGGAAGAAATATTGTTTAAACAGATATAAAAATTAATCACTAAAAGGAGAAAATGGATCCAGGGAAATAAAGAAAAATTTATTGAATTTTCTAAAATAAAGTACAAGATGCATCGAGGGAAAACCAAGCGCGCGGGGGAAAAAGCTAGCAGACTATGTAATGGAGATCTCAAGAATAAGTGGGAGAATATGAAGAAAACTAAAGATCATCGTCTAAGAAGAATTAATAAACATAATTAAAATTTTAAAATAGAACATTAAGGGACTGCAGAAAATAAAGTATATTTTTTTTATTTAGCTTTGCAAGGAACGATTTTCCAAGCGAGTGCAACAAAGATGTATCGTAAATATAATTTTAATATTTTTTTTTATTGTATTTAAAGTATAAAATTGAATTAGCTTAGGGAAACATATAAACATAAATTTTATAATAGTTATATTTAAAAATATGAGCTAATGGAATGAGAGAAATATTAATAAATAAAAATGTGTGTATGGAAAATTTTAAATACCTACTAGAAGTCCTGGAATGGAGAAGTTTACAAATACGATCCAGAGGATAGAGATCGTTGGTAATTTTAATATTATTGGTAATATGTAATGTAATTTTTTTTTATAGGTCATCTATTAATGAATGAGGTATGAACGATGTTAAAAGTTATAAGTACACATTTATCCAACATCAAACATATATTTGAGAGAGTAGTAAAACTTTAAAATGTGCATGCAATAAATAATCTAAAATAATTAATAATAAGTAACATATTAATTATGTGATTCTTTTGAATTTTATATTGAAAATATCCAAATAGTTTAGAACAATAGAGATAGAAATGTACGAGAAGTATAGTAAAGAATTTTCTTAAGAATAGCTGTATAGTTATATTAAAAATGAATTTTATTATTATTAGCAAAGTAGACAAAGAATTTGTCGATGTAATGTAGAGATGAATCTGAAGAAATCAATCAGATAGTGACTTGGGAGTACTGATATCAAAGGAAACCAAGAGGATGTTTTATTAAACTATAAGGAATGAAATATGGGGATCATAATAATTTGTGTGACCTCAGTATAGATAACTTTGCCCTATAACTGAGCACATATATTCTGGACAGTGTCTTTACATATCTTTGAAACTTTCTGATGTGATGAAGCTGAAGAAATAGCTTTAGCATCCTTCCAATATTAGAGGCAGATAGACAGATAAAAGTCACTCCTCTATGGCGTCCATAAATTCACTGTGCCATGATTGTCTAAGTTTTATAAAGGATAATATCTTGTTTATTTTGATCCAATGCATCTATATCTTCGCTATCTTGATTTCATGGAAAATACATCGTCAGGGAGATAATTTTATAGAAATGATACATAAGATAGAAAGGAAGCTAGATATTAGTTATGTAAGAATAGTTGTTTACTAGAGTAAAGTAGAATTGTATAAGTCCAAAGTGAAAGTATAAGTATTATAAAAGATGGAGAATCATATGATGTAATTTAAAAGAAAAAAGAACTTAAAACCTTAGAATTAAGTTTTAAAGCAATAATAAGGTTTTGGAATATTGCACGTGATATTTTAATAGAAGAGATTGTACATTTGTGTGACGAAATGATTTAAAATGTATAGTAAAAAAAAAATGTGTATTTGTACATGGTGTGTGGATGACGTTAATTGCTATATAAAGCTAGGAATAGGATCAATAATTTGACTAATAATTATTATATGATCGATGATAAAACTGAACATCAAACTGTCATAAGGATTAAATTCTGTAGGATTCCATACTAACAAGAATATAATTAGAATTTTGTAATTTTGTATAATTTTACATAAAAGTAAAGATTTTATAGAAATATAAACCTGCAATTATAAGGATATAAATGTCAATAGAAAATTTTAATAGATAGAATTTTGTGTATTAAACTAAGCTCAAAACATGTATCTGAAGATAATAATATTGTGAAATATATTTTTTTGTAATTATTAATGGTAAAAGGGTAAAATAAAATTAGATAATAATAATGTTAAGACATCAACGGGTAGAAATAAAAGAGTTTGTAATAAGTAAATAGGGATATCCGCTGTAAATAATGTACAAATTGTTACTTGTTATAATGTTAATAAATTGTTATAAAATTTTATTAGTAGCTTTGTGTCTTGGTTGTTGTTTTTCCTACACATGAAATGCATGAAATCACAACGCACGTTTATAATTAAACATATTTAAGATTTTGCACAAAATAAATAAACATTAGAAATTTTAATAATTTATTTTATTTTATTTACATAATGAAATGAAAGAAGTATAATTAGAACAGATATGGTCATAACTTGATTGCCACAATACTTAAGTAAAATATATGCGAACGTTACCACATAACTTTTGATTATCGGATTGATAAATATTACCACGAAAATATTTAATACATCTTGAAAGAAAAGAGGATTGTATTACTCTATTATTGTCATTGTTATTATTAATTAGTTATTTATTACGTAGTGAACTGTGACATAAAATTCCCTTATCATAGTTGGCTATGGCAATATAAAATCAGTTTTAATTACAATTTATAAACCTGAGATTTAATTTAATTATTTATTTACTTATTGATTTATCTATTTGATTTGACATGATTAGATCAATTTAATTCTATTTTATTTAATTAATTTATTTTATGTGAGCTAGATTTTGTTTTAAAAATATTAAGATATGATAAAAGTTTTAAAAGTCGTAAGAATGCTATTAATCAATTATTTATGATAGTGTTCGTATGCCATTGGGATAGTATCTCAATGAAATCTCATCTTGTACCTTTGTCATTGCTCCAGGTCTCATGGGAATAATAAAAGATATTTGTGTTGATTTATTTCATAGACACGACTAGATTTAATAAAATTCTGAGCTAGTAATTGTTTTATTTAAATCATAATGATATGTTTGATAGACTGAGCTAAAGAACCCGGAATTATTATTAATGTTAATTATTATTGACCGGAAATAAATAAGTAACGAAAATCCGGAATAATTAGTATAATCTTATTATGGAGCAAGAGAGGGAGGTTACAATATATACTATTATGACAAACAAAAATAAAACATGGCCCTTATTCCCAGGAGGCTATAAAGTCACCAACCAAGGCAGCAGTTGGTGTTTTGGCAGAGGGTGCTAAGAATCCCCCGATTGCGGACCCAGGCTTCCATTTGATGACGACTTTTTATTTAGGTACTTACAACTGCAGATCACTTTCAAGTGAAGGAAGATTGCAAGAATTAGAAGAAGAACTGTCTTATATTAAATGGGACATTATTGGACTTTGTGAAGTTAGAAGAAAAGGTGAAGAGACAATTGATTTAAAAAGTAGACATATACTCTATTATAAAGGCACAAATATTGGAAATACAAGTGGAGTAGGATTCATTATAAATAAAAAGTGGAAGAACAATATTGTGGAGATTGATGGTGTATTGGACAGAGTGGCAAGATTAGTTATACAACTTAATAGCAGATACCAAATGCAGATAATTCAAGTTTATGCCCCAACAAGTTCTCATAATGATGAAGTAGTAGATTTGAGAAAAATGTTAAAAGGAAATGGACATGGAAGCATCCTAATGAAGGTACAGCAGAATTAGATTATATTTTGACTAACAGAAAATACATATTTCAAGATTGTAATGTTCTTAATAAATTTAAAACAGGAAGTGATCATCGATTAGTAAGGTGTAAGATACGTGTTAATGCAAAACTAGAGAGACAAAAATTATTAAGAAAAACAATATTTACAGTTGACATTCCTAATCTTCAGAAACATTCTAATGAATTTAAATTAGAACTTACAAATCAGTTTCAAGTATTAGTAGATTTTGAACATGATTCAGATTTGAATGAAATTAATATGAAAATAACTGATTCACTTTTAAAAACTGCAACAAAGATAGCTGGTAGAAAAAAGCAGCAATTGACTAATAAAATTTCTACTGAGATTAGAGAATTTATGAAGAAAAGAAGAAATATGAAGATATACAAAAATGATGCATTAAAAATAATTGAATATCTCGAATTTTGTAAAATGGTGCGGAAAAGAGTTGAAAATGATATAAAGTATAACTGTGAACTAGCAAGGAAAGCTGTAGAAGAGAATAAAAGTCTCAAGAATGTTAAACAACATTTTGGTATTGGTAGGAAATTTATATCTGCAATAAGAAAAAAAGAAGGAATTATCACTAAAAAGAGAGATGACATCATGACATTGGTAGAAGATTTTTATCAAGAATTATATAGTAATAAAGAACAAGTACCTCATATATCTATTACATCTTCTGAATTGCCCAGAATTTTAAATGAAGAAGTGAGACATGCAATTAAATGTATGAAGAAAGGAAAGGCTTCAGGTAATGATGGAATTATAATTAATATATTAAAAGAAGCAGGTGAAGAAAGAGAAAATTTTTTAGCCAAGTTATATACCAAATGTCTAAATGATAAAGATGTAACGGATGATTGGAAGAATGCAGTAATAACATTAATATTTAAAAAAGGTGATAAAGAAGATATTAGAAATTACAGACCTATCAGCCTTTTATTAGTTTTATATAAAATTTTTATCAAGATAAATTACAACTCGTCTACAGAGAACATTGGATTTCCACCAACCAAGAGAACAAGCTGGATTTAAAAGTGGTTTTAGTACAGCATCATATCCAGATATTGAGAGAAGTTATAGAAAGGACAAATGAATGTGAGTTGCCATTATGTTTTGGATTTGTAGATTATGAAAAGGTATTTGATTCTATAAACATTTCTTCAGTGATTAAAGCATTGGATCATCAAGGTATAAATCCAGGATATTGTCATATTTTAAAGAATATTTATAAAAATGCAACAGCAACAATTAGATTACGTAATGATACTGGGAAAGTCAACATTGAGAAAGGTGTAAGACAAGGTGATTCCATATCTCCAAAACTTGTTACTGCAGTGCTGCAAAAAGTATTTTGTGGATTAAAATGGGAAACTAAAGGAGTGAAAGTAAATGGAGATTATTTAAGTCATTTAGATTTCGCAGATGATGTAGTTGTTTTTGCAAATAATGCTTCAGAGCTGCAGGAAATGTTGCAGGAGTTATCAGATGAAAGTAGGACTAAAGATAAATGTTAAAAAGACTAAAGTAATGTTTAATCGATTTGCTCAAAATATGAAAATAAAGATTGATTATGATGAATTAAAAGAAGTTAACAGTTACAAATACCTTGGTCAGATTATTAATACAGATGGAAACATAATGGAGGAAATTAATCATAGAATTAAACTTGGTTGGAGTGCTTTTGGTAGAAATAACTTGATACTAAAAGGAAATATGCCTATGTGTTTGAAATGGAAGGTTTTTAACAAATGTGTTTTATCAATTCTTACTTATGGATCTGAGACCTGGACACTTAATAGAAGAGCAATACAGAGACTTCAGATCATTCAAAGAAGTATGGACAGATGTATGTTGGGAGTAACAAGAAGAGATCGAAAATGCAATGTATGGGTAAGAGATCAAACAGGTGTTACTGATCTCATTGAAAAAATTAAAAGATTGAAGTGGAGTTGGGCTAAACATATCGCTAGAAGAGATGATAATAGATGGACATTTGAAATTTTAAACTGGATTCCAAGAGATTGTAAAAGACCCAGAAAGAGACCACATGTGAGATGGATGGATGAAATAAGAAAGTGTGCAAGGTTGATGTGGAGAAGAGCAGCTAAAGATCAGAGAAGATGGATTAAACTTGGAGAGACCTTCATCCTGCAGTGGATTGATAATGGTTGATGATGATGATATTAATGGAAAGACAGATACACACTTATACCATTAATTAGTAAGATTTTTTTAATTTATTAATTATTTATTACATGAAATCTTACATTTAAAATTGTAAAGGTTATTTATTTATTTGTTATT
This sequence comes from Epiperipatus broadwayi, assembly GCA_028023455.1. Lineage (NCBI taxonomy): Eukaryota > Metazoa > Onychophora > Udeonychophora > Euonychophora > Peripatidae > Epiperipatus > Epiperipatus broadwayi. The sequence goes on along the minus strand of JAQFVV010000105.1, from coordinate 607,544 downwards.
AGTTAGCATTTGTAAATTTAATTTTTTTTTTTTTTTCAATATTCTATTACTAACATTTTTACAAGCAAGAAAATTCTTGCATATTGCTAAGCTTATTATAACAAAAAAAAAAAAAAAGAGACGTGGCTCAATTTTTTTACAGGAGATTCAAAAGAGGAACGGAGAAAAGAGAGAAGAAAGACAGAATAGTTATGGAAAGAGGAATAATTTTCTAAAAAAATAAGAAAATAAGTGAACTAAATATTGTGAAAATTCTCTATTATTCCTTTAAGAATAAAGTTCTCTCATATTACTCAGAATAGGACTGTTTACATGGAAGGCTAAATTTTAAAAGGTACCCAGCTCTGGATTTTAACAGCTAATAATTTAGATTTACTTTGTTCAAAAATGCATGGATATTATATAAAATTGTTAATTATAATTTATTATAACGTATTTATAATGAATAAAATAATGATGGAATTGTGTAAATTAATAACAGTAAGAATAACTAAGAAGAAAATTACGCTGAACTATTTAGTGGAACAGTTTACTGACTCTCGGTTGGTAAATGTTATGGAAGAGTTATCTATTCTAACCCTCTACATTATTGGAATAGTCCTGGATATCAAACTACCTTACCATTCGCACCTATAAAAAAATGAGTGATAGAATGCATGACTTAACAATATTTAATGATTAGCTATAAGTAGTGTATAGAAGCTTGGATAAACCAAATGACCTTGGATTTAAATGATTGTGAAACTTTTACTGAATGCTAGCAACCTAAAATGGAATAAAGTCATAAACTGTATTTGGATAATCTTACAGTCTGAGATTTTGTTTCTTATGAGCAATAAAGTGATTCCAATACACACAAAGGCTGTTTATAATGTCTATTAGGGAATTCTAAGAACATTGGAAATTATTGCATTTTTTACTTTAGCCTGCAGGAGCAATGTTTGTATGTTTTTAATGTTGTTAATTCGTCATTATCATTGTGAGCTGCGCGTATATTTCCGTTTAAACTTTCAAGTCTGAATTAAAAAAAAAAACTTTTATTTTAATGATTAAATGTTGACATGTATTTCTTCCTACTGCCTATAATAGATAGGTAGATTTTTTTTTATGCTTAATTTAATTTATTATTATTGTTATTTATTTATATGCCTAATCTCCTCTAGAACGTCTCAGAGATCTTGGTATAAATTATATCAAATCGGTAATATTTTTTTGGTATTATGTTAAAAGAAAAATGGATATTCTCGTGTTCATATTATTAGTTCAAATTAAATACTTTAATATTATGCATTGGTTAATAATAATAGCTAGACGCAAGGAGATATTTATGCCAGTATGCAGAATAGTTAAACTTACTTGACAGTATTGACTTTAAGGTAAAATTCAATATTCATAATTCTCACAACTATTAGATTCGTTTAAATTTAATTATTGTTAATATGACATTTTATTGTTTCAAATGATTTAGAAATCATTTTATATATGATCGTATATTCGCATGTGTGTGTGCTGTCGTAAACTATTTTACCAAATTTGTATCCTGTTTTTCTGTCAGTTTCGGTTTGGTGCCATATGTTAAAGGAAGATGAAGAATTAAGAGTTTGTCTGCTTATAGATTCGTTTATAAATGAAATGCGTTGAGTACATTTGGATGAAGAAGCGATGATTTTTGCTATGTGGATTGAGTAATACTCTCTTTGATTACTTACTTGTTAAACCGTGGGTGGTAGTATATTTTCTTGTTTGATAGCATAAGATGAGATAGTTGTATTTCTAAATGAAGTGGCAAATGCCCCATTTATTGATGATAACTCGGCTGAGTTCAGCAACATTTGTGTTCTAAAGATTGGTAGATATTTATTGAAGAATTAAGTTTGAATTTAGAGTTTTGGTTAACCCTTATGCGTGTATATATGAATATTTATTTGTTGTTATTTCTCCCTCCTTCTTCATTCCAGCGTAGTTATCGTCAGGTAATATATGTTAGTTATATCAGATAAATGTTTTATGGATTTCTATAATATGCTTGAAATAGGATTATTAATTTAATGATTAGCTTATTTCACCACCCGTATTCTGATAGAAATATAATTAATAAATGCTTTGTGTTTGTGATCTTATAAATGCGCACACATTCGGAAATATGATTAGATTAGAGATATAGAAAAGAAACCATCACTAGAATTATGAGTTCTGAGTAACTTGTCAGATCATATTACATATTATCATTATTATTAATTCATCCTCCAGATATGAGTATTAAATTAGAAAATTTTACTTTATTTAATGCAAAAGGTCATAAAACTTTCACTTAGATTTATATAGCAAATATTAACCTACAGATATTCAGAAATAATTTAAGTGATACTAATTGATTCTTGGGTACTGTTTGTCTTAGCTTATTAAGAGAACAAGTGAAAATAGATGTATTAACATTGGAATGTAAATGTATAATTTCTTTTATTGTTTATTGTCAGTAAACGAGCAAATAGAGTGATAAATGTAATTAAGATAATAAATAGGAGGAAGTGTCTTCAAATATTAAGTGTACAAGATTATATAATTTAATGTTATTTAATCAAATCTGTGTTTAATGTAAAGGCAATGTTAAAATCATCATCGATATGGTGTAAAATAATGTTTTCTTGTAATAAATGTTTTGTTGAAATAAGATCTCATCTGAATTGTTTTATCATATACATTCGATTGACCATTTCCACACACACATAGGTTCAACATAATATAACTATAATATTTATTAATTTGCTAGCCTATGCCATTTATTTAGATAATATAGATTTAATAAATCCTAACACTGTAATGCCAAAATATGATTTTACCTTGCTTAGAATATATAGTGATGTGAGATAAAAATATACCCGATCCCTATCATTGTCTATATTTTATTTCTTGCAATGATTATCAACTTCACAATAGCCCTTATTACTTAATAGTCACATTGTATTAGGATTGATTTGTTGTTCATAGAGCAGAGCCCTGAGATTAGTTCATCATTTAAGAAACACTGATATAGCTGTTCAATTTAAATTAAATGCTAGTAGATTGATTGTTATTGCAGTGATCCCAAGCATATTATATGAGTAGCATGATTGGTTTAGTATGTACTTGGATGATGAGAGAACTGAATATATCATGATTTGAGTTAATTCACAAAATGCTTTATTTTAATAACTTAGAAGATGCTTATAATATAATTAAATCAACATTATATAACTGTTGTTTATAAATGCTTCTCTCATCCCCATTTGCATTCTAGATGACCATGATACACTATAAACCCCAACTGAGCTAAGCCATGGAGTAGTAGTATCATAAGAATCTTATCAATAAATAGAGATGCAATTTAAATTATAAATTTATTCTATCTACTATAGAATTGGCGCTTGGGCATTTAGTTGTACATAAAGAGATATAGTTGAAGAGAGAAGAGGGTACAATATATATCTGCAATTAGTACTGAGTGAATTAATTTATTTAAAATCCACTATCACAAAAATCTAAGTAAAACTATTCAGATTTTCTGTTGCAACACATTTAATAAAAAGAGATATCAAATTGGTAGAAAAAATTTCACATCTGTAATATAATAAATTGTGATATATCAAACATAAATAGAAAAGAGAATGAAAATTTGTGGTAGCTGTAGAAAACAAATGAGCCAAAAAAAGATAAATATATAAAGATATAAGGCAATTTTATACCAATAAGTTAGACCATAATCAAGAAGCTGGACCTTGCAGACTTAGATATTAGCTTGAATTACGTCAGTAAATCTCTATAAGCAGGGAGTCTTGGAAAAAAAAAGCATCTACTATCGTACTGGGATAAAAATAAAGATGTTTGTCAAATAAAATAATGACTAGAGCAAATGAAGATGAACATAAGTATTATGAAAAATAACTCTGATTGTAAAATATCATTTCAGCTGAAAAAAAATATCAAAAAGAAAACTTAAACGATTCCAAAATGCTGCATATGTAAACAAGAGGCAGCAACAAAATAATAAAAAAAATAAGTTTTAATAAATAAAAAAAAGTATAATTTCAATACCCATTTCAAAGCCTGAAAAGTAAACAAATCTTTAATTGAAAAGATTAAAAGAATATAACAATGATGTAATAATCTTATGCTTGGAAAACTTCTGGCAAGATTTAGAAAATGTTTGCAAAAAAAAAAAAAAAAGACTGATAATAGAAAATTTAAAAGAACTGTATAGGCATTCAAGATAAAATTTCAAATTTGCTGAACTACAATCCAAAATGTTCACTATTTATTTGCAACACTAGTAGAAATTTTAAAAATGGTGGATAAAAATACAATATAAAATATTGTTTATATATATGCATATTGAAGAGCCTTGCAGAGTAATATTTAGGGCATCTGCTCACCATTTTATAAAATCATTATAAAACAATCATTTTATAATTATTTAGTTTGATAATTATGACAATAAATTACATTAATTTGAAAAATATGATATAAATTTAACCATAAATAATGCATAACATCTACTTTACTCACTCTTTGTGTAATTTATACTAACCTTAAAAGTCATATTGAGCAGAATATGGTCTTTTCCCTCTTTTTCTTTGAGTAAAATGAGATCATTGTGCAAAGGGCTGTCAGGATCAACACTGAAAAACATACACACAAAAAAAAATTGAATTTCAAATATTAATAATTTAAATTTAAAAAACAGAAGGAAAAAAACCCTTACTTTATTAGTTTGACATTCCATTCATATAAACTATCATTGACTAGTTCAACACTATATGTGCCCTTCTTAAAGCTATCGGACCTATAAACATCTCTTAATTCTTTCATTAATCGATCTGTTGCTTGAACAGAACCAGATACTGAACCTCGCAGATAATCCTGCCTCTGATTTTGACGTAACCTTTCAAGTGTTACTGCATTTTCTGCATCCATATCGATGCTTTCATCTTTATCCTTGTTTTCACTAGATAAAAATCAATTAAATTAACAGAAATTTTTATTAAATAATCGTACTTTAAAAGAACATTAACAATATATATATATATTTTAAAAATATTTAAATAAAAAAATTTTACTATTAAAAACATTTAAATATATCGAGAATTAATGAAAACAAATAAGATTAATAAAACTATCAAAGAGAAGTCCATGTCCTAGCATCAATAATCATCTGCATCAGTTTCTAATACAGTGGACCTGTGCACTATGCTATATTTTGTTCCAAGCCATTCCTAGCATTCAAATAAATATAATGCATTATAGTTCAAGTTTTATTGATTAACACTGATTAGAATGGAATATGTATTGTCACAAGTATTCATTACTTTTCAATACCCACATAAATATAACACAGATGCCTTTTAATATGCATATAAAAATAAAAATTATGATGCAATCAAAATTTTAAAAAATAATACTACAGTTAATAATAAATTGAGGCAACACATTTATATATATATTACTGAGTATGTGCTCACTCACGCATTCACTGAAGCAAGAAGAATGAGGAAAAAAAAAACTGATAATTTTATTTTTAAAATAAATAGTGAAAACTTTCGTCATTATTAAATGTGCTCTGGCCAATATTCTCTTTTTTTTCCCAATAACTTTTTCCTTTTGTAGAAACATAATTATCAAGAAATTAGAACCTTTTAAATTTTTTTGAAATTTTAAAATCAGTATCAACTTTTAGCATGTTCTAAAATTTTTAGCATTACCCTCAAAAAATATTTTATTATGCAAAATATTCCACATGAAATTTGGAAAAAGTTTTATTATAATTATGTATGACACTCTGAGATGGAAAACGGCTAGTAGCAGATTGTAAAATTTATTTACAAATTTAATTTTTTTTTTTTTAATGTAATTGTATACAGTGTTCAGAGAAGAAAAAATGGCTGCCCAAATACAGTAAAATTTGCAAATTTAAATGTTTTTGTTTGTTTGTTTTTTTATTTATTTACATTTTTCTTTGGATAGTGTATAATTGGAGTTATATAATTAGATACAGCATAGTTCATAACTTCACTGTCTATATTTATTTTACAGAATAAAGTCTTTATTTTTGCTTAACATTTGAAAAATAAAAAATAAACACATTTACATTTATAGTAATCTTTAGAGAAAAAAAAATTTCAGACCAATAACATTTAATATTTGAATTTTTTTTTTAAATTGTTCATTATATAAAAGCTGTCAAGAAAAAAAACATTTAACAATAATTCTCTAAAATAACAATAACAATAAAAAATAAATGCAATTCAATATGAAGTATTTAATAGATTGGAAGTTGAAATTCTTAAAAATCCTGAGTGGTTAATAATAGGTATAATGATTTGAAAAAAAAAATAAAAATCTCCTTATTTCAAATTATTTATTTCACAATAAAAAATCCCAACTGGAATTGGACTGAGAAAGAATATAATTGTCTCAACAAATTATAATACTAATAAAAATTCACAAAAAATAAAAACATGTAGGCTAACTTAAAAAAAAAAATCTAAATGTAATTTGGGGTGGGGGTGGGCAATGTTACTAAATTTGAGATAAAACTCATAAACGTAACAATCAGAAGTGTTTAATTTTTAAAAATTTGAGATCTACTAATAAAAAATGTAAAAATAAACTTTTATTCATATAGATTGCACTAAAAAGTGAAAAATAAATTTTCTTCAGTTTTCACAAATAAAAATGGGGGGGGGGGGGTCATGTTTAATAATTCATAAGTCAAATTCCCAAAGAATTACACCTGCTTTGTTGTATCAATGGCACTCTATTCAAAGTGAATATCAGTTGCAAATTTATTAAATAGTAAGTTGGGAATCTGACTTGTACATTTCTATATATGATCATTCCACATACTTACTTTTGATAGCTGAAAAAAGTTTATTTTTTATCTTTTAATGCATTTGTACGAATATAAGTATTTCTTTAATTTTCTTTTCTTACTTTTTTCTTTTCTATAATTCCAGAAACTATGAATGAAGAAAGTTTAATTTTAAAAATGAAAAAATCTATCTTTTCTTAATCTTTTATATAAACTTTATTGAAAGTCTATAAATATTTGTAACTTTTCAATTCTTTGTAGAGTCCTAATTTTCAATCATTATCATTCTATTGTAGGATGGTTTCTCCAAGTTTAATCCAATTTATCTGATCTGTAGTTTCTCTTCTCCACATCATACCAGCACATTTTATTTCATCCATCCATCTTACATGTGGCCTCTTTCTAGATCTTTTATCTTTTGAAATCCAGTTTAAGATTTTAACTCTTCTATGTCCAGTCCAGCCCATCTTCATTTCAGACTCTTAATTCTATCAACAACTGAGTAATACCTGTTTGTTCTCATTCATGCATCTAATTTTAAATCCCTTCTTGTTATTCATAACATATATCTTTCCATACTTCGTTAAGTGGAATGAATTTTCTGGATTGGTCTTTTGTTAAGTGTCCAACTCTTAGATCATAAGTGAGAATTAATAAAACATTTCATTTTAATACACATGCAAAGTTCCAGCAAATGGATGAAAATTGAGTTACAAGACTTCACAGACAGACAAAAAAAAAACAGAAATTAAACAAAAGACATAATAAAAGAGGTGAAAATTTAATTACATTTAATTTCACAAGTGAAATATCTGAATTAAAAATAAATGCTTTGTTATATAAAATATAGTATAAAACTGATCTTGCACCAATAAACATGTGGTTGACAATTCATTCTTTTAATTATAATTTAGTATATAAACATATATAAATGAAAAAAAAAATCATAGTAGATGAAACTAAGAATATTCATAGGAAAAAAATCTTAAGACTTAAAGAGTTTTTTTTTTTAAATCTCAATGTACAAAAAAATTAATAAGAAAGAAATTTATTGAGAATATGTAACAAAATTTCTGCAATTTTAACAAAAGAAAGTACCATCTATTGCAAAAGATTTACAATTGAAATAGTCAAAGATGATGAAAAAATAAATAAAATTAAAACCATTTTTATTTAAAAAAATATTTAATAAAATATAATACTCCCAACAAATGGTATAATATAGTTGTACTATTATTATAACAACAACAACAAAAAAAAAAAAAAAAAAATATTTTTTTAATATGTAGATTTTTAAAAAATGTTAAATTATTTGCAACCTACTGGCAACATAGCAATTAAATTGTTTTTCCTAACGATCTGATAAATTACAGTTCACAACTCAATGAATTGAATGTAGTCTACATAAAAACACATAAAAATAATTATAGTAATAAAAAAGTGAATAGAAATAATAATGAAGAAAACAAAAGCTTTTAATAATTTTATTTATCAACTAAAACAAATGTAACGGATTTAAATTTTTTGTTCAAAGAATAGTTGAATAGTTAGACAATGCAATTGTTAATACTTGATCATCATCAGTAATAGTTTGCCACCCATGACAATTTGTACTAGCATTTATTTTACAGCTTTTTCATAAACTTTAATGAATCATTATTCCACTAACATGCAGAAATAAATAAAAAAAAAATGTTATGAACTACATCTGATAGGCAAATATTTTACTTTACAAAATTATACTTTGACGCATAGAAAAATTTAATTAATGTATCATAACGTTATATTTCAAAATTTATCTTTGCAAACATGGATTTTTAAATTAGAAATATAACAGTGATTTCTAGTAACACAAAGAAATATAGATAAAATATTATAAAAATATAAATGGAACTGGGTAAGATTCATAGCAAAAAAAGTAAATAATCAAAAAACACTACTAGGTCAATTCTTGACTGAATATATAAAAATCCTCACAAAAGACCTAGATTTAAACAGGCAAAACTCTCTATACATATTGCCACTCGGTGCAAGCCAGAGTAATCAATGGAGGCCATAAGGCTTGTGCATAAAATCCCCATCTAGTGCCTACTCATCCAATTTCCCAGACTAGTTTCTGGCTTGTGGCCTTCGTCAGTGAGGAGCCTTGGATCTGAGATCACTGCACCTAGATCTTAGGATCATGTGATGTTTTTTGGCTTAAAAGACCTAGATTAAAATAAGGTGTTAATGCAACAAATTTGGTAATTTTTTTTTTAAAAAAGTGTATAATAAAGCATTATTAAATATTGGACAAGCTTTGCTTTGTAGTGAATTATTAAAAAATGATGAATTTCAATACAATGCAAAATAATCATTAATTTAAAGACAACTAGAAAAAAAATAAATGCAATCTTAAACATACAAATAAAGTGATCATATAAAATACAGCAGTGAGATAACTAGAAACACTGCCAATACTAATAATATAAAATTTTATAATTTATTATTTTTGGTACAAGGCTTAAATTATTAAGTAAAACAGAAATATAATATGCTTTAAGAAAAAAACAAATCAGTTTGCTTAAATGAACAAGAATTGCTTTTGTGAATCTCATTTGATTTCAAGCAACTACCAATTTAATAAATATTAAAATGATTCTATTAACATGATGATCTTTATTGCTTATAATTATTATTTTTTTTAATAGCAAGAAACATCAAAAATTATTTAAAACAAAAATTTAACATACATTAGATGGGATGGATGGCTGGCTGATAACCTTCTTATGGTTCACCTTACAAATAACATACATTATGTTTCTATATGGAAATTAAACTTCATTTTGATGAATTCAATTAAAAAAAGAGCAAATTATCAAAATATGCATAAAATTATTAATATTACCTCCAGCGGTATGAGTTCAGAGTCTTAGACTCTCGAAATAAAATACAACTATATGGTATAGACAACTATAAGTGCCAAGTATATCCTCTACAAAGCAATCTCTTTATCTAAAAAATACAACAAATAACTTCAACTTAATACTAAGGATATGCCAAAATAAAAAATAGAGCTCCTCTACAGATTAACTGCTCAGTGCAACATTAATATAATTATACTTCAGGAAAGTCATCATTCTTCTAATAATGTATATATTCTTAAAATTCCCAATTTACATTGAATATTGACAGAATACCTTCTAAATATGATATGGCTAATTTTGCTTTAAATCATCTTGAAAAACAAACAATTTCTACTGAAGACAATTTAAATGTTATTGCAATCATCAGACAGATAGATAATTTTTAAGGATGCAATATTTACAGACTCTCTAATACAGGGGTCCCCAACCCTACACCCGCGGGCACCATGGTGCCCGCAGACCATTTTACGTGTGCCCGCCGCTATCTGAACACGATAAAAAATTATTTATAAATTATTGTCTTATATTGTAATCAAATTGTAGGGCATACTATACTTTTACAGCGTAAAAATATAAACATTAATTATATGTTAAAATTTTATTTTTGAAATAAATATTTTTTAGTACATTATATGTATTATTAACAATATCCAACTATAAATTTACATTGAAAAAATAAATGGTGCCCGCCATCTGGTTGAAAAAAATAAATGGTGCCCACCACCTGACCGGTATTATAGAATGTGCTCTTAAGTGCAAAAAGGTTGGGGACCCCTGCTTTAATACAAATTGATCATACCTTCCTCTTCCAACAAAGCCTGTATTTATAAAAGATTTCAATTCTCATAATAATCTTTGTGCATATGTAATTGAGGTTTAACCAGGATGTCAACTTTTAAAATGGATGGATTTAAACAACATACACTTGTTTACAATGTAAAGCAAAAAGTAGACGAGAAACAGAGACAAAAAAAAAAAAGGTGCATTATTACTTGCTAAACTATTAATATTGGATTATTTCCCCCATAGCAAATATAAATCAAATCAAATCATTCGTGGAATCCACATTCTTATAGATGAAAGTTATTCTGATCTAAAGTGAAATTTAAGGAAAGATAATTAGTCAATATAATGGGTATAATAATTAATAGAATATTTCCACTTTCTTCTTGCTATAATATATTTAACAAACTCATAATAATAGTGGCCATAAAGTCATTCCATATAAATATTGAAAGCAATTCCTTCTAGGTTGGAGCAATTCCAGCAATGCTCTTCATAATTAATTTTTGCTGCAAATTACTGATAAATTTGTAAAATTACTAGATGATGGCAGAAAAATAGAAATTATAGAGAAATAAAATTTTATACAATTCAAATGTAAAGCTTAATACAGATGTTCTTAACCTGGGATCCATAGAACATTTCATAACTAATTTTTATCTGAAAATTGCTGACAAATTTGTAAAAATTATTAGATGATGGCAGAAAAGTGGAAATTATGGAGAAATACAATTTACAAAATCCAATCATAAAGCTTAGTGCAGAAGTTTTTAACCGGTGTTGCATGAACTTAAGAAAAAGTGTTGGCAAAATTTGGAAATCAATGAAAAATTAAAAGTTATTAAGATGAAAAAAAAAAACAACGAAAAAGCAAAACTGTGGGCGAAGCCTGTGTGCAAACACATGAATGACAACAAACTAAGTGGATGAACTTGTTTCTTGCTAAAAAGGTTACTGTTATTTTTGTTTTTCTTCAAATAAGTCTAACTTTTTAGACAGATTGTCAGTATCATAAAATGTATTGTTTTGTAATTGTAGATGGAAGTTCATTTGCGACAAAATGGTCTTCTAAAAATAGCTCTAATTGCCCTCCAAAGAATTAAAAATTATTTGAAACACAAAATGGACAAATTTCTAAAATGAAAATACAGTTCTGCTGCTGACAATGCTAGTGCAAGTACAAGCAATATCAATAATGATACTCACAATAGGGAGAAGAAAATAAAGTCAGTAGACAATATTCCAATGATTATTTAGATTTCAGGTTCACTTATATTGCCAAAAATGAATGTCAAATTCCCTTTGTGTGGTTTGTGAGGAAAAGCTTTGTAATAATGCAATAGTACCAGCAAAATTAAAAAGGCATTTTACATCCAAATACGCCAATCTCCAGTCCAAAGACAAGAATTATTTTCAAAAATTGTTGAATAATCAAATTAATTAACGAAAACAACTTGAAAAAATAGTAACAATATCTAATAAGACACAAATTGCATTGTATAAAGTTGTTGAAATAATTACTAAAAATTTAAAACCATAGCAGAGCGTCTGATTTTACCTGCATGTTCTGAAATAGCTCAAACTATGTTTGGTGATGATGCAAAAAAAGAAATTATGAAAATTCCTCATTTGGATGACACAATAAAAAACAGAATTAAACATATGTCAGATGATATAGAGAAAACAATTACTAATAAGGTTTCAGAACAATATTTTGATTTTATAAATTGAAGAGTCCACTGATATCAGCAGTATAGCTCGTGTACTAGGATTTGTTCATTTCATTGATGAAAACAAAATAGTGAATCAATTTTTATGCTGCAGACAACTTATCAAACGCATTAACAGGACAGCATATTTTTGACTCCATTTTGTTATATTTAGATAAATTTAACATAACATGGCATAAATATGTAGTAATCTGTACCGATAATACTCCTTCAATGGTTTGTTCTATTAAAGGATTTATTACTTTTGCGAAGAAGTAAAATCCTAATATCATATCTACACACTGTTTTTTACACCAAGAATCATTGTCTCAAAAACATTACCTACATTAAAATCTGTATTAGATCAAATTGTAAATATGGTAAACTACATCAAACCACTATCCTTATAAACAAGGTTATTTAAAAAACTTTGTGCATCTATGAAACCTCAGCATGAATCTTTACTTTTACATAGTGAAGTAAGATGGTTATTGTGAGATAAAGGACTCAACCAAAGTTTAGAACTTAAGGATAAATTGTCAACACTTTTTCTTTTAAAACTTTTCTTACAAACGATATTTAGTATATTAAAATGGCATATTAGCTGATATTTTCAATTATTTAAATACCGTGAATAATGGTATGCAAGGTAAAAAAAAAAAAATCACTTTGGAGAGTGCACATAATTCAAAACAGGACAGGAGACATGTTTCCTTCAGTCCAAAATAACAATATCGATAAAATAATTCCTATTATAACACAACATTTAGCATTATTATAAAAAAAAATTGTGAAATACTTTCCCACATTGAATATCAAAAATTAGATTGGATACAAAATCCATTTTCTGCAATCACCACATCAAGTTATGAGTTTTCGTTACAAGAAGAGCAAGAATTCATTACACTGTCAACAGATCATATTCTCAAAATGAAATTTTCCAACATAATAGTTAAAGAATGTTGGATTTCTGTTCAAACAGAGTTTTAAACTATCTCTGAAAAAGCAATTAAAATTTTATTACAATTTTCAATATCACATTTATGCGAGGTTGGTTTTTCAACATTAATGAATATTAAGACAAAGAAATGTGAAAGACTGACAAATATAGAAGAGGAAATGAGAGTAGTTATTTCACACATAAGACCAGATGTCGAAATCATTTGTAGAAGTCAGCAGGCCCAAATATCCCATTAAAAAAATTGAGACAATTTTCTTTTTTTAAAATTTCATTTACTGATTACTATTTGCTATTGACTGATATGTAAACTGTTATGTATGTGATTTTTAATATATTATGCAATATATATATACTGTTTCATTTTACAACTGTGTTCCACAAAAATCTTATAAAATTCTAAGTATTCTGGGATTCCAAAAAGGTTAGGAACCGCTGGCTTAGTGGATAGAAAATATTTCTAAAAGAATTATTACTGTCACTGAGGTTGTCAATCATATATGAGACTTCTAAATCCAAGATTGATAGAATAAAAAAAAGCATCATTAGAGCAGAATTGCAAGTCAGTTCATAAAGTTTCTCTGATATTATTGTGATAAAATTTATAAATGCTGATGAACTTGGAATTGCCCTGTCTGAAACTATGAATAACTCAAGAGCAGATAGTATATTACCAAATTCTAAAAAATTTAGGATCTAAAGTCAAAGCATGATTGTCAAAACAATTCTGTAACATTTTTCATGTAGAAACTATTCCAAAAAATTTGGCTTCATATAAAAGCAAAATTATAGCAGTCTCAAAACTAAATAACCTAGCAACGTTCCAAAAAAAAAAAAAAAAATCTTCCAATTTCATTAATATGTTTTCATTATTAGCTTTTTTGAAAGAATTATAGGTAATTATAACGTAATTGGGCTTGGCCACTTAATGGTGTTGTTGGCAGTCAAAAACAATACAATACAATGTTCGGGGCCGCGTTATTTTTAAATCGAATCGCTGTTTTTTTTTTTTTTGGTTATTAATTTATTGATTGCTATAACTTTTTTTTATTTAAAAAGTTGTTTAATTTTAATTTTGGATTTAGTAAACGACAAGCTTTTTTTTATTTTTAAATCACTGTTTTTAGAACTTTTTTTGCGATGTCTATTTAGCGATGTCTTTCCCTTAATTATTGCTTTCTACATAACAAAACAACTGTGTAGGGTTAGTGTTCTGTTGTTTGTAATGCTAAAATAAAAAATATCAATATCGTAACAGTAGTCGGACAAAAGAAACTCAAACTTTTTTAAACAACAACAAACACATATAAATGTCTTCTTTACTTATCAAACATGTTTATAATATGTGCTTTCTATGAAATTTACAAAAAATCGTGTATATTTTTATTGGACAGCAGAAATACTCGGCTTCTGTTTTCGGCAACTGCGGAAAAAGTTACGATCGCCAGACATTTTATGAACTACATGGTATTTCACGTGAAAACGAGATTTCGCACGCGAACTCGGCCGAATTCGTTTTGATGTACCCTCGGCAAGCTTTTACACATTACACCTTCTCTAAATAAGGGTGTGGCCATTTGGAAAATTACTATAAAGTCAGGTTTCTTAAATTCATTACAAATACAAAGATTGTGTAACGTATATTGTAAAAATTTGACTAATAAAAATATACACACATATATATCAAACTGTACACGAAAGATAAGTGTGTGGATTCACAATAACTATCGCGAAGCAGAAATAGGCCGTATTATTTCTGCATTATGTCATCATCAACGGCCTTCTAATGGCTAAGACAAACATTAGATGTTTTCTATAGCCATAATGAAGGCCTTGTAAACAACATTTGTTAGGTGTTTTGGCGAGCCAGAACACCATCAAGTGGCCAAGCCCGATTAGGTTATAAGTACCGAATTATATTAACAAAAATTTCACTAAGAATTAAGAACTGCCTGCTTATGAGTAGGCTAGCCTTAGGTTAGAAAAAAGCTGCTGTAAACAAGTTTTATCATTTAACAACTCCCACTGAAAAAGACTTTGATCTAATCTCAACTTATGATTCTATTTGGAAAAATAATGTAAAACTTTCAAAAATGCTCAAATACAGGCAAATCATTAATTCACTTTACAAAATATTCTCCAATAAAAAATTCAAATGACACTAAGTAATAATCATAATAGACACAAAAATTTACCATACCTCAGGATTCAATTTAGTAGTGATCTTCCAGAAATAAAATGCAGGAAATTTGTTTATGTTAACAATATTCTCTTGACTCCTCAAAAGAGATTCTTTCCAGAAATAAAATGACTCTCAGTAAGGATATGAAAAGATTGGAAATATTTTTCAGAGTGGGATCTTATTCCTAATCCAATTCAAATTAGTATGTTCAATTTTACATTCAAGCAATAGCAAATCATATTAGAATTTGAATGTAACGGTTTTCAATAATAAACTGAAACCCAATCCTGTCCCATGCTATTTAGGAATAGTCTGGAATTGTAGCCTAACTTATTCTCCTCATTTATCTAAAGGTAGATCAAAATTAATTTTTAAGAATAATCTCCTTGGAAATTTAACCGGCACTATTTGAGTTTGTGATGCAAGTACTTTATAAACAGTTTCCTTAGCACTAGCATATTCTGCTAGTGAATACTATGTCTTGTAATCTAAACTTCAAGATACTAAATTATATAATATAGTCATGAGAAATAGTACTAGCATGAACAAGTATCCTATTCATATGCTTCTTCACCAGATATCAAAAGAAAAACAGCCTCACAGAAAATGTATAAAAAGCTGTTAAGCTAATTAAAATTTACCAATAAATCAAAATTTAGTTTACACATCTAAGTCTGATTTCAAATCAAGATTCTCATTTTGGATATTCATAGAATCTACAATCGAAGAATTATGGTGCACAAAATGCAATGTAATTCTTATGAGATTCCAAACAAATTTCTTTTTTTCAGATCCACTAATAAAGCCACTTGGATCTGATTTTAGACACAGCTGGAGTCTCATCAAGATTCGAGATAATCCATAGTCAATGTGCTCATTTGCATCGAAATGGAATTTAACAATCACTAATCTATTTTAATGTAGACAAACACAAATCAAGAATTACAGACATAATTAATGACTGATAAATCTTTGGCTAAAGCAGCAAAATTGAAGAACTTAATAAAATCACTAGTTAATCTTTCCCCTGATTAAAATCTCTATAGATTCCAAACAGTCTAGAAAGCAAAAAAAAAATCCATATGCTACATAACAAATAAAAAAAATAATAGTTAAAACAGTTAAAATCGATTTCACTTTGATATATTTAGAAATCAATAACATTTAAAAAGATAAATAATCATTGTTAAAGATTTTTACAACTATTACAACAAATTATTTTTGTTTAAAAATTGTGTTTTATTTAATCATTCTAATTACTTCAACCAAATTTTCATTTGAGCTTCTATGAACATGTGATTTCATAATTCTTTAGGAATGGATGTGGAAACTCGGTTTAATATAGACTTAAAGTACAAGGTGCCAATATATCATGATAATATCTATATGATTTTAATTAATAATAAATCACAAATTTAAAAGAAAATCAATAGCAGTGAGAAAATAAGCGCATTTGATTAATGATAAGATACAATAAATAAAAAACAACTGATCATCATAAATACATATATTAAGCTATTAAACATACAAATACAGAATAATTTTACATATATAATTATTAATTCAATATCTTGCCATAACACACCAACATACAAAATACATTCAGTATTTATTTTCCATTTATAGAAAAAAAGATAACTCACTCTAATTGATTACTACTACTACAATGGAATTTTAAATAACATTTTGAATATTTATAATGGTACTCTTTTGATAGCCAGGCATGGCCGTTTGACGGCGTTGTTTATGTGTAAAAACACATAAAAATCTCATTTACACAACCGTACTTACGGCTAATACAACAGTTTTGTTGTATTAGCCGTTTTAGGTCACTTGATGGCATTGCACAATAATATTATCGTGCTGCGGTGTTTGTATTTCAAGTGAACATAATTTTTTAAAGGTTGAATACATATTATTTTAATTTCTACTTAAATCAAGCAGTCTGAATTACTAAGAATTGTCACATCGTCACCACCCTTACCTATACAACCTGAAATGTGGAAAACATTGGCAAAGGTAGGGCCGAACATGATTTCCCAGATATAACGTGGAAAGTCACGTTTTCGTGAATAAATGTACGAGAGAAATAGCGGTCCATCTGTTATTATGCTAAAAAAAAAAAAGATTTGTTTTCCAGAAAGTAATAAATAAAAAGACAACAAAAGTTATTTTGGGTTTAGAAGAAGAATAATCAAAAGCCAAAAACCAAAAAAAAATAGAACAAGATTTCATTAAAAAAAAAAAAAGTTAATACAAATATTCAAAATTAAAGTTTTTTTTTAAAAATAACGTAAAAAATTTAAAAAAATAAAAAGGTGTGATTGTTTTTATTTTTTGTTTTGAAAAATCAAAAAAAAAGTAGAACAAGATTTTATTAAAAAAATAATTAAGCAATAACAAAAATAAACTATTTCTTTTTATTTTTGTTTGGTTTTATTAATAAAATAAAAGTCTTGGCCCGGTAATGTTACATTTGATGTGATGTATTTTGGCTTCTCCTTAAACAAAGTCAAGAATATCTCAGCAATTATGCCTAGATAAACCTGTTAGCCAACTTTATTTTCCATTCCCCACTCTAAGTCTTCCCATATTCTGCCCCATCCCATTTCCACAACATAATCTTTGTCAACTCTATGGCCTTTATATCTAAATCCCCCTTATCTTTTCGCAATCCCAGCATAAAAACCAATAACTCACTTTCTGTATAATCACTTTGTTTATATCTATTCTCCCATAACTTCATTATCTGTACCCTTTCTGTTTTCAAGCATTTACATTCAATCAACAGATGTCTAATATTTTCTATACCTTCCTTACACAATTTGCACACTAAATCACCCATAGTTTTCCATTTACATGTATATTCTCTTGTTGCTAAAGATCCCGCTGGAGCCTTAAACAATAAACTACTTTCCTTACTATTATCATAAATTAACTCGCATCCAATGTTCCGTTTACTACTATATATATTTAAACTCTTTTTATCCTCAATACTAGTCTCTTAATGCTTCTATTCTTTTATCCCATTCCTTACCATTATAACACTCAACAATCCTCCTAACACAATCATCCCACCTTTTATACAAGTATACTGATATAAATTCTTTATCCAAATCTTTTGCATACCGCATTACCTTTCTCACCCACCTTGTTACCTGCCCTTTATTCATAACACAATTAAACACTATTTTGGCTATTCTTTTACTATCCATAAACTACAACCTACCAAACATTTTCATTTTACTTTTTGCATCTCTCATATAAAAATTTGACTTATCCCATTTCTCCTTGAATTGCCTCTTTTGCTGTCCACATCTAATGCATGTCTTCCTACTTCCCTTTGTACTTTCTCTAAATAATCTAAAACCCTTTTACTAACACATAATGCATCATTACCATATGTTAACCCTGCTACTGCAAATCCCTTCCATACAATTCTAGATACATCATATTTATTATATGAAAATACTGTTAATTTCTTTACCAAACCCTTTCTTTTCTTTGTTTCAGTTACCAATTTTTACTCCCATTCATTACATAAGATGATTCCCAAATACCTATATCTATCCACCACACTTAACTTTATATCCCCCAATGAAAATTCTACATCTTCTCTTTCCCCAGTATTAACCGTCATTATATTTGATTTTTCTTCACTAAATTTAATCCCCATCTCTTTACCCACCCTTGCACATGTCCTCAACATAATTTCCATATCTTCTCTTCTTTCTGCAAACAAAAAGATATCATCCGCAAAAAAAAAGACCCGACAAAGTATATATTCCCTTGCCACCTATTAACGGTATCTCTATTCTTCTTCCTAGTCTTTCTATTGCTTTCTCCATTTCACTCAAATACAACAAAAACAAAATAGGTGACATAAGGCATCCTTGCCTTAATCCCACCCCATTTTTAAATTTAACTGATTCTATATCCCCTAATTGGTAAGTATAATAAATATTTTCATATAATTTCTTAATAATATTTACTAAAGCTTCATCCATTCCCAAATTTGCTAACCTTACCCATAACCTGTTTCTATTTACTCTATCATATGCTTTCTTTATATCTATAAAACTCATATATAACGATCTACCTGAATTCCTACTCATCTCCATAAGTTGTGTAACTACAAACTATCTCCTATACACCTAGATTGTTTTTTCATAAAAACAACGCCATCAAGCGGCCGTGCATGGCTATCAAAAGAGTACCTTTATAACAAATTCATATAATTGCAATCAAAACAAAAACTTTATATTTAAGATATAAAATAACAGCATGGCTGTTTCCACAAATAGCAATTCATAATGTGAATAAATCAAACATATTACATCATGTATAATTCTGAGTACATTAATGTTCACATAACGTAATCTGATATTTGTTTTGGCATATACTGTTCTTCATTAACAAAGCAAAGATGTCTGCACTCAGCCCAAAACCTATAAATGTTTGAAATTTTCCAAGTCATAAGTCTAGACAGTATTGATGGTTATTATATGAATTAATGTAATGGTTCCTTACCACTAAATGCTATTGGTTTCCCATCTAATGATCAATGGCCAAATCAATAGTTATATGATTAGCTGGGAGTTAAGATCAACATTGTGATTATCTAATATGGAGGTGGTGGTTTCATAATATTCTGTTTAATATTTGTATTAATAGCATATATTTTGATTTTTCAAAAAGATTTTAAGTAATAAGTTACAATATGGTGTAGTAAACAATTTTTCTCACAATAGTGCCATCTAATGCAAGCTCTAATAATCAACAAATGCTAGAAGGTTGAGCATCATAATCCCTAACCAATGCTTTCTCGTCCAATAACTCCAAATTAGTTTCTAGCTTATGGTTTTCATCAATGAGGAATCTTAGATCATAGAGCAATGCATCTGAATCTAATATATCCCTTCATCAGCCCAAACTGAAAACACAATAACGTGTTCAATCCAAGCTAATTTACCTGTATAGTAAACAGATCTGAACCAGTTCAGTATCTATATATTCTGGTGTTTTTGGTTTTTTAAATAATCCTAATCAACTTTATAATCTTTTGTTAGAATTGGTATTAAACTATTAAAACATCCCATGATCACTTTTTATTTATCCTTATGCAAGCTTTTATAACAATAGAACCCCCCCCCCCCCACAGTAGTGGCCATAGTGCAAGCTCTAATAATCAGATGATAGAAGCTTGTTCATTGTAATCCTGATCCAGTGACTTTCCATTTAATGTCCCCAGACTAGTTTCTAGATAACAACATTCATCATCATCAGTGAGGAGACTTGGATTTGGGAGCCAGAAAGTAAAAATGACTATGGTTATTAAAAAATCAGACACCAATATACAGATATTGAACTGGATTCAGAAGTGTATGACTATACAACCAAATTAGCTTGGATTAAAACCATTATTGGGATTTAAGTTTGAGTTGATAACTCTATAATTAACCAAAAAGGTAAATGATAGGTGCTGGAGGATGCATTAGATCCAAAGATCCAGATGCACTGCTTCCACATCCACGATTATTCACTGATGAAAAACATAAACCAAAAACTAGTCTAGGGATGTTGGATGGAAAGACACTGCATAGGATTATGATGCACAACTTCTAGCATCTATTGATAATTAGATGGCAAAAAAATGGTGAGGAACGACTTGAAAAAATAAAGGTCTACTTATTATTGAGTTTTTTTATTATTTTTAAGTTGCATTTTATAATATTTCATTATGTATGCTAAATTTTTGGTGTTTTTTGCTGTACATTAGTCAGTTTAGTGTGCTCAGTTCTTGTATTTTTAGCTCAGAAACAATCTATTCTTAGAAAGAACATTGGTTGTGGTCATGGTTAAGATCATTCAATAAATCTTTTTACTGTAGTATGTATTTTTGTCTTTTAAGAACTTAGTACATTACTCTTAGTATATTATCACTATTGAGCAATGTTTTTTTTTTTTTTTTATAAATTATTATATCTATTCCTATTCTACAAGTAATTATGATGATTTATTTACTTTTGGTTTTCCTTTGTTTTATCACTTCACAATAGTTTTCTAAGCAGTATGATATGATATTATTGAAGCTTTTATTACTTTAGAATGTTTCTGCTATTGTTATAGAACTACATTTGGTGTAAAGATATTAATACCTTAAACTGTTAAAACATTACTTGATCATTTTTTCTTTATGCTTATATAACTGTTAAAACAGTAGCAAAATTTGACTGACAGAAAATTTTACAAATGATGTCATCTGTATTGCTTAAATGACTAAAAGTTTAATACAGTAGTTATGATTTTGATGACAATGGCATCCCAATTTCAACTGATCAGTAGAGCCATTCATATTTAAATTAGTTTTTCTTATTTTTAGATTGACTTGTTGAACATATCAACATTTGTAGGGACTAAAATAAAATATAGATTTAATGCTTTTTTTTTAATAATTACAATAAAAAAAGCCTCATTGCACTCAAACTGCAATCCCAGTTATTTAAAACATTCTGCCATGATAACAGCCAGTGCAGGAAAAGCAGTTCTCAATCAGCACTGTTATAGGTAGGTTGAAATGTAACAGTAATGGATTCTAATTTTGTTTCAGTGGAACATAACACTATTAAACGCAAGTCCTCATTGCATTATCCCTACCCCCACTGCATATACAGATCAATTCTATTTATGAATTCTTTTTATCAAAATTTCTATTTATTAATCCTTTTTATCAAAATTATTCATCTGCATTCAACTTTGTGTTTAAACGTGAAAATAAATGGATGAATACTTCGAATATTGGCAAGTCTGGAATGTACAGAGGCTGCAGGCTTTCAAAATTGCTACACAATTACACAGTTTAGAGAGAACATTGCCCAAAACATGAGGTTTGAATCTCAGGTTTAAGATTCTTTACTCAAACAATCATTCATAATATTGTTGAGTAGATGAAACTAATTATTCTTAATTAAAAAGCAAGAATAAAGATGGAAAATTTCTAAAACCCTAACCATCTACCAATTTCCAAGTCCAGTGGATAAAGCCTTTTCTATTGTTCTACTAAAGGCAAACTGTTGGAGAGAACTTTATCTACAGCAAACTATTTAAATTTCTTTTTCTTTTATTTATTTATAAATTAACCATCAACTTGGTGGATTTCAGTATTTCATTTTTCAACAATAAATTATCATTTCACTACAATTTTTCAATTGCAATATTTTGAAAATTGTAATAATCTTAACAATTGTTTTTAGTGACTGAAAATTTAAATAAAAAAATATATCAACCCTGTTTATAACATTATGTGTATTAGTAAGTTTGCTGTAATAAAGAATCATCTTTAGTAACTTTTATTAATAAAATTTACTAAAAGCAGATATTTTGATTCCCAAATAAGAATTAGCACAACAATATAAATGCAAATAGTATTTAAAACCAGATTATAAATGGCTGCAGAAGTATAAAAGTTTTCATTTATCAACTTTACACTTTAATAAAGCAGTGTTTGCTTAAAATGAATAGAAAAAAATTCAAGTGCATGCTTTGAAATTTCAAATAAATATTATGCACTCAGTTGTGTGATGCATCAATAATTAGGTCATTGAGCAAGCCAATTATGTATTAACTTATATTAAATAGTTACTGATCTCTAGCTTTATATTTAATTGAGATTTGATAAATATAACATAAAATGTTTTTTTAATCTTTCCCTATTCTTGACATCAACACATTGTGATTTTTATGACAGTCTATTGAAAGTCAAAATTATGTCAATTTATAATAAAGTTTACATATTAATGCATATAATGATATACCACATAAATGTATTCTATATTTCTCTTAAGAGTTTGTGCAAAAATTATTCTGTGAAGCAAACCCATGGCATTCATTCCTAAGGTCTAAGTATTTATTTAACTTTTATACATGAAGAACAATATAAAGATTAGAAGCAATCAAACGCCAAACCTAAATGCCAAAAACGAAAATGTAATCAAGAATGGTATCAAGATTAAACAAAAGTTGCAGAACATCACCTGACATCATTGAAAGAAATATGCCTATCACAACAGCCATTAATTTATTTGAAATATAAAATTAAAATCTCACATAAAATATTCTTCAGAATTCTCTCCAGCCATTAAGATAACTATATTAAGGAACATCTACTGTGGAAAACTTGATAATAAAATAATAGCTTTTAGATAAGAAATCCTCTGGTTTGTGTTCTTATTTTGTAGAACCTTTAAACCAACAGATCAAAACTAAAATGAACAAACCAGTTTTCTGCTTTTAGATGACTTTGATTATCTACATAAAAAATTATTAAAAAGTCATATAATTCTTAAAAGAAACATCTTTTATGATAAAATGTTTAAAATTTAACTAAACTTTAGTTTTTGAAAGGATTAACCTTTAAAATTTTGAAAATAAAGAAATAAACCTAATTTTCTTCACAAGCAAAAATATGATAATATCAACAAGAATGTAAAAACTTTTAAAATGAACTTAAATTTAGTCTATATATTTTTCTGTATGATTTAATAATTAATAACAATGTGAAGAAAGATAGATTTAAAAAAAAAAAAAATTCAAATAAATTTTTAACCTTAAATTTAAAATTAGAAAATATAATCAAAAAAGACTTACTGTACATCTTCTTCCATTTCATAGTGAAAATCATCTTCTACATCTTCAGTAGATTCTGATCCACTATCATCCATAAACTCTCCCATATGCTATTTAAATAAATTAATTTTTTTATTTTCTGATTTCAATATTACAATCATTTTTGCATATAAATTTATATATTAATATAAACAGATATTTAAAAAACTTCATAACCCAATATGCTTATAATTTTTAATTTTAATTTTTTTTATTAATAATTTCAATTGATCCACAGTCTTCATCATGGCATTTTAAAATTTATTTGAACAAAAACAAAAAAAAATTTAAGAAGTTATGATAAAGATTCTGGATCAATCAAAACTGTTAATAAAATAAAATAAAATAAAATCAAAACTTATAAAAACCATTGCATTTAAATGCACAGAAATAGTACTTTGAAGTTTTTTAAATATTTTTAAATAAAGGTGATTGTGTAAATAGTACCATAAAAATACTTATAACTAAACATTTATCTCCTTTATACTAATGACAATTTAAAGAAACTTTTTAAAACTATATATAGTAACTTGTTTTTGTAAAAACAATATTTTAGAAGATAAAATGTAATATAATTTAACATTACATTATAAAAATAATTAATACCATATAAGTGTTTGAATTTGTTAAAACCAAGTTTATGTTTGCAATACATGATATACCATTATCATATTAATAAGAAAAGATAATGAGTTTAGAACCTTAAAAATACTGCTATTTAGTATATTTCTAGCCAAAAATAAAAAAATAAGTGTTTTTAAATTCGTAGTTTCATAATGCAGTTTTCACAATCTACTTTGCAATAAATGTTTTTTTAATTTTTCTTATAGATTAATTAGAAAAGATTACCCATTTGTTGATTTTATAAAAATTTGTCTATCACAATAATCTCAGTTCTGTGAAGCAGCCATAGTGGATTCTTAAAAATAGTTGAAAAATTCAAAATCATTAATTGAAGGAATGATTGAATGATGTCAACAAAATCGGCCTGCCGTTTCACCTATATATATATATCTTTTAATCCTTTTTTGTTACTTCCAGCATAAATTTCTTCATACTTTGATGAATGGTATGAAAATTGCTTTGTTAACTATCTAAGTCACATCTATATTTAAGAACTAATAATTCACATCTTTTAAAAACCTTTCTTTGCAAATAAATACGGACAGAAATCATTTCTGTCCACATTAGAACACTCAATGCAATATTACACATTAATATGTTTAATACCATATACATGTAAATTTGATTGCTAATATTTTCAAGCTTTACATAAAAAAAATGGGTGATGTTCCTGATGAGAAAATTCAAGCATTTAAATCCTAGATCATTTAAAAATTGGATGTTTATTTCAAAAAATGTATATATACTGTATACAGTGAATTCAATCTGTTATCTTTTTCTCTAGGTTGATAGTTTATGAGATTATGAAGTATAAATCAGGAAAGGTGATTAATGATAATGTTAATAATATCTACTTATTATACAAGAATAATATGACTTTTATAAATCTATATAATAAATTCTCTTACTAATAAACATTATATTTAACAAACTTTCATTAATAATTTTATAATTTTAAATTTTTTTTTTTTACAAAAGCTGATAGAAATTGAATACTGTATTATTCATAATTCTTATTACTGGGAGGGGGGGGGGGTATCATAAAATTTTGTATTGGAGTACATTTTTCCATCAAACTGCATATATATATATATAGAATGTCAAATCGCCCTCCCAAATGCTATGTTTTCCCTGCTACGCCAACCTGTGAATAAAGAACCTCTTGACTGTTTGCTACAATGTTGCTAAATATACTGAAACGCAGACATATTTAAACAAAAAGCATAAAATTTAAATTAGCAATAATCTGCAATTGCTTATAAACAAACATTTCTTAAATTTGCAATCTCTTCAAACAAAAATATATAAGAAAAAAATCCAGTGCATATCAGTAACTGAAAATTCAAATATAAAACATCAAATCACCCCCTTTCCCCAATGCTACATTTTTCCAGCATCATCACTCTGTGAATAAAGATTAAGTTTGAATTTCATTGCTGGAAAAATATAGCACTTGGAAGGGTGATTTGATATTTTATATTTGAATTTTCAGCCAGCGATATTCACTGCGTCTTTTTCTTTTATATTTATGTTTAGGAGAATGCAAAGTTTAAAAAATGACTAATGTATTAGTTCTTCTTTGTATACATAATTTAAATGTTTCTTTATGCGCAATTTCAGATCATTGCTAATTTAAATTTCACGCTCCTTGTTTGAATACATCTATATTTGAGTATATTTAACAACATTGCAGCAAATAATTAAGAGGCTATTTCTTAGCTATGCTGCTTGAAATTCAGATTCAATCTTTATTTTTAGATGACACTAGGATATCTTGTAATCCATAAACACCCAAGCTTACAGTAAATGGCACTAGAGTAGAAAGCTACTGTTGTTGTAACAAATTATTTTTAATCAGTTTATACAATATGATAAAAATGTATACAAAAATTTTTTTTGCATGTTTAATCCTGATATGCAATTATGAACTTTAAGCAGTAATTAAATGTATCATCAAATGCAGGCAAAAAGCATTAAATTGTTAATTTAAAATATAAACATTGTCAAATGTAATCATTGAAAAATTAAAATTATTTTAAATTTAAATCAATTGGTGTTACTACTTATTACTAAAATATTAAGAATTACTTTTTTTTTTTGATGGATTTTTAAAATGGAAATTTTAATTAATTTTCTTTTTGGTATTATAATTTAGGTTATTAAAAAGATATCAAAATTTGCCATTCCCCAATATATATTACATTTCAAAATTAAGAGAAAACTTGCCTTTAAGTTTTTAGAATGACCTAAATATTTTTATTATTGGTAATATAAATTCCATCATTAATAATGTATTAGTATTGCATGGTTTGCTAATATAACTTTAAGGTTTATATTTACATTCAAATATGAACATGGAGATTATAAATCTTTTTAGTGCTCAACAGATAAATATGAATTGGTATTAAAATATTGTAAACATCTATGAATTAATATATATATATATATACATAAAGCAAATATATAAATTATGGTAACTTTAAAAATAATTAATTGATAAATAGTTTGTAGAAGTGCTTTCAATTAATGCCAAGTGATCTTTTTCAATTACTTTCATTTAAAAAGATTACATGACAGTAATTGAAAGCACTTCTGCAAATTATTTATTATTTAATGTTTTTAAAAGTAAAAATTATATGTTTAGTCATTACATTTGGGATTTATATGGATTTTATATATGTACGTGTATTGTGTCTTATTATGCATATGAAAATAAAAAAATACTCAGATTATTGATAGCAATAAGAGCTATGAATAACTCTGTCTCCTTTAGATTTCTTGTCCTTTAGACCAGTGGTCTTCAACCTTTTCATACCTGCAGACCGGCAAAAATAAGAATAAGATTTCGCGGCCCGACAGGAGTTTACAGATAAATTTTCTTAAAGATGTAGCCTGCTTAGCCTTAGATAAGAATAATTGTTATAACTGACCAAAACAGCATACTAGTTATTGTGTATTGTAATGGTGTTGCTTACCTTCACATGCTGAACATTCTTTCTCGAGTTGCGCAGTCATATTGCTACAGAAAACAGTACAATAACAATCGTTCTCATTAATGTGCTTGCATTTTACATTTATTATTTCATTGTTAAAACATGCAAGAATAAAATGTTATTCACCTGAATATTGAAAAAGTCAAAAGTTTTGATCTTATTTTATTTATTTTGGGGGTGGGGTGGGGGGTTTGAGAAATACTTAATCATCACTGAGACAAAAGATAGACACCAAAGTTATTTTTTGTTTGTTTTTATTTTTAAAAAAAGGTAACAGAAATTGGTTTTAAAAATAAAAGTTTTAGTATTTTAGCGATATACAAATAAAGCCAAAAAAAATATCGCCTTATAGGCCAAAAAAAAAGTGGGCATATTTTTAAACAAAAAAAAGAAAACGAAACTTGAAAAAGTCAAAAGTTTTGATCTTACTTTATTTTGGGGTGATGCGGGTGTATTGAGAAATACTTTGTAAAAATTAGAGACAGAACTTATTTTTTGGTTTTTATTTTTAAAAAAAGGTAATCCAAAAAAGATCTTATTTTAATTTTTTTTGGGGGAGTGGGTTGAAAAATACTTTGTCTTCACTGAGACAACAGTTATTTTTATTTTTAAAAAAGGTAATAAAAATTGGTTTTAAAAATAAAAGTTTTAGTATATCAGTGGTTGTATACAAATAAAGGCTTTTTATTTTTATTTTTAAAAAAGGTAATAAAAATTGGTTTTAAAAATAAAAGTTTTAGTATATCAGTGGTTGTATACAAATAAAGGCAAAAAAGATATCGCCTTGTAGGCTAAAAAAAAAAAGTGGCCGTATTTTTAAACAAACAAAAAAAACCCCCTGAAACTTGAAAAAGTCAAAAGTTTTGATCTTACTTTATTTTGGGGTGGTGGGGGTATATTGAGAAATACTTTGTAAAAGTTAGAGACAGAACTCATTTTTTGGTTTTTATTTTTAAAAAAAGATAATAAAAATTGATTTCAAAAATAAAGTTAAATCCCAAAAAAAAAAATCGCCGTATAGCCAAAAAAAAACCCCTAAAAATGAAATATTAAAAGAGAGACTAGAAAAAAATTTAAGAGATCAAAAAAAGTCATGTTACATTTTATTGCTTTAACAATGCTGACAAGCGGCTGTGATTGGCTATCAAAAGACAACAGGAGTTTGTATAATAAAAAACTTTTTTCTACCCCCCCCCCCCCAATAAACATCTGTGATAAATAGAAAAACAAATTAATTTATGTATGATTGATTAGATTTTGTTTTTGTTCTGTTTCTTTTTTTTTAATCGGGTAAAAATGCGATGAAAAAATAAATAAAAATTGTTTATATTAATTAAAAGTTTAAAATCTTATTATTTTGTTAATACAAACTTTCTACCCGGTCTAGTGCGCAGACTTGCAGAAAACTTCTGCGGCCCGGTGGTTGAAGACCACTGCTTTAGACCATAAGCAAAAGGCATGAGATAGCTTTCATCTCAGCTTATACTAGCTTGTTTTTCTGTAGTGTTCTTTATGGTTTCTAATCAAAAATGCAAAATGTCTTCATATATTATTATATTTGTGGATATTACATTAGAACAAGCAAGCCACAAAGTTATTATTATATTTTCTATTGCTAATAAACCTTATTTTAAAATGCCTACTGAAGACGAAAGTTAAGCTGTGTTCACCTCATATAGAGTTACAGATTAAGATTAGAAAAAAATGAGTTTGACAAAATCACTAACATTTATTATTTTTTATATGTGGATCATAAATTATTAAAATATAAAAGAGTTAAAGATTCAAAAATGAACTTTTTTTTTTTTATTTGCCATCATTTATTACAGCTGGTGTCCACTGTGACAAGTTTCCAATTCAATAAACTACTCAAAATAATCATTAATAGATGAAAACTGAACATATCACTTTTTACAATAATTAAAATGAAATGAATAATTTTATTAGAACTCTGGGATTAACAAAACCTGACTTATTTCTCATTTAAATTTGGTAAATTTTTATTACAATTAACCATCACATTCAGATAAAAATGAAAATTATTGCACCAATAAGTCATCTTGATTTATTGCATTAGTGACTTAACTTCAATGGACTCCATCACAAGATTGGCAAAAGTTACAAACCATAAAAGTGAAGCTTTTTATTGACAGCTCTGTTCCAAGCTTGAAGACATTTGAGACAATCTATGCATTTGTAAAAAAAAATCCTTGATACTATTGAAGCTCAAATATGATTAATTTTAAAATACTTTGGCCTCTCTTAAATTAGCAATCTTCACTTGGGAACAATAAAATGACTAAATCTTGTTTTTTTCTTCTTCTTATCAAGTTAGGACTATTCCAACAAATTGTGGCTGTTTTGGATACCAATAATGAAATATTTGTTGTTGTTGCTTTATGTTTTCTATTTTTTAGATGCTAAAGTTAAAGCTTGGACATTTAAACATATCACAAATAAATAATATATATTGATTCAAAAAAATTTGAAACAAGTGATGTTCAATTTACTTTAAGTTGATTTCTTAAAAATATAAAATGTTACAATTACAAAAAAAAAGAAACTGAATAGCTTCAACGGGTTGAATCTTTGTAGCATGATGTGAGCTAACAGCAGCTGATTCGTTGAAATTTTGTCTTCTTTTTTAAATTGCGTGAAAAGTATAAATATGATGTAACAGAAATCCCAGCATTCATTGCTGCTTAATTCCATCTTTAAAATGATGTATTACAATTTGAAATTGAATAAAATTTGAATTTTTTATTAATTTTTTTTGTTAATAGGCACATTTAATTTTTTTCTATTTTAGTCAATTTTCTAGTTTACACAAGGGTGATAAAGACAGAAAAATTTTATAGGCCTCATTATCTAACTCAAGTGGATTAAAAATACGCTGATATTCGCATTCAAGGCCTACAATGGGATGTAAACGTAATCGCAGAATATCGCAGGTATACAATTTTAATTTTTTATTTTATTAATTTTTTTAATTATTTGATAAATGGTATAATTTATTAATTTTCATTTGTACTGGTGTGTGTGTAATATAAATTATATAATTGTAAATCATTTATGTTTTTTATTATACAATATATAAATTTGTATTTAAATATAACAAAAGTGGTTTTAGTACAGTGTAATTTTGTGTCTCTGATCCAAGTTTGAGGCAATCTTATTTTATAGACATAATGATTCTCAAGAGGTTTAACAATTTATTAGTATGTTTATATTTGTATTGGTGTGTGTGTTTTCTCTTGCATGTTTGTATAACAAGTAATGATTTACATATATAGAACAGTGCAATGTAAATTTTAAAAACTGATAATCAAATGTATAGGAAGATTGTAGTTGATAAAGCAATCACAAAATTTACTGGGTATAGTACCACGTAAAAATATAAACACTTAAAACCAATAAAAAGAGATTTCAAATGGTGTGGGTGTAGTGGTAGCCACAATGGTTATGCATATACCACATGGAATTGTATGCAGGTAAAGAATCAAATTCTGATTCTTGCCTATGCCTTGATACTCATGCTATAGAGTCAGTACTTTTGCCAGATCTTGCATCACATTATTATCAAGTCTATAGTTAGCAAATGAGCTATATGCAAATAAATTATATCTATGTGGGACAATAAATATACCAAGATAGCATCACTGGTGTGCATAAAGAATATAAATATCACTGATGTACACAAAAAAAAAAATGAAGAGATGAAACTCATTTTATCAGTTATACAGACAGTAGCCTACAATTTCTAGTTTTAGATAGACAAGAAGCCAATTGCTATGATGACAAATGCATATCCATCTTCTGAAAATGATTTGTTTTGTATCTTTTATTAGGATGAATCTTTTTTTTATATACACCTTTGAGATTTGTTAACTTTTGGGGTACAAGATAAAAATGAAGAATACATATGCAACTTGTTTTGGAGATTCTGAAGCTATGGATTATCTCAGATAAGAAATATTATATATGGTTTGAAAAATAATTTTGTGAGGAATACAAAGAAATTATCAACGAAGATGTAATTTAAACTTAGTTAATGATAAATTAGAAATTATGAACAAACAATAAATTAATAATTATGTCAGATATTGAAATTTCTTTTTTTCCATATTTTTTAAATGGTTATCACTGTTTGTCTTAGACTTATTGTTTTCCTTAGTTTTTCTAGTTTCTATCAATATGACGTTTTTTGCTCTAACATTATTAAAACTGAAGTTATTATGAAAATTATATCTCAGGTTTTCTAAAAATTCAATATGGCACCTGGAACCATATCACTTAAAGATTTGGAAATATAGAGTTGTTACATGATGCAAAAGTGACATTATTTATATTTTAAATTTAGGATCACTTGTGAACCAATTATGGTAATATTAGTAAAGAGTGATTTCACAAAGATATTCAAATTATGTAAAGGTAATTAATAACATTTTAATTTTTCATTATTAATTGATGGGCTACATCAACAATGGAGGATTCTAGTTACAAATATGTAAAGTGTTCAAAAGTTGTCTTTTAAAACAATTGCTCTTTATAAATTGTTTTTGCTTATCATTTACAGCTTAGCAATTTTATCTGAACTATTTACTTTATTTAACTTACATCATTTAAAACTCTATATTGTATAATACACATACAAGATTTTTGCTGAATTCTAATAAAATACGAAAAATAAAACATATACAGTTTAAGAATAATTATTAAAATAGAAAAACTTGTTTATATAATTTTATTTTTCAACAAATAAAATTTTATTCAAAAATCCCCCCCCCCTTTCTAAAATACATTTTTAAAAATAAATACTTACCTCTGTTGTTGTAGGATGATCTAACTGCCCAAGATCTGAAGGTTCTGCTAAACTATGCAATTTACAAAGTTCTTTTAAGAGCATCTTTGTTTGTTGTAATATCTATATGAAAAATAGAAAGAAATATACTGTATGTACAAAAATAAACATAATTTTCTAAATCAATTTAATCTTAAAAAAAAAAAAGTTTCAACAAACTGCATTAATATTAACTATTTAAATGATATGTTGGTCTTTACTATGGGCGAAAAAATATAACTATCTTAAATTTACCAATTAAGAGTAAATGCTCTTCAGCTTTCATAAAGCTAGTCTAATTGTGGATGGTCAAAGATTGTTTCATGTTTATTGTTTTCCATTGACTAAAAATAGTCATATATGCATTTATCAGCCAATAAATGAATAGCTTATGGGATAGCTATCTAAAAAAAAATAAAAAATACTTTATTTGCTTGAACTTGAAAAAATGTCCATATTTTGCATTGGAATCCCAGATTGTGGAAACTGAAGACAAATGTATCATTAACTATGGCTATGATATTCTTCATATTGAACCATGACAAATCATATAATAGGTTGTGCAAATTAATTTTTTCTTCCAATTTTGAGATCAAATATGTTGATATAAATCTGTCAGTGTTTAAATGTATTTTTTTTATTCTGATATATTATTGAATGTTTTCATTTTGGCAATGACATTAAAAAATAATTGATATTTTACATCAGTAAAATTTCATTTATATTACATTCAGAATGCTGATTAAAAACTTTTGTGTATTCTTTTTAATTCATTTTGATTTTTTAATGTTTAATTTTTTTTTGCCATATCCATATGAATTTATTATTTATCATTAAGGAAACAATATTGTTACTTTTTTTTTAATGCACCTTTTCCATTTTCAATATTTATCTTATAATACCAAAATATATGGTTTTTTTTTAAAAATAGATATTTGGAATCCATATTTCAATTCTTTTCTCAAAGTCATCTTGAATATTTAAAACTCTATTCAGTGTCTTAGCTTTTCTATCACTTAGATCCATAGTAAACATAGATTTATCATATTATATTTAGAAGCAATACTTATCTTGAATATCAGATTAAAACTATTTTCTTCTCTGTTGACAACTTAGTAAAAATATGTATTCTGATTAAAATTTTTAAATCATTCAGTTCATTTAATTAAGCAATGCTAATAACTCAATTCAGAAAACAATTCATTTCTATATATTTTTATTTATTTATGCTCAATATAATTCTAATATCTAAATGAGGATTAGTCTGACATTTCTCCATTGCATTCAACTTCGATCATATTCTCCCAGTGAAAGCAATTAACATTGTATCTACTCAAAGTCTCTGAAATAATCTTCCACAAAAGCCATGATAAATTCACTATAAAATATTTCTTTTAGGAAGTCTGTTGACATGTAAATTTATATGCCTTAATAATAGATTCATAACATTATATTTAGTAAAGTGAAGAACATATTAATTGATATTATGATCTTTTCATTGAAATTATATTATTTTATAATAGTTGTATAATCAATATGCACTTATATTGCGAGTATATCATTATCCACTGCTAATGAGCAATCATAATGGTGACAACTGTAAAAAAAAAAAAAAAATTAAATTCATCCTATCAAAACTTTTAACTATAAGACAATAAAACAAAGATTTCAATTTATAAGAAAAATGTAAAATCAATGGATTAAAAAAAAAGATTTTTGTTTGGATTATCATTAGAATTACAACCATAGATATTTTTTAATAATTTTGATAAATATTTTTATTTAACTTACAACAATAAATCTATAAAGAATAATGCAGCTATGAATTACATTAAGCTATAAATTACATTAAAGTGGCGGCAAGCAACTATCACTGCCTATGACAAAATACTGGATTATAGAAACATATGATCCAGTTAAACCAAACAATTTTTAAAAAGAAAACTTAACACATGTAAAATAAAAGCTGACATTTAAAATTTCAAGATTTTTTTACTCTCTTAATTTATAATCAATATTTCTATTCCATTTTATTTAACATTTAAAATCAAAAATTCATAAAAATTATTACACACACACACATTTAAATAAGAAATGAAAAAAATTGAAATTTTTCTAAGTACTCATACCTATAAAAATTAAACTGGATTTAAACCCATATAACATTGGGTTATTTATTTCTCAAGTAAACCTAAGATAAAAAACTATTGTGGACTGCTAAAGCAAAACTGCTAATTTTAAAGGGTATCAATGGTAATTGATTATGTAACACCACTAATAACACAATTCTCTAGCCATTACATGAAAATAACTCCACTTAATCCTTTGTTAACATCATATATATATATAATCATAAAAGTAGTAAAGTACAAATAAATCACTTTAGCAAAAACACTTTAAATTCTAAGTATAAATGATTTAGATCACCTACATGATTTTCTATTCCTGATGTATTCGATAAATGTTCTATTGCTGCTGATAGTGAGGAGTCTTCTATTTCTGCAAACCATATGGGAGGAGTTGAAGGATAAGTTTCCTAAAATGTGAAAAGGAAAAAAAATGCATAAACTAAAATGAATTTGCACTTAACTAAATTTATATTTTTGCTTTAAAAAAAATGACTTTCACTGTAGAGATAATTTAGTTTCATGATAAATTATAGAAAAAAATATTAAAACCCAATAGCAAATTTAACATTAATAACAATCTCACTGAGATCTATTCAATAGTACTAAACTATATGTTATTCTTATACAATTGGAGACAAAAAAAATCCATTGCTAAATACAGCCAATCATAATTAGTCTTTAATATATTATTACAACTATTAATTATCCATTAATTAGTAAATGACTTTAAAAACCACACTTTCCCTTGATGCAAGCTTTGGTAATATAATTTTGCATTGAAGATGGTCTAAGACTAGGATCACAAAATTTTTATAATCTTAAAATAAATTCATGTAACAACCAATGTGTCAAATTCAAGGAGCAATAGTTGATAAGTGATTAACATATTTTTGATAAGGTTTGTCTAATAAAATGAAAATTCATATTGAAAAATATAGATCCTTTTCCTTATTTCTAATTAAACCATTACGCAAAAACTCATAAAATATTCCCTGGAAACAGATGGTATATATTATGTAGTAAACTGCCTAAGACTTAAGCAACAAGATAATGATTAAATGTGTGATGTATAAATATGATCTTAAAATATTCTGGCATATCTATTAACTGGACATAAATATTTTAAATCTTTTTTTTTTTTTTTGGTAAATATGCATTTCAATATATATTTTCCATATGCTATTTTATTGAAATAAGACAGTATTTAATTTTAAAATTTAGTTTAAAAAAAAATATTTTTATTTAATGAGATGAATGAAAATTATCATCTTAACTCAAGTGACAATTATTTCTAACATTTATAACTAAATTAATCATCATTATTCCTTTCTACAATCTCTTTCCATTTTCTTTATCTTACTTTGTTAGATTAGTAAATGGCTTGGCTGTCAGGAACATTTTATGTCATTAGTTATCTCTAACAATGGAACTGTTTGTGTAACTCAATTTCATTCTTAATTACTATATAGTACAATCTTTTTCCTCCTTTGTTGTCTAGCATTTTATTCTGACTTTTTCTCCATTTTTTTTTCATCTTCTCAAATTAGAAAGACCATTCCTTGAGTAATAAATCATTTTTTAAAAAATTCATAATATATTTTGTCTCATATACTTGCCTATAAGAAATTTATACATTATGCAAATGTTTTATTTTAATATTGTATTTATGAAGTTATCATACAAATAAATATGAATTTACCAGGTTTTAATAGCATGATTTGTAGATATTTATGTTCAGTGTTTTGCTTATCACATATCTTGAAAGTTGTAGTCAGCCAAAGCAATAGCTAATGACTGAAGGAAGATTCTGCTAAGAATCACAATATAACAGATGGAAACAATAATTCACTCAATACCTTTTACTCGAATACAACAAATGTTAATATTAAATGGGATATTAACATAATAAAATTATATAAAAAATGAAGATGTAAGTTGAAAAGAGGGATATATATTAAGGACACAGACATTGACGGCAAAAGTAAATAAGTATTATTATAAATAAAACATGAAAGAATGGCAATATGAAAGATTAATGATTTATTAGATGAAGTGGCAAGATTAGTTCCTAAACTAAATTGAAGATTCAACTGCAAATAATCTGGTTTATGATCTAACAACTTTTCATTTTGACAAAAAAAAAAGATTTTTAAAGAGATGTACAGAATGTTTTTGAACAGTTCAAAACAACAATTTAAATCTGATACGAAAGATTTTAATGCAAGAATTGATAACAACTGAAAAATGAAAATGCTACATAAAAATTTAGATAAAGATATCACAATCTTGTGGAATTTTCAGAAATATATCCTAAAAAAAAAAATGGAGATGGAAAAACCAAATCAAGGCAATATATGTAATTCAACATTCAATGCAAGAAATAATCCTTATTACTGAGATATGTTTTTAAGTGCAAAATTTCAGAAGTAAACAAGATCAATAACACTAGATTTTCTATTATGATATCACCTTTTCATCAATAAATTTTCAATTGAAAAAAGGCATTAATAAAAGGAATATGAAATATTTAAGAATGATCCATTTAAAAGTACTGAATATTTGGAATTTTTTAAAATAATCTAGAAAAAAATTAAGAAAACATATAAAAAAAATATATAACTGCAAAATGGCAAAGAAAAAAATCACCGACTTGGAAGGAATGACTGCACAAGTATGGAGAAAAAATAAATTATAAAATTAATATCAAATGTATGAAGGAATTTAAAAAAATCTATTATTAGGTATTGCCAATAGATATTAATTCCTGGCATTTTTATAAATTGCATTTATTCAGAATGCTCTATAAACTGTTTGATTTTTCATGCTACTTCAATGCAAAATAATAATAATGAAATCCATTCAATTTTCTCGTTTGGCTTTTTCCACTATTAATTTTTCCAAGCATTATACACTTTCTTATTATTGTCTCATGATGTAAATTTGACAATTTCAAATTTTTCATTTGTATTTTAAAAAGTTTAAATATCCCCTTGCTGACCATACTGCTCAAAATCTTCACTAGTAGCACAATTCAAAAGCGTTTTAATGTCAAACTATCAATTTCACAGAAAATCACATTAAATATCATTATTCAACATATTCTATAAAATTATGAAATAAAAAATAATCCATTTTACAATTATCTCTAGTGTTTTAAATGTAGAAACAAAACACACAACTGATTTTATAAAAAGTTCCAGAAGTGATTGTAGATGATTTAAATAGAGAAGTACAAAAATAACTTAAATTCTTGGCAGAACTAAATATCACATATCTTGATAAGTCATACCAGATGATTAAGAATGAAATAGTAATCTTGACATTAATAAAAAAGAAAAAAACTAGGAATTACAAACCTATCCATCTTCTGTTAGTTCTATATTTACATCTTTATAAAAACCATTACAAGTTGACTTCAAAAAACCCAAGCCTACTAAACCAAAAATTAAGCTGAGTTGTATAGAAAAGTCTAGAGTAGAAGTAGGCATTTAGCAACATATTTGTAAATTAAGCAATCAATAGACTCTTATCTGAACAATATTTATTTAAACGTAACAACTAATTAAATCACTTTGATCCTCCAATAAAAACACGGTATTTACAATTTCCATTAACGAAACAAGTTTAATCCAAAATAGAAAAAAAGATATAATTGACATCAATTGGCATTCACATCAACTGCATTTCTCTATAATGATCACAACTGCTGGTTTTTTATCTACTTAAACATATCTTAATTATTCTAATAAAGTCCATACACGTTATAACAGTCAGAATTGTATGTTCGTCTAACAAGAATTAGCATCTAAGCAAAAGTACCTAGAGTTCAATCATATGCGAGATACACAGGTCAAGAATACTCATGAACTCCGTCCCATTGCCCATTCCCCAAATCTATAACGTTACGAACAACACTTCTGACGATAGCAAATGAAATTTCTAACAGTTCCTGTCCCAGAGCGTCAGCAGAGATACAAGAAATCTAACGATTAACTAAAGGATGACGCAATATAACAACAGATGTGCATGCATGAA
This sequence comes from Epiperipatus broadwayi, assembly GCA_028023455.1. Classification (NCBI taxonomy): domain Eukaryota; kingdom Metazoa; phylum Onychophora; class Udeonychophora; order Euonychophora; family Peripatidae; genus Epiperipatus; species Epiperipatus broadwayi. The sequence goes on along the minus strand of JAQFVV010000105.1, from coordinate 568,877 downwards.
TGAATGAAATTCCAAAGAATAAATTATTAAAGTTGGATTTATTTATAACAATATTAATAATGCAATTAAATTAGTATATGAGCAAATGGATATAAGGGATAAAATACGACATAAATATGTTTACACATAATGAATACTCTATTTGGGTTTCACATAAGGTTTACTTGTACATTCCATACTGATCTTAGCAACATAACTTAAGGATTGATGGATATGTGAATACCAAATACACATATTAATAAAAACAGTAATGAATCAAAACGATGCGGCTTAATACGCTAATTTAAGATATAAGATTTACGGGGCTTCTATTACTCACGCTATGATATTTTAAATAACAAATAATCTAACGGATTTCAATAATTATACGTGGGTCTTCTATCATGAATGCTATGATAATGTAAACAACAAATGATCTAACGAATTTTAATAATTATACAGAATTATATTAACTACAGATTAATTATATTGGAAATTATAAAATGTATTCAACATTTACGATTTACGTTTCAATAAAAAAGAGCATAGTTATCTCTACATTCAGTCACATGATCTGATTTTTATAGGCTTTATAAGAAGTTAATTCTCAACGTATTTAAGGCGGTTTAACAAGAGGGCGGATAGCGCTAATAGGCTATAACACATGATAGGGCTAGCTAAATTTATATGATAACATGAAAACTTGAGATATCTTAAGAAATCATAACATTACGACTTACAGACGAATAAAATATATGAGGAAGTATAAATGATAGCGTGCGGACCAAATGATAACGTAAGGAAAGACGAGAAGCTTCATCAACTTGATGACGAAAATATGTGAGCTCATCTGCGCTTGTGACAGATGGCATCTGAAGACGTGGTTGGCAAGATACTATCGTTCCGTGAATTCCGAATGTTAACCCATAATAGAGCTTACTGCAACCAAACACAACCATTAGAGTTGGGGCCTCCACACTCCGCCGAGAAATGTGCTTTAAATATTCTGGCAACAAAGGAAAGTATGACAAAGCAACATTTTGATTTATGAACGTTATCATCGAGACGCATCGCGAAGGCTTTCAGGTCTGTATTAACACTGATTTATTATGGCCTTAGAGAGTAAGTAAGCCTAGCGTAATGAAAAGATAAGATATAAGTAATCCCAAAAGGGCACACAATTTGCCTAAAAGATTATTTAGAATATCAATAATAAAAATGAAAATTAGGATTCCCTTCGTTAAACGCATATCAATACATTTGAAAAATTATTTAATTAAATTATCGTTAGATGGCAGGCTAATTATATACTGAATCACCAGCTAAAGGTAAGGATCTGGACTTTAATTTATTCAATACTATATTTACTTAATAATAAATCTATAGCATGAAATAACAGTTAATAATATCTTTGAAATGATAACGGATAGCATGATATAAATTAATAAAAACAATTTAGGAATATTTTTCAACCGGGCGAATTTTTATAAATTAGTAACAAAGCTTACGTTTATGATTTAAAATTCTATAATGGTGGAATAGCAAAATAGGATAAGGTTGATTCGCCAGATTGAATTATTAGCATATTAAAATGGGTATGATTAAAATAATATCAAATTAAAATTTGCCACATTTAAAAATAATAAGACAGTAAGAGTGAAAACCCAGCAATCGAGTTTAGAAAATCAAATAACAAAATTTCTATATTAAAGCAAAAAAAAAGTCATCGTTTAAGCAGTTAATAATCGTCTTGGCATTACTGATAGAAAAAAATAAGCAATTACATTTTAAAGAAAATAAAGACTACAAAATGGAAATATTACAAAGATATACTTTAGGCGAAATAACTTTACATAGTTAGAGGTTGAATTTTACAGTTTAAGAATAGAAAATATTTAGATGCAAGTTTTTAGAGTTCATATGGCGGCCGGGGAATTACCTTTCTGTTGGATGAGTTGATGGCCGCATACACACGTGTTGATTTCATTTCAGAGAAATATAGTTAATTTGGCATAATTTTGGCAAAATAGTGGTTAATATCCTTTCCTAGTGTATTTTATAGTTCATTTTGGCAGCATTCATGAGGCGATGGCTTACGAGTACATTAGCATGGATCTGATCTTAGAGAGATCGGGGAAGCAAATTTTCTTTCTACTCACGATTCATGTTGAGATTTTGAGTGACGTAGATTTGTTCTAACACAACTTTTAGAAATCAAATGCAGAGTATTTTAGCTAGAAAATGCGGTTGTATTTATACTCATTTTGACTGCCTCTGGTAATCCCCGGATGTCCGCTAATGGTCAACTGTGATACCTCTAATTTTAAAATATGAACGAGATAAAGTTCGAGAGAGCTGGTCTTAGTCTATTTTGGGCTGAAAATAGACTCGCAGGATAAATTTTAAGTAACGTGAATTTTCAAAATAAACCTATGTCAAAATAAAAAAATCTTTTCTGAATTTAAAATAAGGCACGTCTTTTGTTTGCTAATTTTGCGTTACTCTCTAGAACTTCCTCTCAAATAAAAATACATGAATGAAATATATATAATATAAACACTTTTAATAAAATTATTGTTTATCTGTTACACACACACACATGCACGATTGTTTACCGTGATAGAAATTTATACGTTTTATAACTAAATTGATATTAAATGAGAACAAAGCTTAACAAAAAAGTAAACAATCACGTGCATCTGTATACTTGCATTTCCTAGTGATTTGTCATTATACAGCTGAGTTCAAACCCCTGTTTAAAGGTTTTGCACTTCCTAGTGATTTGTCATTATACAGCTGAGTTCAAACCCCTGTTTAAAGGTTTTAAATATCACTAGACCATGAAGCAAAATATGTGCAACAGATTTGACTGCTTCAATGTCAAGTTGAGATCTGAAAAATTAAAATAACATTTTTTATTTCTATAAGCTACTGGAATAAATAATTTTCACAGAAAAAATAAGCATTTTACAAATTCATAATACAAGCTTAATGTTACTTTAAAAAAACTACTCTGGCTTCCACTGGTGGTGCTACTGTATGGAGAGTTTAGCCTATGTGTAACAAATTGTCTAAAAAAAAAGAGCCCTACAAAGTAAAGGGTTTAACATTTTAGAAAAAAAAAAATATATCACATAGGCTAAACTATGAAATAACTGGCTTATCTCTATTGTAATATATTTATTCTAGAATGTGCAAATATAAGAACTCCAAGAGTATAATATTCTCAAAATTATATATCCAAGAGAAAATTAATCAGAATGGAAATTAACTGATCCATTTTTTTTTTTTATTGAAAATTTGTTATTTTCATGTTTTTTGTTGTATATATAAATATTTTATATATCTTAAAATAAACTTTTTATTATTTAAAATGTGAACTACATATATTCTCTAGTGGCTGAAAAAAACATTAGATGTAAAATATTTTTGCTTATGTTTTGCTGTATCATTTTTCATTTGTTGAATATTAATATAATATGTGATACACTATATTTTAGTTTTTGAGACACAATTGTGTTGAAGGAAGAAGATAAAAGATTTTTTGATGCATGTTAGAAAACAGATTCTGACTGCTTTTGTACTTACTTTTAGCATTCAATATTTTTTTTAAAATTCAAATTGTTAAATATATATTGTGCCATTATTTTGGTACAATATGTGTTTGGCATTCTAACATGAAAGAAGATTGTTGAGAGAAAAATATGTATTTTAAAATGTAATAATGTATTTAAGAAAAAAATGCAGATTGTCAAGCATTGGTGGTCGAGAAGTCAGTGACAGCTGCTTTACAAGCAGTTGTCCCAGGTTAGCGGGTTTGCTTCCCGGCTGATGCTACGACACATGAGAAAAAAAATGCAGATTTTTATAAGATAAGAGAAAAAACTGCAATTAACTGTAATTACAGGAGAAATCTGAGATGTGAGAATTTGTCCTAATTAAATAAGGTTACCCAACTGTAGGTCAATGATGGTCATGCATTGATGGACATCACTACAAAATTGCCATTCAACTTGATCTTTCAAATAACTATATATGAGAAAGAAAAATAGTATGCATTTTATGCAGAATTAATTTTAAAATATTACCGTGAAATATATCACAAGAGTATTGATAATTATAAATTATAAAATAGTAATTTTAATGTATATTTAAAAAGTATGATTTTGAGATTGGATTGGGTGTTTGATTGTTGGAGATTGTTAAGCTGTATTTTAAGTTTTGATGATAGGTGGAAGATTTTGTCATTGGCTTGAGGATATTGTTTTCATGCAACTCTGAGCTATGTTCTACCTCAGGCATTGCTCCAACCCTCTTTCTGATTTCCTACTGTTTATCACGGTGCATTTAATATAGTCCTGCTATGATTCCAGCCTCTAAGAAAAGGAGCAAGGCATAATTCCATATTTTCCAGCCTTCAAGAAAAGAAGCAAGGTATACTTTTGTATTTTTCAACCCCTAAGACTTAAAAGAGCAGGACTTTGCAAAGATTTTTGCATTTTCATGTAGTATCAAGGATTGTGGTAGTGTATAATGTCTAAATTGAGGTAGCAATCTTAGTGTTCATGGTGCATTGTGTACTTATAGTCCAGTGGCTGAATTATTTACTTTTCTCAGAATTACTGGTCAGATATTCAGTCTGTTATCTATCAAGTGCCTGTCAAATCTCTTAAATTGATGAGTACATAGTTTGAGGTATGAACTTTATGTTCATGTATATTATCTAAAATATTGTTAAATGGGCATTTCTATTTTCCTTTTCGCCATGAGGTGAAGTATGAGACTTATCTGTCTCATAGCATACAACAATATAGTAGAGTGTATGCAGATATATATATATAAAGTTGAAAGAAAAAGTAGAAATTTATTTTTTTTTGTAGATATTTTGTACATTACACTGGAATATTGGTTAGGGATTAAATAATTTTGAATTTAAAAAAAAAGTATTATAAATTAAATATTTAAAAACGTCTAATTAATATTTTATTAATTCTGTATTTTGAAATTAAAAGAAGCATGTTTTATGTTATAATAGATACACTGGTAATTATAAAATTCCACTATTTATTTGATTAGTACATTTTTTTGTAATTAATGCTTGTATAACATATTTTGATAAAATTCCATGAAGATCTAAGTTGAATTGAAAAAGGGTCATTAACTTTTTTCAATCAAGATAGGAAAACTTATTGTTAATTATTGTATTTTTTAAATCCACACCGACCATAAAAAGAGTGGAACAAAGATTAGTTTTCTTAGGGTTTGAGTTATACAGAAACTACCATGAGGATAACTGATAGCAAGACAATGCAAGTCCAGCAGCTGCTACTATTCTCACTATGGTAGTTTGGATTCACATGAAAGAAAAGGATAGCCTGTATATAATGTGTACTAGATGACTAGCTTGCCTAATATCCATAGAATGACATTAAATGAAAGCGACTATATGCATGTCACCAGTAACCTGTACTATACCTTTCCCAAAGATGACAATAAGCCAGTCTACTGTTTAAAAAGAGACCAGCTTACCAAATGAGTCCATCAGCTTGAAGAATGTTATACATATACCATTTTATCTATATGCAGAGAAGCACAGATAAATATATATGTACAACATATAGCTGGTAAGTAATGTTATATATATTGAGAATATTTTAAATATTGTCTTGAGAATGGCATTTAAAATTTCTAATTAATAAATTTTAAAAGTAAATGACTTTTGTCAATTAAAAATAAAACAAACAAATTCATAGATGATTTTATATTTTACAAAAAAAAAAAAGTGAATTCCAAAAATGATTTTAGTTAAAAAAAAAAAAGGTAAACTCCAAAAATCTTTTCTATATAAGGGTACAAAAAATTGCTGGAGTATTTTTTTTAAAGATGTTTGTAATTAATCAACAGTAACCTGTCAAAAATGTGAAATCACTTTTTTTTTTTTTAAAAAAAAAAAAACTTTTATGAAAGACTGTTAAGGAATTAATACAATGAATGAATTAATAAATAATTCATATTTTTATATATACACACATACTTTAAACATGGAATTAATTGTGAAAAATATTTTTAATGATTTTATTATTTAACAAATTAAAATGTTATAAACATCAGAATATGCTCACACATGTATGTCAAATCAGTCATTATTTACATATCAATAAAATACTTATTTTATTATATGACAATTCCCATATCACCACATGTCCGTGTGCTTATATGGATGCATGTCAAGTTGTCACATTAAAATTAATCATTTTTTATTATGATAATTCATATGTTTAATTATTATACTGCACCTCTGTGATATCTATGTCTTAGTAAATCTATTGAAATATTGGTAAATCATAATGGGATATCTTTTTTTTGTATATTAATCAAAATCAGAATGCCGAATTTATATTTATGGCATACTAAGCAGACCTTAATTTCATATTATTAATAAATTGATATTTCATTGTTAAAATTATTCCAATGAATCTAATTAATCCTGAATAGATTTAAAATATACACAAATAACAGTTATAGAGCTTTTGTTCTAAGAGCTAGATAAGTGCATAATGGTCTGTTATAATGATTCTGGATTGATGCAAAGGGAATATCCTTTAAAGTCAATGTACTACATTTTATTTAATTGTTTTATTTAGAAATTAAGTTTATAGTTGAACAGTTCATTAATGGTACTAAGTGAGCAGAGCACTGATGACGATCAGCATGTTTTAGTATCCCAGCATTCTTGCTTTTATTATATCATCATCATCATCAACCATTATCAAATCCACTGCAGGATGAAGGTCTCTCCAAGTTCAATCCATCATTTTCTATCTTTAGCTTCTCTTCTCCACATCACCCCTGCACACTTCCTTATTTCATCCATCCATCTCATATGTGGTCTCTTTCTGGGTCTTTTACAATCTCTTGGAATCCAGTTTAAAATTTCAACTGTCCATCTATTATCATCTCTTCTAACAATATGTCCAGCCTAACTCCACTTCAGTCTTAATTTTTTCAATGAGATCCAGTAACACCTGTTTGTTCTCTTACCCATACATTGTTTTCGATCCCATCTTGTTACTCCCAACATGCATCTCTCCATACTTCTTTGAGTGGTCTGAAGTCTCTGTATTGCTCTTCTATTAAGTGTCCAAGTCTCAGATCCATAAGTAAAAACTGGCAAAACCCATTTATTAAAAACCTTCCTTTTCAAACACATAGGCACATTTCCTTTTAGTATCAAGTTATTTCTAACAAAAGGACTCCAACCAAGTTTAATTCTATGATTAATTTCATCCATTATATTTCCATCTGTATTAATAATCTGACCAACGTATTTGTAACTGTTAACTTCTAACTCATCATATTCAATCTTTATTTTCATATTTTGAGAAAATCTATTAAACATTACATTAGTCTTTTTAATATTTATCTTTAGTCCTACTTTCATCTGATAACTCCTACAACATTTCCTGTAGCTCTAAAGCATTATTTGCAAAAACTACATCATCTGCAAAATCTAAATGACTTAAATAATCTCCATTTACTTTAACTCCTTTAGCTTCCCATTTTAATCCACAAAATACTTCTTGCAGCACTGCTGTAAAATTTTTTGGAGATATGGAGTCATCCTGTCTTACACCCTTTTCAATGTTAATTTTCCTGCTATCATTATGTAATCTAATTGTTATTTTTGCATTTTTATAAATATTCTTCAAAATATGACAATATCCTGGATCTACACCTTGATGATCCAATGCTTTAATCACTGAAGAAATGTTTATAGAATCAAATGCCTTTTCATAGTCTATAAATCCTAAGCATAATGGCAACTCATATTCATTTGTCCTTTCTATAATTTCTCTCAATACCTGGATATGATCTACTGTACTAAAACCACTTTTAAATCCAGCTTGTTCTCTTGGTTGGTGGAAATCCAGTGTTTTCCGTAGACGAGTTGTAATTATCTTAGTAAAAATTTTGTATAAAACTGATAAAAGACTGATAGGTCTGTAATTTCTAATATCTTCTTTTTTAAATATTAATGTTAATACTGCATTCTTCCGATCATCTGGTACATCTTTATCATTTAGACATTTGGTATATAACTTTGCTAAAAAAAATTCTATTTCTTTCACCTGCTTCTTTTAATATATCAATTATAATTCCATCATTACCTGGAACCTTCCCTTTCTTCATAAATTTAATTGCATGACTCACTTCCTCATTCAAAATTCTGGGCAATTCAGAAGATATAATAGGTATAGGAGGCACTTGTTCTTTATTATTATATAGTTCTTGATAGAAGTCTTCTACACATTTCATGTCATCTCTATTTTTAGTAATAATGCCACTTTTTTTCCTTGTTGCAGATATAAATTTCCTACCAATACCAAAATGTTGTTTTACACTCTTTAGACTTTTATTCTCTTCTACAGCTTTCCTTGCTAATTCACAATTATGCTTTCTTATATCATTTTCAACTCTTTTCCGCACCATTTGAGATATTCAATCTCTTTTAATGCATCATTATTGTATATCCTCATATTCCTTCTTTTCTTCATAAATTCTCTAGTCTCAGTAGAAAATTTTATTGGTCAATTGCTGCTTTTTTCTACCAGCAATCTGTCGCAGTTTTTAAAAGTGTATCACTTACTTTCCTATTAATGTCATTCAAATCTGAATCATGTTCAAAATCTACTAATACTTGAAACCCATTTGTAAGTTCTAATTTAAATTCATTAGAATGTTTCTGAAGATTAGGAATATCAACTGTAAATATTGTTTTTCTTAATAATTTTTGTCTCTCTAGTTTTGCATTAACATGTATCTTACATCTTACTAATCGATGATCACTTCCTGTATTAAATTTATTAAGAACATTACAATCTTGAAATATGTATTTTCTGTTAGTCAAAATATAATCCAATTCTGCGGTACTTTCATTTGGATGCTTCCACATCCATTTCCTTTTAATATTTTTCTCAAAAAAAGAATTCATAATATAAAGTTTTTCCTTTTCTGCAAACTCCACAAGTCTACGTCCTCTCTCATTTCTATTACCATAACCAAAATTACCGACAGCATTTTCATCTTTCATTTGTTTACCAATTCTAGCATTAAAGTCTCCCATAACAATTTTAAAATGTTGTTTACTCTGATTAAAAGCCTTTTGTATATCCATATAAAAATCTATAACTTCATCACTATGAAAACTTGTTGGGGCATAAACCTGAATTATCTGCATTTGGTATCTGCTATTAAGTTGTATAACTAATCTTGCCACTCTGTCTGATACACCATCAATCTCCACAATGTTATTCTTCCATTTTTTATTTATAATGAATCCTACTCCACTTGTATTTCCAATATTTGTGCCTTTATAGTAGAGTATATGTCCACTTTTTAAATCAATTGTTTCTTCACCTTTTCTTCTAACTTCACAAAGTTCAATAATGTTCCATTTAATATAAAACAGTTCTTCTAACTCTTGCAATCTTCCTTCATTTAAAAGTGATTCGCAATTGTAAGTACCTAAATAAAAAGTCATCATCAAATGGCAGCCTGAGTCCGCAATCAGGGGATTCTTAGCACCCTCCGCCTTTGGCCACCAACTGCTGCCTTGGTTGGTGACTTTACAGCCTCCTGGGAATAAGGGCCATGATTTATTTTTGTCTGCCATGATTGTATATATTGGAAAAAATATTCTTAAACTCGAAGGTAAAAAGTCAATAAACTCACCACGCTGGCTAATGCGTGTTGGTGAGCAGCCCATACATGTTCGTATACTATATGAATAATCACATAGTAATAACAGCTGCAACGACAAGAACGTATTGAGTGGACATTAGGAATTTGCCCTGCTCAGTTCCTTTAAGACCTCCAAAAGATATCAAAGGGTTTCCTTTCAGTTAATAGCAAACTCCTTTCTGCAGCACTTAAGTTATTAATAAATTTATATTTTAACCTTAAAAGTTATTCCAATGAATTCTCAAACCTGAATAGATTTAAAATATAATAAATTATTATATATTAGGATTATATCTCTTGCTCACAAGAACTTATAGCGCTTTTGTTCCTGAATTAGATTTGAGCATAATGGTCCGTTATATAAAAAGGCGTATATATTTAGTGTTTATGGGCATCAATTGATAATGTTCCTAATACAATCACGCCAGATAACCCCTAAAACGTTTATACCATTATAAATGGCTAAAACTGTGGACCGATGATGGTCATGTACTGGTGGCCATAACAACAAAATTGCCCCTCAATTTGATCTCAATATAACCACATCTGAGAAAGAAAGAAAGAAAAAAAAATGCATTTTATGCAGAATTTAAAAAATTACTGTGAAATATGTGACAACAATATTTATGATTATAAATTATAAAATAGTAGTTTAAATGTATAATTAAAGAGTTCATGTTTAGAGTTGAACAGCAAATCTGATTTTGGAGGTTGGGATTGGGTGTTAGATTGTTGGAGTTGTTCAGCTGTACTTTGTCATTGTCATTGGCTTGAGGATATGTTTTCTTGCAACTCTGAGGCATGTTCTATTCTGGGCATTGCTCTAACCTACTTTTTGAATTCCTATTATTTATCATGGTGCAGTTAACAATCCTGCCATGGTTTCCAGCATCTAAGTCCCCAAGAAAAGAAACAAGGCATAGTTCTATATTTCCTAAACCCTAAGACTCCAAGGAGCTGGGCTTTGCAAAGATGTTTGCATTTTTGTCATATCAAGTGCTGTGGTACCTTGTAGTGTCTAAATTGAGGTACTAACCCTCTTGGTGTTCATGGTGCATTGTGTACTTATAGTCCAATGGTCGAATTATTTATCTCAGAATTGTAGACCACTATTCATTCTGTTAGTTATCAGATGCCTGTCAAATCTCTAAAAAAATTGAGTACACAGTTTAAGGTATAAACTTTGTTTTGAATATACATGGATATTACGTAAAATATTGTTAGATGAGCATTTCATTTTGATTTTCCTTTTCCCCATGATGTTGTTTATGAAGCTTAGGTGCCTCATGCCACACAACAATATAGTAGTATGTGCATGTATATATAAAGTTGAAAGGAAAGGTAGCCAAAAAAAATTTTGTAGATATTTTCTATATTATACTCGAATAACAGATAAGAGTTAAATAATTTTGAATTTTAAAAAAAAAATAGTATAAATTAAACATTTAAAAAGGTCTAATTAATATTTTATTAATTCAGATTTTGAAATTAAAACAAGCATGTTTTTATATTACAATAGGTATGCTGGTAATTATAAAATTCCACTATCTATTTTGATTACCAAATTTTTTTAATTAATGCTTGTATAACATATTTTGATAAAATTTCACAAAGTTGTTTTTAAATATTTGAATTTAGACAAAATTTCTAAAAAATAAATTATGGTAATTTTTTAAATGTAAAGTTTATGATAATATGGAATGATACTTTCTTATCTGACAGCATTTATAGCAATTAAAAATTACATTAAAAAATAAATAACTACATTCACATCATCAAATAAATTTGTAATCATATAACAAACCTTTCTGTAATAAAACCTATAAATTAGTTTATGATTTAAAAGCAAAGATGAATCTTCTATAAAGTGAATTTTTAGAAGTATCATCAAAGTAATTTTTAAAATTATAATCACTATAATAGTATTCTACTTTTTAACTTATAATTATTTTATCTATAATTTTTAAAACGTTTTTTTTTTTTTTTAAAAAAAAATTTAAATAAAAATTTAATATAAATTTTGCAAAAATATTCTAAAAATTTGCATTTAAAAGAAATTTCTAAAAAAAAAAAACTATTTAACTCAAACACACACATACAAAAATTTTTTTTAATTTTCATCAGATTTAAAAAATATTGAGTGTATACTATTCGTATAAAATATCATAAAAGTGATTTTTTTTCTTTTAAATTTCTATAACTTTTCATTTAAGTTTGAAAAATAAATTAAATATTTAACAGTTTGATAGTATAAAGATATATAATAATCAGAAGAAATAATGTATTACAAAATAATGGAACATTTGAAGTAATAATACATTCAGATTGATTGTTGATATATAAAATTCTTATTATGTGGGGGGGGGGGGGAAGACCAAGTCATCTTATTTCTTTCTCATAATTCAAAACAATTTTTAAACCAAGGCTGTAGTTCTCATCAAGGGGAGCCAAAAAATAAATTTCAAATTTTAAAATTAAAATTAGATAATAAGATATATATATAGAGATTTTTTTAAAAAATTTTAACAATGAAAATTTACACATTATGCTATGTAGTGACATCTAATAATCACTATTTTCTAATTCACATGTCAGCACTACTTGCACAGTTCACTAGTTTCATCTTTGTAATGAGTGCTGGTACTAATATATTTGAAAAAAATTAACCTTGAGATGAGTAAGTAGCTACTAAAATCACATTGTATTTGCAGAGATCAGTCATTTAAAGGCAGTGAACACATGGTATCTTGTATTTTATCAAAATCGATAAAACTATTCATTGTTTTTTCAACATCAAATGTCAAGAGGCAGAATATATCATGAAAAAAAAATGTAAATATAATCATTCTTACTTTAAACATGGATTTGGGCTTTCATATATATGTGTGTGCAATTTACTAGAAATGTTTGTCAAATGATTATGAAACTTAAAGAATTTAGTAACCATTTAAATATTGTGCATAGTGAATTTAAGAGTAAGACAATTGAATTTTTTGAAAGGCCGAAGAATTAACTAAGCTTTTTGCCAAAGCATAAATTAAATAACAATTTTGTAATTGTTAATTACTAAAATAAAAAACCTTATACAATTGTAATCTTATCTCACTAGCCGCAAAAAAAAAATTCCTGGGTGCAATGACACAATTAAAAAAAGAATAAATAGCAGTGCCAATATTATGTTTATATTATTTTGAAGAATCGAGGAAAATACTGCATTTGCAATATAACTTGACGAGTCAATTGACAATATGAATATTAATTTTTTTTCCTCATATATTTATATAAACAGGCAAAAACTCCATATAGTAGTGCCACCTTGTGCTATCCAGAGTAATCAATGGATGCCAGAAGGCTTATGCATAAAATCCCTATCTAGTGCCTACTCATCAAATATCTCCAGACTAGTTTCTGGCTTGGGGCCTTCACCAATGAGGAGCCTTGGATCTGAGAGCACTGCAACTAGATCTTAGGATCTAATGCAACCCTCCAGCAGCCACCTTTTATCTCTACTTCACTACAAAACTATGAGAATGAAATTGAAAACAATATTTTCAATCTAAGCTCAATAGCTTATAGTCATATGGATCTGAACTCAATTCAGCACCCATACATTTTGGTGAATTTGGCTCTTTAACAACCATAGCCACCATAGCACAAGGTGGCACTACTACATGGAGAGTTTTTGCCTGTTGACTAACAGTTATGTGCTAGCATGAGATGGTGATCATGTGATGTTGAATGGTTTAAAACCAATCCTGCCTAATAGGATAATGGTGGCTATGATTGTTAAAGAGCCAAAGTCACCAAAATGTATGGGTGCTGAATTGAGTTCAGACCCATATGACTATATAAGCTATTAGTCTTAGATTGAAAATATTACATTTTTCAATTTCATTCTCATAGTTTTGTCATGAAGTAGAGATAAAAGGTGGCTGCTGGAGGGTTGCATTAGATCCTAAGATCTAGGTGCAGTGCTCTCAGATCCAAGGCTCCTCACTGATGGGGGCCACAAGCCAGAAACTAGTCTGGGAATATTGGATGAGTAGGCACTAGATAAGGATTTTATGCATCCATTGATTACTCTGGTTAGCACAAGGTGGCACTACTATATAGTTTTTAGAGTTTTTGCCTGTTAAGGATATACAAAGTTTTAAAGAAAAGGGGAAGAGAATAATGGTTATAAGGGATATGAATGGACATATTGAAGAAATTGATGATGTAGATAATAAAAATGGACAGCTTTTGAAGAATTTTGGTCAGAAAGTGAATTTGAGTATTGGAAATTTATTAAATATTTATGAGGGACAATACACATGGTCCAGAAATAATATATTTCACACAATAGATTATGTATTGGTAGAGAAAGAGGGAATAAATAAAATACGGAAAATTAAGGTATTTGATAATGAAGAAAAAGTATGCACTAGTGATCATAATTTCATTGTAATTGAAATGGTTAGTAATGTCATGGACAATAGAAATAAAAGTAGAAATAATAGTGAAAGATGTGGATGGAGAGTGAATGATAAGAATAAGTTGGAAGAGTATAAAATACAAGTTGAAGAAATAATGGAAGAGTGGGTTGGGGTTGAGTATAAGGATTGGTGTAAGGAAGTAGAAAAAGTTGCGAATAGGGTTTTAGGTGAGAATACTGAAAAGAATAAAGGTAATAAAAAAATTAAAATTAGTAAAAGTGTAAAAGAAAGGAAAGAAGCATGTAGAAAATATAAGTGTGCTATTAAGAATAAGGAAAGTGAAAAAGATATTAATGCTAAATGGGAAAAGTACTTAGAAAAGAAGAAGTTGGCTAAAATAGATATTTATAGAGAGAATGAAATTGAATAGTAAATTGTTGGAGGATATTGATAAAAGTGGAAGAGATGGAAGTAAAAAATTTTGGAATTATATTAAAAGGAGAAATGTAGGGGAGAGAGAGTTAGTATTACTAGATGAGGGAACTGAGTGTTGTTCTAGAGAAGATTTAGAGAGAATCTTAAATAGTTATGTAATGAATATAGAAAAGATGTTATGATAGAATGTTAGAAAATATGAAAGAATATAGTAATGGGAATATTAGCTTTTCAGAAAATAAACTAAATGAGGTAGAGAAGAAATTGAAAAGTGGGAAGGCAAGAGGTTTAGATGGATGGGCAGCAGAGATGGTAATGAATTTAGGATATAGGGCAAAAGTAAAGTTATTATCCTGTTTTAATAAAATGGCACAGAATAGAGTTTTCCCAAGTAGTTGGAGTAATACAAGAGTAAGGTTATTATTTAAAGGAAAGGGTAAGGATCATAGAAAGTTGAATAATTATAGACCAATAGCGGTAACATCAGTTTTATATAAAGTTTTCTCGTATATGGTGGCTAGTAAAGTTGTAAAATGGATGGAAGGGAATAATGTAGTGGGTGAAATGCAAGGAGGTTTTAGATTAGATAGGCGTATAGGAAATAGTTTATTTGTAGTTACACAACTTATGGATATGAGTAGGAATGCAGATAAACAGTTATATATGAGTTTTATAGATATAGAGAAGGCATATGATAGAGTAATTAGAAATAGATTATGGATAAGTTTAGCAAATTTGGGAATGGATGAAGCTTTAATAGATATTATTAAGAAATTATATGAAAATAATTATTATATATATATCAATTAGAGAATATAGAATCAAAGTTAAAAATGGTGTGGGACTAAGGCAAGGATGCCCTATGCCACCTATTTTGTTTGTGTTGTATTTGAGTGAAATGGAAAGAGCAATAGAAAGATTAGGAAGAGGGATAGAGATACCGTTAATAGGTAGTAAGGGAGTATATATTTTGTCAGGTCTTTTTTTTGCAGATGATATATTTTTGTGTGCAGAAAAAAGAGAAGATATGGAAGTTATGTTGAGGACATGTGCAAGGGTGGGTAAAGAGATGGGGATTAAATTTAGTGAAGAAAAATCAAATATAATGATGGTTAATACTGAGGAAAGAGAAGATGTAGAATTTTTATTGGGAGATATTAAGTTAAGTGTGGTGAATAGATATAGTTATTTGGGAATTATTTTAAGTAATCAGAAAAATTATTTGGATGAATGGGAGAAAAAATTGACAAATGAAGCAAAGAAAAGAAAGGGATTGATAAAGAAATTAACAGTATTTTCATATAATAAATATGATGTAGCTAGAATTATATGGAAAGGAGTTGCAGTAGCAGGGTTAACATATGGTAATGATGCATTATATGTTAGTAAAAAGATATTAGATTATTTAAAAAAAGCTCAAAGGGAAGTAGGAAGACATGCATAGGATGCAGAAGTATGGACAGCAAGGGAGGCAATTCAAGGAGAAATGGGATGGTCAAGTTTTCATATGAGAGATGCAAAAAGTAAAATGAAAATGTTTGGTAGATTGCAGTTTATGGATAATAAAAGAATAGCTAAAATAGTATGGGTTATGAGTAAAGGGCAGGTAACAAGATGGGTGAGAAAGGTAATGCGATATGCAAAAGATTTGGATAAAGAATTTATATCAGTATATTTGTACAAAAGATAAGATGATTGTGTTAAGAGGATTATTGAGTGTTATAGTAGTAAGGAATGGGACAAAAGAATAAATTTATTAATAAAGACTAGGGAGTTAGAGAGATGGAGAAATAGTATGGAGAGTAAAAAGAGTTTAAATATATATAGAAATAAACAGAATATTAGGTGTGAGTTAATATATGATAATAGTAAGGAAAGTAGTTTATTGTTTAAGGCTCGAACGGGATCTTTAGCTACAAAAAAATATACATGTAAATGGAAAAATATGGGTGATTTATTTTGTAAATTATGTAAGGAAGGAATTGAAAATATTAGGCATTTGTTAATTGAATGTAAATGTTTGAAAACAGAAAGGGTACATATAATGAAGTTGTGGAAAAATAAATATGAAAAGAGTGATTATACAGAAAGTGAATTATTGGTTTCTATGCTGGGTTTGGGAAAAGATAAGGGGGATTTAGATATAAAGGTTATAGAGTTGACAAAAATTATGTTGTGGAAATGGGATAGAGAAGATTATGGGTAAATTTAGAGTGGGGAATGTAAAAGAAAGTGGCTAACAGGTTTATCTGGGCATAATTGCTGAGATATTCTTGACTTCGTTTAAGGAGAAGCCATAATACATCACATCACATCTGTTTACTAACAGTTATATGCTAGCATGAGATGGTGATCATGTGATATTTGTATAATTAACAAATTCATGTAAACCTACTAATTTGCAGTAATCTCTCCAGGGCAATTAAAGGAAAAGAAATATTCAAAAGGCAAATAACATTATTTAGAAAATGATTTGAATAGCTACAGCCATGACTGACAGGATTCCAGAAATTATAGGAGAATTAAAGTTCTCCAAATGCAAGACATGTTCATTACATTGTCCACAGAGAAAACCTAGTATTTTGACATATGGAATAATCAATCATTTAGTAAAATGTTATCAGAAGTTTCCACAATAGTTAATTTTATAAAAAGTAACACCACTAATAGAAGGTTATTTTGAATTTTATGCCAAGAGAGGATTTCCAATTATGAATCTTATTTATATCACACCGAAGTAAGATGGCTCTCCAGCAATAGTTATAAAAAGAATTTTAATATTAAAAGATGGATTGTAATTTTTTCTTTTCAGTAAAAATTCCATATTAGTATCTCATTTTACTGATCAAAATTGAATGTTTGCTTTTTTATCTGATGGATTTTTTGAAAAGTGACAAACTAAATTTTTCTCTGCAAGGAAAAAAATACCAATTTCAAAATAAACTTCATGCTTAGTTAAAAAATTTTAGAGATAATAAAGGTTTGTTTCTTGTCCATGAATTTCTTGAAAAAAATATTTTCTTATCAGCAGAAAATAAAAGAATTATTAATAACTACATCATAAATTCGATGATTTTTTAAAAAAAATATTTTCTTCATTTCAATAAAAATAAAGAATATGACTGAACAAAAATACCATTTGCTTCATTCCTTCCAGTTTAGCAATTTTGTGGTCTTCTCAAGAAAAATTAATTGACTTTTAGTAGATTCAAATTTTGAAACAGCATTTTTTAAAAAGGAATTATCAGAATGTTGGATCCAGTAACAAAAGGAATATCCTTCATTGATATACACAGCTTTAAATATTTTGGTTCTAGTGAATTCACACATCTTTGCTAGACTGTATTTTCATCACTATTGTTTATCAATTGAAACATTTGGGAAAACAAATCTAAGAATTGCTGTATCAAATATTTCAACTGACATTAACAATATTCAAGTATATTCATCAAATTTTAAATTATTAAAATATCTTTTGTTGTATTATTCAATTTTTGTTTTAATTATTATTAATGATTTTTGTTTCATATTTAATGATCTTTGTAATTTTTTTAATATATGGAATTATAATGAAAATATAAATAAGAAAATTATTTACATAAAGTAAATGTAAACACATTTAAATTTATTATAAATAACAGCATATATCTCTATTAAGAATGTTTTATTTCAATGGCTGTGAATGTTTCTAGATATTCAAGAGAAGTCTATATCAATGAGTTTGAGAGGCACAAGTTTAAAAAAGAAACTATATTGATTTCATTGATTAAACTGCTCACTGTTTATATGTATTTCAAATTGAAAATCTTTTCACAAAAGTTACTAATCCTTATATATACATAAAAATATGGAAAATTAAATCAAGTATTGGTCTACTTAAGAAACACAACAGATACATTAATGAAACAATAGACTTAAATTCCCCATCCCCAATTTTTATTTTATATACTAAAATGGTTTTCTTCTTTTATATTATTATTAAACTAAGCATGTTTATTTTTTTAATATTTAATTTTTGTAGGATGTTTTATGTCTTAATCTGTAATTCAATTCTTATTCTTTATTAAATAACATTAAAAATAACTCTACAGAAGAGAAAAATCAACACTCAAGATAAGTATTGATCTGAAAAACTAGTATATATGTTATTAAATCATAGCATAACTATATATATTAAAAAGATTAAGGTATGTATATTTAAAGATTACTATTTCATAAATATTATTACATGCATACATAATAAGTTAATAAAAGTAATTCAAATTTATAAATAAAAATGGTGGGAGATAAATTAAAGTGATTATCATAAATTTAAGACAGAGATAATATTAGATAGGAGGTACTAAATCTTGATTATAACTAAAGACAAATATTTTTATTTTATTTTAGCATATCATTTAATACCAAAATTTAAAGATAATATAAAAAATTGTACATAGAAAAAAAAAAAAAAATTTTTTTTAAAGAGAAAAAAAAATTTCACTTTACTATGAATCAATGTGTGATGATGAGATGATTTAACAATAAAAAACAAAGAATTAAGATTTTCCAAAATAGATCAAATGACAGAAATATTAAATTTATTACCAAACACATTAGGTTAATAAATTTAGGTATAGAGGAAACACAACTGGGATAATACATAAAATCAAATTTTTAAAAAATAAGTTTACATATAATAAAACACATCATCCCAAAGCACTAGCATAAATTTTTTTTGCTTTTGTTGAATGAGAAAAGAATTGTTGAAATTAAAATATAGTGAAAGCATAGTAAGTTTATTATAAAATGCATTAATAATATAGAAAACTGATGTCACATTAAACTGTTGCATAAAAAAAAATGGAAAAGGTGAGATACAAAATATTTTATAATAGGGCAGTTTGATATGGTAATTAAAATAGCTGAATGCCAAATGAACAAAAGTATGAGAACATTTAGTAAGAGGATTGGAAAATCTAATTAAATTCAGCAAAAGAATGTTAAATCTTCTGCAAGTTTCAAGATCTAAAATTAATCAATAATTTTCCTACAGTGGATTGATAATGGTTGATGATGATGATATAAAATTCAATTTGTACAACAAAAAAAAAATCAAGAAGAATTTCAATCAATTTGATACAATTGATTATTTTGAATAGATTGAGATAATTAAAATATAGTGAATACAAACGTTGTCTGTGATAAAACTTCACTAGTCATGAGAAAGATATTCAAATGCAAAATTAATTTGATGCAATGATGGAGAAGTAAATCTAGAATTCAAGATCTATGAATCCCAGACCAATTGTGTTACTTCCGATGGTGAACTTCTCAGGAAATTCTAAGCGATGAACTATTCAATTATTTATTAGAAAAACTGAATGTTACAAAAATTAATAAAATGAAATATATGATAAAAATATACGACAATCTCATTTCATTACTGAAATTACTAACAAATTCAAGATAAAATCAAATGTCTGTCTGAACATTCATTTCTCTATAATTATTTCCCACTAATTTGTAAGTTATTATGTAAATTAATTACAAGTTTATAATATGGTTGGAGAATAGTGTCAGAAAGAGTCATATATAATAAATTTGTTTTGCCCAAAAATAATGTAACAGAGAGAAAAAATTTATAAACTATTAGCAGTGATAATGATAGTTCTTAGGTGCTTCTACAACCAACAGTTTATATAAAAATGATTAGTTCTTTTAACTAAGTCTTACAAAATTCTGTTTTTCTAACATCAACCAGCTCAATTTCCAGACTTTTTATGATAGACAAATATTGAGGTTTATAAATATTGCATACATAAAAAATATCTATCTGAACGGCTTACTGCAATATCATTTGAAGTATTTTATAAAAATTATTTTGCTTTTCAAAATAGTTGAAGCTAAGGTATTAATATCATGTGAATCCATTAAGAATCAATGTAAATTTTAAAATTCTTAAATTTATATAGTCTTGATAGAATTTACTCTAAATATGGTATAGCTACCATTATTTTAAATTGTTATATATAGGATATATGAGCACAGACTTTCACATGACCCACAACTCTATCTCATATCACTGATACACATGAACACATATATGCCGAAAAGATAAATAATCACCAATAATAAATAACGTATTTCATGCTAAACCAGCAATCATCAAATGGTCCAGATTATCATCTCCACACATAAATGCTGTAAGTGCTCAGATATATATTAAGATAGCTAATCTTCATACTTTAATGGACAGGCTTCAATCCACTCCACCCTCCAACCCTTCAACCGTCCATCCAATTAAAAATCCGATGATGGCACGTTCTAAGGCCACCATGAGGCCGAGGTTCGTCATACTCATTTAAATTATGTTGTAAAACAAACAACTTCTATTGAAGATAGTTCAAATGAAGTTGCAATAATCATTGAGATAATTTTTATATAAGCAATATTTACTAATCTCCTAAAGCACCCAGACTCCACAATCATCCTCTTCCATATCTTCCCTCACCTGTATTTACAGAAAATTTCAATTCTCATAATAATCTTTGGGGGTGTATAAATGAAAATCATGTCAACTTCTAAAATAGATGATTTTAAACAACACGTATTTATTTTATGATAACAAGCAGAGAGGAACATTTATTTCCGGCAAAAGAAGAACAATAGCAACACCTGATTTAACTTTTGTTTGGCAAAAAAATGGTTCAATTACCTGTAGATTATTTCAGCCAAAACTAACATAAATCAAATCTAATCAGTCTTTGAATTGAAGTGGATATTTTGTATGAAATATTGATAGAATCTCTTCAATTCTCCTTGATATAATATGTTTAACAAACTCATAGCACTGAGAAATCAGACTGGGCTACTCCAATAATGATTATCATTAATTTTTTAGAAAAACACATCCAGTCCAAATGTGAGATATTATTATGTTTACAAACTGCTCTTGTTTTGAAAATTAGATCTAAAATCAGCTTCCATTAAGTATCTGTTGATGAAATGATAGCCAGGATGTTTATATGGGCCACTCATATAGAATTTTATAATTATAACTGACAATCTTTCAGACTTACATCAGCTCCAAATATACTTCAGACAAAAATAAATTCTTCACTGCAATGTATAGAAGAAACTATTTCATACTATACAATAGTAATATGTGCAAGCTTAAAAACAACTAAAATATGTATTAAAATTATTTGAAAAGTTAAATAACTTGCCTAAATCAAGAAAAGTATATTGAAAAGCTAGAAAAATAAAATTTATGAGTCATATAATATCAGATAAAAGAAAGAACTCTTGATACATATAAAGTAAAGCAGTCAAAAATGAATTAACTCTAATTAACAAAACTTGAAAAGAATTATAATCAACTACATAAAATTGTTTATAATATTCAGAATCAAAAAAATTTCATCAATATATTTAAGGGTAGGTATTTAAGACCAACATAAATGTCTACTAGATAATAATTGAAAATACCATTCATGGTGTGATGCAACGGTAGAGTGGCAAACATTAAAATATAGTCCACAGATCATAATCCAGTTGTTACTTCCAGTTCAAATTCATGCTAGAATGCTAAGATGATATAATATTTTAGCAGATTATAATTAAGAGCTGATATATAAAATGTGAAATATATATTTTGCAATCAGGAAGACACAGACCATCAACAATTATAAAGGTAAATCAGGGAATGGCTGGCTTTTTAAATAATCTAAGAATCTAAATATTGCTTTCTGATAACTGAGAAAAATATGACTAAAAGTTGTGTAATGTTGAGAAAGTAATACTATTAAAAAAAAAAGGAAGAAATCTAAAATTGACTCGCCATCCAAGTATAGTTAGAGGCACTATCACAGTTATATATAGTGTTCATGTTTAAATTTAGGAATTTAAAAAATATTAGAAAGTGTAAAAACTGCCAATATATAACAATATTACCAGAAAAGTACTACATTCCATGATCAAGAACTATAAAATCATGGCAAAGACAATGCAGGTTTGATAAATTAACATTGTAGTAGACATATATTCTCAATGAGCAAATACATAAAGAGTAAGAACAAAATTCAAAAGAAACCAAGTCAAAACTGAAATATTTACTTAACAAGATTTAGCTAAAAATATTAAATAATAGATAGTAAAAGTGATTTTATTTGAAAAATGTAAGTTTGTGGATAAATGTGATACCATACAAAATCAAATGAACATGCAAAAATGAGTCCAGCATATGAAGCAAATGCTTAGGAAATCTAACCAGACACATATGAAGCTATGTGTGTGGTAATCTAGCATAAGAATTCCTTGCTTATCAATGAAAAATATCCAGCAGTTATTATGCAGACATTTGAGAACATATCTGTCTTCACTGATGCTAAATAAAATACAATTTGAAAATAAAAAAGTTACCAAAGAAAATTTCCAAGTAAGGGACAATATATGGGGATGGGACAAAAGGGAAAAAAAAAGGTTAAAGATCAGATTGTAATTAATGTACCAAAACAAATGTTTGCAATTCAAACAGGTGGAATTGTAAGTACAAAAAAATCATATTCAAAACTATCTGCATACCCATTATTAAGATTACAAAATACTATCAGATAGAAAACAAAAATCAGACTTATTAAAAGAAAGAAGAAAAGAAACTAGATTAAATTGAGATAGAAGACAAGCAGGATAAAATACAATCATCTGAGATTATCCTAAAAGCATAAAGATTCACTGCCTCAAAGGACATTAATTTTCAATAAAAAAAATCTCTAGGTTTTTGGATTAGCGGAAAGCATGCTATGTATTAAAGTAGCAAGCATATAAATTATATATAAATCATCAAAAATGAGAAAAAATGTAATCCATTACACTATTATTCATATAATTTTTAAATAAATAATATACCATCATATAACAAGAATTCTATACACTTGGGTCTCTTTTTATGCGGTAGATAGGTTCCACAGAAAACCCGTGTTAAAAAAATTACCCAAAAATAGACTTAACTTACTTTGAAAACTGTGGGATACGTTCCATAATTTTCAAAAATCGCATAAAACCGAAGCAACAAGGTAAAATAACTTTAAAATTCACATAAAAAAAATAAGGAAATAAAGTATGACTAATAAAAATTTCAAATATTTGAAAAAAATTGATATAAGACAAACTTTTTTTATTAACTATTTAATTTTATTCAAAACAATGTGTTTTTATGTGTAATTTATTTTACATTTTTTCATACATATTTTAATCATTATTGCTATTTGACAATATGAAGGTTCGTTTGTGAACTGGCAAGAAATCAGATTCGTCACAAGAGGAAATACAATTAGCGCCAATTTCAGTCTCGTGCTGTGTTCATGGTTTTCTGTCGACAATGTAATCGGTAATTAAACTCTGAGATGATGATTTTACTAATTGTTTTGAAGCTCACGATATCCAGACTGCTATGTTTAGCTGTTAGAGAATGCCCTTCCACGAGTGCAACTATATATACATAACACGCTTCCACGAATGTGTTAATAATGACTAACAGTTAAATTTTCTTTTATATATATATATGTGGAGAAACTTTTAGACAGAAAAAAGTTACAAGTAAAAATATTTAGAAACTTTTAATTTCTACATTAAAAGTTCTTAAATATTTTTACTTGTAACTTCTTTCTGTCTAAAAGTTTCTCAATGTATAAATGCGTATAAAAGAAAATATAAACATACACATACATAACACGGACATACAACTATTTAGCTCTCATTGGAATTTAAGAGCTTGTTCATAATGTGTCATTAACAAGAAAATAATTTTCCAATTGATTAGAAAGTTGAAGACTTTCTCGAATCATTTTTGCTGTGAAACGAACAAATTCTACTTGTTTCATTATCTTTTTCTAAATCTTCTATGGTATCTAAATTTGTTGCCAAATCTTTTTCCAATAGGTATTTAAAGTATATAAAATTTAATGCGTGTATATAAAACGGGGAAATCCCAATTTTAAGTGAAATATGAATTTCTTTATCGTATAAAAGAAACCCACATAAAAAGATATTAAGAAGAAACATGAATCGCATAACTTCAAAATTGCATTAAAAAAATCCGCACAAAAAGAGACCCAGGTGTATATTTATTATAACAATAATACAAAAAAACTTTTTCAACTATGTGATTGTAAACTATTTTAAATATTCAATTTACATTGCACACATTTTTTTTTTTGTATTATTGTTTTAAAATATATAGAATTATTGCTGTTATATAACAAACTTATATTATTATTTCATTTCTACTAGTACAATTTATGTAATAAGATTTTTTATATAGATGCACAATTGATATTAAATGAACAGAGATGTATATATACACAAATGCACTATCATTAAACCGAGATGTATGAATTTGAAACCTCCCAAACATTTTTAGTTCAGCCAATGCAGCACAGCATCACAAAGATATACTAAGATTACAATTTCTGTAAAACATACATTAATGAAAAGACCGAATTCTCAAAAAAAAAAAAAAAATTAACATTAAAATTAGAATGCTAATGTGAATACATGCAATACATATACACTCTCAAATGAGCATGATATATAAAAGCAAAAATTTGCAATTATTTCAAAAATGTATTTCTATTAATTTTAAAAAACAAAACAAAACAAAAAATAATTTTAATATCAGATGGTTTTCTTTATAAAGAAATTAAATTAATCATAAAGCTGCTAAATTTCCCAATTATTTGCATAATCCAGAAGCAAAGAAATAATGATACTAAAAGTTTATTTTCAACATAACGCAGATTTTAGAGGGACAACTTCTAATATCAGATTGTTAAATTATTACATTAGCCAATAGTAAAGGAAAAATACATAACATCTATACTATATTGTTTTAAACTCTCTTAAGCTGTATTACATTTCCAATCTATACAGTAACTTTTTAAAAAAAACATGATCCTACTCTAAAAGTTTATTTTCAATAATGAATGAAACAGATAGATGATAGCAGTTTTTGATCTTAGGTTATTAAATTATTATATCATTAAGAATTAAAAAAAAAAAAAAACAATAAGTAATCAATTTTATACTCATATTTTTATTAACATTATAAGACCTAAGTGAAATTCCTGATTTTCTATATAATTACTTCCAAAAGCCAAAGATTAAAAAAAAATTTTTATCAAAAATTTTTTTTTTTTTTTAAAAAGGCAGGTGGGAATAAAATGTTAATTAAATGTCAGCTACTTACATCATATCCAAAACACACATTTTTTAAATATATAACTGACATCAAAGAATTTGCCAATCTATGCTAAAAGTTCATTTTCAAAAAATGAAAATAAATGACAACAGTTTTAACATTATGCAAAGTTATATAACCCTAATTTAATATAGGAATTTTTATAAAGTGATCATTTTTATATTTGTCCAATTTTTAAAAAAGCATGCTAAGTTTCAAATTTTATGATGAATGTTTTACTATTTAATAATTCAAAATTTTAAGTAAATGTATGTAGGTAAGAGATTTAAAAGTAGTATTTTTTTTTTTTTTTGCTTAATTTTTATGAAGTAATACAGTTATTTAATAATAAATTCCAAGTTCTTAAGTATTTCACTTTTTTATCATCAATTTTATGATATAAAATGATGCATCTTTTATTACAAGAACAATATTAAATTTCTGCCACTTAATAATGTCTTTATAATCAAATAAATATAAGTAATGAATTTATATATTGTAACGGCATGTTATATTTATAACGGTCGGGGAAAATTAGTCTTACCATATCTGCCGTCCAGGGCACCACCAGGCCATTCGAACCTGGAAAATTTATATAGTAGGCAGATACTGTTAAGATCCAAATTTTATGTTTTATTATTATATATATGACCATTAGCCTTTACCACTAGCTCAAGGAGATGCAGAGATTTATAATAAATACCTCTTAAAAATATATTTTCAATATTTAAAAAAATAACACATATATAAATATTTAAAATTGAGAAATAATTTAAATATTATTAATTTTAAATTATTATTTTAGTAAGTCCAATCTCAGACTAAAAATTCGCAGCCAACCCAATGCCTGCTCCCAGATATACAGATGCAAGCAATGCAATATGAAGATGCTAACATAAAACCACGCTGTCAGAAATGAGCATCTGCGTGATATTATTTGAAGAACATGATCCTCGTCCAGTACAGGAATGTGTGTCTGTCTGGAGAAGGAATCGTATATATTTGAGAGAAATGCTACGTATGGGGGAGAGCGGTCTACCTGCTGACTTATAGTCCCTATCCATAGAGCTAAGGAAGTCAATGACGCAGGAAATACATCTACGTACAATGCAACACAATGACTACTGGGTCATGCATTCAGTTGGGCTTTACCCTGTATGCTAAACATGCTTCACATTACATTGATATAAACACCCATATATCCCTCCACCAGCATCGACCTAACTACGAAACAAATAGCCTGAAACTAAAACCTTTAAAATAAACATAAATAAATTTAAATATAAACGTTATTAACTGAACAATTGCTAAGAGAAATTTACAATAAAGTAAACCCAATGGCACTCATCATAAGGTGCCGCATTGACAACAACTTACAATATATATAACAGTAAATACGTTTAGACACTCAGCATGAGGTGTTGCATTTACCGATATATATACATTTTCACATATAAAAAAAAAAATATTTAAACATAATCAACATAATGAATCCATGCAGCTATCTACACCAACTTAAAATATAATACAATTTTTTGATTTCATTAATAAATATTAATAAAGAAAATGGAAATAATTGAATTGGCAATCATATATAAAAATAAATATTAATAACTGATTTAATCTTCCATGTTGGTAAAATAAGAGTTTATGGTTTAAACTTAGCTAGGCCTTAATTATTTAAGAAATTATTCAAAGTTCATTTAGCAAAAGTTTATAATGATTTGAGTTCATAATTATACTTCACATTAGAAAAAAAATTTCAGAGAAAACCGGTCTGTTGTTCATATAGTTGTCAATCCGGAGGTTGTCTTAGCTGGTTCGATCCTGGAACTATTTTATTGTAGAACCCATATGATTCGGGTCTACAATAGTGTCATTCATAATTCATCAGCCACTTCATTTGAAATAAGTAAGAGAGTGAAAAGTGCGTCTTTTCACCCGCCTCCTCAAAAATCAAGCTGGAACTATGCTTAATTTGAATTTTCTCTTTTTGTATTCCTCCTTCGGATTCACTGAGCATGGTTTCCTGTTCCGGTGTTTTTCATTAGGTTGGTTGCCCTTCCACAAGCTGGTTAACACAAAATTTTTATCTCTCTTATCTGACCTTTAATTATACATTTGCCCCAAGGGCTCATTTACTTTAAATTAAAACCAATAATCATTTCCATCTTGAGTTTTAACACAATAGACTGTAATTTAATTACTGTACATGCTTAAACTTTAGTTTTAAAACACCCTTTTTTTTAAAAAAAAAAAAAAGTTTTCTTTTAATAATTTTCCATCTGTGCGATTTATATATATATATGTTTTTGCAAGCTTTTAGTTTTCAATTTTTAATTCTAACTTTTATTAAAATAATGTAATGGCATGTGTGCCAGTTACAATATATTTACTTTTTTAAAATTAAAAAATAAATAAATTTGCTATTAAGTCACATTTAACTTACACTACATATTATACTTAGT
The DNA here is from genome assembly GCA_028023455.1 of Epiperipatus broadwayi. Classification (NCBI taxonomy): domain Eukaryota; kingdom Metazoa; phylum Onychophora; class Udeonychophora; order Euonychophora; family Peripatidae; genus Epiperipatus; species Epiperipatus broadwayi. The sequence continues at coordinate 540,621 of JAQFVV010000105.1, read as the reverse complement.
TTTTAAATATTTTTCATTTTAGTGATTTAATTATAGATTAGTATTTAAGTGACTTTGTTAATTTCCAAAAATTTTTTGAATATGAAAGTTTATTTTGTAGCAAGGGACCAATATTCTGACAATTTTGAACTTGACTATTAAATTTGGATCACTACAAATTTTTAAATCTTTATGTGATATCATTTATAAGTTAGTCATGTGAAAATTTCAGAAAATTGCAATTTTGTCCTCATATACAATTGCCCAAGGAGTGATTATTCAAGTAAGAATTAAGAGGGCTATAGTAAGCATCATATTGATGTTTTATATTTTTTAAACTTTTCTATGATAGATAGTAACATCACTTTTTTTTTCCAGTTTTCAACTTCAAGATCATTTGTTAAAAATTTTGATCTTAAATTTCTCACAAAAATTACATATTAAAATTTTTGACTTTTTATGTTTTTGTTTTTTTTTAAAAAAAAAAAGAATTAATATAGACCAAAAATAACAAAAGTAATAATGTTAATTGTTGTACATTTTGAGAATGAAGATTGTTTTAATGAAAATAAGACAACACTGAAATGCAAGTTCAAAAAGACTGATGATGGGAAATTTTAAAGAGCTGTTCAAGAAAAAATATCCTACTGAAAAAAGAATTATCAGTTTATTGACTATGATCAAAAACTATAGCTAAACTGAAGGAAGTGCACTCAATCAATCCATATTTGAGCAACATATCACACTGTGCCAGCATCTGACTGTAAATATTGTTTAACAAAGATAATGGGTGATGAGACAGTTACCACATGTCATTTCAATAAATATGCTTCATATCCTAAGATGAATAATATTTTTGTAGTGCAATTTTCACTACACCAGAATTGCTCCACAAAAATAGTATTCACTACTGGATAATCTCTAGTCTAATAAATGATAATAAAAATTATTACACTTTTATTAAGTGGTTTGTGTCAAAGTTGTGAGAGCAGTTTGACACATCAAACTGTAGTAATTTGGTATATACTGTATAAGGATAAAAATGTGTAAGAGATTATGGCCTGGACCAAGTGACGAGTACTGGTTCAGCATGAAATGTGTATCTTGGAGATCATACATCTTTTTTCACATGTCTTTGGTCATATGTTTATGATTACATTCTTCCATAAAGCAGATAGAAACCAGTCCTTACTTTGCGTGAGAGTGGTGGTGAAAATTGCACTACAAAAATATTCATTATTGGATAATCTCTAGTCTAATGAAAGACTAATAAAAATTATTAATATGCTTCATATTCTGATGTGGAATATTTTAAATAAGAGTTAAATATGAAACACACACACACAAAAGATAACTATATTAATTACAAAGTGTTTCTGTTGATGATGTACACTTGAAACATTAGGAATTGTTATGTGAACATAGTGCTTTGAAAAGATATTATGTTATAGCTAAAAATAATCCAATTATTACAATTAATTGAGTGGGAAAAAAAGAGAAAGACTTTGGTATACTGTAATTTTGCTTCAAATTATGCTTTTGTTTTACATGACAAGTCCAATTTTTTCATTGGAACAAAAGTTCCACAACAATTCTAATAATGTAAAATTTAAAAATATTGTTTGTATTTCTGAATATCTTAAATTATGACACATACTGTTTATTTCAGAAAAAGCTCATCTCATACCTAAGATCAGGACCGATATCAACTGCTATAAAAACAAAAAATAATTTCTCAAATCTATGTCATATTGTGAATTTTGAAATCAAAGATGAATGACATTCTATACAATAGCTTATGCTAAAGGAATATATATTTTGAAAGAAATTGCACAAAGAGTCTCTGCAAAAGCAAATCTCCAATGATTCTATGAAGAACAAATTGTGACATCTTTTCAATTGTTTACAAGTAGATCCACAATTCAATATTGATTTCATCTAATTTTTTTTTTCAATAAAAAAAAAACAAAACAAAAACAAATAGAAAAAGAGAAATTGCTGAAAAATATTTTTGATGAAAATTCAATATCAAGTATCCAAAAGTTTCATTGTTTTCTTTCTGTATTGAGAAAGTATTATTGACAGTTTTAATCATAGAAATTTTTTTTGTTAGAAGCTAATGAATTCTCATGCTGACTGAAGTAAAAGGATATGCCAAATGTAAATATCATTAGTGACTTAGGATAGTTTTGGCTAAAAACAAGACAACTGAAATGATGCAAATAAAATTATTTCTTTCTAAATGTACAGTTCCTTTTTTTATGTACCCAATCAGAAGTGTTTAAACTCCAAATTCTTATCTCCATGAATCCCACATGCCCCACTGGTACTTATTACTCTGCAAAAAAAAAAAAAAAAACAACAAAAGAATGTAGCAGCTATATATCTTTAAATTATCTTACAAGTCAATTGAAAGTTGTTCACACACTATGACTGATGATAAGGTTAGCATGCATAAAGGCAGTTATAATTCTTTAAGAATATTTTATACAACAGTTATGTAGACAAACATGAAAGTTATTATACGGATGTTATATTGCAAAAATTTTTTGTTGTTTACACAAGTTCATCTCTTTTCACTTTATTTAAGTTTACGTCATCATAATAATAGCAATGCTCACTGATTTTAAAATAGAAGTGGTCTTCTTTTAAAACAATCAACAATTTGTTTAAAAATTTTAAATCTAATAAAAAATATCATATTGAGATCACATAATTAAACTTTTTACAAATGTTGCAAAAATATATACATTTTTGACTGATTTTTTTTTAATTTTTAAGACTTAATTTGTGAAAAATTTAAGTTCAAAAATTTTAATAAATGATCTTGAAATTAAAAAGTGAAAAACTAGGGACCTTATAAATCAAATGAGAGCGTAAAAAAAAAAAATATTCATTTTGGTAGTTTTTGTGGTCTTCCATTAATTTTAGTTTGACTACACCTAAAAAAAAATTTAAATTAGGAATATTTTCATATTTCAGTTTATAAAAAATGAGCCAAATTTTTAAAAAAAATTGAAGTTTTTTTGATTATATAACAGTGATTCAAAGAAGATTTGAACCAGGTTTCCAGATTAAGGATAATCTTTAGTACCTCCCCCTAGTTAAAAAAATCTAATTTCTCTTAGTGAAGATTGAAGATCTTTACTTTTTTTTTTGTATTTTCATAAACATCTTGGTTTATGATGGTAAATTACTCTGAATATTGTCGTCAACTGCACCAATTTGCTTTGTGCAACTCACAAAGAGTGCTACTATCTGACAATTGTGCATTAAGTAGCTTAAAATTAAACAAGATATATATAGAAACAATTATTTGAATATGCCATTATTTCAAGTTACATGGAAGTAAACAGACATGTTATCATTGATCGCATCTATAAATATCAAACATTTATAATAAAATATAATGTACAAAGCTTCCTTTGCTCGAACACTTTCCAAAATAATAAGATAGATTGATCTGTTTAGATACCTAGTCTAAATAAATTCTATGATGAGATTGCATCAAGAGCTGCATAATGGATGTAATGGTAAATTACTTCTCTCTCAATTCTCTTTTGCATATGAACTTAAGATCCCCCATGTATCATCAAGCTATTAATTTCCAGCTCACTGGCATATTTTTCTTTATAAGACTAATACATTTACTTTTGGCATTTCTAAAATTATTTTATTTGAATTTTTTTACAAATGCTTCTTTATTCACTAAGGACTTTCACATACTATACTTTAAAAAAGCCTTAATTCCTAATTTTCTGTTTACATTTTTACAATATTAATATTAATAATTTTTTTCTAAATTGCAAAATAACTATTTTTATACAACTTACAATTAACTATTTCTTTTCTATGAATAGAATTTCTGTTATATGTGCATATATAAAATTTATATTTTAGTTTATGACTATACATATACATTTTCTACATTATCACATAGTTCTCTCTTCTCTAGAAGCCTGGAAAGCATACATACCACTTCTCCAGAAGCTTAGATAGCATATACACCATTCCCTTCTCCAGAAGCCTAGATAATATTTAACTTAAGATAAAATTTACACCTTTACAACTTTTGAAAAAGAAAAACATACAACAAAAAGTTGTGCAAGTTTTAGAGCGGCTTTATTTTAGCAATGTATCGGTTTCGATCAAGATCATACATAAAATATTGATTCCCAAATATATATGTATACATAATGAAAAGTATAATTTCCAAAAAAAAAGTAATCTGCCTGCATATAAATTTTATACGTCAAATATATTTTTTTAAAACTTAGTATATTATTTTAGTAAATAAAACATATTTATTTTTTTATAAATAAAGGGGGGGGGGTGCATAAACACAAAATAAAGACATATCTTGATGTAAAGAGCTCGTTTAAGTTCATGATATATCTGTATATATCGAAGTCTTAGAATTTATTTTTTATTTAGCACATGACTTTTTTTTAAAAGATAACTATTTTATTCACTATTATAAAATTTTTTTTATAAAGAGCAAGACTAGTCAATGTAGTAAAAATAATAGTCGATAAATAATGGAACGGTTTGATCTTAATATTATTTGTTTACTCGTACTGTTTTCGAATAGAAAATTAAACATACATTTTAACTAATATCTTCATAAATATATATAAAAACAAAAAAATTACTAAAATAAATAATTATCTATGTATTTGCATACTTTACCTAATCAAATATGAACATTTTTGTTAATACAAACTGTAACATTATTTAATAGCTTAATGAAATTTTTTTAGCATGCAAAATTCCTAAAATGATATATTATTTATCCAAAAATCAATGGATATGACCCAATTAAAATCACTTACGGTTATGTTCGCATGTATTTCATATTTTTCGCCATTTTTCCCAATAAAACGACAAGTTAGTTCATCAACAGATGCAGAAAGAACTTGAAATCTTTCGTGAGATTTGGAAAATACTGTTTCCAAACTTTTGATTTCTTGTTTCAAAGTATTCAAACATGCCATTATTTCACGTTTGATACATAAGGATAGCGAAAAAAATAAACAGACTAGGAATTCCACTTACTCCGTCGAATATTTTACTAATATAATAAAAAAAATGGCGGATTCTATATCCACGGAACAGGTAAACTTTGACACACTTATGACTTTTGACCTAATGAATCGTATTCAACTCTATAGAAAAGGTTATATAAAAAAAAAAAATAATGAAAAAAATTAGTAAACACATTTTTATAAATAAATAAGTACGTAAATAAAAAGACACTTCAATTTACAAAGCGACGCCCTCGGCAACAAGAAGAAAACTTATTCCATCCTAAAATTTATCCACGTGACCATGATGGCGGATGATAGAGAACCTCCCCCGTTTTTTGATGATGAAGAAACTACTCCTAAGGAAGGAGAAGACGAGGATTTATTTTCATCAGCAGTAGAGGTAACATTAATACGAAGTGTCAACACTATTAGTTTCTTAATTTTAATAGGAACAATCATTTTCGATTTATGTTCAGTGCGACCGGAACAGTTTTTCTTGATGGGCTACATTTACATTGGTCGTATTAATATATTGTAATTACTTTATTAAACCCATACAGCATTTTAGCATTGGTAATTTTAATTCTTTTATTCAGAAGAATTGTATAAGATACATATATATCTATACTACACATTGGCTAGAGCGTCAATTGTATTTGATCTATTCTAAGCTTTAAAAATTGTTAACGTTTAATGTTTTCAGAGTATTTTTTTTATTTTATAAACTACAGTATTTTATTTCTTTAAATTTATAAGTTGATATTAAAATAATTGCGGAAATTTTACAATATCAAATTTCCTTTTCTCTTTAGTTTTTATTTTTCTTTTGCATACAGAGTAAATACAGATATGTTATTAAAAGTAATTTCAAATTGCATTTTGCTTGTAAGTTTATATTAATATTAAAAAAAATTAAAGATTGTCTATCGCTATACTTGTAAAAAGCTAATTTATATTAAAATTCTCTCACGGCCATAGTTTTATTTATTAACAAATAGACCTCAAGTGAAAATCAGATCGATACTAACGATATAAAACAGAAATAGCTTTCCCAAAAATCACTTAAAAAACCATCCACCTTTAATATCAAAGGAAGTTTATATGAAATTGATCGCCTCAGTTAAAGAAGATTTATCGTCAGAATTTCTTTGACTTTTTTGTTTGTTTATTTTTTCATGAAAGATAATATTTGTATTGTCAAATATTTTATGGTATGTATTCAGATCATGAATGCACAAAATTAACTTATGATACCTTTTTTAAATTCTACTCTTATGAACTTAACTCTGATTAAGACTTAATTTACTTTGGCTTATATAAATTTTAAGACAACTGCAAGAAATATTATAAACTATACAAAGAGTACATTTACCATCAATCGACAGTTTTAAACTATTTAATAATGAATTGAAATCAAAGTCTTCCAAGTAACCAATCTATAAATTGATGGCTTAATTGGTAAAGAAATAAACTATTCTCACTAACTTAAATTTTTATCAATATCGAGCTGTCGTGTTTTGTAAAAATATGTACATTGCAATTCAATAATTATAAGTTATAAGTCTTTTTGTACTCCAGAAAAAGTAAGGAAAATATATTGGAGGAAAGTATATTTTTAGATCACCAACTGATGAGAGTAAAATTAATGAACATTTGAGTAAAGTAATTTAAGAAAAGCAAATGTTGTATAATTTAATAGATAGAAAGTTTAATTAATATTAATTTTGCGTAGGATTTAACAATAGAAAATATTTAAGTAATATGTGATAAGAAAATTGCATTTGGTAAATGCCAAGAAATATTTGCTAATTACAAATATTTCTTGATACAATAGAAGTGGAACTGACTAATTAAAAATACCAAGAGGAAAATAAGACCGATAACAGTTAAGAATGAACTCTGGATTGCTGGAGGCCAAACTGCATGAATAAATAGCATGTACAGTAGAGTGCGTGGTTCTAATTTCAGTTGATTTACTAAGTAAACTATTGGTGGGAGATTTTAATGAATAGTAGTTGAAAGAAGCTTAAGTGACGGGGCAGTGCCCTAGTGTGGAGCCAGCATGATTGTGAATAGCAGCTGAACAAAGCCAAAGAACTCTGTTAGTTTGAGGAGTTGAGCCAAAGTATCTTGGAAACTGACGCCAATGGAAATCATCCAGAAAACAGCTAGTTATTACATGTTTCGTAGGAATTGAATTATAAGTGAATTATATATACTGTGTTGGAGTGTATCAACAATTTTTCGCTATTAATAATATTTCATCATTATTCCAGTCCTTAGCTAAATTTCATTTGTTTAATACTGAATGTCTGCCTTCAAATTAAATATAATATTTCTAATAAATTTATGATTATAACCAAATTCAATATAATCAAGCAAATTGACTATTTTGAATATAAGCATTACTTTCAAAATTATTAACTCGTTTATTTCTATAACAAAAATTCAATAAACTTTGACTAAAGAGTTGGTATCTGTCAGACCTTATCAAATTTCTTAAATTTTTATGTTTAATAAAATGGCTACAAAATTAAGTATTATCGTGTTTCTCCAAAAATAAAATTGGATCTTATATTAATTCTTGCTCCATAAGATGACTTAGGCTAGATGTCTTATTTTTTTCGTGTATAAAAATCTACATTTGTTCAATATTACTAATTTCTACAACATGTAAATAATTTTTACTACTGCTTGAATATGTAACTTTTAGAATTATAATCATCTCATACAATTATAATCCTAAATGTTACATATTCAAGCAGTAGTAAAAGTTATTTACATGTTGTTGAAATTAGTAATGTTTAATTTAAAATAGTATATGAAATACTAAGCTGACTTGATTAATTTGTGAATTAAAATAGCTGTTAATAATAGCCTTTTCGGATATCAATGTTGGTTTATTTATAATATATACTGTTGGAGGTCAAATGAAAGAGGAATTCTTTTTTTGGCAGACTGAATGAATGGACATTGATAAATGGAAAGTAAAATTGTATTTGCAAGTTTATTAAAATGATTTGTTATTATTCTACTTGCAAAATAATTCTGAATAATGTTTATTCAAATTCCAAAATTTACATATATATAGTTATGTATTCATTATTTTATAAATCAGTACATCGTGATACATTTGTCTGGCTGACAATCTTAACTAGGCTTATATTTGGTATAGGACTTATGAATATCCTGAAAAGTTATACTAGATTTTTATTTTTGGATTAGGTTTTATTTTCGGGGAAACACTGAATCAACTTTATCAAAACTTAAGTCTAAAAATTCTAATTAATTACACCCTGAATAGTCTTTTTAAATAACAAACAATGATCAATGTATATAATAAATAATTTTTAAGAAACAAAAATAATTCTCTAAAAAATCAAAATAGAGCACATTAAAGGAGAAATTATATAATCAATAACCCACATCTTTTTAATTTTATAAAATACATTCTTACACATAAAATACATTGAATCTTCTAATAATAAAAGCAAATCATGAATAACTTTAATCTTATCAATAGAAAAATATTCATGTTTCCCAAAATAGAATTTTTTTAATGTTTTTTAGCAGAAAAATATCCATGTTTTCCCAAAGAAAAAGAATTTTTTTATGATTTTCTTTTATTAAAGGATTCAGTGTCTTTTATGTGTAGTAATGTGTTTATAAGATTAAAAAAGCATGATTGTTATTTCTCTTTTAATGTGCTATATCTATATTGATTTTTAGAGAGTAGTGTTTTGTTTCTTTAAAATTATTTCTTAGATACATTGATTGTTTGCTTGCTATTCAGAAAGATAGATTTAAGATTTAAGTATCATGTGAGGCCTTTGGATATGCCAGTTAGTAAATAAAAAATTATAAAAATAAAATAAAAAGTTAATAGAAAATGATTTTTGAAAGTTTCTCAAACTACTATCAGTAAATATTAGAATTTATTTGTGTTGTATTTTGCAAATCAATGCTTTGAGAGAGTTGCTATTAAAGAAGCTAATTCTCTAGAGCAAGTGTGAGCAAAAGAAAGGAAGAAAAATGATTAATCTCCAAAATACCTTTTTAAGAATAAAGTATAGGGAAACTACATTAAATAATTTGAGAAATAATATAATTTGAGGTGAAGTGATAAGATAAAATGTTGTAGACAAGTACAAAAAAAGAAAAAAGGTATAACCTAAACAATAATTTCAGGATGATGTGAGCTAGGCCATGAGAAGATGAAATTTTATTGCAGGTATGTTGAAATAAATAAGAATGATGACTAAGTATATAGAAACTGCAATATATATTTGTAAAAATTTTACAAGAAGAAACTTAAGAACGTTTACACTGTGGGCTCAGTCACCATAGAAGTTATCAACTTGACCACCAATGGTAAAAGCCATTCCCATTACATGTTTTTTTTTTTTTTTTGAACAGTCAGTAAATAGACATTCATCTGATTATTCCAGATAACCTAGATCATCACTCTAGCTAATAGTGGCAGTGGGTTTTTAATGACCAATACTAGGTAGTTATTATTTCAGATCATGAACATGGGAAACACAAACTATCTTGCAATAAAAAAAAGTGTTCCCATTACTTTTTTTATTAATACATAATAAACAGCCAGCCAGTCTTTAATCTCTGAAAAGAATTAAACAAGTGTTTTTAATCCAAATATTTAATGACTTTTTTTTTTACAAAATATAATTAAAGAACAGATTTCTAAGTTGATGCCTCAAACTTGCATTTTAAGTATTACAAGAAGTCAGATGTAAATATACATCATTTTCTATTTTTACATTTATCCTATTTGCCACTCTTGTTTTTATCTCATCTGAAATCTGTTTTTAAAAACTTAGAAACCTCATATCAGCTGATTAAGTGATAACCTTCCATCCTCCTCTAATTTCTCAATTTAAAAAAATTGTCATTCCTGTCAATTAGGAATTGTCTATATTTATTTAATTGCACTTTTCTTTTAATTTTTTATTTTTAAATATATGCCAATATTAAATTATTTAGTGTATTGTGTGTGTAATGTGTATGCAAAATTAAATAAATAAGAAACATTAAATAAATTGTAACTATTATTGAGATAGTAAAGGCTTATCAAAATTCTGTCTACATGTTAAAAGTTGGCCAGATTAATACTTTTCTATGTGTAATAAAATGTGTTAATACTGTTAAAAAGTATGAAAATTTAATGTTTATTATATATACAGTATTATAACTAAAGAGAAACTGCATAATACTAGCTGAAATCTCTATAAAATATTTTAAACACCCCACAACTATATCATTTCAGCCACGCTCCCCCTTTAAGTAAAGAAAAGCTTGAATTTTTCACCTCATTCATAATGAATTATAACTTTATAAATTATGGAATTGTTCACAGATATTCACAAATTAGAATTAAATTTTATTATGTAGTTAATGTTTTTATTATGTAAATGAACTCAAATTCTAATCTAGCAAATGAAATAAATTTAGCATAAGTTTTTCTGAAATCTCTTGGTAAAATTCAGCTGCTAGAATAGTGGATTGACTACAGTAATTCTTTTAAATTGATCAGACTAGTTTTTTTTTTTTTTTTAGATATGATCTATTCAGGAATCTTTGGCTAATGAGTCCACTTTGGCATTGCAATAATCCAGACAAGACAAAAACTTATTAAATCCTGCCTTCTATTCTGAGAGGGTTTTTTTTTAATTAAAAGATGCAATAGATCATTAATTTTATGAGAATTTGGTTACAAAGTTGCTGGTCAAGATGAATTTTAACAATATGTTTGAAATTTGTTTAAAAATTGAATGTGTAAATATATATACACACATTTGCAATAATTTATTTTGTATTTATAAAATTTTTTAATATAATCTTTAATACACGGTATATAAATATGAAACACCTCATTTTCTAGGAATAGGCCTTTTTTTTTGTATGCCACTGTCGGCATATGCTTGATATTTTATCTTATTAAGAGAGTATTTAATTATATGCAGAAAAAAAGATTGAAAAGAAGATGAATGAAAATTAACATCTTAAATTGTTACTAACATTTATTATTTATTATTGTTTAGCTTATTGTAAAGCTGAATTATCATAAGCCTCTTTTGTAGAGATTATTTTTGAGAATTCTTTTTCTTGATTTTTTAATTTTCTTTCCTGTTTCTTTTAGATTCCTGTCATTTGCACAGGAATTTCAAGGGGGGGGGGGGGGTAAACAGTAAAAAAATTATAAATGGTTAAATTATTTTTAAAAAAATTATAATTGCAATACAATTTTTGATGTTACTACTGCAATCTTTAAATTTATATAAAACAAAATTCAATTTGTGAAGTATAAAAATATTTTTAAAGCAGGGTAATATTTTTTGTATTTAAACCAGTGTTTTCTAGCTATCCATTTTACATTCCACACATTTCAACTCTTTAAATAAGTAAGCAAATTTATAGTGATTGCTGGATGTACTTAAAAAAAAACAATGAAATGCAATTATTTGGTCTAAATAAATATCAATGCAAAAACTTATCTATCACAGACTCCCATAGATATTTAGAACATGTATATTCACTGAGTTGAGCATCTAAGGAAAATGATTAATCCATTAAATGAATAAAATCTGTTACATTCATGAAAATGAAGTCAATATTTAGAACATGCATGACTAATCCATTAAATGAATAAGAACTGCTATATTCATGGAAATGAAGTCAATAGTATAAAACGAACAATTTCATTTGGATAGTTACTCTATTTTAAGAAAAATTCAGATGAACTTGCAACAAAAGATGGACTTACCATTTTGCAAGGGATGCATTGAAATTAATTTATGATGATCTTTACCTAGATTAAAGCTATGACTGTCAACAAATTTAAGAAAATTAAATTGAAAAACAGAGTATTGACAAACGGATAAGTATTAAAAGATCATATGTATTTAAATACCCATATTTATTATAGTCAAGAGTTAATGTATTTGCATATCAGGTAGTATGTTTCAATTTGTTCATTGAAGATTTTTGAATTAAATTTTTCAAAAGGTATTATGGTGATCATAACTATTGAAGCTAGTATAATGATTAAATTTGGGGAATTTATCACTGACCAAATCGCAGCTATATCATAATCATGCTATAAAATTGACTTATATTTTTTTCATTAAAAAATTGAAAGAAACATCAAGAATCTGAAATAGATTTTGATTCTAAAATCATCAACTGCAATCAAATCAATTCTGGTATATTTAACTATATATATGAACAAATTTTTGAAGAATATTTTCTAAATAATGATTTATGGGTTTTCGGAACTCTTCAAAAAAATTCAAAATCATAAAACTTATTAAAAAATCATCTGGGATGCAGAAAAAAAGAAACTCGTTGCTTTAGGATTTTTGCACAATAATCTAGCAGTTTACGGATTATGTGGAGCAATTTTTGAGGATGATTGATCCCATCAAAAAAGCTTTATTGAAATTGAATATAAATAACCTCTTGGGATTAATGAAAACAAATGCAAATAACCAAATATTTAATTTATTGATTCCTGCTAAGTTTGCTGCGTAGTTGTTTGAGTCACAAATAAACCAATCTTTTTATGGATGAAGGAAAGATGAAAATTTAATATTAAACAAAGCTTATTGAGGAGCTGAAGATTCAAATAGCGAAGAGGAGAAATTGTTTGATTGTTAAATAATTACAATTTCTTCAAAATCATCCTTTTAATGAATGAGATGATGATTGCTTCTTTTCGTTGAAATCCAATGTTAAATTAGCTAAAACCTATATTGAGTGGTGTAGATCAATTAGAATGTTACAATTTTTGATTCAGAATTAAGCATGATAATAATGATCATGAGTCGATTACAATGTTACAGTCCTGATTCAGAACTAAACATCAAAAATTCAATGAATGCTACAATTAATTTAAAAGAACAATTGGGAAAATTAATACAATTAAGTTTAGTCATCATCAAATAGTAATTAGCAATTTTTTGTCATTGACAAAAGAACTTAATTTATTTGAATCGATTGGAAAAATGACATCAAATTTGGAAAATTTTAAATCTGCTTTAATGACAATTAAGCCTATGTTGTCATAAAATGAAAATATCCCCATTTTTAAACAAAAAAATCTCTTGTATTTTTTTAAATATTTCTTTTTTGAAATCCAAAGATATGAACAATGTTAGTATTTCCATTAAACAATTTTATTGATAAATCTAATAAAGTAATATATTTTTATATTAAGAATTTTGTTACTATTTTATTTCTACATAATGGCTCTGATTGAAATATTAAAGACAGAAAATAGATAATGGATCAAATCCAAGAATTTGTTGGTTTACTTCTTTTTTATTTTATTTTTTATTTTCATGCATTTGCAATGGTAATTTTTCAAATTAATATTGTGGGTTTTTTTTTGTTATATATTTTATTTTCGAGAAAGTAAAATAAAATTCTTGATTTCTAAGAAAACAATCAGACAAAAATGTCTATCTCTACTACTGTCATGCTATCAATCATTTGCCCTAATTTGCAATGAGATTATATGAATGCAATTTATTTTTTTGTTTACCCTTTCTCTTTATACTTTGTCTTATCTCTATCTTTTATATTTTTTTCTTCTGGAGTCAGAATGTCTAAATTCATTTACCATAATGGTGGGAGAAATTTTGGCATCCAGTTTAGACAACAATTGCTTTTATCATTTGCCTTTTTGTTTTATATTTTAAAATATACTATTTATATCATTTATTTAATCCATTATTTACTGGAACTTTTTCTCCCTTTGAGATTTAATTGCATAGCTTATAACTTTATTTATAATATGTGACACTTCATCCATTCTTATTGAATAGTCAATTTTGTTTTTGTTGTTTTTATTATTAGATAGTTTTTTTTTTTTTTAGAATTCTCTGATAGATTTTATGATGTCATTTCTATATTGCTAGAATAGTCTTTCTTGCGAAGTCAAGATGATTTCTATTTTTAATGCTTTTATTCTCTTCTATACGTTTTCTTAATGGGTTTTTTTGTTTATTTTACAATTACTACTTTTTGATGAAATTTTAAAATTTGGATAATAAATGAAATTGTTAAATAGTTGGCAAGATATCAGTGATAATCAAGTCTTATAGCTTAATCATAGTATTCTTTTAATTTGTAATCTCAGCTTGCTTTCAAATATTTGATGTATGTACATTTTTATGGCGACTTTTTTTTAAAAGGTCATTTTTAATTTTCTTCAATTTTTTTTTATACATTCCTTAATTTTAATGAAATATTTATTTTTGGAGTCCTATTTTTAATAAGGTATAAAGTATCTGCTTTCTTATTAGTTTTGGACTCTGTTGTTTATTATTTTAAATCAATTTGTACATTCTAGCTTAAATTCATTTGAATGCTTCTGAATAATAGATATATCAACTGCCATCCTTAATATTATATACTTTTTTAGCTTTTACTAATTGATAATTCTTATTATAGATATTATAATTGATAATAAATTGAAAGTATGCTAGCTGTTCACATGCGCAATTATAGAAAAGGTGGTATCAACCTTTTCTATCAAAATCTCTGTCTCATGTCTAAGCTTGATTGTTTATTAGATAGCTTAATAAAATCTGATTGGCTGTCTCAGTTATAATTGCGCATGTGAAAGGCTAGCATATTTTCAATTTATTATCAATTTTTAACAACATGCGATTTAAATAAATATTGTTTAGATATTATAATTGTAAAATCATCTTAGTGAAATATTATCCAACTCTACTTTATTTGGATGCTTCAGTGGTTTTTTTTTTTTTGATTTTTTTTCCCTTGATAGATGTAGATAGTGTTACATAAATATGAAAACTTTTAGATTGCATAAATATAAGCTTTTATAAATACATATTCTTAATTTTAATCACATTAATGGCTGATTAATGATTAAAATGTATTAATTGAGGAAGTAGTCATAGAAATGTTATTTGTGATAGTCATTCATAGATAGTGTTATGTATGATAATGTGAAAATCACCATGTTAAATGGCAATTATAAAAGTTATTACAAGTGCATGTTATAATCAAAATTATGGACTAAATGGTTTGCTGATTTAAGAGTATTGTATGGTAAATAACATTGCAGACTTATAATGTTCATGTTAATAATGGAGATATTATTAGTGTTGTGAATGTAAAACTCCTTTATATTGGAGATAATAAATGTATGTTCTAAGTTTGAATGATGAGCTTCTTGCTCTGATCATGAAATTAATTTGTCATAATAATAACTAATGTATCAAACGGGTATATTTTCTAATTTGGAAAATTATTTACTAATGATTATTTTAATATGTGTAACAAATCCAAACAAATGTATACCAATAAGATTTTTATTGTAATTGTACATGTATTTTCCTTAATAAAAAAAAAAAAAAACATTTCTATTCCAATGTGATAAAGTCGTATCTCATTTATATAATACACTATCTGCCAATGCAGTTCATACTACCATTTTTACGGGCTCATAAAAGACCTCCAGTATAGACTTATTTGCTTGAAGATAAAGACATTATAATATTTCATTATCCAGAAATGGGACGGAAACCTTTTCATGTTTGAAGGTCATGTAATCTAATAAGAGCTGCATTGAAAAATCTTCAGTTAGATCATATTATATATAATTTTATAAAAGTTTGCCTACTATGAATTAACTTCAAAGCATGAAAAGTTTTGGATGTGATTTAATTGGGTTTAGAACCAATAAATATATCAATAAATTCTAAAAAAAAAAAAAAAAATGTATGTTATATATGTAAAAGCAGAGCCACTCAAATATTTGAAGCTTATGATCTTTTATTAGTTCAAAGTACTATAATATTTTTAAAAAGAATGAATAAAGAAATAAATTATCAGATTACATGAAATATCATATATACACTTATTAAACATTATAAAAATTAATTATAAATAACATATTAATTAACCTTAGTGAATCAAACTAAATTTTACAAAAAATAAATTATACTTGTGTTTGTATGATGAGTATTAATTAAAAGAGTATAGAACAAATCAATGCAACAAATTTGAAAATTATAAATTTAAAAACTGCTTTATGATTAGTAACTTAATGTTCATCTATTGAACATCCATTTCTACCAGGAAATTATTTGATTACTTTTTTCAAAATGTATAGATTTGGCAAGTTCATGTTCTATAAATAGCGATAACAGAAGGTGTTCAGTTATTCTTGACTCATTAATCATAAAAAAAAAAACTCCGTTATTATAGAAATCTTACTAAATTCTTTTTCATCGTTGGCAATTGATATGGAAAGAACACAATACTTATTTATCCTCAAGATAAAATCATTTTCATAACATTGCTTAAGCAATTAGTTTATATTTAAGTAATTTTAGTAATTTATAGCTTTATTAATTAAAACAGGCAAAACTCTATACATATTGCCACTCTGTGCAAGTCAAAATAATCAATGGATGCCAGAAGGCTTGTGCATAAAATCCTCATCTAGTGCCTACTCATCCAATATCCCCAGACTAGTTTCTGGCTTATGGCCTTCGTCAGTGAGGAGCCTTGGATCTGAGAGCACTGCACCTAGATCTTAGGATCTAATGCAACCCTCCAGCAACCACCTTTTATCTCTACTTAACTACAAAACTATGAGTCTTAAATTGAAAACACTATATTTTCAATCCAAACTCATCAGCTTATATAGTCATAAACAAGCCAGAAACTAGTTGAGGATATTGGATAAGTAGGCACTAGATGGGGATTTTATGCACAAGCCTTCTGGCATCCATTAATTAATTTGGCTTGCACTGAGTGGCAATACATATAGAGAGTTTTGCCTGTTTTAATAAGTTATAAGCAAGCATAAGAAATGGTGATCATGTGATGTTTATCAATTACTAAACAAAAGAGTGATAGTGTAATATGGTTATGGATAAACTAATAAAATCATACTTAATGAAGTTATAGAGACATTACTATTATGGTTATTTCATTATCAATGTATTTCAGTATTAATAAATTGTCAGTTGTAAAATAAAGATGAAGAAATAACTTTTTTACATGCCTGTAAGAAACAGAATTTAATACAATAGAATTTTGATTTGGAGGAGGCAGGGCACTCATAAATTATTTCTTTACTCTAAAACTTTAAAAAAACAATAGGTAAAAAAATAATTAATTCACAAACAATTGATTAAACAAGAATGATAGTTAAAAAACAACAACAACAAAAAAAATAAATAAATAAAGCTTGTTATGGAAATACATTTTTTAAAATCACTCTTGGTATTGTTCGAAAAACACGGTGAGATTATAAACTTAGTGGTATATAAGACCAGACTTTGGCTATAGTTTTTTTTTATTTTTCTGATTTTTTTATACAATCCTGTCTCATTAATTTTAATTATTAGTTCTCTCTTTGGATTTTGTTCCTAAGATAGAAAAGGGAGAGCTAAAATAATTAACACCGAGAAGAGTTCCTTTCACTAATTACTGAGCATGAGGAAAGTAAATATTGCAAAGAATTATCAGAAATATTGACCTTGCACAACTAGAGAAGAGAACTGTAAATATTATTAATGCTCTATTGTCTGAATCAGTTATAAATTTTAACAAAGAATGCATCACTAAACATACTCTTTCGAAGAGTATTTATTCTTTTCTTATTCTATTTGTAATTTTATATATAAGCATTTTTAATTGTTTTACCAGAAAAGATTAAATAACACATAAATTCGGTGTTAGAGAGCCTCTAAGTAGTCTAGGATGCTTTCAACCTGTACAGACATTCATACATTTTTGTTCAGCAGCAGGAACTGCCATATTTGAATATCGTTATGTAAATCTATAAATTTAAATATTTCATTTCTTAGATAATGCAATATTGGAATCTTTTTTTATTGACAGTGTGGGAGTTATTAGTGATATGTCACACTTCTTTAATCTTGTGCTTTCTATTATTGCATTCCAAGCATAGCATGTTTGCATTTACAGGATTGAAGCTGTGGCCGTATTCTTGTTCATATGGCAGTTTTTACTGCTGAACAAGAATGCTATGAATCTGACCATATAGGCCAAAAGCATGCTCAGCAACCTAGAGACTGTCTAACTTTGAATTTATGTGTTATTTAATCTTTTCTGATAAAACATTTAACGTATATAAAATCATAAACACACACTTTGTGTTGCTTGTTTCTCCAAACAGTTTGGTCTAGATTTAGTAGAATAACTGAATGAAAGTCATACAAAATCTCAAATTGTCCGGCTAAACATTATTTACTTTATGAATTTATTTGTTTTAAAGAGAAAAATTAACTGGAATTATAAATATATGTAATTTGCTGTAATGAAATATCTAAGCTTCAAAAATCTTCAATATAAGTTGTTGTATACTATAACATGTAACTATGTATATTTCAAGAAAAAATCAAACAAGAACATCCAGTAATGTATTAAGAAATTGTTTTATATTTAAGCAACTAATGAAAAACTAATAAATCTAGTAAAATTCTAGATAAATATTTCTATTTCATTATTATATTCTTAATTGTATTCTTCACAAAATTATGAATACAATTATATATATTTTTTTTCTTTGTATATTATAAATTTTTTGATTTTACGTTTGCTAATCAAGGGATAATGTTTTTTTTTATTAACAAAAAAGAGCATTTATATGTGATTATATAGTAATCAGTTTTTTCAAATTAAATAATTTACATTTAATGAAGCCCAAAATGTTCATATAGAAATCCAAACTGGATTAGCAATGTGTTGTATATATATATATTAATATGTATTCTTATATAGTATCCTTGTTTATATTATATAATTAATTTGCATTATTTTCTTAAATTATCAATGAGCACATCTTTTTATTCTTTGGGTAAAATATTTTTTCTCTTACAGGTGAAAATTTACATCTATTTTAATAGTTAAATGATTATGAATATTCTAGTGTCGTGCAATCCATTGAATTTTGTCCAGATGTGATAACAGTTGAATGGAAGTAGAATGGGTCTTTTTTTCTTTTGCTTAATCAGTTGATCGTCATTGAATAATGTTAATTATCTGTTTGTAAATAAAAGTTGATCCCTGCAGGAGAGAGTTAAGTAGAATACAGTATTTTTATAATGATATTAATATTATCAATATGATCAGGAATTTTAATATTAGTTTATGCAGGATTTTTGATCATCATCAGTATTCATTATTTCAGTGTTATAATGTTAGGTAGATTATTATAATAATGGCAAGATATGCTTATATTTATTTATATTATCTGCTACTATTGAGAGCATTGTTTGTTATCTAATTTGATGTTACAACATGGAACATAGTAAGTGTCAGAATCAGTTAAACATTTTATTTAGTTAATTATAATAATTACTCCTTCCATTACATAATTTGGTTTACCAAAGTATAGGCAAGATGCTATCATCGACCATTATATAATTGGCAGTAAAAAGTAAGATCTGATATCAACTATATTAAATTCAAAATCATCAGTTATTCGTTATTTAGTTGGTATGTTATTCCATCTATTATATTCTTGCAGCGTAATACCTTACTTTAATGTTTTAGTTACTCTCATGTCATTGATGGAAAATGAATATTGATATAAAAGGTATTTTGCATATATTTTTTCGGGACTTAGATGTGCCTATGTAAGCACTTTATTATAGGAGTCAAATATTAATGGCGGTAGTCTGCCTTAAATAGATATTTATGTATGTTAGCATTGACTAAATTAAATGGTGTATTGTTCAATGATTGGGTAAGTTAATATCATAGTTTATACAGTTACCTTGGAGTTGGTCATATAATCACTTTATTGATAATAGAAGTGAAGTTTAATATTTTTATTGAATTATTAGGGGTATTTTATTTTTTAAAAGCACTTATTTTATACATTATATTTATTCTTTATCTTATTTTATCCTTACTTGTGTATCTTCCAGTCTTTCTCTTTGACATTTTAGTCTGCGATACTAGTATTGAATATTGTTCCCTTCTCAGTAACTGTAATGATTTAATTATTTTAGGATTATATAGTGATAAAATTATTCGGAAATAATTTCAGGGAAGGTTTGCAGTATTTAAAGTTAGAGAGCTTCATTGTTTTATGAAAATAAATGGGTTCTGGGTTATTGGATAAATGTGCATTCATGGTTGTTTTTGAGAATTAAGGGATATAGTCCTGATAGTGAGTTATTTGAATATATCTGCATTCAAGGTTGTGAATTATATAATATATAACCTAGGCTTTTTTTTATACAAAGAGTTGTGCTTTTTTTTTTTTTTAACAAACTGTTTATATTTTTAATTGTAATTTTAGATAACTCCCAATAAACCTGAAAGATTTTTATTAAAACTGGTCAATTCTGCACTTTGCTATTTTTTTATATTCTTAGAATGAATTATTATCATATGTGTGTGGATTAGTAGTAGTGAATATTTTCTATAAGAAAGTTGTATATATTGAATTTATCATATCTTGTTTTTTTATATGCTATATGTTTATAAATATTTAAGTATAGCAGAGAACAAAGTTGTTGGTTCATTTATAATTTTATGTACCTAAGAGAATCATTTTTAAAAGTGAAGAAAAATTGATCAATTTGTTTTAATACAATAGATTACTTCATGGAATCGTTTTACCATTCTATTTGTGTTTAAAAAAGATTTTAGAAATACACTTTGGCATTAATTATTGGCTAAAAATAATAAAATAATGATAGCTCATTATTTAGAAATTGTAAGTTATTGAATGCTATATCACTTTAAATTACTTTTTTACTATGTAGTAAACAAGTAATATAAAGTGATCAATTAACAGCTTCATGCTCTCATTTTCAAACACTTAAGATTTGCCCATACATATACGTTTTGGTCGAAAAGATAGATGGATTCATTCTATCTTTTCTCAAAGACTTTATCTTGTTTTTGAAAAAGTGGGAGTATTCATTTATATAGTGACATATCTACAAAGCGCATGTGCATTAGCTTATTGGCTTATTGGTATTACAGTTTATAAAAACATCGGCTATATAAAATAAATGTCTTGTTTACATATGCTTAATTTAATAAGAATGACGTATTGTAAATTCTAGAAATTTCACAAGCATCATTCATTCACGTAGTAAAAAAGTAATTTAAAGTGATCAATTAACAATTTCACACTCTCATTTTCAAACACTTAAGATTTGCCCATACATATACGTGTGGGTCGAAAAGATAGATGGATTCATTCTATCTTTTCTCAAAAAGATTTGCCCATACATATACGTTTGAGTCGAAAAGATAGATGGATTCATTCTATCTTTTCCCAAAGACTTTATCTTGTGTTTGAAAAAGTGGGAGTATTCATTTATATAGTGACATCTACAAAGCGCATGTGCATTAGCTTATTGGCTTATTGGTATTACAGTTTATAAAAACATCACGCTATATAAAATAAATGTCTTGAATGCTATATTGTAAATTCTATTGAATTTTTATTCGCTATGAAAAATCAAGTTAGTCTCTTTTTTTGAAGGGGTGGGGATGGTAATTCCATTCCATTTGCAATATTTAATGCCATTTGAAACAAAATAGATTAATTTTTGTCATAGTGTGCTTTGTCAAGTTGGGTGGTTAGTTAAATTAATTGTGAGGAATTATTTAATTAGATGGAGTATAGCTTAATGTAATAATCATTTGTATAAATATGTAGTATAAAGATCTACCTACTTTATTAGTAAACTTGTTGATATTTGAATCTCCAAAATAATATGTAGAAAATATGTTTATGACATGATAGATATGATTGTGGGCTTTCTTAACAAGTTGTTTTTTTTTTTTGTTCAGTATACTATTTTTTTATTTAATATAAAAATAATAGTTTAAATGTTTTTGATCATTGCTCCTATTTTGTCTCATTAAGATTTTTTTTTCTAAAGCGATGGGAGGAAAATAGATATGTACTTTTAACTATATAGAAATTATTAAATTTAATAGTTTATTAAAACAATTCAGCATTTTCAAACTTATTTTTGATGATTTGCATTGTGGGATATTATTGATAATATTCAAACCAAAGGTTATTTTCCATGGAAATTTCCAATATTTTAGATAGATGCTTTATTTATATGAATTAAAAATGATATAGAACAAATCACTCATGATGTAACAACTTCATTTTTGAAACTTGAAGTGATCTAAATTAAAAATAATAATAAATTCTTGCACTAAATAAATACATTAGTGGAAATTAATGCATCAGCTCATATGTGACCCAAAGAAATTTTGTTGCTGGACATTATTTTAATTACACACCATTCCTTTTGATAGATATCTAAAATCTAACCTCAAAATTAGTATTATGTCAAGTTCCTAATAAATGAAAAGTGTTTGAATCATTTGTATAAAATTTGTAGCCAAGAATATATCATATGTTTGGTGTAGTGATAATTGAAAATTTTAAGTATGATACCTTAAACTACTTTGCCATCTCTTTAGATCTAATACATGAATGCAATTTTTTGCATTGGAATCTGTGCTGCATCTCAACATCCAATATTATCTTTCAACTTATCCCCACCCCACCAATATATTTAAACTGATTTTTATACTCTAGTTGATGAAGTATCTGATTTTTTTTTTAACATTAATTACTAAACTAAATTCTTTGTGTTTTACATATGTATGAAATTGTAACAGAAATAAACTATACTCAATGCAAACTATGAATAAATAATTCTCTTTCTGTGACCAAAGTTTATTTAATGTTGTAAGCTTAAGATTGGATATCTTATCTATTCTTTATCATTTGATAATATAAAGAGAGTTATTTATTCATAACTTGCTGAAGAGTAGTTTACTTCCATTTCGACTTTGTATACTTTAAGCTATCATAATTTGATATGTGTGTGTGTATTTACATAAATAATGCTTCATTTTTTTTTTGTTGTTGTTGTTATACACTGGTTTTAAATTATAAATAAATATGCGATTTTTAAGCTTTTATCAAAAAGGAAATATATAAGTTTTCAAAAAAAAAAATTATGAGAAATATTGTGTTAAGAAATTGATCAGCGATAGTAATCTATTACCGATTTTGTTACTACGTACGTAGTCATTATTTTATTCCCTTAACAAAATATACCAACTGCTTTTCGTAAGGGAACTTAAAAGATGTGTCATTTCTAATTCACTATATCATTTTAGCAGTTTTTATTTACATTATGAGAAATTTAAGTAGTATTTTTTTGTGTGTAAATTGTTTTAAATCTTCATATTATTATTTTTTATTATTATTCATATTTATTGTTTCAGTCACCCCAATCAGATACATCCAAAAAAGCTGAATTTGAAAAACATTTAAGTGAAGATCTGTTTGCTAGTAAGCAAAATTTTTTTATGTATTAGATTTTATTATATATTTTTTATTAAAAATTTTAAAGATTTTTTTTTAATATATCACAATATTATTGGATACTTGAATTTGAAATGTTATCTTAAATGCATTAGTATTGAATTGGCTTATTTTTGTTATTATTTTTGTTATTTATTATAGAAAATAATATATCTCAGGTACTAGTCTTCATTCTAGCATAAAACAGGCTAACTGTTTGATATTCAGATTCACATTTTTTTGGAAATTGTGTAAGAGATGTTGAAATGCTAGATGTAAACATGAAACTTCAATATTGAGAGACTGAATGCAAATAGAACATTTGATATGTAAAAGTCAAAAAGAACAAATAAAAAGTTGCCAAAGCATAAAGAAAAAATGTTATTTGGTGTCAATAAAAGTTTCATCAAATGAAGATATACAGATCAGAAAAAAAAACAAAGATTATGATGCAGAGTATGCAATTATCTTTTAAAATAAAATTGTTGTTAAACCATATAATTAATTTGGAATTGATATCAAGGATTATAACTAATAGAGCTACTTTAATCAATTAGATAATTAAATAAAATAAAATAAAATAGATAGGACCTTATCATATATATGGGCTTCTTAGCTGGATTGGTCGATAAGTGTTATCATGCTGACTGCAAAAATAAAATTACTAATATACATGATGCTGTCATCATAACTTTGTGGAGGGACGAAGAATCATACTTCTATGGATATTTAGTCCATTTTCATCCATATATATAGAGTATGTATAATTTATAGAGCTTGTCTTATAGATTATCACCCATTACAAATCGAGAATGCAAAAAACAATGAAAAGCTGGATGTGTACATAATTGTAAATATCAGAATTATAACTAAATCTTTGTCAACAAAAGATATTTAAAAGCAAAAATAAATCAATAAAAAGTTGTTAGATTGAAATGCAGAGAAGGTTTTGATCGATTTGAGATTAAAGTTAAATAGGTTAAATTTGTATAATTGTAATTGCTCTACGTATCTAATGCAGTTTAACATTTAAATGCATTTTGTTCATATTAATTTTTTATTATTTATTTTTTTAAAGTTTTTTTTTTTTTAGTGTCTTGAATAATCATTTTATTTTAATTGATTGTATTAATTCATGCTAGGCGGGGGTGAAGAAGTTAGTTTAGACAACGGTTTTTCATCTAGGCACCATCAATTTATTCAAGATATGGATAGCCCATCAGACCCCCCTAAACTACCAACATCATCAACTTTAGCAACAACAAAGAAGTCTTCTCTTTCAAAAACTAAAGATGAGGTAAATATTTAAAATTTTAACTTAGCTGTTGTATTAAAATTGGAATTATATGTGTAGTCTTTTCAATTATATTTGCATTTTAAACAATATAATCTATAAGAAAAATTAAGTTTAGATTGAAATTTTGTTCAAAGAAATATGTAAATATTAATATCTGTGAGTTCATTTTATATTTGAGAAAATTACTGTTATCAAGTTGTTATTTATTTATTTTTAAAAAAAACATATTTATATATATTGTTTCATCATCACCAGCCACTCATAAATGAGTATTGCTGTTCTAATTCCAGAAGATGAAAAAAAACTAAAAAGTTAAAGGAGTATTGCAACAACTATTCAAATCATTTCCTTGTCAAATACATTCTCCTATACTACATGCTGGTCTTTTACTCTGTTTCTTTGATATATTGCAATATTGTTTTTTAACTTTTTCTCCATATTCTTTTCTCTTTGTAAAATTTAATACCTTGCCTAATTGTACCTTTCCATTTTATTATATTTTTAGGTAAATTCTCGCAATGATTGTAATTGATAATGCAATTTTTTTTAAAAGTGTTTTTGTGATAATCTTTATAACATAAATTGGATCTATCTTTTCAATGAAATTGTTCAAGTTCTTCATTAAATTTTTTTTTTTTTTTTTAGAAAATATGTTACTATTTACTAACTTAATATGCCCATTCTAATGAAGATATAACCTTACTATAATGTATTCAATATGATCATATCCAACAAACTGAAAAATGCACATTAGTTTTATGATCTTGTCATTGTATTTTTAGAATCTTACAGACTCAACCATATGTGAAATTTTTCAGTGGCTTCATCTTATGCAAATAAGATGTTTAGATTCTAATTCATACAATAAATTTTGGAGAATTGCAACCTTGTGTGCAATTATTTTGCTTAAAATAATTTATATCACTGATGAATGCTAATAGTTTTATATAGCCATATATGCTTGCATATAGAGAAAAGATTAGACTCAGAATTAATATGCATGCAATTTAAAAATGTAAATATAATGGCATAAATAGACAATCCCATTGTTTTAGTTAGTGCAAAAAGATGTCTAGTAGCATGAGATTCTCATGTTGACTATGTCATATCATCGTAAGAAAATGGAGAGAGAATGACAAAATAAGTGCAGATATGATTGCATGTCTAATAAAAATGAATTTTTCTTATTCACTTTTAAAGATTTAAATACTTTTCATAGAGACTTTATATATAGTATTATTAATCTCTTGATTATTGGGTTTTTTTGTTATTGATCAAAGAAGTGAAAAGTGTCAATAACTTCATTGGCTTTACTTTCAGTTTTAAACTTGGTTGCTTGTCATCATAGTTTTTGTTATCTTCATATTTAGCTGTAATTCTGTCTTCTCTTTTGGCTATAAATTTAGTATTATCTGCACATCCAAGATTTGTTTTTTCCCCACTAATTGTTAAAGTACATTTGTCATTTTTCATTTTAGCTTTTTTTATTACATATTATGTTTACAAGTTGAATAAATGATAGAATGATAAAGTACTATTATATTTATTTTTTTTTCCAGATAACTGACTAGTCTTACGTTTTGTGTATATTCATTTTTTAAAAAAATGTCTTAATTTAGCACGAGTAACTGAATCGAAGTTCTTCCTGTAATTATTAATTAATAAAACACATGCAGATATTTTTTATAGCATTTCTTAGCACTTTTAATTGTTCAAATTTTTAAATTTTTGGCTTTAACAAAATAATAATTTGTTTCAATGAAGTTTTTAACAGTAATATTTTATTTTAAAAAATTAAAAATTCATATCAAATTGCTAGAGCTAGACAGTTGTTTTAAACTGGATAGCCCCATATAGCCAATTTTTAATTATTCATACTAATCTTAAAAACATTATTTTTTTTTTTTTTCAAATAACAGAATGTTTTCAAAAAAATATTCAGAATGATATGAATTATTTAAAAACTAACAGAAAGTTTGTGGTATGTAATTGAGAAAAATGTATTTAATCACAAATATCTATTTATATATTATAAAACATATAATGAATTGATCAACTATTTTATTACGTAGATGTTTTTATTTTATTTTTTTTAAATAAAATTTATTATTTAAATTGCTAGGTACAAATTTTAAATTATATATATACACTTTTACCCCATTTAGTGAAAGCAATTGGTTCCCCAAAACTCATTGTTAAGCAAGAATATCGTTTGCAGAATAAGTATTTATAATGGTTAACTATAGGGTAAAAATTGGCTGATTACTCCAGCTAAAAAAATTACACTACAAGTCGGAAATATTATGTTAAAAAAAATAACTTACCGAGTATATATAAAAAAATTTAAAATTCTTAACGTATGTTATATGCTTGTCTAAACTGTGCTGCATGTATTATGCAGGTATTTTCTTAAAATATGTATTTATGAATGTATGATAATGCAACTTAAATCTATGTAAAAAGAAAAAAAAAACATTTAAAAATTGTTATTTCCTTTAATCCATTTACCAATCATCATTATCCAGTTTGGTTTCCAAGCTCAAAGATTTTCTTGATTTTTTTGTTGATTATATTAGTTGCTAAGATGACTTTAAACAGAATCTTTAAAAAAAATGTTTACTATTGCTAAAAAAAAAAAAAGTGTGGTTGCACTATCCAAAAGTAAGCAAAATAGACCGAGAAAGTGAAACTAAACTAGCATCTAACAATTTTTTGTGTTCTTCTGTGCAATTGTTTTTCGTTGGCTGAAAAAAAAATCCATACTAAAGTTGTTTTTTTAAACTTGTACTAATAAACTGTAACGGTAAGAAAGGTAGAGCTGCTTTAACCTAACCTAGAGATGCAGATAGAGGGGTTCGAACCTCACCTACTCCTCTAGATTGCTACTAAGCAACTTACTCCCCAAACCTCACTAGAATTTAATCTTAATGTATGCCCGGTGGTCAG
Source organism: Epiperipatus broadwayi (assembly GCA_028023455.1). Classification (NCBI taxonomy): domain Eukaryota; kingdom Metazoa; phylum Onychophora; class Udeonychophora; order Euonychophora; family Peripatidae; genus Epiperipatus; species Epiperipatus broadwayi. Next base: position 512,975 of record JAQFVV010000105.1, on the reverse strand, counting down.
GGAGAGAAGAGACCACGAAAAGGAATTTTTACATATATAATGATCAGATGTATATACGTATGTCACAAAAGAAAACAATACTAAGTGGTTTTATTTATAGTGAATGAAAGATAACTGAAACTTTTATTATTTACATTAAAAGAATTCATACAATGCTTTATTAATAGAACGCAGGCTATTTTCACTGCAACTGGATAGACATATACGAAAGATCCATTGATCGTAATGATAAGAACAGACAAAATTTTACATTACAATTTCATCTTTAAAATATTCCAGCCAATGGAAGTGTTACATAAAGGAAATCAAGAGAGAGAGATGATTCATTAACTCTATGGATGGGGAACATGGAATTAAATAAGTGGTCAAACTCAACTAAACACTTTGGACAGGTTTAAATCACAGCCCTACTTCTGATTTAAAAAGAATGATAAAGTGACCCAGCAGGAATTTCCAGCTATAATTGAAACATTTCTATGAGATTTTGAGAAAGATTTCCCAATAAATATAAATATACAAGACCATGCACACAGGCGATAGCATATAGTGGGCTGTGAGGCTCGAGACATAACAGTTACCAAGAGGTTAACACAAGACCGGATAGCTCTCCATCTCTAAACTAGGTTAGAGAGAAAAATGGAATCCGTTCGCTAAACGCGTGACCCGGATTCAGGATCGGAGTTTTTGTTGCTTATGTCCAGTTACGTACATTTAAGGAACTGAGATCGACATGAGATCCCGAACAATTTATTTATTTTTCAGAAGGTCCGAATGTAGGTATGTTAACCTAAGCAAACTTGGCAAAAGAAGCACTGTAATTTATGCTGAGCGGCCCAGTAGATCACCCGAGGCACGATACCATATAAATACGGTCAACGACCTTTAAATTTAAAAAAGAAACCCTCTGCAAAATATATATCTTAGGAAAGCTCAACTATCACTGAAAATCCGCAGAAAAATAGTAACTTCACCTTTATAAAATTTGAATTAATAAAAAGAACAAGTGGGCGGATATTTTATTTATTTAGTTGAAATTTAACCCATTCACCACTAAGCCAATGCTATTTAATAATTTTTTAATACATATTGTCAAAATGTACTCTCTCTTATTACTAAAATATAAATGCGAACGTTTTATTTCACGCTCTTCAAAATATAACTTTAAATTTGTAACCCTTCATTGGCTAAAATATAATGGCATTTGATAAGGATCCTTCTTTTATATATATAAAAAAACTAAGTTAAAGTTTGGAAAGTTTTATAATAGAATATTTAGCAATTTAAATCTTGATTTTAAAATAGAGTTTTGCACATTCTATGATTTGCTTCCTTTTCTTTCTAAATAAATAGTTATATAAAATAAATAACTTAATTACGGGAGTATAATGGCGGAAAGTTAAACGAAGCATTTTTCAATTAAATTAATAAGAATTACCGCTGCCATTATATGTAATAACCCTACCACCCATTAAAGTATTTAAAGAAAAAAGAAAGCAATTAATGAAATATAATTTCACAAGACTCGAATACATAGATTTAAAAAAACATATATATATAGAAAAGCATAAATATACATTGAAATTGCAAATTACAAAGATATTTTAATAATTTATGGGAACGTTACCGGTAACTAGATGGGTGAGTCAAAATGAGTTCATTTGATGTTTCCCCGCAGGTCTTCTCGGTTCTTCAAATTTGTTTTCCATGTTTTTTGAGGGCAGATTTTCACGGATACAGGGCAGATACTTTTGTTCTCTGACTGGCTTACATGATTACGACTCCGACCTCAGGAACAGCTCAGGAGAGCGAAGGCAAAGAAGTTACCCCTGCATTTTTGCAGAGCAACACATTTCTGGATTTTTTTTATTTATATGCTGAAAGAATAGAGTGCAGCTTGAAGTAAGTACAGCAAGCAAGAGTTCGCTATATTGTCCAATCTTTCAGCAAAATTTCTTCCAACAAAATTCTTAAGATTTTTCTCTGACCTTCAGCACTGGTTACCCGCAAGCATAAGACCAAGAACAAAAGAAAAGTTCTTTATTTATATCCTTTTTTCCATTATGTTTTTAATCTGCTAATTAGTAGCGAATCATGCCCGTTGTTTCAAATTTTTCCTGTTATCTATTCTTTTATCTAATTCAGAAAAATGTTTTATTAATTAATTCCTTTTCTTAATGGATTCTATTTAATTAAGAAATTTTATCTTATCGAATTCTTCCAACATATATTTTGAAAATAGTTGCAAATATAATTTTAACTTTCTATATTTTATTTTATTAAATCTTTTTTCTTTAACACAATCTCTTCTTTAATTTAGGCAACTATTTGAGAAAACGATAAATTTAGTTTGAAAAAGAAACATACATTCACTGTGGTTGGACTTAGGGTCTTAGTTAGTCCACAGTGAATGGTGAAGCCAGCATATATATATTTATATATATATGCACAGCTTCATATTCCTAGAACCCATTAAAAAAAAACAAGTAAAAAAAAATGACTAAAACTACGGTTTTGCAGAGAGAAGCAGAGTGATCCGGAAAGAGCGCTCCTATTATACAGAATATTAGTGTATTTACATGAAATAATACTGATATGTGCAGTTTATAAAAACAAACTGAAAGTTTATAATAATACTGATAAATAAATTATATTAGTAAAAAAAAACTGAAAGTTTATCATAATGCTGATATGTGCATTATATATATATTAAAAGAGAAGTATATAATAATATTAATTAATATATTATAACAATGCCAATATTTGCAAAACATACACCCAAAAAAAAACTGAAAGCCTATAATATGATTTCGTTGTCCATATGATGTGTCCTGGTCGTACCTTGGAGTTCATGTAAAAAAAATTACTTTTGAATGGAGCACTCTATTCAAACTATTTTTTTTTCAGTGGACCTTCCTCTCTGGGCCTTGTTATTAGCTCTCTGAGCTGTGTCAACTTTATTACCTTGTCTTCTATCAATTCTTTTGCTAGAAGTCCAGTTGAAATTCCTTATTAATGGTGCTCTGTTATTTAGCTGTTTCCCTCTTATATGTTCTGATGATGAAACTGGCTCATAGTTAGATCCAGTGATTTTGGTATGGGTAAATGTGGTTTCAAACCTAGAACTGTGCTGCCACTTGATAAAGTAGTTTGTTTTGCCTGACCTGCCGTGGTGCATTTTTGAAATATCTCGTGATCATTAAATTGATGAGTAAAACGCTTGAAGGCAAGGCGAGATGTGCTCTGCCCTTCTATCTCTAATTCCATCTGGCCTTTTGTTTCATTTTCTGTTCATTCAAGATTAGTTGGTTCCTGTATGCAGGTTATATTGGTTGTCTCTTGGGTTTTCCATTTATGAAAATCTAACTTGTTGTTGTAAAATGTAAACTTATTTTCTCTATAGTTTATTCCTGAGTCATGTCTTTCTAAGAAGTCCGATCCTAACAGTACATCATAAATCAAACCTGGTATTATCTGAAATATGTGTTTTACATTTGTTGCTCCTATCTTAATATCCAGTCCCAAATGATGTGTTCCTATGTTGGCTTTTTCTCCATTAGCCAATATAACGTAAGATTTTCTCGGTGAGATCGGTAGTAGATGAGTTCCTACTGTTGCATCCCACCATTCTTTTGACACCAGTGACACTTGACTGCCAGTGTCTATTAAAGCTGTAATTGGGACCTCTTCTAACAGTGCTTTAATTGTGGGGCACTCCGAGAGTGGTGGTCTGTGATCATCTTCCAGTTCGCGCATGAATGCTGATGCCACTCTTTCATTTCCCTCAATAATTTCTTCTGTTTCATCCTGGAGTTCTATCTGGGGTATATAAATTATAGGACCCATATTTTTCTGGAATTGCTGTGTGTTTTGATGCTCTTTATTTAGGTTGCCAAAATCTATAGCAATTAGTAAGTCTACCATCTCATCAATTCCACAGTTGCGGCAGCCCAGCATCAATTGTTGTATGTGGAGAGGCATATTGCACCTTATTGTCCGAATAATCTGCCCCTCTGATAAGTGGAAAACAGTCAATGATTTTAACAAAGACACTTGCCGCAAGAAAAACTGGGTGTGAGTTTCTCCTTTTAAAGTGCAATACTTTTCTTGAGATATACAGTGCATTATTCCATCTTGCCTCTCTTCACTCCAAAAACTTTTAAGTAAGGCAATGTGGTAATCTGCAAATGTTACTGGTTTGTTACTTATACAGTCCCACCAATTCCGGGCAGATCCATGTAAATGATTAACTGCAACTGATAACTTTTCAGCTTCTCAGAGTTCCTGGAACATGAACAGCTCTTGTAAACTTTGCAAGTGTGCCATGGGGTTTTCTCCTATGTCACCCCGAAAAGTTTTGATGTGGATAAATCTTGCCACCATTGGGTTGTCTGTTCTTTCCATGACCTTTATGCTTTCTTTAATTTCACGTTGGAGATTCTCATTTCTTGACTGATTCTCTTGTGTCGTTTTTGCTTCATTGTTTCTCTCTTCTTTCATCCTGTTGATTTCTGCTCTATATTGTCTACATTCTTCTACTTTTTGTAACATAGTTTCCATCAATTTCCGTACCCATTGTGGTTCCGGTGAATCTATGTCTCCTTCTGGACTATACATATTTTCTAGAGAAATACGAATAGCTAAAAAAATATATAAGAAAAAAAATATTTGGTTTGCTGTTGTTTTTAGTCTTTGTACTAATACTATCCTTAAAATTTGTCTTATTTGTCTAATTTTACTTTTCAAAAATTTGTTTCACTCTCCCATCCATTCCTGCAACAGTCGCCCTTTTTTTTTTTTTTTTAACCTGCCAGCTTTCTATCTATCTCTTATCCTATGCATGGTTCCTGCCCTATCCGTGTTTATTTACTTATTTACTACCCTGTTCTGTGTCTTATATATGTGACTTTAACTATGTGTATTTGATATACACTTCAATAAAATATTATTACTACTGCTGGGGGGGGGGGTAAAAAAATTCTACTTGAGCCCATCTTTTCTCTGCTCCTTGTTTGATCACTCTGTCTCCCTTCCTAGCAAAAGAAAGAAAAATACATTAATATCTGATTTGGTTTTAATTTTCAACCGAACTGATTGATTTCACATCTTGTAAGCTGCAACACAGAAAGTGCAAAAGAAAAATATATAAACTTCTGTCATTCACTATATTTATTTTCAAAAAACACACACACAAAAAAAAATTTCTTCTGATCATGAAATTCCTATTATTATTTCTCAGGGGCTATCTCTAAACAGTAAGGCCACACTTGGGATGCCAGATTGTACAAAAATAAAAAAAACTGTAATGGTAAGAAAAGTAGAGCTGCCTTAACCTAACCTAGAGATGCAGATAGAGGGGGTTCGAACCTCACCTACTCTAGATTGCTACTAAGCGACTTACTCCCCAAACCTCACTAGAATTTAATCTTAATGTATGCCCGGTGGTCAGGGAGAGAAGAGACCACGAAAAGGAATTTTTACATATATAATGATCAGATGTATATACGTATGTCACAAAAGAAAACAATACTAAGTGGTTTTATTTATAGTGAATGAAAGATAACTGAAACTTTTATTATTTACATTAAAAGAATTCATACAATGTTTTATTAATAGAACGCAGGCTATTTTCACTGCAACCGGATAGACATATACGAAAGATCCATTGATCGTAATGATAAGAACAGACAATATTTTACATTACAATTTCATCTTTAAAATATTCCAGCCAATGGAAGTGTTACATAAAGGAAATCAAGAGAGAGAGATGATTTATTAACTCTATGGATGGGGAACATAGAATTAAATAAGTGATCAAACTCAACTAAACACTTTGGACAGGTTTAAATCACAGCCCTACTTCTGATTTAAAAAGAATAAAGTGACCCAGCAGGAATTTCCAGCTATAATTGAAACATTTCTATGAGATTTTGAGAAAGATTTCTCAATAAATATAAATATACAAGACCATGCACACAGGCGATAGCATATAGTGGGCTGTGAGGCTCGAGACATAACAGTTACCAAGAGGTTAACCCAAGACCGGATAGCTCTCCGTCTCTAAACTAGGTTAGAGAGAAAAATGGAATCCGTCCGCAAAACGCGTGACCCGGATTCAGGATTGGAGTTTTTGTTGCTTATGTCCAGTTACGTACATTTAAGGAACTGAGATCGACATGAGATCCCGAACAATTTATTTATTTTTCAGAAGGTCCGAATGTAGGTATGTTAACCTAAGCAAACTTGGCAAAAGAAGCACTGTAATTTATGCTGAGCGGCCCAGTAGATCACCTGACGCACGATACCATATAAATACAGTCAACGACCTTTAAATTTAAAAAAGAAACCCTCTGCAAAATATATATCTTAGGAAGCGGCCCAGTAGATCACCCGAGGCACGATACCATATAAATACGGTCAACGACCTTTAAATTTAAAAAAGAAACCCTCTGCAAAATATATATCTTAGGAAAGTTCAACTATCACTGAAAATCCGCAGAAAAATAGTAACTTCACCTTTATAAAATTTGAATTAATAAAAAGAACAAGTGGGTGGATATTTTATTTATTTAGTTGAAATTTAACCCATTCACCACTAAGCCAATGTTATTTAATAATTTTTTTAATACATATTGTCAAAATGTACTCTCTTATTACTAAAATATAAATGCGAACGTTTTATTTCACGCTCTTCAAAATATAACTTTAAATTTGTAACCCTTCATTGACTAAAATATAATGGCATTTGATAAGGATCCTTCTTTTATATATATAAAAAAACTAAGTTAAAGTTTGGTAAGTTTTATAATAGAATATTTAGCAATTTAAATCTTGATTTTAAAATAGTTTTGCACTTTCTATGATTTGCTTCCTTTTCTTTCTAAATAAATAGTTATATAAAATAAATAACTTAATTACGGGAGTATAATGGTGGAAAGTTAAACGAAGCATTTTTCAATTAAATTAATAAGAATTACCGCCGCCATTATATGTAATAACCCTACCACCCATTAAAGTATTTAAAGAAAAAAGAAAGCAATTAATGAAATATAATTTCACAAGACTCTAATACATAGATTTAAAAAAACATATATATATAGAAAAGCATAAATATACATTGAAATTGCAAATTACAAAGATATTTTAATAATTTATGGGAACGTTACCGGTAACTAGATAGGTGGGTCAAAATAAGTTCATTTGATGTTTCCCCGCAGGTCTTCTCGGTTCTTCAAATTTGTTTTCCATGTTTTTTGAGGGCAGATTTTCACGGATACAGGGCAGATACTTTTGTTCTCTGGCTGGCTTACATGATTACGACTCCGACCTCAGGAGAGCGAAGGCAAAGAAATTACCCCTGCATTTTTGCAGAGCAACACATTTCTGGATTTTTTTTATTTATATGCTGAAAGAATAGAGTGCAGCTTGAAATACATACAGCAAGCAAGAGTTCGCTATATTGTCCAATCTTTCAGCAAAATTTCTTCCAACAAAATTCTTAAGATTTTTCTCTGACCTTCAGCACTGGTTACCCGCAAGCATAAGACCAAGAACAAAAGAAAAGTTCTTTATTTATACCCTTTTTTCCATTATGTTTATAATCTGCTAATTAGTAGCGAATCATGCCCGTTGTTTCAAATTTTTCCTGTTATCTATTCTTTTATCTAATTCAGAAAAATGTTTTATTAATTAATTCCTTTTCTTAATGGATTCTATTTAATTAAGAAATTTTATCTTATCGAATTCTTCCAACATATATTTTGAAAATAGTTGCAAATATAATTTTAACTTTCTATATTTTATTTTATTAAATCTTTTTTCTTTAACACAATCTCTTCTTTAATTTAGGCAACTATTTGAGAAAACGATAAATTTAGTTTGAAAAAGAAACATACATTCACTGTGGTTGGACTTAGGGTCTTAGTTAGTCCACAGTGAATGGTGAAGCCAGCATATATATATATTTATATATATATGCACAGCTTCAATATTATATTACATGAAATTATTTAGAATTTTAAAAAAATGTTTAATAACTTATTTAATTGATCATAAAGACTTGTTATTTATCATTAGTGTAAGAATAGTAAAATTAGCATACAGCACATTGTCAAAACTATTTAAAAAAAATAAAATGTATCTAACGCATTCTGTGTTTGTATATTGTAACCAATATTTAATGGGGTTTTTTAACAATATATACTATACAGATCTAAATGAAAATCACTTTATGCTGTATATAAATATGTATGCTAGCAGTGAAATTTTTTTGTCACAAGGTGTCGCATTTTATTAAGTTCTTTAGATATGTTCTTTGAAATGTCTAAAAAAGTATTCAATTATGTGCCATTGAACTGTTTAATAAATATTAAAGGTATTAATCTTTTTCAGTTTATCTGTATGTGCAATTTTGCATACGTTTTTTAACAATATTATATTGAATAAAATTTTCATATTTTTCTTCCATTCTTCATTTTTATAATTGTGCAATAACATTATAAGCTGTTTTAAAATCGAGCTAATAGATTATGTTATTTTTAATTTAGATTTAGTAATTTTTTTTTTTTTTGATCATACAAAGTTCATTATTATGAAATCATTTTTTTTAAAAAAAATAACAATTACAATATGAGGCACTTTATTTTGCTGTAAGCAAAGTACTGTTAGTAAAAATTTTAATCCATAAAAGTGAGTAAATATAGTATATTATTTTAAATTAATGTATACATTTTAGAATTTAATATGATATTAATTATATTTGTTGTATGTCATTAAAATATGATTTTGATTTTTATTCTGGATGAAGTACTTTTTTTGGAAGCTTTGTAATCATTAATGATGAAAATCTTTACTTTGGATATGTCATTATTGAATTGATTGTCTTGCAAAGACACCGTATGAAAATAAAATGCTGTACATTCATTAAATGCATTTTGAGTTTATAATCAAAATATTATATACAGCCTTAATATTATGCACCATATTGTGTATTATAAGTACAGTTTCAGTATGAAAATTACTATTTTGCTTTTGGATGACATAGAATTACTAACTATTCTATGACACCGTCAATCTTACAAAATTACTACCAAAAATTCTTATTTTACAATTGTTATAGTGAATAATTGATTGTAAATCAAAATAGGCAAAACTCTCTATATGTATGATGATCATGTGATGTTTATTGGATTAAAATCAAAATAGTGGGTACAAATTGATGATGATCGCTATTGTGAATTCTCACTTAAAGGCCAAGTGCTACGCAGGGTAAAGGTGTATTTTTGAAAATATTTTGTATTTAATAATATCCTCCTAAAACTGTTAAAAACATTTTACTGTCAAACTAATATTTTGGAGAGTATTAAATAATTGCTTATCAATTGAAATTATTATAATTAAAATTCATGTTTTAACTTACATGATTTTATAATAGTTAAGCAAAAATAAATCTTTACAACTGCTTATAGTATGAAATACATGCATAACATAGTGAGTCCTAGGAAAAAAGTGTCTGTTGACAGATTCTCCAAACTTCTTGCAGTACCATCTTTGAATCAACATATCACATAAAAACATAATTTAATTATTCACTGTAGAGAAATTTTAAAGCTTGAACTTGTCTGGATCATGAGTTATGGCATGCAAAACTCTCCATATAGTAGTGCCAACCAGAGTAATCAATGGATGCCAGAAGGCACAGGGTGGCACTACTGTATGGAGAGTTTGCCTCTTTAATAACAGTTATGTGCTTGCATAAGAGATGGTGATCATGTGATGTTTAGTGAGTTATGACATGAAATGTGACAATGTATTTCATACCTTAATTCATGATGGAACAAGTATTATTTTGTTTTAAATCTTATCAGAACTAATGAAATCTTTGAAATGATTCCGTCTTTATGTGATAATGAAGCCATAAGTCAAAAGAATGTTTTCAAGTAGTTTGCATGATTTCATGATGGCAGGGAGAGCATTGAAGATGATCTATAAGGAAGATATAAAACACACTATCACATTGAGCATTGAAGATGATCTATAAGGAAGATATAAAACACACTATCACATTTTATGTTATAATGCATGATCTAGCCATGCTCATGTCACTACATAACACTTGTGAATTTAGAGATGGTGCTGCAGGCAGCTTGAAAAGAAAACCAGTTATCTTCACTGGTACACCCTGTTGTTATAAGGCTATATTATGTTACAATGAATTTTAATAATTGTATATAATCAGTTTTTTTTAACTCTGTAGAGTAAGTCTTATGGTTACATTATATTGATGAGATTTTTTTTAATTGTAGATAGAAGAAGAATCAAGTGGAGACCAATTTATCGAAATTACTATTACCGATCCACAGAAAATTGGTGATGGAATGAATGCTTACATCGCTTATAAAGTATGTACTAAAACTAACATTCCTGCATTTAGAAAGTCTGAATTTAGTGCATTGCGCAGGTTTTCAGATTTTCTGGGTCTACATGATAAATTGGTAGAAAAACATTTACACATAGGTCGTATAGTTCCTCCTGCCCCAGAAAAAAGTGTCATAGGTAAGTTTTATATGTGAAATTATTATTAATATAAAGTTTGCATTTTTAATTTTTGTAATAAAATATATGCTTTCACTCACCTTAAAAAGTGTATTAATTTAATTGTGGTTGGATTGTTTACAAGAAAACTTTTTTTAAAACTTTCTATTACACTTTTTAATTAAATTTTTTTAATGAAAATTTTTTATTGTTAATTTTTTTTTTTTAAATGCCACCATCTTTGTAAGACACCATAGGTCAAAGATTGAAAATCGTAATTGATTCTCAATATTAATAGCAAGTTTCAAAAAAGTATAGGTCTAAAATTTAAAATATTTTTCTGCAAAAAGCATAGATTCCAGAAATACTGCAGATTTTTTATTTTAATGATAATAAAAAAATGTTTAATTATCAATAAAAATCTCCATGTCCACAATAATTAATTTTTGGAAACAAAACAGGATTATTTCTTTTAGAATAAATTATTTTGTTATGAATATAATTAGAGGAGATTTGAATCCAGACCTTTATGCTCTCTTCAGTCATTTACTCCATCTTATACAATCAATACACATGACCACATGCGAAAAAGATAAATGATCTCCAACATACGTATTTCGTGCTGTTCATCACTTAGTCAGGATCATAATCTCCCACACATGTATATAATCAGTACTCAGTTTGTATTAAGATAGCAAATCTTCAAACTTTAATGGACAGACTTCAGTCGTTTCCACTTTCCAACTCTTAAGCCAACCATATCATTGAAAATCTGATGATGGCATGTATTTTTTTTTTTTCATGTGTCAAAGCCTCGATTGGGAAGCGAACCCGGGACAAAAAGGATTGGATTGGTTAAATGCGTATTCTGTGTAGCGTATTTATACTTAGTAAAATATTAAAATTGTATTAAATGTATCCATCTGTGCATATAATTTGAATCAAATATATTAAATTTAATTTTCAGAATTTTTCGTTTCAATGTGTGTGTACGTTATAATAAAAAATGTTTTGTTTAATTAATTTTTGGCAGTAATTTATTTATATATTTTTTTATTAATATTTTTTAAAATCAAGAATTAAAAATTTTAAATATTCAGTGATATTTTAAGCTCAGCTTCTCCCTGAGCTAGTGATTGGGGCTTTCAGTTCGATAAAAGTTGAACCTCACCAGTATGTATCTGCCGTTTTTATAAACTTTCTAGATTCGAATAGCCTAGTAGTGCCATAGCATGGTATATAGGTTTGGGAGGTTCTGTCGACTGTGATAATTGGCTACCTAACGTGGCTCCATACACTTTAACCAAGAGTATCCCGAGAATTTTAAAAGAAAATTATGCCAGTAACAAAAAAAATATATATATATTTTTTTAAAAAAGGAATATTTTTGTTTATATTTATAGATTAGAACATAATGTAAAAGTACTGCCAGAAAGTAAATTGCGCAGATATGCCCATATGTGAAAAAAAAAACCCTTGTAAAATATAATTGAGAACTGTTGAATGGGAGGCGCATGCTCAGCTGGAGAATAGATTTAAAAAACTTTTTGTTTATAATTACTAAAAAAAAATCTTTAAAAATAATTTTTATTACTAACACGAACCAATTTTTTTTTCATTGTTTTTGTCTTTGAGGAAGTTACAGTATATATATATGCCGTTACATCACTTTCAAATAAAAATAGAAAAGTTCTACAAATAAAATCATATAAAAATATATAAAAATTAATAATTTTATTTAAATTAATATATATAATGCACAGATGGCAAACTAATTATATAATTATTTAAAATTAAAAATCTAAAAACAAGATTGATTTCAATATAAAATAATAATAATAAAAAAAAAAAGCTGTTAATTAGTTAAAGTTAAAAGTTATTTTTAATCTTGGAATGGAAATGATTTTCTACAATGATGTAATAGCAAACAGGCACTTGGGCATAAAGTCAGATAAGAGATTAATTAAAAAACTAGTGATAAAATGTTGAATTCCCGCTCTAAAGCAAGCTGGCCAATAATGATGCGAATGAACACATGGTTCACAGGGAAAATCATCCTCGCCAATAAGAATAGCACCAAGCTCAGAGTGATGGTTCCTGGAAATTGGCCAGCATTGGATTCATCTCCACCTTGGACAATATCAATATGGGATGGAAGGAACTGTGAACATAGTTGTGTGGCATATCAAGAACTGCCAAGACAGACTTCAAGAAACCTACAGCCATGGAAAATATGAACTTTAATTATATAATAGGAACTTCTCAAGTATTAATTTTAAGTGTCACCTAACTTATAAAAAATCTCCTGTCTGACTAAAGTAGAAATTTAAATTATTTATATTGTTTTTTTTATATGTTTGCTACTGTCATTTTCATTCTCATTAATTTCATTTAAATTATTTAAAAATAGGCGTAAATGGCTGCGTAGATTCATAACATTATGTTAGTTTAAGTGGGTTAATTTTGGGCTAATTGTTTCATAGTTGAATCGGTGCTGGTGGATAGATTTACAGGTGTTTTATATCAATGTAATCTTGGTAGACGCATTGGATACTTGTTTCCTTGTAGCCACATGAATGCGTGGGCAAAATGCTGGCCATCGCATTGTCAATGGTCATACACATATTTCCTACACTGTTGATTTTCTTACGCTCTGGTTGGGACAGTAAGCTGGCAAAGACTGCTATCCCCATTTACAGAGCATCCCATATATATATTTCAAATGATTTCGTTTTTGTGTCACCAGTTGGGTACCCAGTGGATTGTTCCTGTCTGTTGGTGAAATTTATTAATGATCATGGGGAAGATGCTCATTCCTACACACCATGATTCTTTATTTCTCTAATGATATCATGCTACACATGTAAATTCCTGTCAGCGTGATTGTATTATGCTAACAATCTCATTTTGCACTGGTCACATCGATATATCAGTAAGCTAGTGTTGGTTTAAGCGCAAAATTTTAGTCTATGGTTAAAAAGGATTGGATTGGTTAAATGTGTATTCTATATAGCATATTTACGCTTAGTAAAATATTAAAATTGTATTAAATCTATTAAATGCATCCATCTGTGCATATAATTTAAATCAAATATATATAATTTAATTTTCAAAATTTTTCGTTTAATGTATGTGTATGTTATAATAAAAAATGTTTTGTTTAATTAATTTTTGGCAATAATTTATTTATATTAATAATAATATTTAAAATCAAGAATTAGAAATTTTCAGTATTCAGAGTGATATTTTAAGCTTGGCTTCTCCCTGAGCTAGTGATTGGGGCTTTCGTTTCGATAAAAGTTGAACCTCACCTGTATGTATCTGCCGCCTTTATAAATTTTCTAGGTTTAAATAGCCTAGTGGCACCCTAGCATGACAGATAGGTTTGTGACTGGTTCTCTTCTTAAGCTTTATGGTGCTTTCAATGCAATCTCTAAATCAATGCATGTGTTACTTAGCACCGTAATTTAGCTATTCACAAAAATTTTAAGATGCTAATTATGACATTCAATGTGACCATGCATTAATTACTTTCATGAATTGTCTTCAGTGCTCTTCCTGCATTCACAGAATCTTACAAACTACTTGAAAACATTTTTTAGATTCTTGGTTTCACTATACACAGTTTAAAACAATTTAAACATTTTAATAGTAGTTTTGCCAATTTAAAACAAAATATAATGTTAGCATATTGTCCCATCATTGGTTAAAATGCAAAATGGATTGTCACATTTCATGTTGTATCCCTGATCCAGATAAAACATTTTAAAATTTTTGTGGTGAATAACTAAGCTATGTCACTATGAAAACATGCATTGGCTCAAAGATGGTGCTGTAGACAGATTGATGAAAGAACCAGTCATCTTTTTATTAAGGCACATTATATACTTGTAAAATAATTTATTATATAATCTTGAATTTACTTAAATATTTACAGAATATATGTAAACTTTAGTTTTAGATGTTAAAACAATTGTGGTTAATATAGTGGCATAATTAATATTTTTATTTTTTATATTTGTTTATATAGTAAAATAAATAATGCATGTCAATAGCGAACCTTAATTATATTCTCCTCTTGGAAAAAGAAAAATACATTTTTTTTAAACATTGATTTTCTTCAGTCTTTTTAATTATTTATATTCTAATATTAGTTGTGGTAAATACATTAACTCGATCTATTTACTGATATTTCTGTAATTGAAAAAATATTTAATATACATATATTAAAAAGAATCACCTTTTAAATTACTACAATATTTGATATTAAAAATTGAAATTAATTATTAAAATTATTTCTGGATTTGTTTGATTATATATATTAAGCTATAAAATCATCATATCTTATTAATTTTTATTCAAAAGAAAATGATAAAAGATAAACACCATCTATGAAAGTAAGTTTAAAATTTTTCTTAAATTCAATTCAAACCTCTGATTATAAAATATTAATATTTAGATTATTATACATTTTTATCTAAAATTATATTGGAGACAGATAATGCTATTTCTAATTGGTTTTCGATTATACCATTACAGGAGCCAAATAGGGTAGTTATCACTAATTTATTGGTTGTATGATTTTGGTTATGGAAGAGTAAAGAGAGAATAATATACATGAAATGAAAGATTTATCCAACATGAGAGAAAGTGTAACATCAAATAATCAATGATGATAAGTGGGGAAAAAAGTTTGGAACAATATTGAATGGAAATTTAAAAGAAATTTATCTATATATATTAAAGAAAAGATAAAAAAAAAAGATGACATATAAAGAGACAATATGGAGTACAATTAGGATGGCAAAGGATATTATGAGGAAGAAACATATCATTGATGGATTGGATCAAAGAAGGTGGAACATGATTGTGAAAATAAAAAAGAATGAATAATGGCAGGTAAAATATGCAGAATTGGAATAAATTTACATTTCCAGAGATTATTACAGACATTTGGGAAGAGACTTGAGAAAAAGGAACACCAGAGAATGAAAATGACTGTGATTGGGATAAAGGAATGAACTGCATATTTTAAGAGAACTTTTAAATGAAGAAAAAGCATATATAATGAATTGGGAAAGACAGAAATTAGAATCTATGACATTTTGAGGTTGGGGAAGAGAGAAAGTATTGAGCTGAATACAGTATTGAAGAATTGGAAGACTGGACGAGGAATTAATTAAGAGCTGACGAAATACAGTGAGAAAAAATATTAGATTGATTATTGGGTTGGTAAAGGCTATTTTTATAAAAAGAAATATATCACAAGAGATATCCTTAGGATATATATCATCTATCTAAAGAAAAGTGACAGAAGTAAATGTGTGAAATATAGAGAATTTATGTTACCCACACTATTATGAAGTTATTGGAAAAAATTGAAAGAAACCATTTGGAGAAAGTGAAAAACATCTGAAATATAGTGTGATTTCACAATGGAAAATGTTTGTATAATCAGGGAAATAGTTAAATTGTTACGTATGATTTTTTTATCAACTTGAAGAAAGTTTTAAGCCCATAAACATCACATGACCACCTCTTATGCTTGTGTATAACTGTTGTTAAAACAGGCAAAACTCACTATATCTATTGCCACACACAGCAAGCTAGAGTAATCAGTGGATGCCAGAAGGCTTGTGCATAAAATCCCCATCTAGTGCCTACTCATCCAATATTCCCAGACTAATCTGGATGAATAGGCACTAGATGGGGATTTTATGCACAAGCCTTCTGGCATTCATTGATTACTCTAACTTGCTGTGTGTGGCAGTATATGTAGTGAATTTTGCCTGTTTGAAGAAAGTTTATGATAATATCCCTAGGAAATAGAAAGCCTGAAAATGGCTTTGGCCTATGATTCATTGATTAAAATAATTTGGGAATATATGAATCAAATAATGTCAAATGAAAGCAGATAAGGAGTTGTCAGAAGAATTTATGATAGAAGAACGAGAGCAGAGATAAATTGTATATTGCCAATTCTATTTAAAATCTGTATTGATGATATGGCTTTGAAGAAATGGATAAAGATAAAAAAGTGACTATAATATTAGGTATTAATATTTATTCAATTTATTATTTGTAGATGATGAAGTAATTATACCATAAAATATGGAAGATAATTATTATGCGAACTTATGGAAGAATGCACCAAATACGAATTAAATGTCAGTTTTGGAAAGAGAGTATTTACCAACAAAAAAATATGTATTGACCATTGATGGGGAAAAAATTAGGAACATGATTAGTTATCAATATATGGGATCAGATGTTGAAAAAATGTATCATCAAACGATATTTGTAAAAGAATTGGTAAAATGAGGCAAGCTATAGGAATGCTTAGGTCAATTTTAGGGAGTGATCATTTCTTAACGAAAACAGAAAGACGTATGTGAAACTCTAATATAGAATATTTTATTGTATGAGGCAAAAACATAGAAATAACAAAGGAAAATGAATATTGTTGAAGACAAAAATGGGTTATTGAAGATCGGCATGAAAGTCAAGATTGGAGAAAAGTACAATTCAAGAGATAAGAGAAATGGTTTAAGTGGAAAAAAAAATGTGATAACTGTCACTGATTAAGATATTATGGTCATGTTAGAAAAATGAATGAGAACAGAATACCAGGAATGATTAATTGGGAAATGTAGGAGAAAATACAGAGAGAAAGACCAAGAAAACAGTGGAGAGAACACCTGGTAAACAATATAGGAAGGAATGATCTATCAAAGGTAAATGTTATTGATAGAGAGATATGGAATAGGAAAATATTGGAAACTTTTGGCTGAAGATATTTGTAAAAATAAAGCAGTTCTGAAGCAGAAAAATTTTTTGATTATTATTGTAAGGATTGAATAATTTTAGTAAGATAAATCTGAGTACAATGAGGTTGATAGAGATGGATCAGAAAAAAGTGATGAATTTAAATTAAATAGATTTAATAGTATCTTAAAAAGAGTGATGAAAGAGTTATTTTAAAATTTATGAATAAAAGGATGTTTATTGTAAAAAGATTGTAAACAAATATTCATTCAGAATCATCAGGATTAATAAAGGAAAAGCACTTTAGAAAGTGTAAAAGAAAGGCAGGTAAGAATTGTAAATGAGATTGTTAGGATGCAAAGCGGAGAGGTTGAATAACAGCTAAGTAGGATAGAAAAAAGAAATAGTTTGAATAAAATTAAAACAAATAAAATGAACTTCATAAATTAACTGAGTAAGTTGACATTGAAAAGAGAGAGTTGTGAATATTCAATGGGAAGATAATGTGAGTATAGAAAAGAACACGAATATTTAATGAATTTGCAATAAAAATTTGAGTTGATAAGCAAATATGATTCATTAAAGAGCTTATAAGTATATCTTGGATTATTTCCATCCTTTAGATGAATTGTTAAATATTTTTAGAAAAATTAAAATTTTATTTATATTTTACCAAATATATTCACCTATTAGTAATAATACTCAGTATATGCCCCTCATATTATTAATAAAGTACAAATTTTTCTAAAAACATTCGGCTATTAAACTAGATGTTGGAATAGTCCAACATATTATTACAAATAAAATATCATAAACTTTCAGATAAACATTAGAAAGCTTAATTTATGCGAAGATGGATAATGACGCATGCAGAATTTATTAAAGCAGTAAGTAATCTGAAAAAAGGTAAAGCAAGAGGACTAAATAATTTGGCAGCTGAAATTGGTAATAAATATGGAAAGACAAAGGTTTAAAAGAAGGTTTTAATATATTTATAGTTAATAAAGATTTCAGATTAAATAGATTATTATATAAAGAAAATGAAGATTTTTAAGGCTGTGGATCATTAGCAAATTTCAATGACATATATTTTAATGGATATATGGTTATGATTTCGATGGAAGAAAATTTTGAGACACAGAATGGATTTCTTTCAGGTAGAAAGATAGGGATAATTGTACATTGTATCTCAGTTGAAATGTCTCATAAAATAAATTATTATTTATTGTTGCATTTTTATGATAGAGTTGATATAAATATATTGTGGAGAAGTTTTGAAAATATGGGAATAAACTTAAAGTTATTATGAATGATTAAAAGTCTTTGCAAGATTAATTTTTATAAAAACCAAATGAATGATTTAGAGTTTCAAAGGTAAATTATTTTATTTGTTTTAAGAAAATTGCAGGTTGAAATGAAGAGATTCTAAATAAGTGATGAGAATATCTATAGTTGGAACCAGAATACATAATACAGGGTTTTTATTTTTGCATGTCATTTTTTTTGTTGTTGTTGTTTTTGCAAATGGGGAAAAAATACAGACTTTTTATTAAGTAATAATCTGTAGATTTATACTTTACGTTTGTCTTCAATATGATAATATTAAATCATGCTATCACACTTCCAACGTAGTGTGGAGAGATAGGAAGAAGTATGAAAATTAAGTGTCGTGGAAAAAAAATGTAAGATCTTAATATTTAATGGAAAATGTAGAACTGAAGGATGAAAAGTGAAAGATATTGTATAAGTACTTAGATATTTTATTAAATGGGAAAAGAAATTATACTAATAGTTGAGAATTGAGAAGAAAACAAAAAACAGGATGGATTGATTAAAAATCGGCATTTTTTTCATATAATAAATGTGAGGCTTGAAGAATAATTTAGAATGGGGTAATTGTGCTTTATTTTAATGTTTGGAAATGAAACATTTTGTATTGGCTTAGGAAACTCAGAAATACAAAAGAAGTAGATAAATGTGCATTGGATGGTTAATTCATATGAACTCCTCTTTTAATAAGGGAAATTAAAAGTAAACAAAAAATCTTTGAAAGATTGAAATATTTCTTAATGAAAGGAAGTTTGTAAATGTATTCTATGGGCTTGCATGAAAGGAAATTGGACAAGAAAAGTTTTGCATGTGAAGTTAATAGATAATTTATTTGTATGTAATAAGATGTGGATAAATGTATAGAGAATGTATTACAGGCATATAATTATAAAGGGTGGGAAGGAAAACTTACGGAAAATGAATAGGAATAAAAAAAAATTGACTGAAGTAATTACGTAAAATACAAAAGTATGTATGATTATAATAACTGTTATTTGGTGCAAGGACAAAAACTTTAGATACCGTGTAGAAAAGGCAAAAATGCAATAGAGATTTCAATTGTAGTTTATGTGGATATGGGCAGAAGAGTATTGAATGATTATTTTTGGGTTGTAAGATGTTGAAAGATCAGTATAAATTGTATGAAAAATTGTAAAAATTAAAAATAAAGGAATGAATCAGGTAGAGGTTTTGAGTTTGTTTGAATATTAATTGGGAATATGAGGATAGGATAGTGGAACTAATGAAAGAGGTTTTATTAAAATAGGAGAGAAAAAAGAAATGAATCAAAGCTATTAAAGAGTAAGAAGAAAGATGACTATAGTAGTATGAAATAATTTTAAATAGAGGGAATGTTTAACTTGGATAATTAACAAGATTTATGGTTATATTAACTTATACCCAGAAACTTCTATTTGAAAAGAAGCCAATTTACACCAATGCAGTAAAAATTTAATTTTCTAATTTGTTATAAGTTTATTTACATTAAAAACACACATAAGATGATTATATATTTAAAAAATTGGCTTGTATGAAGTATAGGAAGAAATAAAGTACAAATAAGATAAATTGAATTAAATTATTTTAAACATTTTACCTAATTTAAAGGAAAAAAATTGATAGAATTATAAAATTTTATATAGGTTCTTTAGAACAATTGCAACTAGTGGCATAACAGCTAAGAAAGTGTTTTACTTTCTAAATTTGATGTTGTTGAAAGAATTTGTGGTTTTCAGCAATCAAGAAAATGAAAAGGAGATAAAAGATTTTAAGCCTTTACCTTTTTTTACTTGTTTCTTTATTTTATCTTACAAAATTTAGAATTATTTTCTTTTATATATATATGCAGTATTAATTTTATTAAATTGTCATCTTATTATTGAACTACTTCACTATGTAACTAAATTAAAGATTATGGAAGATGATCAAACTCTGTTAATCATCATGCACTTGTCAGCAGCTAAATAAGGATTGGTTTGTTGATCAGTATTTCTCAAAAATAATGGATTGGTTTTTGACTATTTAATACTTCAATTTAAACAAATATGTTCTGTGGTCAGTCTATTGCTGCAAAACTTTATACATTAATTTTCTGATAGGAAATCACTAAACATCATATGATCACCTTTATGCTTACATAAGCTGTTTATACAGAGGCAAAACTCTCCGTACAGTAACGTTACTCAGTATGAACCAGAGTAATCAATGGATGCAGGAAGGTTTGTGCACGAAATCCTTATCTGGTGCCTATTGATCCAATATCCCCAGACTAACTTCTAGCTTGTGGCTTTCATCAGTGAGGAACCTTGGATCTGAGAGCTTTGAACCTAGATCTTCTAGGATCTGATGCAACTCTCCAGCATTAACTATAAAGCTTTGACTCCAAAATGAAAACAATGTTTTCAATTCAAGGTCATTAGCTTGTATAGGCATATAGGTCTGAATTCAGTTCAGCATCCATACTATTTGGTGTCTTTGATTCTTTAAAAAACCACAGTCACCACAATCATATTGGGCAGTTTTGCCTCTGTATAAACAGCTTGCATAAGCATAAAGAATGGTGCCATGCGATGTTTAGTGGTGTAATACTAATCCTGCCCAATAGAATTATGGTGACTGGTTATTAAAGAACCAAAGACACCAAAAAGTATGGATGCTAAACTGAGTTCAGATCTATATGATTATACAAGCTAATGAGTTTATGAAAACATTATTGTGTTTTCATTTTGGACTCAAAGTTTTATAGTTAGCTAATAAGATAAAAGGTGGCTGCTAGAGAGTTGCATTAGATCCTAAAATCTAGGTGCAGTGCTCTCAGATCAAAGGCTCCTCATTATGAAAGCCACAAACAATATTGGATGAGTAAGTATTAGATAGGAATTTTAAGCACAAACTTTCCTGCATCCATTGATTACTCTCGCTTGCACTGAGTGGCGCTACTGTATGGAGTTTTGCCTCTGACAAAGAGCAAAGCTAAGTATATTGTATTTATTTATAATATATTTTTGTTATTTGTTTCATGTGTATATGATTAATCACATGAGAGCATTGATATAAAAACTGATTTTTGTATATGAAAGTGTAAATTGTGATCAAGAGAGCGAGTTAATTGAAATTTGATAGAAAATTTTTTGAATTGCTAGAAAGTTTTTCATGCACCATTTTATTTATAGAAGTTTTTAAAAAAAGTAATTTGTTGAATGTGTGTGAGTGTAATGATATTTATAACAAAGTTGTATGTAAGATTAATTGGTTTTTAGTAAGTTTGCTACTAAACATCTTTTTTTATTTGAGAAAAAAGATAACGTTTTGGAGGCCTAAAATCGGAAAACACATGTTTATAGATTGATTGGTTTTGAAAGAAAGTAAAGTTTTATCCTTCCGTGCAAGGGGGTTTGAAGAATAGAAGAGGCAGTATAAAGTCAAATATAGAATAGGTGACTTGGAAAATAAGGAAATGGATTGCATTTGTATTCCACAATGCATCTATAATCAACAAAAAGAAACTAGGCATTCTCTGGTAGAGTGTACCATGTGTGATGAGGTTTATCATTAGAAATGTTTGACTAAGACTAGGAAGGATGTAACAGGTTTATGGTTATGTAGACAGTGTATAAATATGATAAAAGAGGTGAGAAAGTGATTTCTAAGTGTAGATAGTCTAAAGAGAAAGTCAAGGGAAAGAGGGCAAAAAGTTTTAGTGGAGTGTCAGTAGATAGGGGTGGGGAAATTAGTAGTACAAATTGAGATGGTTAGCCAAAGAATAAGTAAGATAGAGGAAAGGGGTGAAGGATGTAGAAGCAAAATTGAAATCGTTAGAGATGAAGTGTAAGCAGATAAAAGAATTATTGAGTAGGAAGGCTAAGGAAGAAGTAGGTAAGGAGGTCCTGAAGGTGGTATGTTATGGATGTAGTAGAGAAAGTAGACTGTGAGACAGTATTGATAGGAGATTCACTAATTAGAGAATGTAGAGATATAATTGCAAGGGAAAATAGGAGCAGGTATGTAAGAGTATGTTTGCCTGGAGCTAGAATTATTGTTGTGACGGATAAAGTAAAAAAGCAAGGTGTTATGGTAGGGAGCTAGAATTAGGGATGTAACAGATAAAGTAAAAAAGCAAGGTAGTAGAGATGTGTAATTTATGGTAGGAACTAATATTATGTCAAAACCATCAGAGATAGAGAGAGAGTTATGGATGAATATGTAGAATTGATTAGGAATTTGAGTAAGATTAAAGGAAGAGTAGGGGTAATTGGATTATTACCAAGATTTGACTAAGAGGTATTTGTTAGATAGGGCATATACTATAAATGAGAGATTGAAAAAAATGTGTGAGAGAAAGATATGTTTGTGGATGTGTGGGATTGATTTATCGGAAAGAGGGATTTATATAGTAAAGAGAATTACACTTAGGAAAACAAAGAAGTGAAGTTTTAGGGAGTCTGATTTATAAAGAATATAATTTGGTAAACTTATAAAAGGGGGTGAAGTTTTGAATTGCAGTATTATCAAAAAGAAGAAGAATGGACGGGATGTAAGAAATAGGTATAGATGTGGAGAGGGAATGGGTCTGTAAAATTAATGGTAAGCAAGTTATTTGTAAACATGGTGGAGAAGAAAGAATCAAAAGAATTTATAAAAGAGTAGCTAGGAAAGAAGAAATTGTTAAAATTGTGTATTTGAATATGCAAGGTGGTGGGAGACCATAAAAGTGGCTGGAATTGAACAAAGCAATTGAAAATGAAGAGCTTGAGCTATTAGCAGTAGTGGAAACACATCTAAGAGAAAAAGAAGAACCTATTCTGGAAGATTTGGTATTGCAGGGTATAAATAGAAAGGAAAAAGGTGTGGTGGTATAGGTTTTATATCAAAAAAATATTTAACTACTGTTAAATGTCAAGAACATTTGTGGTTTAAATAAGATTGGAAAGACAAGAATGGATGGTGGCTATAGTTTATGTAGCCACTGGAGATAGTCAAACTATAATGGAGTGGAACAGTAGTATATATGAATGCCTAACAATAATGGTTATGGGAGATATGAATGGACATATTGAAAAAATTGATGATGTAGATAATAAGAATACACAACTTTTGAAGAAATTTTATCAGGAGAGTGAATATGAGCATTGGAAATTAATCAAATATTTATGAAGGACAATACCCATGATCTAGAAATAATATATCCACACAATAAGTTATGTATTGGTAGAGAAAGAGGGAGTGAATAAAGTAAGGAAAATTAGTGTTTGATAATGAAAAGAGAGTATGTAATAGTGATCATAACTTCATTGTAATAGAAATGGTTAGTAATGTGATGGAGAATAGAAATAAAAATAGAAACAATAGTGAAAGATGTGGATGGAGAGTGAATTTTAAGAATAAGGTGGAAGAGTATAAAATACAAGTAGAAGAAACCATGGAAGAGTTGGTTGGGGATGAGTATAATAGAACTGGTGTGATGAAATAGAAAAAGTGGCAAATAAGGTTTTAGGTGAGAATATTCAGAAAGAATAAAAGTAATAAAAAAATGAGAGTTAGCAAAAGTATAAAAGAGGGGAAGAAAGCATGCAGAGAGTATAAGTGTGCTATTAAGAATAAAGAAAGTGAAAAAGATATTAATGCTAAATGGGAAAAGTACTTGGAAAAGAAAAAAAACTAATGCAGTTTACATATATCAATGTGATTATTTTTAATAAAATGAAATTGTTTTGTTCAAATATATCAACAATTAGTTTTATATATCATTATAATTTGCATATTGGAAAAGTGAAATAAGAGTGAATACATTTTTCAGTGGGTGAGTTAAGGAGAAAGCATCGTAAGTTCACTATTCTTTTTGATATATGTTCCTAATGTGAAAGAAATATCCAAGAATATTATCCTATAATGCGAAATCAAATTAAAAATAATTACTACGATAAAGTAATGACAGTAAGTTGTTCGATTTAAAATTTAAGGACATTTGTCAAATCTTCAGCATTTTCATATAAATTTAATTTTGGATAAAAATGGGAAATTGTAATAAAATTTATTGATTTAACATTAGAATAGAAAATTCTAAAGTCAATTAGAATTTCTCTAGTCATAAAAATATTTATCAGAAATATTTATTTATTCTCATCACTGGATGCAATGGTACGACTTTAAAACGCCGCTTTTAACTCAAGTTTAGTGCAAGAAGAAAGTGAAAATGTATTAAATCTTAAAACTAATTATGAAACATAACAATACATAACGAACTTAAATTCTTAAATGGATGTTCAGCAATATATTGAAGAAGACATTGTTTAAATTAAAATTTGCATAAAATAAAATCACCAAGGAAATATTGTTTTATAAATAAATACATATGGTTTAATCAATAAAAAAAAAGAAAGAAGAAGTTGGCTAAAATAGATAATTATATAGAGCAAATGAAATTGAATAGTAAATTGTTGGAGGATATTAATAAAAGTGGAAGAAATAAGTGTAAAAAATTTTGGAATTACATAGCTCTAGAGAAGAATTAAAGAGAATCTTAAATTGTTATGGGGAAATAAGTGTAAAAAATTTTGGAATTACATAGCTCTAGAGAAGAATTAAAGAGAATCTTAAATTGTTATGTAATGGATATAGAAAAGATGTTAGATGTGAAAGACAGAGTGATAGAAAACATGAAAGCATATAGTAATGGGAATATTAGGTTTATAGAAAATGAACTGAATGAGGCAGGGAAGAAATTGAAAAGTGGAAAGGCAAGAGCTTTAGATTGATGGGCAGCAGAGATGGTAATGAATTTAGATCATAGGGCAAAAGTAAAGCTATTATCACGTTTTAATAATACGGTACAGAAGAGAGTTTTTCCGGATAGTTGTAGTAATACAAGAGTAAGATTATTATTTAAAAGAAAGGGTAAGGAGGATCATAGAAAGTTAAACAATTATAGACCGATGACAGTAACATCAGTTTTATATAAAGTTTTCTCATATATGATGGCTAGAAGAGTTGCAAGTTTAAAAAAAAAAAATTTTTTTTTTTAAAAAAATATTTTTTTTTGGGAGGAGTTTTTATTTTTTATTAAACTCAAAAAGCACATGCACATTAGCTTGAAAGGCTGATTTTATTATGGATGGAAGAAAATAATGTAGTGGGGGAAATGCAAGGAGGTTTTAGATCAGCTAGGTGTATAGAAGATAGTTTATTTGTAGTTACACAACTTATGGATATGAGTAGGAATTTAGGTAGACAGTTATATATGAGTGTTATAGAGAAGGCATACTATAGAGTAAATAGAAATAGATTATGGGTAAGTTTAGCAAATTTGGGAATGGATGAAGCTTTAGTGGATATTAAGAAATTATATGATAAATAATTGCTATACATATCAATTAAGGGATATAGAATCAGGTAAAGTTAAAAATGGGGTGGGACTAAGGCAAGGATTTCCTATGTCATCTATTTTGTTTTTGTTGTAGTTGAGTGAAATGGAGAGAGCAATAGAAAGACTAGGAAGAGGGATAGACATACTGTTAATAGGTGGCAAGGGAGTATATACTTTGTCGGGTCTTTTTTTGGGAGAATGATGTCTTTTTGTGTGCAGAAAGAAGAGATGATATTGAAATTATGCTGAGGACATGCACAAGGGTGGGTAAAGAGATGGGGATTAAATTTAGTGAAGAAAAGTCAAATATAATAATGGTTAATACTGGGGAAAGAGAAGACGAAGAAATTTTTATTGGGGGATATAAAGTTAAGTATGGTGAATAGATATAGTTATTTGGGAATCATCTTAAGTAATCAGAAAAATTGCTTGGATGAATGGGAAAAAAAATTGATAAATGAAGCAAAGAAAAGAAAGGTATTGATAAAGAAATTAATAGTGTTTTCATATAATAAATATGATGTAGCTAGAATTGTATGGAAAGGAGTTGCAGTAGCAGGGTTAACATATGGCAATGATGCGTTATGTGTTTGTAAAGGGGTATTAGATTACTTAGAAAAAGTACAAAGGGAAGTAGGAAGACATGCATTAGATGCAGATGTGTAGACAGCAAAGGAGACACTTCAAGGAGAAATGGGATGGTCATGTTTTTATATGAGAGATGCAAAAAGCAAAATGGAAATGTTCAGTAGATTGCAGTTTATGGATAGTAAAAGAATAGCCAAAATAATATTTAATTGGGATATGAGTAAAGGGCAGGCAACAAGATGGGTGAGAAAGATAATGCGGTATGCAGATTTGAAAAAAAAAATTATATCACAGTATACTTGTGCAAAAGGTGTGATGATTGTGTTTGGAGAGTTGTTGAGTGTTATAGTGGTAAGGAGTGGGATAAAAGAATAGATGCATTAATAAAAAATAGGGAATTGGAGAGATGGAGAACTAGTATGGAGAGTAAAAAGTATAGAAGTAAACGGAACGTTGGATGCGAGTTAATTTATGATAATAGCAAGGAAAGTAGTTTATTGTTCAAGGTTCGAGCAGCATCTTTAGCAACAAGGGAATATACATGTAAATGGAAAAATATGGGTTATTTAGTCTGTAAGTTGTATAAGGATGGCATAGAAAATATTAGGCATCTGTTAATTCAATGTAAATGCTTGAAAGTAGAAAGGGTACACTTAATGAAGTTATGGAAGAATAAATATGAACAAAGTGATTATACAGAAAGTGGCTTATTGGTTTTTATGCTGGGTTTGGGAAAAGATAACGGGGATTTAGATATGAAGGCCATGGAGTTGACAAAAATTATGTTGTGGAAATGGGATGGAACAGATTATGGGAAAACTTAGGGTGAGAATGGAAAGGGAAGGTAAAGTGGCTAACAGGTGTCTCTGGGCATAGTGGCTGAGAGATTCCGGACTACATAAAAGGAGAAGTCGCAGTGCATCACATCACATCTGTATATTTCTGATATGAGATATATTCAAATTGGTACACTTTATATATAATACATTATGATATT
Source organism: Epiperipatus broadwayi (assembly GCA_028023455.1). Taxonomy (NCBI): domain Eukaryota; kingdom Metazoa; phylum Onychophora; class Udeonychophora; order Euonychophora; family Peripatidae; genus Epiperipatus; species Epiperipatus broadwayi. The sequence goes on along the minus strand of JAQFVV010000105.1, from coordinate 485,403 downwards.
TAAAAATACATATCAAGTTATTTCACAATCATAATTTCAGATTATTTTCTATTTATAAATGGAAAATCTCGTTCTTCAAAATAGTGTATTTTATATTTGGCAAGTTCCAGTAAATGGCAAACTTGTATTTTATGTTGACTATATTTTGTCATATCTGTAGTGTAATAGAAATCTATTTACTCTAATAAATATTTATTGGATTAAAACATAACAGCCTGCTCATGAAATAAGATGGGCATTTGTATTGTATCAGTTAAACCATTAAACATCACATGATCACCATTTCTTATGCTTGCTCATAACTGTTATTAAAACAGGCAAAACTCTCCTACCGTAGTGCCACTCAGTGCAAGCCAGGGTAATTAATGGATGCCAAAAGGTTTGAGCATAAAATTCCTACCTAGTGCCTACTCTGGCTTGCACTGAGTGGCACTACTGTATGGAGAGTTTTGCCTGTTTTATTGTATCAGTTGTTAATGTTATATGTTGTATGTTAAAACATACAACAAACTGAAGATTTATTCCTCTAGGTTAAATTTGCTATTATATATTGGGATCTTTGGTGAAATATCACAAGGGAAGACCAATTTTTTATTCAAAGCAATGATTTTATTTATTTTTTGTTCAAATATAATAATTGGCTCGATTGCTATGAAATATTGTATGTGATAAAGTTATTTTAATAAAGTAATAATTCCATTTTATAATTCTATTTAATAAATTTTAACTGTTAGGTTATTAAATATATTTTTGTCAGCGCAGCTGCCTTTTTAGCAAGCAGTTGGTTGCAGATGGTTGTTGCGGGTTCGCCTCCCGGCCAATGCTATGACATATGGAAAAAAAAAGTGTATTTTTTCATTTAATATCTGAGAAAATGATTGAGAATGAAGTCACTGAAAAACATTACGACAACAACTTACAATAGTTATGTTGATTTTTAGTAGTAAAGATGGTTTTCTGAGCCACTGGTTGTAGAATTGAGAAGGAATTAAATGTTTCATGTTTAACAATTGGAGCAGCTTACTGATGTAAAACTATATATTGAAATTTAGATAAAACTGAAATTTTTGAGCTGCTAAAATAAATTACTATTAAAGGGGATGGCAAATTGCAACCAAAGATTATTTGTTAAGCCTGCTGTCTAATTGCTATGCACAAGCATTATGTTGTGAAGAAACAATTGGGAAAATGATTGAAAACAAAAGGCTTTTGAAAAAGAAAAGTGAAGAAAATGAATTGTATAGGAATCATTACGAATACAGAAATTAAAGTGGAGAGCGGTTTTGAGGAGGAGGGGGTAGTATTTAATTTAAAGAATATTAAAATTGGATTAGCGTATTCCCACAACTAGTCAAACTTTATTTTAAAAAGCCTTTTAAAATATATTAGATAGTATAGAATAAAGAGATTTAATATATTTCTTTTATAGTAAAAGGATATCATATGATTAATTTACATTGCACATATGTGTTAATAGCAGTAATCTATATTATTATTCTACTTCAGGAGCCTTTATTGTAAACTTGAGTATTCAACAGGCATTACGTAGTAGTGTTAACCCCAAATATTTTAAATAGATGGCTGGAATAGAGTAAAAGTGTGGATTACTGCTTTGCATCTGTTTCATCTCTTCAAAGAAGTTAACTATCAAGATGATATAGTAAGTTATCTAAAGTTTTCTATATGGTCATAGAATATTTGCGCTTAGATTCTAAGACTTCAACTATCATTCATACTTTTATAGTTTCTTTAAAAAAATTTAAATAATTGGTCGCGTTTTTGAGATTTTTTTATCTTAGTAATCAGATATTATTAGCACATTTATTACAATACAGAAATTTTCTACTTTTTTTTGGTCTATCAAAAATTGAATTGGGATTTCTGCTTACTAATAAGGATTAAACTAATTATTGTAAAATTAGAAAAATAAAAGGAATTAATGAGGATGGGGGGTTATTGTATAGGGAAATAAGAGGGATAATCAATAATGCAAATATACTGAAGAGAATTAGAAACATATCTTATAATAAATAATTGATTATAATTTTTTGGTTACTGCACTTTCCAATACAGTAAGAAAACATAGGGAAAAGGGATAAAATACGCTATTAAAAAAAAGATTATAATATAATTATATTCTGATTATTTTTTAGGCATGACAAAGATTAAAATGTCAAAAGAGGAGTCAGTGTCCATGGACTTTGTCGAGAAACGGCGGGCTGCTCTTGAACGCTATTTGAACCGAACTGCTGCCCATCCAGTGTTATTGTTAGACCCAGATTTTCGTGAATTTCTTGAGCTACAGGGTGAATTGCCCAAAGCAACTAATACTTCTGCTTTAAGCGGAGCTGGTGTTTTAAGGCTTTTCACCAAAGTTGGAGATACAGTTAATAAAATGACTTATAAAATGGAAGAAAGTGATTTGGTAAGTGTGAAAACGTTTTAGTACAAGCATTATGTAAAATGCTACTTTACACAATTGATAATATTTTGTATTTTGACTAATATGATTCAGTTACTAAGTTATATGAATTTAACTAATGTAATAACATTATTAAAAAATAACATACTGTGGAATACATTAAAATGTATAAAGTCTGTATAAAGTAAATAGTTAATTACAGATAATTGAAAATGAAATAATTGTACATTTGATTTAAATTATAAAAACATACAATTGTTATGGATTACATTGAAGTTGCAAAATGAGCTGTATCAATATATACTACTTTATATTGAAACAGTAAGGTCTGCTTTGCAGATCTTCGTTTCACCTTGTCTCACCTATTTCCTACCCTCATACCTTAGTTTGAACCCCAATCTATCATAGTGTGTCTGCAATACGCTTATATACCGAAAATCCCGCCTAATTTTAAACCACGAGTACAATGCTCGTATTATATATAAGTATAATTCATGCCCAAATAAATAAAATATTATAGATTATGTATATGTTCACATAATTTAGATTTATTTAAAAGTAGATTATATAGGTCATAATTGCGCACACACTATGATATGCATTTTAAAAACATATCAAAATTATAAATTGTTAATTAAAGTTATTTTGTTTGAATCTATTTACAAAAATATATTACAGTCGTAATAAATTTTTAATTTAAAAGAAAATTCATATTCCTTAGTAAATAGATTCAAATATTGCAATTTAAAAAGTAAAATAATTTTCTTTTAATTTAATAAAAGTCATTCCAAATATTTCTGTTAAAATAAATGAGGGACAATAGTTTAATTATTTAATGTTATAGAAGCTTATCTAAAAATACAGCAGATGTCCACTTAAGGTTTTCTTTAATTAGTAAAAGTAATTTTTAATTAAATCTAGTTTGTAATTCGAATGTCGACAAGGAAATTAACAATAGAAATTAATTAAAATTTTCTTAAATTCCTTTAGACATTCGTATAGGTTTAATTACAGCTGATAAGTCCAATATATTTTTGTAACGCTCCAGGGCAGTTCTATTGTTCAATGCCACTATAAAAATTAGGGTTTTCTTTTGTTCTCCATTCTGGTCATTTGCTGATGAAATGTTTCTAACCAAAATTATTCTAGTTTTTGCTGATGAAATGTTTCTAACCAAAATTATTCTGGTGTTGCTAATGAAATGATTCGAGTAATATTCTAGTAAAATATTCTTCAAAATATATTTTCCTGAGATTTTAGCTACGTGCCTGCGAACTTATATTTGAAGCCGAGTTTTCAACTCCAAATTAATTCACTATGTTTACCACACAAATTGCTAACCTTGACATGTTGGAGTAGAGCTGGCGCGAAGGCTATTTCCCTCGGGAATGGCCGGCTGCTGCTCTAGACCATTGACCTTGACATGTCGGAGTAGAGCTGGCGCAAGGGCTATTTCCCTCAAGAATGGCCGGCTTCTGCTCTAGACCATCGGAAGCTGTCACGTAAGGAACCCCGGAACTGCTGCTGCTGCCAAAAATATGAACAATTCCAGATTTTGCTGCTGAATTGAGAAAACCTGCCGAACATCAATCTACCTGCATCCCTTTGTTGAAAGTAAGACACCGCTATTAAGGCATATTTTTAAATTTTTTAAATAATTCCCAATTTTATTATCTTGCAAATCACTCGTTCGAGGGCGATTCTAATCTTCTTTAATATATATAATAATCAAATAGTTTAAAATCTACATTTTATTGATTTTAACCTAATATGAGAATATGTGCGAGGTCAATGATTAAAATGTGTCACAAATGCATGATTGCTTAAATAAACCTATGCTTTCTTTTCAAACTGGCAAGCATGCATTTTCCTATTTTTTAAATACTGTGTTCTACTTTAATTACAAAGTTCATCATTGACGTCGAGAATGTGCGAATCCTTTTAAATGAATTTCTGGGAATTTGATTGGGCATTTCTCTTAATCCAAGTAAAACCCATTTAGTATGCTGGTAAATGAATTGGTTGTTGAGACCGCTTTGTTTTGCTTTTCCAAGGATTTTTACATGGCCAAGTCCGTTCTCTTCACTTCCTGCAGTTTCCAGGCAGAGTGTGTCCACAAATGTCACACCTGGGAATTAAAGGCAGTCGTCACCCAGTCGCTAAGTTTCGGCTGTTCATGACAACACTTTCCTACTACGGGTTAGCGGAGAGCTGCCCTTCATAGTCATTTCTAATATTCATTATTGTTTTATTTATATATTTATTTTTACAAAGCATCCGTGACTTAAGCGTGTCGCACCCTCCATCCTTTAATAAATTCATTACTAGCAATACTGGCCTCCAATTATTATTATCAAATAAATGCCTTGATCACATCCCCACTTTATTGCTTAGTAAGCTTTTGTCCGTACTATTCTCGAAATCAATAAATATTTTATAACACTTAATTTTCAAATATTTTATTAAACTTTTATAATTACTCAAAGCACCTCGCACATGTTCCCATCTCTTTAAGCACATTATCGTAATACTATTAGCCCGAGGGATAGAATATATAATTTTGCTTTAAAACTTTTTTGTAATTTATTGGAATGTCATGCCAACAATTATTTAATACGCGTCGTCCCTGTCTCGTATAAGCAGACAGTGGCGTTATATATATATTTTTATATAAATAAATTTTTGAAATCATGTAAAACTAATTTTGATCTTTTATTTTATTGATTCCTATCACTGCCTCAGTCTATATATCTATTTTCTATATTTCTTTTGTACGTCCATAGATGTTAATTAGCAACCCAAACTTATCTTAGTATAGTCTTTTTGTTTCTCCCTGACCACCAGGCACCGGTAAAAGGTTATACTAGTAGTAGCATCAGATGCATTATCACGTAGGTGGCGCTGTGAAATTTGGACTTAGATTCGAACTTAGTATATCTAGAAGGCAACCCCTACTAGAATGTTCAGTTTCGTGTGTGGGGTTTGAATTCTGCAGTGTGTTAGCGAGATAGACGATTCTGACTGTTACATAGTATTTTTTTCCGGGTCCATGGCTTGCCCAAACGTGGAGCCTCGATTATTTAAACACCCACATCCCTGTAGATCTTAATTATTTAAAAACCCACATCCCTGTAGCTTAATTTTAGTATTTTGTTCGTATTTAATCACTCAAATCCCTTATGTTTTGATATATATAATATTTTCAAACTCTATATTAGCTATATTGTTTATTTGCATATATATTTCACATGTTTTGTTTGACTCGGGTATTCAATTACGTATACTATATAATCTAAACTTGTCCAAATTTGCTATAGTGCGATACGAGCCATCTGTATTTATCTGTATTTATTGTTTCACTTAAATCACGCTATGTACGCATAGCGTAAATTACTGAAATATTGTCCCAAGTGAATATTGTGACAATCTATGTATATTTCAAATCTTGTATTTTACTCTCAAAGTAGTCTTATCGGCTCATTGCGCAAGATAGCATAATAATAATTTTGTACGATAATGGCTTAGATATAATAGGCTATCGTATGGAATTCATAAATGTAATCATAAATAAAAACATTTTGTAATCAATAAAAATGCGAATGTTTCAACGAGTGCTCGTAGTTAAATGGAATAGTTATTAAAATTTATTTTGGGAAGCTAACAGTCTATGGATATTTTTAACTGGTGACATGGCGCCCAAGGGTAATTTCACTAAACGGAGTTATTTCTAAAATAAATTTTGTCACCAGGCTAAATTCTTTTGTATGTAATTTGTTTTTTTCAACGTGTATTAATTTTTCTTAGACCAAATAATGAGACCTGAATCGGATCAATAATTATAATGTAAATAAATATATATGTATGCTAATCTTAAATAAAAAGGGAACGAAATAAGTATATCCGGATCTAACAAATGTTAATATATATAAATAAAATTGCTTCAGTTTAAAAATATATATGTTAGCGAAATAATTTGACAGGTAGCATTTAAGAAATTTTTTATATATACAGGCAGTAAAATATATGTATGTTAGCAGCAGAATTAAACATGAAACTTTAGCAGTTAGTAAGAGGGCAGTAGTAGGGCTTTAGTGATAAATGTAAAAGCAGCAATTAGGCCAACAGAACCAAGAGGGAGATAGCCGATTAGCCATTAATAAAAATTGTAATCAAACGTAATAATCGCAGTTAAACAAGGAATAAATATAAATAAAATAGAGATAACCGTAAAACAGTTTAAACAGATTTTTTTAAAATCAGTGCTGTTTATTTGATATATTAAATAGCTAGCAATAAAATAAAAATAAAAAGTCATCATCATCATCTATCACGATAATCATCCAAAGCCATGGAAAATACGGATGATAATGAGATCCATTTCCGGACTATTATAGAGTTGTTTAAGGAAGGTGAAGAAAGAGCGAAAAGATGGGAAGAAAGCCAAAGAAGAGGTGAGGAACTTAGAGCGCTGTACAGACTCCTCCCTCGATGGCAAGATATGACAGAGGAACTCCTGAACCAGAAAGAACAATCAAGAGGTCATTGAACCAAGAAAAGAGAAAGCAGACCTGAACTCGGTAGGGTCATTGACGGACGAACCCCTGAACCAGAAAATAGAGACCAATGATTCCGCAGAGAAAACTGATACTCCAGACCTGGGACCTCGAACTCAGCCAACCAAGCTCGTCAACATTTAAGATATTCCACGAAGTCAAAATATGTCCACAACTTTATTTAGCAAGAATAGCTCCAGCAAATGAGGTACGGGACATAGGACCTCAAGCCCAGCTAACCAAGCTTCTTCACATAAAAATTTTTCATGAGGTAAAACAATGTCCCCAACTATATTTAGACAGGATATTTCCAGCCAATGATGTACAGGACCTAGGGCCTCAAACCCAGCTAACCAAGCTTACTACCAATATCAAAACACAAGAAAGCAAGAAAAATATCCCACCTGATATAGTAAGAATATGTCAAACGGATGAAGTAAAGGAAATAGTGAAAGCAATTATGGCACTGGATTTCAGCCCAAGGACCAAGGAGCCACCAGACAAGGCAAATAATTCCGACAACCTACGGCTACAGTTAACGACCAGCAGTTTGAAACTCCTTGTATATCAACCACCAGACTATATAATGAGGCCTGATAATCTGAGACTGCAATTATTAAAATATAAAGGCAGTTACCACTCACCATTCCTAGGATTATAGTATTTTTTTTACAAAAAAAAAAAAAAAGAAGGAATGGACACATCACTGGATAAATGAGAAAGGAGATCGGATAAACCAATGTTAAACTTTTAAAATGTTAAATAAAAATTGTGGACAGGGAAGATAATAGAAAATGTTCGCTAGATGGTAGATTATTTTTATATGATCCGGGTATATAATTCAGTTTCGTTTCTTCATTATATTTATATACTGTACGTTATGGGTTATCTTGTAAATTTTTTTTATGCAGGCTTCATAGGTGGACACCTGTTGTAAGATCTTTGTTTTTACAATTTTTTTTTTGTTCCATCACTGAGGGAATGTGAAACAGTAAGGTCTGCTTTGCAGATCTTCGTTTCACCTTTTCTCACCTATTTCCTACTCTCACCTTAGTTTGAACCCCAATCTATCGAAGTGTGTCTGCAATACGCTTATATACCGAAAATCACGCCTAATTTTAAACCACGAGTACAATGCTCGTATTATAATTCATGCCCAAATAAATAAAATATTATAGATTATGTATATATTCACATAATTTAGATTTATTTAAAAGTGGGTTATATAGGTCATAATTGCGCACACACTATGATATGCATTTTAAAAACATATCAAAATTATAAATTGTTAATTAAAGTTATTTTGTTTGAATCTATTTACAAAATTATATTACAGTCGTAATATATTTTTAATTTAAAAGAAAATTCGGTTGTCATCTGATCCTTCGTGTCAGCCGCTAGAGGCGGGATTTCTAGAAATATGCCGTTTCCGCGGCCGCACCCAAGCCTTTAAGCATTCTTTCTAAAATAAATCCTAGAAAGATTGTTAACTCGGAGTTAAGTCTTCTTTCTATGCTAAAAGGTAGACTGTTAACACGAAGTTAAGTCTTCTTTCTACGATAAAATCTAGAAAGAATGTTAACTCGGCTTAGCGGCTAACGGTGTGGCTTTTTTCGATGCTAAAAGCAGAGGAAAATACTGTAGTTGTTTGTGTCACGCACTATATCGTAATGCTGTGTTATGTATTTGATGTAACAATATCGTACAAGGGTCTATTAATTTGATCGTGTCAAAATTATTTAAATTTTCATTGGTACTTTTTTTTTTTAAGACGAATTGATGTACTGTTACATTTTAACAATTTTAACAGTATCGTGATTGTTCCTTATAAATTTATATTCCTCCTAAATTTTTGATTACGGTGGGTTAGGGTAATATTTTAAAGATCACGCTTTGAGTCACGTTTCAGCGAGAAATTTTCCAAGAAAAAAAGTACGGCAAATTCGAAAACAGAAAATATGAAAAGATGGGAATTGCCAGACACGGAAGCCGTCAGTGCTGTAACATTTAAAAGATGTTTGTGGGGCGAATGTATGAGACTTGAGGTCCATAAAGATCTTTGGACTTTCATTTGTAAGTCTCGTTCTTGTCGAAAGAAATGTGCACTTCGAAAAGGCAGCTGGTTTGAGGGATTTCAAATGCCGTTCGTCAAGTCTTTACGTTTGCTGAATTACCGGAGCCGTGACGAGTTGACCGTACAGCATGCCATTAATGATATTGAAATGTCTACCAGTAAATATTATTAACCAAATTGATAAATAAAGTAACATAACATACACACAGAATAATTGTTATTAACCAAAAAATGTAAATTATTATTTTAAAATATACAAAAACACCCCTCCCACTAATTGTTGTCAATCAAATGTAAACAAATTAAAGTAACGAAAATTATTATTTAAAGATCCATACCCCCCCCCCCCCCGTTGTTTCTTTAATTTTGTCACTTAAATTTTTAAAAACAGTATTACTATTTAAACACAACCCAAATTACTATTTAAACGTACACCAAAAAAGATCCTTTCTTGTCAATAATAATCAAATTAAGAATTATTATTGTCCCATTGTCAAAAATATTAGGTTTTTGGGAAACCAAAACAATAATTTATAAACGAAAAAAAAATCAATCGGTTGTCAATCAAATGTAATAAATAAAAGTAACTTCAATTTTGATTTAAACATACACAAACAAAAAAAAACCCTTTCTCCAAATAAAAAGGAAGGTAAATTAGTATTTAATCATCATCCAAAAACACTCACCCCTCACTAATTATTGTCAGCTATCAAATGTACTTTAACGTAAACTACTATTCTTTAAACGGTTACACCCTTTTCCCCAATAATTGTTGTCTACAATCGTACATACAAAAAAACACCCCTCCCAATAATTAGTATCGGCAAACAAATGTAAACCAATCAAAGTAAGACCGTAACTTAAAACTACTATTGTTTAAACGGTTAACCCACTCCTTCACTCAATAATTGTTGTCTACAACCGTACACACAAAAAAACACCCCTCCCAATAATTAGTGTCAAACAAATGTAAACCAATCAAAGTAAGACGGTAACTTATTATTTAAACGTAACCCAAATTACTATTTGAAACTACACCGAAAAACAACCTTTTGTCAATAAAAATTAAACAAACAACAACTATTATTGTCCCATTGTCAAAAATATTTATTCGTAGAAACAAAAATCATAATTTATAAACGAAAGGAAGTCATATCGGTCGTTAATCAAATGTAAACCGATAAAAGTAATGGTTTTAATTTTTATTTAAACATACACACGCGCGCGAAAAAAAAACAACACCTCCCAATAATTGTTGTCGGCAATCAAATGTAAACCTATCAAAGTAATGTAAATTATTATTTAATCATACACAAAAACACCCCTCCCACTAATTGTTCTCGGCAATTAAATGGAAACCTATCAAAGTAACGTCAATTATTATTTAAAGATCCATCCAAAAAAAAAACCCGTTCTCTTAAATTTCGGCAATCCAATTTTACAAAAACAGTAATACTATTTAAAAAAAAAAAAACACAAATTACTATTTGAACACACACCAAAAAAGGCTCGTTCTCTCTTAAATTTCGGCAATCCAAAAAAAACAACTATTATTATACCATCGTCAAAAATATTATTTGGGAAAAATAATTCAGAAACGAAAGAAAGTAAACTTTGTAAACAAACAAAAAAAAAATCAATATTAATAGAGAATCGCTGGCCCGGAAACGTTATATTAATGTGTTTTTGATTAGAAATTGCGCCTCTAGTGACTGACATGAAGGATCAGATGACAACCGAAAATTCATATTCGTTGGTAAATAGATTCAAATATTGCAATTTAAAAAGTAAAATAATTTTCTTTTAATTTAATAAAAGTCATTCCAAATATTTCTGTTAAAATAAATGAGGGACAATAGTTTAATTATTTAATGTTATAGAAGCTTATCTAAAAATACAGCAGATGTCCACAAGGTTTTTTTTAATTAGTAAAAGTAATTTTTAATTAAATCTAGTTTGTAATTCGAATGTCAACAAGGAAATTAACAATAGAAATTAATTAAAATTTTGTTAAATTCCTTTAGACATTCGGATGGGCTTAATTACAGCTAATAAGTCTGATATATTTTTGTAACACTCCAGGGCAGTTCTATTGTTCAATTCCACTATAAAAGGAAGGGTTTTCTTTTGTTCTCCATTCTGGTGTTTCTAACAAAATTTTCTGGTCATTTGCTGATGAAATGTTTCTAACCAAAATTATTCTGATATTTGCTAATGAAATGTTTCTGGTGTTGCTAATGAAATGATTCGAGTGATATTCTAGTAAAGTATTCTTCAAAATATATTTTCCTGAGATTTTAGCTACGTGCCTGCGAACTTATATTTGAAGCCGAGTTTTCGTCTCCAAATTAATTCACCATGTTTACCACACAAATTGCTAACCTTGACGTGTCGGAGTAGAGCCGACGCGAAGGCTATTTCCCTCAGGAATGGCCAGCTACTGCTCTAGACCATTGGAAGCTATCACGTAAGGAACCCCGGAACTGCTGCTGCTGCCAAAAATATGAACAATTCCAGATTTTGCTCCTGAATTGATAAAACCTGCCGAACATCAATCTACCTGCAAATGCTTCTTCAGAGGTAACCTAAATTAACCCAAGAGCTCTTGTGATTCCTAACTGACATGCTATAGCTATTTTAAATTGTTTTTCTTTTATTTCACATAACTTTATTATGTACTTCTTTAACGTGTTCAAATATAGTTAACAGTTTTGCTCTCTATCCTTGGGTTAATATTTTCTATTGATTAAGCTTTCTTTTATTTTATTATGATAATGTGTCAGAATCGTCTTTGACCGAGTGAATTATTCCCTTAGTTGAAAGTAGGACGCCGCTATTAAGGCATATTTTTAAATTTATAATAATTCCCAATTTTATTATCTTGCAAATCACTCGTTCGAGGGTGATTCTAATCTTCTTTAATATATATAATAATCAAATAGTTTAAAATCTACATTTTATTGATTTTAACCTAATATGAGAGTATGTGCGAGGTCAATGATTAAAATGTGCCACAAATGCATGATTGCTTAAATAAACCTATGCTTTCTTTTCAAACCCGCATGCATGCATTTTCCTATTTTTTAAATACTGTGTTCTACTTTAATTACAAAGTTCATCATTGACGTCGAGAATGTGCGAATCCTTTTAAATGAATTTCTGGGAATTTGATTGGGCATTTCTCTTAATCCAAGTAAAACCCATTTAGTATGTGTTATATACACTAGTCTAGTATTGCTGGTAAATGAATTGGTTGTTGAGACCGCTTTGTTTTGCTTTTCCAAGGATTTTTACACGGCCAAGTTCGTTCTCTTCGTTTCCTGTGGTTTCCAGGCAGAGTGTGTCCACAAATGTCACACCTGGGAATTAAACGCAGTCGTCACCCAGTAGCTAAGTTTCTGCTGTTCATGACAACACTTTCCTACGGGTTAGCGGCGAGCTGCCCTCCGTAGTCATTTCTAATATTCACTATTGTTTTATTTATATATTTATTTTTACAAAGCATCCGTGACTTAAACGTGTCGCACCCTCCATCCTTTAATAAATTCATTACTAGCAATACTGGCGTCCCATCTGCTTTAATTATTATTATCAAATAAATGCCTTGATCACATCCCCACTTTATTGCTTAGTATGCTTTTGTCCGTACTATTCTCGAAATCAATAAATATTTTATAACACTTGATTTTCAAATATTTTATTAAACTTTTATAATTACTCAAAGCACCTCGCACATGTTCCCATCTCTTTAAGCATATTATCGTAATGCTATTAGCCCGAGGGATAGAATATATAATTTTGCTTTAAAACCTTTTTGTAATTTATTGGAATGTCATGCCAACAATTATTTAATACGTGTCCCTGTCTCATATAAGCAGACAGTGGCGTTATATATATATAAATAAATTTTTGAAATCATTTAAAACTAATTTTGATCTTTTATTTTATTGATTCCTATCACTGTCTCGGTCTATATATCTATTTTCTACATTTCTTTTGTACATCCATAGACGTCAATTAGCAACCGAAACTTATCTTAGTATAGAGTCTTTTTGTTCCTCCCTGACCACCAGGCACCGGTAAAAGGTTATAATAGTAGTAGCATCAGATGTGTTATCACGTAGGTGGCGCTGTGAAATTTGGGCTTATTCGAACTTAGTATATCTAGAAGGCAACCCCTCCTAGAATGTTCAGTTTCGTGTGTGGGGTTTGAGTTCTGCAGTGTGTTAGCGAGATAGACGATTCTGACTGTTACAATATATTATCCCCCCTCTCCAGTATAAATAAACAAAAAAATAAAACATAAGTCTTAAATTTTATAAGGCAGCAGCCATTTTTAGTCTGAGCACTATATGCAGTCACATTTATTAATAATATTTCTTCAGCTTACATTGAAAATATTAAAAGCAGCTGTAATGAAACTATTATTTCATTTCCATTAGGGGGAAAAAAGTTATTGAAGGAAAAGGATATTATACAAAGGGTATTCAATTGCGCTGACAAATGTGGTATAGTGACCTTAATAATATTTTTATTTTTGAATGACTATAAATCAGTCAACACATGTAAATATGCTCTCTCTATTATTATTAACTACACTTATTTTTATTTTGTTTATACTATAAACTTCATATGTACATTCTATATATGTAGAAACACATTTCTTAAATATATATGCACGTTTACTACGCACATGTAGTTCAATAAACAATACATATTCTATTGTAATCAAAGCTTATCAGCAACCCATGAGAGTTATATGTGATATACATAAATAGGCATGAAAAAAAAATATGGATATTGCAGCTCCACTGTATTCAGGTTGACACAAAATCACTAAAAAGGTATTTGATAGAATTTTAAATTTAGTTCATGGATATAGTTCTTACTTAACATCTAAAACTTGGAACATTGAAAAATAAATGTTGAATGTTTTTTATCAGATAAATATGAATCTTGTATGGGAAAATTTAGATTTCCTGAGACCTGGCTATTTTCTTAAGTGTTTCAGTTGAGTTCTTAAGCTATTATGGTAATGTTATAATTTAAATAAATCTTGAATTAATTTTTTGTATAGATTAGTATTTATAGACATTGCAAAAATTATTTTAATACTAAAATATTTTTAATTATTTCTAGTGGTTTGAAGAGAAACAGCAGCAAATTGACAATTTAGATATTCAATTAAGAAGATTGCATGGAAATGTTGAATCTTTGGTCCAGCACAGAAAAGGTATTAATATTTTTTTCAATAACTTTTTTTTTTATATGTGTGGATCTGAATATCTGTGTGTGAGAGAGTTTATCATTGCTTGCAAATATTTATAAAAAAATATGCAAAACTTTAGTGAATGACTAAATTAGTAAAAAAGAGGTTTCATCTTTGCTAACTCATACATTAAATGCCTATAAATTAAATGATATATGATATATCTGCATATCAAAGAAAGATTAATTAAGAACATGATATGCAATATCTTTGTTTACCCTTGGAGCTAACATTTGCATGCTACATAAATCACATTTATATAAGCATACAGCTTCCCTTTCCATTATCCTGTTTAAGTGATCTATGGTTGGGAACATGAGAAAGTTTAATAGAGAATGAGACTTAACAATGTGTTTTAATAATGTATCATATTGATCATCACATAAAAAGTTATATCAGACCTGTTTAATACAAACAAAATTTTACGTAAATAAACTAATAAAAGAATATATATTGAAGCGGTCATTCTGCTATTAAGTTGAAATATTAAGACATTTTTTTAAAAAATTTAATGTATAAAAAATGTAATTTTATTATTAAAATGGTATGTGTAAAAAAAAGATGGGATTTCAGATCAGCAAAGAAAGTTTAATTTTCTAAATTAATTAATTAAAAATCCAATTGATATCAAAAGAATGTATAAATTAAATTCTAATTTTATAATTATTTAGGGAAAAGATGCCAAAACATGTAGAGTCAGATAAAATCAAGAGATTCGGAATTTAATTAAGAAATGCAATTTGTAAAATTTCAAAATTAAATTGCATTAAGGTTATAATCCGTAAGATTCTTTTTAGATAATAAAGAAAAGAATTTTCCTTAAATTTTAAGTAATTAATTAATTTGGAGATCTGGATGGCTTTGTTTTGTGTGCTGTTTATATTGGTGGCAGGGAAAAGAATTTTAGTTATTGTAAAAACTTCTTGAAAGTTATTGTAGAAACTCCTGGAAAAGTTATTGCACACCTCTTGTAGAATTTATTATTGAAAACTTTAGAAAATAGAGTTTAGTTACTGTATCTCTGGAAGAGTTTTATTGTAAAGTTTTTAAGTTGTTAAATTGCATCACGCTATGAGTGAGTAGATCGCCGCAATTTCTCTGCCCAGCTCCGGTGCAGCTGAGTTTGGAGTTCCTATATTATAGGATGACGTGCCGATAAAGCCCTTGCCTCATCTAACAATCATGTTGCTGACATGAAATGCCATTTCCGTCAACACAAAGCCCCAATATATAACATCACGGAATCACGAGCCAATTCTACTGTTTGCCAACATCCTTCGAAGGTCTGGTAAAATAATAATTTCATTTAATGATAAATTTTGAATGATAAAAGCCTCTCTTTTTTTGCTTTAAACAATTATATATTAATCATTCTGTAAAATATATTTATTATCATATTATTTAGATATTATATTGCCTTATTTAAATATTTTCTTATTGTGTTATAACACATGCTTGATTAATTGTACATAGTAAGGTAAATCTGCTATTGCAATATATATATTCAATCTTTCTTAAATTTTGCTAGACTTATTGTTTAAGAATCAGATTAAGGTAAATTTACTAAAATATTTCAATGATTAAAGTATTTGACGTTAAAGAAAAGCACAGTAATTGAATAAAAGCAAGATATTTAAAATCCTTCTCTCTGATTCTAATTTGTGTTTGTTTGTTTTTTTTTGTTTAAAATCGTTTCTTTCAAAATATTTAGCCATTAACGCAATTATAATGGTTTATATAAAACTTTCAAATTTAAAAAATTAACATCGAGTGTTAAGATGTTTAAAAGCAATCTTTATTTTCTGTTTTGGGAAGGGACAATTATATATGTATACCGCATGCAGGTGATTTATAAACAACCTGCAGTTTTAAAACAAAATTTAAAGTTCGAAGTTGAAAGTTAAAACCTCGTTTCTTTTTTTTTTTTTTTGACAAATATATGTATGTACTATGTGATACGATAGTTTAATTCTTTAAAACTTTTAAGACAATTTAATATATTATCATCTTAGGCTATCGTATCAATAATTCTGTATATATGTCAAACTTATGGACAGATCTCTAATTAAGCATGGATTAATTTCTTTATAAAATCTTTTATTTGATTTAGCCTATAGAATAAATATCCACATATGATAAACTTATGGCATGACTATTTACGTTTCTTTATATAGATTTAAATTTAAGTCCAAATATTTATTATTTTATGCAAATGTAGCATTACTGGGTTGTCTAATTTCATGTTTTATTTCATTGTGTTCTTCAGCAGGCGTATATTCCTGCTTCAAAAATTTAATTTGACGGGTTCATTCTAAATAAGTTCCATGCAAAATGCGGGAGCATTTCTTTTGTTTTCCAGACCCAGTGAGTCTTATTATTTTTTGTTACCAGTGCAGTGAATCGTTCCTTCCGGTTAATAAGAGTTATTAAGGGTCATATGAAGATGCTCATTCCTTCATTCCACGACCCATTCAACTTCCCAAAAGCAAATATATTCCTGTTGTTGCCTGATTATCAGACTTGAAAAGGAAATCGTGTTCCAGTCTACTTCATTATTTCATTGTTTTATTACTTTAGCAACTCGGTACTGCCTTCCTTATCCCTTGTGTATATTAAAGCTTGGTATTTCAGATTTTGTTGGTCATGATCATGAGAATTGTGCATTTATCTATTTAACTGTATTTTCTAGAGTTAATTATACTTACATTATTTTAATTATTATGATGTACCTGCTTGAGGAATATCTGCCTCAAAGGTCAAATGTGTTCATCATCCGAAGTCCCTTATTTATATATCTGTTATACTTTAAAACTTTTACATATGTAATCATTAATTCATGTAATTTCCACTATTGTATAAGTCTAGCAACCAAATTAAGCGGTAGTCATTGCTTTTGTTTATTTGTTTGTATCTTTAATTACTAATAAAATGTTTGTATTTTATATATACATTGCATTGGGTGTCTTGTTTGCCACAGGGAAGTCATATAGTTAATAATCTAGTTTTAAGAATCTCCACCTCTCCCTGGCCACCGAGCCTAAAAAAGAAATGAGGTAATATGTAGATTGGAATGAGTTGTGGTGATTTAATCCCCCTGGTGGTGATTTATATTGTTATCGGCTAATCCTGTTACAATATGTATATCTCTATGACTTTGCATTATATTTTGATTTTGAAATCAAATCGCTATAAAGAAAATAATGATGCATGGTCATATTAGGCTGTGTATTTGCAATGTTTAATGTATGATTTTTTTTAAAAAAAAACACTAACTTTTAAAATATCATAAGGAATTTTTAGAGATTCCAAAGCAGTAGGTAGATTCACAATGACTTTATTAAGACCTTCAATTTTGCCACTATAAATTATAGATTCAACAGACATTTAACTATGTTTATATATTGAACTATTTCCATCATCCAACTACTGACAGTTGAATGTAATAGAATTTAAATAAAGTTAAATTATTCTTAAAGACATTCAAATACTTAATATTACATGATGGAAATAGTCCAATATATAAATACCATTAAAATACCATCATCACAAACTTTCATGAAGACATTGATTATGTATTAGCATTAAATAATAGAGATGATTGTAATCATTGTGATTATATGGTGTATTTTGTACGACAAATGTAAGACTAAAGACAATGTAACAAATGCAGTATGTTGATTACCATGAAGGTATTATGCAAACCATCTGGATTAGTTCCAGCAAACAGATATTAATCTTGCATAATATTATGCTAAGATAACACCGATACTTTGAAGGATCTTGTCTCTTCACTGCCTTATCAAATAATATGCTATATCTAAATATATTAAAGTGCACTCATGGTGGCCATATAATTGTTAACATTATCAGATAATAAACTGCTTTATTGGGTTATGCCTATTTTTTTCTAATATTTTTCTTAATGAGTACTTTTATCATTGAAACAAGAAGTTAAAAGGTATCTTAAAATTTCGCAACCCAATGGCTCTTTTCTGATTGTCTTAAATATATACTATGCCAAAAAGAGACCTTGATTTAATTTAGATAAATAAAGAATGAGTTATACATAAACATTGCACATCTATGCTTATATATCCAGTTAATAATTGTTAACATTTACCCACTAATCCATAGGTGGACAAGTAGCATATATAATGTAGTTTTGATATCTAGACTGTTATTGGAGGGGAGTGAGGGTTGTATTATTTTATAAATTATAATACACCTTTATCCCGCTTAGCGATTGGCTACTTAGTGATATTTCACAATAGCGATCATCATCAATTTGTACCCACTACTTCGATTTACAATCGATTATTCACTATAATGATCGGGAAAATTTAAAAAAAAATTTTTTTGGGCTGCCATCTTGAATTTTGCATCACTGATGACATCAGAGAATAGGTATTTTAAATTCATTTTATCCAAAACAAAAGCACATTACTGTATATTATGAATATAGAGCATATAAATTTAAAATATATATAATTACTGAATCTATAATAGTGTATTCATATAAGTGTCGAATGTCTTTAGAAAAATTAAACTTTATTTAAATAAAGTTTAATTTTTCTACACATTCAACACATATTAGATGATGAAAACAGTACAACTAAAATACCATCATCACAAACTTTCAGGAAAACACAAAATACTAATATTAAATTGCGTGTGCCTGTTCCTTAATTACGTACACTCAAGTGGTTTCAAATCAAAAGAAAAACCTTTGAAAAAAAAAAGTTTAAAAAGAAAAACAGATTGCATTTAAAATAAATGTTAATAAATAATCTTTCTACTCGAATGGGGGGGGGGGGAACTATTACATTACTAAAAGTATACAGTAAGAAAAATAAACAGTGTACGTTTTAAAAAATTAGAACAATTAGATTTTTTTTCCTTTTAAAATAAATTGTTTTTTTTTTTTATTTTTCTAAAGTTGACTGATTTATAATACACATTAAGCCTTTTGTTACTCTGGAGTATAGTAATAAGTTTTTATGTTTAATTAAATAATTTATAATTAAACATTGTTTTTTAATTTGAATAATTTCACATAAGTAATAAACATAAATGTACAGTAATATGTACTGTAATACAAATTTTAAAAAATGCACTTCAGTATGGGTTTTTTTCTCATTACGATGAAAACCTTCTGCGGAAGAATATAAAAACTCTTAAATTCAAATTTAGTTTCACTTTCTCTTTCTTTTTGCTGTACCATACTTTTTAAACAGTGAAAATATGCATTTTTTTTCCTAGTGATATAAAACTTTTCTTTTTAGATACCGTATTTAGTCACCATTGCCATGAAAAAATCAAGAAAATCTTTGAGATTGGAAACCAATGTGGATATTTTACGTCACTGGAACCGACCAATTTTTTTACCCTAGACCTCCATTATAAATACGTATTCTGTGTAAGATATTCTTGCTTAACGATGAGTTTTGGAGAACCAATTGCCATCACTAAGCGGAGTAAAGGTGTATATACAAATAAAAATTTTAATAACATTCATTTTAAAATTGAGATTTTTTTTTCTCTTTTTATTTTTCCCCCAATAAATGATCGTGTTGTTAATTTAAATGGAATGAAAAATTTTAATGATCAAATTTTAGTTCTTTTCCTAAGATCGTTTCTTTTGAATAGTTCATTGAAGATATAAACATGAAAGTCATATTCAACATAAACATTGGTTTAATATGATAGAACAGTGCATTTATAGCGTTTGATTATCATCTGTTTACAATTACAATTTGAAACTGTGCTAGTGAATATCTTAGTCAATTACATTACCACAATTTAATTAATTTTAATTAACTTTCTTTTGCTCTATAGAGTTGGCTTTATCTACAGCAAGCTTTGCAAAGAGTGCTGCAATGCTGAGCAATTGTGAAGAACATACAGCTTTATCAAGAGCTTTGTCACAATTAGCAGAAGTGGAAGAGAAGATTGAACAGCTCCAACAAGAGCAAGCCAATGTTGACTTCTATGTTCTGTCTGAATTACTGAAGGACTATGTTACTCAAATTATCGCTATCAAAAGTGTTTTTCATCAACGGGTTAAAGTCTACCATAATTGGCAAACAGCAAAGGCCACATTAACTAAAAAACGTGAGAACAAAGCAAAATTAGAATTAGCAGGAAAAACAGACAAATTTCCACAAGCAAGGGATGAGGTATTAGAGGTGAGTGTTTAATTAGTATCTTAATTAAAAATTGGAAAATTTTTAATTTAATACTAATATATTTAAAGCTATTAAATAATGAATTATATCACTTGAATTATTTAATTTACCTTGTTTTATATATATATATGAGATCAGCATTCATAACAGTGTTTGACTCTGGATAGCTGACAAAATAACTATAGTTACAATCTAGTTTTTGGTCAGAAAATGGATCTTTTTTTTAAAACTAAAGGATTAAAAAATGAAGTAAACCATAAAATCCCTTAACCAACAATTTTCTAGTCTGGTACGGTTTTTTTTACTGCTTCTTGATGAACGATATCTGGAAAGATTTATTCATTCAGTGAATTATTTTTAAGAGTATGCGATGCAGTGCACTGTAACTTCTTTTTTGGAGTCAGGAATGTCTCAGCCACTATGCCCAGAGAAACCTGTTAGCCACTTTACTTTCCATTCCCCATCCTAAGTTTTTCCCATATTCTTCTCTATCCCATTTCCACAGCATAATCTTTGTCAACTCTATGGCCTTTATTTCTAAATCTCCCTTATCTTTTCCCAAACCCAGCATAAATACCAAGAACACACTTACTGTATAATCACTTTGTTTGGTATTTATTCTTCCACAACTTCATTATTTGAATCCTTTCTGCTTGCAGGCATTTACATTCAATTAACAGATGCCTAATATTTTCTATACCTTCCTACACAACTTATAGACTAAATCACCCACATTTTTCCATTTATGTGTATATTCCCTTGTTTCTAAAGATCCTGTTCGAGCCCTAAATAGTAAACTACTTTCCTTGCTATTATCATAATTTAACTCGCACTCAATATTCTCTTTACTTTATATATATATTTAAACTCTTTTTACTCTCCATACTAGTTCTCCAACTCCCTATTCTTTATTAATGCATCTATTCTTCTGTCCCATTCCTTGCCACTATAACACTCAACAATTCTTGTAACACAATCATCCCACCTTTTGTACAAGTATAGTGACATTTTTTTTATCCAAATCTTCTGCATACCATACTAGCTTTCTTACCTATCTTGTTGCCTACCCTTTACTCATAACCCAATTAAATACTATTTTGGCTATTCTCTTATTATTCAGAAACTGCAATCTATCGAACATTTTCATTTTGCTTTTTGCATCTCTCATATAAAAACTTGACCATCCCATTTCTCCATTAAGTACCTCACACACGTCTTCATTTAATGTATGTCTTCCTACTTTTCTGTACTTTTTTTAAGAAATCTAACACACCTTTACAAACACATAACGCATCGTAATCATATGTTAATTTTGCTATTGCCACTCCCTTCCATACAATTCTAGCTACATCATATTTATTATATGAAAAACACTATTAATTTCTTTATCAGTCCCTTTGTTTTCTTTGCTTCATTTATCAATTTTTTCTCCCATTCATCCAAGCAATTTCTCTGATTACTTAAGACATTTAGTTATACCGATTTACCACATGTAATTTTATATCCCCCGATAAAAATCCTTTGTCTTTCATTTCCCTGTATTAACTATCATACTTTTTATTTTTCTTCACCAAATTTAATCCCCATCTCTTTATCCACCCTTGTGCATGTCTTCAACATAACTTCCATATCTTCCCTACTTTCTGTGCACAAGAAGACATCATCTGCAAATAAAAGGCATGATAATGTATATATTCCCTTGCCAGCTATTAATGGTATTTCTATCTTCCTAGTCTCTATTGCTCACTCCTTTTCTCTCAAACTCAACAAAAACAAAATAGATGACATAAAGCATCCTTGCCTTAGTCCCACCCCATTTTTAATTTTAACTGATTCTATATTCCCTAATTGATACATATAGTAATTATTTTCGTACAATCTCTTAATAAGATCCATTAAAGCTCCATCCATCCCCAAATTACCCATAATCTATTTCTATTTATTCTATCATATGCCTAATTTATATCTATAAAAATTATATACAACTGTCTACCTGTATACCTACTCATATCTGTAAGTTGTGTAAATACAAATAAACTATCTCCTATATGCCTATTCGATCGAAAACTTCCTTGCATTTCTTGCACATTTTCTTCCATCCATTTTGCACCCCTTCCAACCACCATATATGCGAAACTTAATATAGCACGTTACTGCTATCGGCCTATAATATTACCCTTTCCTTTAAATAATGTGATAATAGGATTAATTTTGCCCTATATTTTAAATTCTGCCCATCCATCTAAACCTCTTGCCTTTCCACTTTTCAATTTCTTCACTGCCTCATTTTATTCATTTTCTGTAAACCTAATATTTCCATTTCTATACACTTTTATTATGTTTGTTATCACTCTGTCCTTCCCATCTAACATCTTTCCTATATCCATTACGTAACTTATTTAAGATTGTCTCTTAATTCTTCTCTAGAGCTACACTCTATACCCTCATCATCTAGTAATATTATTTCTCCCCTACATTTTTCCTTTTATTGCATTTCCAAAATTTTTTATTCCCATGTCTTCCACTTTTATTAATACCCTCCAATAATTTATTATTTAATTTTATTCTCTCTATATAATTATCTATTTTAGCCAACTTCTTGTTTTAAAAAATACTTTTCCCATTTAATATTAACATCTGCAGGCAACAGAAAGAAAACTGATCACCTTCTCACTGGGGCATACTTTACACAATGGCAATATCAATTTTATATTTATATTTACAAATGTTTTTATTGTTAACATTTAGTTTTAATGAATACTTTTGATGTATATTTATAAAATGTTGAATATAAATATCTTTTTAGTGGGAAGGTAAAGTTGATACAGGGGAAACAGAATTTGAAAATATATCGAAAATGATACGTAAAGAAATGGAACGTTTTGAAAAAATTAGAGTCAAAGATTTTAAAGTAACTATAATCAAGTATATGGAATCTTTAATGAATACTCAACAGCAGGTAAACAGCTATAAATTAAACAATATTTTGTTTATTTTAAATTATAGAATTATTATATTTTAACCATCTTTTTTCAGAATAGTTGTTTGTATTATTTTACTGAAGTTAGGTAAATCTTAAATTATATGACATAATTAATCTGTAGTTTAAAAAATTTTTGAGATTGTATTTTCACTCTCTTCCCCCCCCCCCCCTCTTTTTCAGTATGCAAATAACTTTAAAAATCACTTTTAATTGTGGAAAATAGTTTACAAAAATTTAAAGCTGTCTTCTATAGTTTTTGTTTAAATTATTTTAATGCAGGTTAGGCCCGTATGGATTGGTGCAGTGATAAAGTTTTCTTTTTTCTAGTCTCAAACTTCTTATGAACTCCTGAGCATTAAATCATTTGATTATTATTTTATTTTAATGTTGGTTAGCATTTAGCCTTTTTTTAAATGGTTTTTTTTTCTAGTCTTTCTAAAGACTTCAGTTATATGTTAGCCCCAAAAAAAAATATAATTAAACAAAAACATTGAAATTCATAAAATTATTGAAATTTTACAAATCTCAATATAGTGATAGCAATTTTTTTTTTTTTTGCTAAATATCTTGTTCTCATCTCAAACATGAATTATGTAGTCACATTTTTATCTCGGTATGGGACAACTTTTTTTTCTTTCGTTTGAATTTAACATTCTCAAATCCAAGCATGAATTTGTTTAATCACATTTTCTTTGTGATTTTTTTTTTTTTCATATGTCATAGCACCGGCCGGGACGTGAACCCACAACCGTCTGCAACCAAGTTCTAAACACATTAACAGAATTTTTTCTTTTCATTTTTTACCCCTCCGCCCCCAAATTTTACACTGTACGTAGATAGTATGACTCATATTTTTAATAAAATATTTTATAGAATCATCATTATCAATCCACTGCAGGATGAAGGTCTCTCCAAGATCAAACCATCTTCTCTGATCTTTAGCTTCTCTTCTCTACATTACCCCTGCACATTTTCTTATTTCATCCATCCATCTCATTTGTGGTCTTTTTCTGGGTCTTTTACAATCTCTTAGAATCCCGTTTAAGATTTCAATTGTCCATCTATTATCATCTCTTCTAGCAATATGTCCAGCCCAACTCCATTTCAGTCTTTTAATTTTTTCAATTAAATCAACAGGTGTTATTTTATAGAATAATGAATAATAAAGCAAAAAAAAGTTGTATTCTGATATGGGCTGTATGTTTCAAAAGAATCGATCCTCAGTCAGAGAAATCATAAAGAGACAGAAGCAAATTTGTGCCATTATTGCTTGTGCCCCTGAAACAGCTAAAGTTGCAAATAAAGTAAGGAACAACTTCCTGTTTTAAATGGGGAAAGCCTTAAATCTATGGCTGAACAATATGAATCTAAGAACATTTCGTTTGACAGTCTTGTATTGCTTTAGAAAGCCTTAATTAAATCTCTGAAGAATTTAACCGAGAATTTAGATCACACAATTCTAAGATGTTTATTGCAAATAGCTGATTTGTTGTATAGATTCCAAATCATTACAATTTTAAAAAATTAAAACAACTGTGAAATTTGCATCTGCCAATAATGAAGTTGCCACTGTGTTTTCATTTGAATTTTAAAAAAATATTCAGAATAAGTATTTAATTCTAATGGAACAGAATTGTGAATAATTGAACATACATAATACAGTAAATATATACGTAAATGTGCTTTCTCAATTCATTATTTTTTAAAAATTTTGTTTATATTTCAACCATAATTTGAATATGCATATTATACACAAAACAATTGTTATATATGCATATTGAAATATACTGAATCTACATTTAGAGTACAATAAACAATACTTGTTCTATTGTAATCAAGGCTTATCACTGAAACTGTGGGCTATTATATGCTCTATATATTGTACATGAGGGAGGCTAAGACCAAAATATTAGGTTCACAATTCCACTGTAAACATTAATTTAATCAATTGTTTTTCTGTATTTGAAATTTCTTATTAACTTATAAAATTTCATTTAATAATGTTGTTATCAGAAAATTTGTATGTAATAAATATAAAAATAGAATGGAAAATAAAAATGTATAATTATTTTTTTTACATGATTTTAAAATATTTTACCTTTATTTTTCTTTACTTAATCTTTTTTAAAAAAAAAAAATACATATACAAAAAAAAAAAAACATATAAAGTTTAAAACCAATAAAATATCACAATTCGATCATATGACCTCAGCTTAAATGTTATTTCAGCATCATCTTTTTTTTTTTCAACATATCTATACCACTTTCTGGAAGCTTTAGTATTTAATAGTCAAAAATTTATTAAGCAATGTCATCTGCATTTATTTACTAAAGCTTACAGTGAGTAGCATAGATGTGGTGAAGAAAAGTTTGTTGCCAATATGAAGTTTATTGTTCTACTAAGTAATTCTTTAAAGATCTCATAGATCGTGGTTAGAACATTTATCTTTACACTCACGATCTCGGGTTCAAGTGTAGGCTGGGTGAGCGTTGAAATTTTTTCAGGCTACAAACAGGCCTATGATTTTTTTTTTCAAGTAAACAGCTCATAGACTGCACAGTTACTCAGATGGGGAGGAATAGTGTCAATATAATATGGGTTGATCAGATAAGTGACGGTATACTACTGTAAAAAATAAAGTATTTCACTACTGTTGGTATGGGGAGATCATAATCCTCGAGGCCCACATTTTTTTTTTAATGACCTACATGATTTAGTGCAGTTGTAGCATATCAGAGTCTGAATGTGGGATCCTAGGATCGATTCCAATACTGACACTTTTCTCAAGTAATGAAGCCATTCAAATTTTTTTTATCTTTAAAAAAATAATTTTGTTGATATGGGCTAATAAGTATTTATAGGACTATTAATTATAAATAATTCTTTGAATTTGACTACTGCATCATTTATATACCATATATATAATTTTTTTTAAATTTTTATGTGTAATCTACATTTAATGTCTTATTCGTTAGTGAACTCAATAGAGGACGATTCAGCGCTGTAATTTATTTCATTTATGAGAAGCCGTTTTATATTATTTAACACTATAACACAGTGCACCCAATCTGATTATTTATACAATAGCTGATAGCAAAATTAATTTTTAAAAAAAATTAAACTATTGCATTAATAATCACATTGACTGCACAGTATAAGACCTAGGTTATCATTTAGCTTTCCTATCCCAATCATGCAGAACAATTTTGATTGACTAAATTAACTTCACACATGTAACAGTTGTATATTTTTATTGCAGGTGGAATGCAATTTATTCACTACTTTGAACACTTTTTAGCAAAACCCTTTTATTGACCTATATTCATGCACAATCTTATGTTTCAACTGTTCTGCAGACTGCAGTCGAAACATAAGATTGTGCATGAATATAGGTCAATAAAAGATTTTCGCTAAAAAGTGTTCAAAATAGTGGAGAATAAATTGTATTTATGTAAGATATTACAGCAGAATAAAGGAAGTGGTGAATTTGGTAATATTTCTGTAGATGGAATGGTTATAAATATATCAAGGGCATTAGCCAGTTTAATATAAAATTATAAATGTTCAACAAATTAAATCAAAATTGTTACAAAAAAGCTTTTATATGTACATGTATATTAATTAAATATACATGTTAATGTATATGAAATTTTAAATGGCAATAACTGCACATGCAGAAACTAACACCATTCCTACATCAATAAATGCAAAGAATAGATAGACTAAAACGTCTACCACCTATTCCTTGGCATCTTGGATGATTTTAAGCATTCATCATTCATTCAGTAATGTTTCTGGAAATAGAATGAAATTTGTCAATTAGCTTGGACTGTCTACTCTTTGCATTCATCAACGTCTGTGTGTTGTTTATATATAACTTTCAGATATATTACTTTAGTTTAAATTTCATACATATAAATAATTATTTGTAGTAATATTAACTTTTCATATGCTATCTAGATTTTCTAAATTAAATTAGATGAAAAAGATTACATTAGTTATAATTCTTGATTATGATTTTATAAACAAAAAAATTATATATGGGTGTGTGCATTCATACATTATATATCTTTTTATGATTTTTTTTTTTTAGTTAATAAAATATTGGGAAGCCTTCTTACCTGAAGCCAAAGCTATTGCATAATGATTTTTTGTTATAAAAGAATTTTGATCCTGTTTTGCAATTAGAGAAATTTTGCTGTCAGTTTATATGAAGAATTTGTGCTGTGAAAAGAAAAAAAAAAACTGGGCAAATAAGTATTATATTACAAGAAATGTACTATTAAATTTATAATGTGGACCATTTATAAAGTGCTCAAATTAAGCTTTTATATTAAGATCTTTTTTTTTTTTTTTTGTTATACCTTATGTATCAGTATAAAATGTCAACTATACATAAAGTTTTGTTTGATTTTTATGAAAAGTTATTACGTAAAATTAAATAATAATAAAAAAAACAAGAAAATTATGAAATGTATGAATTGATTTATAAAAATATATGAAAGGAACCGATGCCTTTATTATATATATATATAAAACATGTAATTAAGAAAAGAATACCTATATTGTAACTATATATTGTTTTTTGTTGAAAACCATGAAATGTAATTTTTATGGTATATATATACAATATTGTTCAAACCTCTGTGATGAAAAAAAAAAAACAAATACTGTGTATTAAATTATTGTATATCTTTGAGCTAAATTCAAAATAAATTACTTTATTATTAAAGTTTTATAGATGGCATTTTAATGGGTTCATTTTTATCATTTCTTGTGTTTTTTATGTACATGTAATACTAGCGGATATCCTAGTCTCACATAAACATTTAGTTGTGAATCTTCAAACGTTAATTTGTACATAAATTATAATATATCATGAATAAACAATCAGCATAGGATTTTAAATGGCAAAGCAAAAGGTAATGCACCCATTAGGGTAAACCTATAACTTTTTTTTTTTTAACCATGTCATGCACAGTTTGGGAGGTGGGGCAGGTTTTCTACCCATCTTCCTTTGCCATTGATAGTTTACACTATCATTGGGGGGGTATATATATAAAACCTTTATCAACCATAATGTTTTCTAACCATAACAATTCAAAGTTATTAAGCTTTGATATGACATAGATCTTCTCAATAAAACACCAATTTTTTATGTCATTATTTCTATTAAATCTTAATATAAGTAGATTGTACATAAAATTTATGAAAATATACTCAGAAGAAACTGAAAATAAGAATAAGTTAATGTGAAGTGCTAGCCTTACATAATATGTACATTTATATCATAATAAATAGTAATCAGAAAATAATAAATTCTTTACAACAGCTATATAAATATCAAATTTTTTTATATATTAAAAGCCTTTTTCAGCACCAATTTGATGCCCTTTTCAAATGTTAATAATCTATTATGTTAATGAACTATATCAAACATAAAACTATCTAGTGTTCAATAATGAAATTAAAACAAACAATACCAATATAAGTCATTAAAATAAATCATAACCGACATATATAAATCCAGTAATTACAAAATAATTGACCCTATCATAACATGCATTTTTTTCTTTTTTATAATTACATATATATCAATTTACATAATTTTCCATTCATTTTCAATTAACCAAATTTATAGAAATCTTGTAAATATTCAAATAATTATTTAAATTATTTTTAATGTAGTATGTTTCATATATTTGTCTTCTTTTCGGATCTTTGATGTAATTTAAACATTTAATACTTTTTGTAGCATCTATTCTATGGCCATATTTCAATTAGTGAATATATAATGCAGACTTACCATCTCTTCTTTTAATAGCATTGTTATATTCTTTGGCTTTTACCTCTAATTGTTTGCCAGTATGCCCAAAGTAAATCATTTTACAAATTTCACATGTAATGTTATATGCAATTCCTTTTTTTTGTACCACATATCATCCCTTAATTTATAATTACTTATTAAAAGATCGAGATTTTTACTGTTTGACCAACCAATATTTATATTCTTCTCAATATAATTTTTATTATAGCTTAGTTACAAAAGAATAAATTTATTAAATTATATAAAGATTATGGATATAATCCTAAAACTGTTAAAAATACATTTTTTAATTCTAAAACATCTAGTGGGTGATAAAATTTCTGAGAAAAATAATGATATTGATAATGGTAATAATGAATCAAATAAGAAATGGATTAGACTTTCATATTATCCTAAGAAATATAATACATTAAGATATAACAAAAATTATATTGAGAAAAATACAAATATTGGCTGGTCAAACAGTAAAAATATCTATCTATTAATAGGTAATTATAGGTTAAGAGATGATATATGGTACAAAAAAAGGAATTGTATATAAAATTACATGTGAAGTTTGTAAAATGATTTACTTTGGGCATACTGACAAAGAATTAGAGGTAAGAGCCAAAAAACATAATAATGCAATTAATAGATGAGATGATAAATCTGCATTATACATTTATTACTTAAAATATGGGCATAGAATAGATGCCACAAAAAGTATTAAATGTTTAAATTACATCAACGATCCAAAAAGAAGACAAATATATGAAAATCCTATATTAAAAATAATTGTATGAATATTTACAAGACTTCTATAAATTTGGTTAATTAAAAATGAATGTGAAATTATATAAATTGACATGTATAATTGTAAAAAAGAAAAAAATGCATATAATTTATTTTATTTATTGTATTGTTATGATATAGTCAATTATTTTGTAATTACTGGATTTATATATGTGGGTTTTGATTATTTTAATGATTTATATTGGTATTGTACTTTCAAAGATAAAGTTTATTTTCACTGTAAGAAAATACAGAAGGTTAGTCCATATTCTAGGTCTCATTGGATTAATCACATATGACAGGTCAGAAATTACAAACAATAAATGGGTAAGGATTATAAATACAATCAAAGGAATGAAAAGGTTTACACTAAATACAATTTGACTATTGAATTAGCCAAGATTCTGATTACATTATACAAAGTCTGATAACACAATGCTCGGTTAGAGGTAAATCATTTGAGCAAATATGAAGTAAACAGGAAAACAAATATAAGTGGTTTACATTATAAATGGGTTATAATATAAATACATTACAAGTGTCAAGTATTGGTATTGTTTGTTTTACTTTCATTATTGAACACTAGATGGTTTTATGTCTAAAATAGTTTGTTAACATAATAGATTATTAACATTTGAAAAGGTACTAAATCAGATGTTGGAAAAGGCTTTTAATGTATAAAAAATTTTGATATATATATAGCTGTTGTAAAGAATTTATTATTTTCTGATTATTATTTTATGTAAGAACAACAGCATAAAGATATTTATTCTTTTACAATCTTAATAAATAGTAATGAAAAAATACTTTTCAGAATATTACACACAAAAGAATTAAGTATTAGCGATGGTATTAAATATTTTGAGTAAAAATAGAAGACAAGAAGTCTTTTGAGCTTCTATTCTGCTTCAAAGCTTTGAATAATCTATACTGAAAGAAGAAAAAAATGTTTATTAGATGAAGATATTTGAGCAGTTAGAAATTATTCAATAGTGGGGATTACATTAAGAATTTTTTCATTTGTCCTTTTTCGTCTCTTCCATTATTCTATAAACAGACATCTGTGATACCACAGATTCATTGAAAAATGATTCTGGAATACTGGGGCTTAGGCTTGGAACTTAGTATAGAAAACTTGACTCATATTTTGAATTTGCAAAATCAAATTCTAATTATTTCTTGTCTTCATTTAGTTAAAGCTCAGCATCATTGATTGTTCTAAATCAAATATGTAAATGAGAATGTGCTAAAGCTATATTATATACTCAAACGTCTATATATTTATCTTGTGTCACATCACATATGTGTTAAATTGTTTTTGTAGATACACAACATGGGCTATGGAGAATAAGCTTTTTTGTATTTGAAGAATCTTAATGATAGATGTCAATGCAAATTATATCTTAAAAACTCTTCAAGCATAGCATTCACAACTTTTTCTTGCATATGAATGTCAATTTTTGTTCTTTTCAGATCTTTAGAAATGTAGGCCAGCTTTTAATGTAAACATCCCGACAATCTACTTATATGTTCCAACTGGCATGATAAGTTTTAGAATACCTGATTATATAGAGCATTTGCAAAATGATCATTTGGGAAATATTTAATAGATTCTTTCAGATTTGGAAATGCAACATTACTTATTCAGAAGATATACCAAACAACCATAAACTATTATATTCATGTTTTTACGGTTTTCTAATAACATCCAGTGATACATTATGTACAATATCTGTCACAAATAAATATAGAAAACATTTCAACTCTTTTCCACATATTTTGATGCCATCTTTCCGAGATATTACTCTTGATCTATGTGTATTTCATGGTCTTTCTATAGTATCTACTAAATATCTGTATTCTGTTGATATTGTCATCCATCAATATATATAAACTATTTTATTTTTTAATAGTGAAGATTACTTGCTTGTTTCTTTCTTGTAAACAGTACATAAGAATCTGATTTTATCAAAACATTCAACCAGTAAGACAAAGATCACTATTACTATCTGGTATAAGCTACAATTAGTCAATAATTACCAGATGCTTAACATAGTAGCTGTTCTTATATATGAATCCCATCTTCAAAACTGGTTTATAGTTTTGCCTTTATTGATGAGGCTTGGGAATCAAAGTTTTAAGGAAAGCATATGTCTTCAGCAATCAATTTTAACTCCACTTTAGCTATCAAACTTAAATTTTGAAAATTAGATAAGCCTAAGGTTTTGAACCTATGTCAATCTGCTTGAAAAATTATATAGAACTGAAACCAGTTCAGCAACTATTTATTTTAGGACTTTCAATTTTGTATTAACTGTAAGCACATTATTTCTTTGGCTAAAATGTTCTAAAATATAAAGTTACTGAATCGGTTTAGATATGTGATAACTGTTCAAGCTTGTTTGAATTGAAATCAAACCTTAGGCTGATTTGAAATATATTTCTAGCCAGGAAATAATAAAGTGCCGGCAATTAACAAAGAACTGAAGATACTAAAATAAATACTTGGTAAAATGGTTGCAGATTTATATAACTGTTCAAACAAGTCAACTTAGGTTCAAACTCTTAGGCTTAATTTGAATTTTAAGTTTGACAGATAAAATGGGATTAATAGTGATTGCTGAATGCATTCATTCTGACTTTGAATCCTATGTCTAATTGATAAAGGGGATTTGGCATTCAAATACTAAAAATGAGTTATATATGCATTTGGTAATCACTGTTTATTCTTAACTTACGTTATATGCCAGTAGAGTATAGAGCTGCTTTTATCTTATTGGTTAAACTGGAAGTGTTGATCTTTTTCAGTTACTTTTTTAGCTAGAGAAATAGTATCTACAGTTAATAAAGAATTGAATGTCGATAGATGTTAAACTGGTTTCTGATCTATATTGTTAAGTAGATTGACTTGGATTTGAAACTTAATGATGATTTGAATTTCAAGTATTACGTTGGACAGATAAATTAGAATTAAAGATAGTTGTTGAATGCACTCCTAACTTTGAATCTTAGGTCTTATTGATAAATTAGAAACCAGTCTGAGGATGGTAGTTCAAATACTAATTAGGATAGGAATTGTATGTGTATCTGATAATCGGTGATTATACTTACATTAGATTGTCGAAAGTGAAGAACTTTTAATCTGTAATGTCTTCTATTTTGGAGGAGGTTGCTGCATTAGCTGGATAAATTATGATGTTCTGCGCTATGAAATGTAGTATTGGTAACACATAGATATCTTTAAATCTAAAGAATCTTTCTGTTCAGATGAAGTTTTCATAAACTAAATCAATGAAGATAAAAATTCCTTTTTTTAATTTGAAAAGTGCCTGATAATATTCCAGGACTTGCTGAGTTGCTGCTTTTGAGATTCTATTTAGTGATAAAAAAAAAAAGTGGTGAAATGTCAATAGAATAAATTTATATTCCCTAGAATAATATTTTAAAGGAATAACAAAATATACTCTTTAATTTCTCTTGTTAAAAATTTATTGACTATCTAAAATGGTACAAAAAGGAAGATTGTTTAGATTTGAGTAGACAATTGAAATAATATTTAAATAAAGTCTAATGAAATTCTCAACAGTATATGTAGTTCTCAAAATTGAATATACACATTTTTACGAATTGTTATAATTGCTCAAAAGAAAATCATTTATTTATGAAAGAGTGTATTATTTCAAATAATTTGATTATGAAATTAATATATTTACTATTTATATTTCAAGATAATAAAGTTTAAATATTTATACGATGCACTAACTTTTCATTGCTAAGTGATTGTTCTGTTTGTATCAAAAACATTCGGAACAAAAAGAAACTAAATGCATTTGATAATGAAATTTTTATAAAGCAAGTCTACAAAAAGTGGTATAAATTATTGGAAAAATGCACCAACAATTCAAGATATAGATAATTTTAATTTTGAGAAAAGGCAAAATAAAAGAAGTAGAGTTTTGAAAACCCATATAAAGTACAAGATAAAATAGAATTTTTATAAATGCTGTGAAATCCCCTCCACAATATATAAAGATTTACTACAACTTTTGTATCCAAGATTAGTGTTTTTGAACTGCAATTATTCTTAGAGCATTGAGAAAAACAGATTGAAGAATACAAATACAGAAAAGGGCTATGGAACAAAAAAAAAATCCAAGATTTGCGAAAAATATATCCATTGTTATATTATTTTAGTGTTTTCTGGAATTAAGTTATATTCAAGACTTAATCTTTTTGTATTTGAGATTTTTGTCCACAATTTGTTTCTGGATTTGCACAATGAGAGCGTAATTTTCTAATTATTTCTGGCACTTTGCAACAAATTATATATTCTAGCATGGGCATTTTTTAAACTTTCATCTTTTCTTTGCATGGGTTTTCAAATCTTTATTTTGTACTTTTACATTTAAATTTTTCTGCAATATCTTGAATCAATGGGTGTGATTTATCAATAATCTGATTGCTATTTTATAATGATTTGCCTTGATGTGAACATTTTATTATTAAATTGTATTTCTTGTTAAAACATTTAAAAATTTTTAGACTGATTTTGTTTTTGATATAAACAGATTTATTGACAGCAATGAAATGTTAGTGTTTCAGGTATTAACACTTTATTTTTTAACACCTTGAAATACAAAGTCAATATGAATACATTCATTTTTATGCATGCTGCAAAAATGTCTAATGTTTTTTTTAAAATGATAATAATATGGAATCATAGAGGATTACTGAAGAAATGAATATGCAATATTTCATAAGTAAACTTTCTATGAGCAATCACGATAGCTTGTAAAGTTTAATTAATGCATACATTTAATTTCGAGAACTACTATATTTAAAATTCTTCTAAATAATTTTAATGCAGATCTCTCCATTAAAAATTAAATAGATAGCCCAATTTAAACTTTAAAAAAGTAAAATTATTGAGGATTTAGAATTTTTAGTATAAGAAGTGAATTTTATTAACTGTAAAATTTAGCTTGGAAAAAAATAGTTTTGGGGGATAAAAAGACAAATAACAAAACTTATTATATTCCCACTTTGGTATCCTATCTTATAGGAGTAAAAACCAAATCAAAAAATTAAATTTCAAAAAGCACTTCAGATGTTATGGCCACTAACAAATGATAAGTTTGGTTGAACTTAAATTAATTTAAATATTTGTTTGTGGATAACATTTCTTGCACTATAAAATAATATGATTAAAAAGAAGCTACCAACACTGATTACTGGACTAATAAGGAACCACTGCCATAATTAAAATGCTCAAAATCAAATATATGTTGCTGTTCCTGAAATAGGCTGGAAATAATGAGACGTTTTAAAATATATTTTTATAAAAATAAGGTTTTTTTTTTTTAAAAAAAGCTATTTGATTCAAAATCTTTCCTTGATCCTACACTTAGAAAATTTAAAATTAATTGTAACAGAATCAATTCTTTCAAGACAATCATTCTTAGGAAAACTTTATATATATTTATAAATAAGGTATTACGCAGTTATGTAAAAACATGGCAGCTATAAAAAGGTATTTTAAATATCCAACAATCATTCAGTAAATACATAAATGATTTTAAATTATTCTTCACTAAGAAAAGTTATTTATTTTTTTAAATCTTAAGATATATTTCATATGATTGAGATTTTTTTTTTAAAGACCAATTAAATCATGAACTTTTTTTAAGAGATAATCTGATAGTTACAAAAGAAAAAAGTTTTATAAAGCATGATGGCTTCAAGATTTTCTTATAAGAAAGAATCTAGCAAAACCATTGTTTATAATATAGAAAATAACTATACATAAAAACATATACGAGATTTGCTTATAATCTGAATAAAGTTGATAATTTTTGCCTAGTGCACTTTCGACTAATTTATATTAGTCATACCACGACTATGACTATTATAACTATAACTTAGTCGAAAATGTAATAGGGAAAAATTGCAAACTTTATTCACAATTTAAGTATATCTTGTATACATTTTTGCTTGTAGTTATTTTCCATATTACATTTCTTCGAAATATTGTATACCAAAATTTTCAACGTTACATTGTCTATAATATATTTATAAGATCATCATTAAGATAGTTAAGCACAGAGATTTGTTTTTATATTTTTAGTTGGTATGGATTTTATATATACAGTCAAATTCCATTAAAAAATGATATACAAACAATAAATTTCTAGTTGTTTGATACTATTGTATCAAAATTAATAAAAAAAAAATATAAATCCTTTTATACATATTTTCAACCATTATTGATCCACTGCAAGGTGAAGACTTCTTCAAATTTAATCCATCTAAATGGACTGAAAAATAAATTTAAAAAATTTCTTCAACTTTCACAAATTAAAATGGGGGTAATCATGTTTAGAAATTCATGTCATATTTCCAAAGATTAATTTAAATAAACTAAATTAATTCCCCTCACCTCTGTTAGATTGGCATTAATATATGAAACTGGGTGTTAGTTGCCAGTTTAAATGATTCTTTGGGAATCTGATTTACGAATTTTTAAATATAATTAATCCATCTTTTTGTGTGTGTGCGAAAACTGAAAAAAATGTGCATTATGTATGTGAATAAAAACTTTTCTTTAAAATTTATTTTTTAGTTTTAAATAGCTTCAGAAATAAGGAATGAAGAAAGTTTAGATATTTAATATTGCTTGATAGTATTACCATAAAGAATACTGAATTCCATGTAAAACAATGGAGAAAAATCAAATCGAAACAATAATTTATGTGTAATACCAATAAATACCCCCATATTCAAAATACTAGGCAGCAATTCTTGAACTGATATCCACAAGTCTTAAAACAGAATTTTACTGAGGAAAATACAATTATTGGAAAACCAATATACTATTTCCATACAGGTAATACAAGCATTTTATCAGAATTGGGGATTAACAACAAATGACTGCGAAGGTTGAAGCACTGGATGCTTGAATCCAAATATTTCGATTTTCTTATCAAATTAAACGAATTCACTCTCAACATGGCCTGTGTCACATAGAAAAAGAGAATCAAAGTTATTTTTTGTTTAAATGCAACACTAGAACCTACCAGTGCTTATATAAATGCAATGTATAGGAAAAAGAACAACATCCACTCATCCAATCATTCTCAAATGCAAACTTTACAGAAATCCATGGGGCACAAGATGCATTTTTCTCTACAATGACAACAGTAGAGGTCACTTAAATAATTTCAAGGATAAACCAGAAACAATCAGAATAAGAGAGAAAAAAATATCCATATATTTATGCAGCATCTTGGTTGCTAATATGGCAGAAGTCTTATTTATAATGAGCATTTTGTGTCAAGATTATTTCTGTTATCATATGATTACATTTTTAATGTTTCTGAAGTTGTAAAATATATTGCTGCAAGGTCTAAATGACTTTTCGTAGAGAGAAATGAAAAATTGAAATTTGTGATTTTGATAATATTTGGACTTTTGTTTATATTCTAGGTGAGGCAAACAATTGGAATAATTAACAGAGCTAAAGAGTTACTATTTGGAATAATAAATTATGACAATTATTATTTTCTTTTATGTTATAGATATTAACTAAAAGAACATTATGACTTGAAATAATGAGAACTTTAAAATGCAATAATTATGTAAACAATAACAAGAAACAATGATAATTAAATATTATTTTTTTAAAAATATAGTTATGTTTATCCTGCATTTGTATTTGTAATCGTTAATCAATTTAACAAGATCTAATGTAATTCGTTTGTGTTCTAATAAAATTCCTTTGAAATTAAATTAATTTTTTTGCTAAAATTATTTGCAAACTAAAATCATTGGTACATGCCAAGTTCCAATTGGATTGGAAATTCAAAGCGGGAAAATTGAGTTACAAAATGTTACAGTCAGACAAAAAGCAAAATTATAAAAATGGAAAAAAATGAAATGTTTCACTAGAATGAGTAATATGTTTTGATGATTCAATACCTTTTTATGCACTATATCCTTCCCAAGAAGCTTCTGAATACATCATTAAATCATGCTTGTAGAAATTAAATAAGCTACATTCTCAGTGTGAGATGAAGAAAAACTTAACTAAATTATGAATAGTTTTGGAACAGCTCATAAATTAATTCTTCATAAAAGGAAGCTAAAAAAACAACAACTAGAGATAAATTGGAGAATTCACTGAAATGATTCTGAGAAAAAAAAAATGAAATAAGCAAATAAAAATTAATACTTAAGCCACATTAAAATTGCTATTCATCACAATAAAGAATTTTTAAAGAAATTTCTAAATTTTGAAGTATGAAATAGATTTTAGAAGCAAATTAGTTCTACAAAAGCATTGAAAAATAAATTAAGCTTTAAAAAACAAGTTGCCTTTTAGAGGATAGTTGAGATAAGATAATAATAATCTTCATCATTTTTAACCATTATCAATCCACTGCAGGATAAAGGTCTTTTTAAGTTCAATCCATCTCTGATCTTTAGCCTCTCTTGTCCACATCACCTCCAGCACACTTCGACATTTCCTCTATCTCACATGTGATTTTTTTTTTTTAGATCTTTTATAATTTCTTGGTATCCAGTTTAAGATTTCAACTATCCATCTATTATCGTCTTTTTCCAGAAATATGTCCAATCTAACTCCACTTTAATCTTTTAATTCTTTCAATTATGTCAATAAATAATAATATAACTTAAATATCAAACAAAAAGAATATGTGGAAAACTGACTTCAAAGGCAAGTATATTTTTAATAAATAAACTAGATTAAGGCAACATTTATATGATAAAAAATCTGCTATATATATTCATAAAAAGGAATTTAAACATGAAAATTTTGATATAAGACCATTGGAATGTTAAAAAATTTAAAGAGAGAATAAAAAAAGAGGAAGCATATATTGATCAGTATAAACCAGTATTAAATAGAATGTTAATAAATAAAGATAAAAAAATAAGATAATATAGGAATAAAAAGGGTATTAAAAGGAATATTAATGGGTAAAGATTTAGAGAATAGATAATAAAATTATATAAGAAGAGTATTAAATTATAAAGGTATTTTAAAAGAAATAGTTAAATATAGGAAAGGAGATAAATAATTATATTTGTAGATGTAATAATATTGTGGTTTTGTTTGAATATTATATATATTTGTGATGTATTAATATTTTATTTATTTGTGTTATTATTTTTGTTTAAGGAAACTTGATAATGACTACAGAATGTAGTTGAAACGCTATGGAGAAAAAATAAAATTATAGTTTGAATAAACAAGTTTTAAAAAGAAGAATGTATATTTTATATATTTAATAAAATGATCTATGTGAAGATAGCTTTTAGTAATGGAAAATGAGGTCAGATTACTGTTGATATAATTTTTAAAAACAGCTCTAGAGATTTGATGTCATTATTACAGAAATATTGCAAACAGTTGCAAAAGAATCAATGTGTTGACAGATTATGGAATATATGTGGGAAAACAGTTGCCTTCTTGTTATTTACTTTTATTGAAAACAACTCACAAATTAAGAGGTATTGGTCTATAATCGAGTATTGAAGAAAGGAGATTTAATAATTTGCAAACTGTTATATAATCACATATATTCCAATATCAAACTAGATTCAATCAAATATAAACATATCGAGCTGAAAACCACAGCTACCTGTGCAGTTTGAATTTAGGAAAGGTTGAATAGAAAGATGCCATCACAGATGTGTGTCATGACCAGGTTTCAAACTTTTAATTATTTTTCCTGCTTATCAAACAATGCACAAGAAACACTTCAAATGAACATGATTTTTTTAGAAATGTAAATTTAGATGGTTAAAAATATTTTTCCATATTTAATGGAATATTTTAATTAACTTTATGTTAAAAATATACTTTGCAAGTCTTATTAATAAGCTAATTACAAAGATATAATTTTTTACATAGATCTAATTATACACTCATACAAACATTATCTCATTTTGTAAAAAAAATATGGTTAATCTATTTCCAGAAAAAGATAAAAGAAATAAAGTTAAAAATGAGTTCTGCAATGACCACCAATCTGTAAAACATAAATATATTTTCTATTCATTTATTTAGTATTCTACAATGTTATATTTTTATTTTTTCTGCAATAACATTTTACCTTAAAGACTTAACACCTTGTCTAATTAAAACACCTCCCAGTTTATTCCATATTTGGCATTTTATCCCAATGATAGTAAATGTTACACTACATGTTATATGTTAGACTATTTCCATCATATATAAGTGAATGTTGAATGTATAGAAAATTTTAAACTTTCCAAATACAAACAACTTGTTAAAATTATAAATTTATTTAAAGCACATTGATTACATAAGTAATATTTATTAAGGCCATAAACCTAAAGCATGTGCGATTGAAAATGCGAAGGTAGGGACCTCTACAGGTGTTAATCACAAGCTTTTCTTCCAACACGTAAGCTTGTGATTAAGACCTGTAGAGGACCCTACCTTCGCATTTTCAACCGCACATGCTTTAGGTTTATGGCCTTAAACAACTTGTTAGTAATAATACGCAAAATAAACAACTATTGGTAATTACACCAATAAGGCCTCATTTGCTCTCTGAATAATTTTCTCAGCTCTCTCCCTTCTGATTTACATAAGGAAGTTAATGAGCTATTTATTTTATATAGCACAATGTTTATGAATTGTAATAAACTAAAGATCAGCTTTTCAAACTAATGCACCTGCGCTTTTTATGAATCTTAATAATAAATGAATACTCTCATCTCCAACACAAGATAAAGTCTTTGTGAAAGAATAGGATGAATCACATATTCTTTCAACCCAAATGCTTAAGTATGGGCAAATCTTAAGTACTGGAAATGAGAGTGTGAAGATATTAAGATTCATAAAAAGCGCATGTGTATTAGCTTGAAAAGCTGATCTTTAGTTTATAAGAAAGTTAAATGATTTACTTTAGCCAGTTTTTGGAATGGATTCAAAATAAACAATTTATAACTACTTGTAAAGGAGAGAAGAAAAAATGAATATATGATAATAAATATAAATAATTAAAATTGTATAAAATTCACATAAGTTTCCAAAAGTCACACATGACTTTTTGTATTTATAAAATGTTTTTCTTCTTGTGATCATTTAATTAAAATTAAATCCAGAAATCAGATGTTGATTGAGAAACAACTATTTAATAGTAATTATCAGGTTAAATTAAAACAGGAACAAAAAAAAACAATTACAAGAAAAAAATTGGAGCTGATGATAACAAAAGATTCATTATATGTTATCATAGACCTATATATAGAAGAGGAAAAAGACATATTGGCTGAAAATCAAAGTATACACAAGGAACATTGTGCAACTAAAAAATAAATAATTCGGTTGATACATAGCTGACATAGTAGTTTTCTCTCAATTGACACCTATTTGTCTTTAAAAAGAATGTAACTGATAAAAATATTTTTCAATACTAATTTAAATACAGTTTAATAACAATTTTCTGGAGAATGGAAACTACCAAAGATTTGTGCTAAAAACACCAGAAGTCTACCAGCTGTAGCCTGAACCATATAACTTTTTCAATTATGAAACAATTATGCTCTAGAGCAACAATGTGCAAACTGTGGGTTACAACCCCTTAAAGCAGTGGATCTAAACCTTTCTAATGCCATGACCCTTTAATATAGTTTCTTATGTTGTGGTGACTGCCAACCTTTAATTCTGCTACAGTTATGAATCAAAAATGTGTTTTCCAATGGTCTTAGGCGACACCTGTGAAAAGGTTATTCGACCCTGAAAGGGGTCGTGACCCACAGGTTGAGAACCACTGCCTTAAAGGATTATAGAAAAATTGTTAAGGAGGAGTCATGAAAATTTTGAGAGTTCTTATGTTAAATAATAAATTTTTTATTGAAAAAATAAAAACCTAAACACTATTTAAAAATACATGAAAACTGCTTAACTCATTATTGTGTTTGACCACTTTTGTATTTAAACATTTCCTTATTTATATTCCAATCCACTTTGTATAAAGAGCACATCATAACACTTTGCTTATATTGCTCTCATTTCTCTTGTTTACTCTCAGAGTTTTGGTCTTCATGCTAGTATCCTCCTAATGTTGATATATGGTATTATGTTCTTGAATGTTCACATTTTCTAAAACAGGCTAAAAAAGTTGTAATTGCTACAAATCAACATCTTTTTTTGTTAATATGCAGTTATTTCAAAGATCTTATATCAAATTGTATATACTGAAATATAATACCATTGTTGGAATTGACTCTTATATTGTTGATGAATCTGGATCTTTTTAAAAGACAATTGGGGGGAGGGAGTGTAAACAATTGGTAAAGAATACAAAAAAATAATTCTGAAAATAAACAATGAAGTTTATTCAAATAAAGTCAGTGAAAAGACTGAGGTACTACCAGTTTGCTTGAAAACAAGAGCTGACCAAAATGATGAATGCCTGACTGATAAATAAAATATAAAGTATTTTAAACATCTATAAATAGTTAAAGAGGATCATAATACAGCCAAGAGACGAATGAAAAAGAAAAAAATATTTGTACTTATCAAAAGTGCTCAGTGAGTGTGGTGACAGTCAATGGTTGAACAGAAAGAACATCTGAAAGAAAAATCTTTGATGTGAAGTTTTAATTAATATTTTTAAAGAGAACAGACCATCTAGCAGCATCAGACCATGATGTCACATTTATAAAATAGCAGCATCTGAATGAATGATAATGAAGTACCAGAAAATGTCCTTAGTTTAAGACTCTACAATATTGTAATAAGTCATAGTAAAAATGATCAGAAATGAAAGCTGCTGGACAGTCAAAACTGTCAGGAAAATAAAAAAGTTTTATTAAAAAAAAGTTTTTTGCATTAAAGTGTATATGAGAAAAGTTATTATAAGTAATATATATGAGAGAGCACATACTCACTGTTTCACTAGGTTGTGAAGTTTCTGCAGTTGATGAAAAGTTATATTGTATTTACCCTGGCACAATTTTCCAATGGGAAAAAAGGCAAGAAGACCCATGAGGATAAGGTGAGTGAGTTAAAAGATAAAGATAATGAGGAAGCTCAATCTGTATGTACTCGCCCGAACAAAAAAGCCAACATTAGCATGACAGAAAATGGCGGCTCAAGCATTCAGCAGCCTTCTACTAATGCTAACAATATTAAGCTAAAATTAAGAAAAGTAATTAGTAAC
Source organism: Epiperipatus broadwayi (assembly GCA_028023455.1). Classification (NCBI taxonomy): domain Eukaryota; kingdom Metazoa; phylum Onychophora; class Udeonychophora; order Euonychophora; family Peripatidae; genus Epiperipatus; species Epiperipatus broadwayi. Next base: position 442,098 of record JAQFVV010000105.1, on the reverse strand, counting down.
CCTGATTTAATAAGCAACTCTGAATTTAATACTTACCAAAATGGTATATGAAAATAATTTCTAAAAAAGCAAGATATACTACCTCATCCACTGTTGAGAGTGCTGGTCTACCAGAGGTTACAAACTAACATTGAAGCTTGTCAAGGTGCTGATTGGAACTTCATCTCTCGGTGTAAAAAAAGAAAAACCGATAGCCTCAACGAAGATATTCAACCTCAAACTTTGATTAACGAAAATCAACCAGTATAATATAATACAAAGTTATTAGATAATAAAATTGAATCAAATAAATCAGTCAAAAATATTAACAAACCAATGCAATTCGCTGAACTGAATGTTAATTTATAGCACGCTCAACCGTTATCACAACTACCCTCAAAAACGTTCATAAAGTTAAACTCGTATTGGAAAAAAAAATTTATTAACTGCATGTCCCCTAATACTTCCATTTTTAGTTTGATAATACAAACTAATGACAAAAATGGTGAGCACATCTTAGAGAAGCTTGATTTAAATGAATATCTAATCTTGTTGAGTAATAATGGTTTAATACAAATGATTAAAGACACTGCATTCTTCCCAGCAAGAGGATTTATCTCTATTGAATATTTTAATAAGGAACAGAAAGATCTTGTGGAGAGTCTAATAAAAGAGGTACAGGGCCAGAAGATATATTACGTATCAAAAGATCCTAATCCTTTAGTATTCAGTAAAATTTTACACACTCCCCCTAACTTTAAAATTGAGTTTTTTAAAACCAGCTAAACAATTATGCCGAAGTAATTACATTTGGAAAGAGAAATAATCCCTGGTATTTCTTTCCAACTTCTTTCAAACTCATGGAAAGTTGTGCTTAAGCTGAAAAAAGGTGTTGTGAAAGATCAAATACCACATAGGTTGTTCAAAGACCAAATTCCAATTTCTATTATATTGAAAGAAAGACCCCCCCCCCATGCTTTAAATGCAACAGAGTTGGTCATATAGCTGCACTGTGCATTACTGGGAATTGTGTAAAATGCAATAAGTTCGATAGAAACAATCATTTGTGTGGAGCTAATAATGTTAAGACCTGGGCAGACATAGTAGATAGTAATATTAATAAAAATATTGATAATGATGATGACATTGGTGCTAGTCTCAGCCAATCTTCTGAGCCTACTGAAGTATCATCTTATGTAAATTGTTATGTTCAAGAAGTTGATGAAGTCTGCCCCAGTGAGATTGAGTGTGTTTTCAACAATGTAAATTCTGACATAATTAGGTGATGGAATAGATATCAATAGTGATACTGTTTCTGAGTGTGTTTATAGCAATACTTATTATAGAATAAATACAGAAGGAGTTGATGTCAATACCAGTGATATTAAGAATAACCCTACAATGCTAGATCAGTTTGGTAGAAATTCTGAGTTTAATATTGAAATTGATTATCACAAGGATACAAATAAAATTATTAATGAAACTGTAAATGATATTTTTGTTAAAGGATCAATTAATTCCAGTAATTATGAACAAATCCTTCAATATACTAACTCTTAATATTAAAGGTTTAAATAGCCCAGGTAAATTTGATAAAATTGTTGACTATTTATCTAAAGAAAAATATGAAATAGTAATTTTGACTGAGACTAAAATTAACCATAATAAACCCGTTTATATTATTGATAAATTATGTCAACAGAATATTTTACTTTTTAAACCTAATGATAGACCCGCCCATGGTGCAGCTGTTTTAATATATAGGAGACTGAAAAAATTCAGTTATTGTCTTTACAAACAAACTATATTGTGCTTTCCTTTGTTTATCAGGCCGATTTGCACTATCTGATTGCTGCATACTCTGTAGCTAAGGGTAATGATATTGTAAATATAATCCACAATGTTCAGTATAGGTTCTTGCAAAAACCAGGGATTATAATATAGCGTGGTGACCTTAATTGTATATTCCGATTTCTTCCTAGTGCATTACAAAATAAAATGAATGAAATTTCACTGCAACCATTGCATGAAAAATATCCAGATAATGCATATACTTTCTTCAATAGCAGATTCTCTTCTCTTATAGACCTTTCCTTTGTGTCTGGGCATAAGCTCAGTGAGTCAAAAATTAATACATTGCTGGGTGGTTTTTCAGATCACCTCTATGCAAAGTTAGTACTTGATAATTATTGTCAAATTAAAAATCAATATAGATTTTCTATTAGGAGAAACATAAAAAATGGTGTTCTGTCCTCGAGTGACCAATTATCTGTTATCTTGACTATCATTAATTATTATACAAAATGTTCAGGCTTACCACACTATATTGCTTGGTTTAAAATTAAAAAAGATCTCTCTAGAATATGCTATAAGAATGCACAGAATATTTTATCAATGAATCAAATGAAAAATAGAATCTCTGAAATTCAGAGAATTTTACTCAATGTTACTAATCTCAGACCTAATCATCAATTAATAAATAATTTACAAAAAAAATACAACAACTTATATCGCCTTATGCATCAAGATGCTCATACAATATGGTTCAGGAAATTAATTCCTAACTTGAGTAAATTATTAAAACCCATGATAAACTATGTTAGATTAGACATTCCATACTCTAGGGGTATTGCCAGTATAACCAAAGATGACAATAGCATTGCCTCTGGAATCTATGTTGATAATTATATATTTGAAAAGTTAAAAATGAAATTTGGCATAAGCACAGGCTTCATTGATCAATTCAGAAGTATCATAACTGGGGAACAGAAAGAGTATATTTATAATCAGGATATTTAGGATGAGATTAATATCCTCAAGGTACAACCAATAATAGCGAATGACACAATCCGGCCTCTGTTTATAAACAGCTTGATTATGCTCTCAGATTTGCAATGTGGAGATTTTTTAATCAGTTGTGTTATGAGAGAATTGAGTGGCCCTTTATGAGCAACAGAGTAAAATTATTTTAAAATTTGCATATAAAAAAATAAGAAAAGAAAATATGACTAATAAAAAATTTCAAATTTGAAAAAAATTGATACAAGACAAACTTTTTTTATTAACTACAGTATTTAATTTTATTCAAAACAATATATTTTTATGCATAATTTACATTTTTTCATACATGTATGGTATTTTAATTATTATCGCTATTTGAGACATCTGATTCATCATGATGTGATGTGATGTGAGGTACTGTAGCTTCTCCTTAAACGAATTCAAGAGGAATGGTATAAAATAGAAATTTTTGTTTCCAAAGAAATTCATTTTCTTGGGTGTTTTTTTTCTTTCCATTAGAGTAAACTAAAAGTTTAAAATAAAAATAAGAACTTAGACTTACGATAATAAAAAGACACCAACTCACCACTGTTGGGCAAAATTTAATTAAAACTAACAATTAAAAATTAAATTCTTATTTTTGTCTTTAATTTTTTAATTTTCAATTCCGTTTAAAAATCAAATTTCATCATTTCACATCACCTTAATTTCAGATCACATTATGTAATTTTTAAATTGTTAATTACAATTAAAAATCAGATTTTAATTGTCAAATTTAATTGTGACCACCGCTGTTACTCACCTTTTAAAAATAAACTTGTGGACACTAAACGATTAATTGATTATGTACTCTTTTTATAAAAAGCAAAAATAGAACGTGATTTAAAATGCAAAAACAACAACATACATGGTATTTTTCATCTATAACGTTTGAATGGATTTACATTATAGTCTTGTAAAATTTAATGTGTGTATATATAATGGAGAAATTCTGATTTTAAGTGAATTATGAACTTTTTTATTGCATAAAATCTATTATAGTAGTATTATAAAGTGCTGAAAATATTGAAATTATTAGATGGAAGTCAAACTCCGATAAGGCGCTATTACTTTAAATATGACGTGAGTGCGTGACATATTTAAAGTAATAGTGCATTATCAGAGCTCGACTTCTGATCTAATAATTTTTATCGCATAAAAGAAAACTGCATGCAAAGATATTAAGAAGAAACATGAATCGCATAACTTCAAAATCGCATTAAATAAATCCACATAAATGAGACCCGGATGTATTTCTACTTAGATATTAAATGTTTTATTAATATTTTAAATATGATAATGTATTTTTTCTCTCTCATGTGACTTATTCATATTTAATGGGATTAAGTTCTGTAGTTCAATTTCATCAGAAAATGGAGGGGAAAGATTAGTTGTTCTTACCCATAATGCATTTCATTATTTATTATCATGTAAAATGGATATATTAATGCAGAAAGATCTTGTGACACAATAAAAAAATTCTATGTTCCGTACTCTTAAGATGATACATGTCAAATTCAAGATAGTTTAGTTTCAAAAGTAATATCTTAAATATGAATAGTGATATGGATTTATTAAGTATTCAGCCAGTAAAAATACTCAGTTTGCATCACATTCAAAACATTGTTTCATTAAATTATTTGTGTTGTTAGAGTTTAAAGCTTTTGCATTTTTTATTCTCTAGTCTATGCATTCTTTGAAATACACTGTACTATTTAGTATAAGTAACTAATCAGATATAACATTTTAAGTTTAACATATGATAATTCTGAAGTGAATGTGTTTGGGATGGATTAATTATATAGTGGTCATAGGGTTCTATAATTAAGATTGAAAGTAGTGCTCAAATGATATCAATACTAAATTCAAACTATCATCATCACATTACCCAAAGGCTGACTGGTAGAAAGATTGTTTAATGATTTAGCTGTTCAGTGATGTATAATTAGAGAATGATGTATTTTTCATTCAGACATGTGAAGACACACTTAAGATCAAAAAACAAGTATACAATTTTTAAACATAATGATCATCTTCATCTATCCAGCTTATGCCATATAACTGTTTCAGCATCATAGCTTGTTGAATTGCTTGGAAAGAAATCACTCATGTGCACCTCAGATTTTTGGGTATAATAAAGTTATTATTTTCTTTTTTATATCTATCAGTAAGTTCTGTTAAATTTGATAACTAAATATGGGGCAATCATAAGTAAAATGTACACATCAATACAATCAATTTTTATCTCATCCATATGTATTATTACATTACACACACACACACATATATATATACACACACACATATATATATATAGTGCCCAATTCAATTTAGCCTGTGACTAAAGTTCAGTAATGTGCATAAAATGAAATGCAGAAAAATCATCACCACATCTTCTTATATAGGAAGGGAAGCTGTAGGGCACCCAAGTTTAAACCCTGCAGGATCAAGTCCCAAAAGCCCAGGACAGAAAGAGAGTGGGGGAAATATTTATGCTCTTTGTTTGTATTGATATAACACAAAAAGAAATACATACCTTGAATTATTTAATATTTATTTTTAAAAGTTAGGATTAGAACACATACAGACAGTCATCTGTGGATACAAACTATTTAGTTAATCATTTTCTAATTTTGATTATTAACTTTCTTCAAAACTGATCTATACTTACTAAATTCTGCTATTTTTATTCTCTCTATAACTATAATGTAAGTCTAATAGTTTTAATAAATTTAGTTTTGAATATTAAGCTATAGTTTGTAAAAAGTATTCAGATTATTTTTGATAGGCAAGTTTTCTGAATGTCTGTGTGTGCTTATATTTTACATAAATAAACTCACAGTTACACATATCTTGAAAGAGGAAAATTCTGTTGAAATCATTTTAAGATTTCAAAAGCTTTATTGTTATAGAGACTGTATTGTCTAGTGTGTTAATTAAACTCACAAGGTTGGAATTTCAGTTGGTAGTACAGCTGAAAGTCTTTAAGTCAGAGATAATTAGAGAAAAAGTGATTAAATTTCATGAGTCTATATTTGACACAAAGGTGTGATGCCATTAAAGGAATGGACTCCTTCCAGATTGGTTAATTATAAGAAATCTATTAGTCTGGGTTTATATTACCCATAGTAAATTTAAAACAGATGATTAGTTTTAAATTAGATGGTTTAACTAATAAAAATCAGGTTTCTATTAGAGGGGGTCTATAAAAGACTCATTGATATAAAATGGCTGGCCATCACTTAGAAGAAAAAATAAATATTAAAATTGTTGAGAGAATCTTAAATTTTAGAAAGAAACTGAATTGCTGTCATTTTTTAATATATTTTTGTTTGGAAAGTTGCATGTAGCATAATTACAGGCTAGGAACACATATATATTTCATCTGGATAATCCAGCCATCCATTAGTCAATGCATCTGAAAAATCTGAGCCAAAGGTATTACACATATTGTGACTGTGAAAAATGAGATAGAAGAACTGATTGCTCACCCGTATTGCTAGTTCAGTTATGCCAGTGACTGAGTTTAAACCACAGCAAAAATGATAAAAATATGAAAACAGATATCCTTAATCTATTAAAAGAAGTATGCTGAAAAGAAATGAAGAAATAATTCTAGTGCCAAATGGTTACTATGGAAGCAAATAACTACACCATCATCACCACAGTAAAAGAATTGCAAGCCCAAGCCAAGAAAGAATAGAACTGTTCCAGTAAACCACTGAAATTGGTAATATACACATGTTACATATTGGTATATGTGGTTGATGCAAAATTTATAAACATTCAGCAAGATGAATTTGAACTCTTAGAAAGTGCTGCCTCAAGAAAATAAAAGAACTGGTAATATAAATTTTAATTATCTATTTTACTTTTTATCATATCAGGGACTATTGACAAAATTTTTAATAACAAATACCTTATCTTTTTTTCGATTATCTCTGAATTTTAAAACCAAAATCGAGTAAAAGAGTTTCAGTAATAATAGCTACAAGTTTTATTAATGATTTTATGTATTCTACATTTCTTACACATATTCATTTATTTATGTATTTTATTTTGTGAAGTGTATTATTGTGGATCGATTCAAAATTATGTAATAGTTTATATGCTAAAAGGTTTTTTTTGTTTAATATTTTATTTATAATGGGGATCCACACATACACACATGTAGTAATATAATTATACTTGCCACATGTATAGCTGTTGCCTGAATGTTGAAAGTGATAGAAAAGTAACATTGGAGGAGTTAGATTTTTTTTAAAATAATGATTAATGACCTCAATAGCTTAGAGGGGGAGATAAGTAATTTAAAACTTGTTTCTTTAAATGCTTTTATGTCTCTAGAATCTAACTAACCTTTTTCTAATTAATCATTTTACTTTAAATGTTATGTTTAAATTTATAAGGTTACAAAAGTATGTGCATGCAAAGAGTGTTTTTTTTATGAAATATTTTTATTTGGATAAACTTTCAATCCAAATTGATGCACCAACATTATACTATGATAGAAACATTGGATACTGCCATTAATGGGAAAGGGGGAAGAGTTTAATATTATTATTTTAATATAAATAACTCATCATTGTTATTCATATAAATTTTCATCTATATCCTTAAATAGTATGTATATTTTAGTAGTCCAGTAATAAATGTTAATTTGTTTTATTAAAAGAGGCTATATTTTTATTAAGAGTATTTTTGCATTATTAATTATAATCATTCATCATCACTGTTGAATATTAATAGTTAAGTTCTAATTTAAATATAATGTTAGGCAAATAATTATGAATTTATAAAAGCTAAATTTTATGTTAGGTGTTAGTTCTAAAGCTGTGGATGGAAGTACCATTATCATCATCATCATGTGTTAAATTAATGATCTAGATAAATGTGTTTAATGGCCAGAGATAAATAAAGATTTTCACTGTATTTGTTTATCATTTGTGAGTCATTATAAGATAATCACCATCATTCCGATCATCCACATCATTCAAGAATGAGTGAATTGCCACCATAAATTGATAGTGTTTGAGATGAACTAGCAAGACTTATGCAAATGTTGAAATGCATTTGTGATGTTAAAATGTAAGTGGTAATGTTGTCTGACAAATTTTATATGCACAGCTAAAGCATAAGTATGTTTTTATTTTTCTTAATGCTAGTGCAAATGTGATATGGGTCTAAAATCCAAAAATCCTACATCCGGTTATAAATAATGTACCAAAAGGGGTTCAAACCTAGTACATTTGTAAATAGGTATAGAATGTAACTTTGTCTCGGTTTAGCTAACCTAGTGATGCCCTGATAGACCATATTCACATAGTATTCACTTAATAGGATAAAACTAGAGATAAAAAGTGGGTAAAATACTGTTGGATTTATTTTGAAATATTTTTATTAAATTACCAATTGCTCTTACCCACTACTGAATACTTTTTAATTAAGGTTACAATGGCTGCTCAACTAGAGCTCAAAATAGGCCAGATACCTGAGATGAGAAGAAGCTTATGATATTTGTCAGCATTTCCCCTCAGGTTCCATTTGTGTAACACTCTCATTTTTGTATGACTACTTGTTTATGTTACAATATATTGTCAAAAATAGAAGAAAATTTAATTCATTATGCTGTCTTTGCATATATTTAATATAATGAGAAATAAAATATATTTAATAATAAAAATAATGCATAAAAGCTTTTCTAAGCAACTATTTTTTTTTTGCCCTTATCAATATGATAGAACTATTTTAAAGTTTCAACTTACATTGCATATATAGCAGCATCTATGTAACAATAATACAATATGTATTTTAAAAACCTGTATATATGTATACTATATAAATATATGTATATTATATAATTTTCCATTAACCAATTATTAATTAAATTAACTGATGTTTTATATATATTCACACTATTATGTTTGTTGTAGCTAATATAATTTGTTTTATATCTTTTTTTTCTATTAGGTTCGTTAATGAAGTTTAAAGCTTTTATATTTTTTATAGAATCTATTTGTTGAAAAAAAATTTTAGGGATTGTTTTTATTATATATATTGTAACCGGATGCTTGGTTGGTTTTATTTCCTGATGAGCATATTGCAGGAAGGGACTATCGATTTGCATTCCCAATGCAGATGTCACTCCACCTACAACAATATTTCCTGCTTATCAGAGAATGTAGCACCATAGAGATTGGAAGCATCTAGAAATTTATGTGTTTGGTTTCCCAAATGGCACCACTAGAATTCCATCTCACTACAACTTTACTTACCATCATCTGGTTGTGCCAAAAATAGCTCAAAAGGCATGAGATTCTTGTGAGCAAGATGCAAAATAGAATTGAACAATTACATTAATTTTAAGTAACAACAATTTTAACAACAATTCATTATCAAGTCTTTCTAATATAGTTCATTATTCGTATCCAAGTGAAAACTCATTTTTTAGTTCATATAATGAGAAGAAGTCTAAAAATATTTCAGGTAGGTTATCCGAGCAAAAACCCATTTTTTTAGTTCACATGATGAGAAGTCTAGAAGCCTTTCAAATAAGTATACATATATAATTAATGCATGAATGTTTTTAATTATTTGTTCCAGGTCTGTATATCCTTTTAGTTAGGTAAACAGGTAATATCAGCAATTCCAGGTTTGTGTAGCATTTCATTTTATTATTTTAAGAACCATTACAGGTAGGTAAGCAGATAATATAAGCAATTCCAGGTTTGTGGAGCATTTATAATGCAATCAAGTATAGATGTATATTTATACACATACATTTTATTATTTTATTAAGACATAGATAACATGCACCTAAGCATTTATGATTCATATAGCATTTTATTATTTTTACTAAATCTCTGATTTTTGTAATTGACATTTCCATTTAGCTGGTTCATTTGAAATAACTATTACAATTAAGCATCACATGATCGCTATCTTATACTAGCACATAACTGTTTATAAACAAAGCAAAACTGTCCATATAGTATTGCTACCCTGTGCCAACCAGAGTAATCAATGAATGCCAGAAGGCTTGTGCATAAAATCCTTATCTAATGCCTACTCATCCAATATTCCCAGACTAGTTTCTGGCTTGTGACCATCAGCAGTGAGGAGCTTTGTATCTGAGAGCACTGCACCTAGATCTTAGGATCTAATGCAACCCTCCAGCACCCACCTTTTATCTCTACTTAACTACAAAACTATGAGAATGAAATTGGAAAACACAAAAATATGTTCAATCTAAGCTCAATAGCTTATATAGTCATACGAGTCTGAACTCAGTTCAGCACCCATACATTTTGGTGTCTTTGGCTCTTTAACAACCATAGCCACCACTATCCTATTAGGCAGGATTGGTGTTAAATCATTAAGCATCACATGATCACTATCTTATACTAGCACATAATTGTTTATAAAAAAAGCAAAACTCTCCACACAGTATTTCCACACTGTGCCAACCAGAGTAATCAATGAATTCCCAGATCCAAAGCTCCTCACTGACGATGGCCACAAGCCAGAAACTAGTCTGGGGATATTGGATGAGTAGGTATTAGACAGGGATTTTATGCATAAGCCTTCTGGTATTCATTGATTGCTCTGGTCGTTTTAATTGGGGGGGGGGTTCTAAATATATATGTGAAACAGCATGTCTGTTTCAATATATATATATACAATTATTGCTGTTATATAAAGATATTTTATTTCATATTACATTGTTGTGATTTATTTAAATATATATACACCACATCTGCTATCATTAAATTTTCTAGAAGCACTGTCTGTGCCTCAAAAATACTGAATTAAGCAGCTATGAAAGATCAAACTCTTTCTTGCTATTGCTAAGATTTTAAATAGACCCAAATTTACAACAATGTAAATGACTAAACAAACTGAGTAGTTAGCATCACTCTTAGCCAGAGCAGGCCTGATGGAAGTGCAAATGGTATGACAGCATAAGGCCCCACATTTATCATGATGGTCTACATCTTTTGCAACAATCAAAAAATAAATCAAAATATTTTATCATTTGCTAAATATAACTTTTTTTAAAAAAAAATTCTATAATTTGAAGGCCCTATAATGACTACCACAATCAAAATAATACAATTGTAGATGCAATTTTGTATTTATATTTTTATAAATAATAATAAATAACGCATTATTTATATGTCCCAATTTGTGTGATTTTATTGAATCAATATTTGAATAAACAAAGTAAAATGCATATAATGAAAAAATTGTATTTTCTTGGTGAAATTTTATGATGATGGTATCTTAGTTGTATTTATATATTGGACTCCATCATATAATATAAGTATTGAATGTCTTTAGAAAAATTTAACTTTAGTTAAATATCCCAAATACATTCAACTGTTAATAATAGCATGCAGGTTTAGTATAAGCACAATGTTTAGAGAGGTATTATTCTCCTCCCTTCTTCAGGTGTTGCTGGCCTGATTAGTGACAGTACTAGCATGGGAATTGAACCTGGATGCTTAGATTCTTGAATATTGAATTTTAAGGTAATGTTCCAACCAAACTGAGCCATTCAAGAATCTAAGGGTCCGGGTTCGATTCTCATGCTAGTCCTGTCACTGGTCAGGTCAGCCACACCTGAAGAAGAGGGATGAATAATACTTCTCGAAACCTTGTGCATATACTAACCTTGTCCTATTACTAACAGTTTTAACATTTTAAATTTAGTTTTGATTCCCATTATTAAAAAAGAAATGAATCTAATTTCCCCTTGAAAAACATCATTTGCTGTTCATATTTAACCCCTTAGTACATGGCTACCTAAAAAATTTTGAGTTTCCTAACCAATATAAAACATATCTTTTCCAAATGTTCAAGCAGGCACTGGCACTCCTTTTGAAATAATTACGCATATCTCAAATTTGATATAAAAAGCATATCAGATTCTTAATCTATTCTGTTATAATTTTTTTTTCTCAACTACCTGTAAAATTACTTTTTTCATTTAACAAAGTATTGACTTTTCCCTTCATCTGACAAAGTGGTTTTTGAGTTATGATTATGGTGAATTTCACCAAAAGCACACTCAGCTTTAGGTTATAAAGATATCATTTGTTACACAAACAAATGTATGCAAATTTGAATTTAAAAGAGTATCTAAATATTTATACTCTCCCTTCCTCAAAACAAATATATCCTATTTTCCATTCTTCAGTTTAACACTTGGTATTAAATACTAGAATCTTAGATTTTTCTTTATCAAATTTAATTTTCATCTTAATGGTCTTCCACACTTCTCTAAGGACAACTTCCCATCTCTATTCTGTTAACAAAAAAATACCATATAACCACAAAAAAAAAAAAAGAGCTACATTATATACTCTTTTGGTTCTAACTATAGAAATTCTCACCCCTAATCTTTCTACCTCAATTTTCTTAGAAGCAAAATAAATATTGAAATGATGATGGACATTCTTATTTCAATCCAATTTCATTAACATTTGACTTTCACTTTTTCTATATTTCCCAATTGGCAGATAAAAATTATCGTTGTAAATTATTCTTTATATTCCTATACTTCCAAAACTTCTCCACTATCTTCTATGTACCATATCACAAGCTTTTTCTATATATAAGAATGCAATAAACAACCATCTATTTTCCTTATAAGTCATTTAGATACGCTAAATAAATTATCCCGCCTATTATTTGTGATAAAGTGCCATCTATAGGACAAATCAAGAACTGATTTTAAAGATCTGTATTATATTTACAATATTGATATAAAGAATGACGAAATAAATATACTGATAAATATATATTTTTATTTCTCTGTAAAACGTTGTTAAAAAGGAAAATTTATTCGATTTAGTAAAGAAGTAAACAGAAATGTCAATAATTTTTTGATGTCAGTGAAGAAATTATATTTTTATTTTAATGGGTTTTTTTTGTGTTATTGGAAAATATACATATTTACTATTTGATTGTTTGGGATTTAATTTTTTTTAAAAATATTTATTTTCGCTGAACAGTATTTTATAACTAACTAATGAAATGTTTACTGATGCATATAATGTGTAAAAATAAGATTTAAGGAATATCTCATTTAACATTGATTTATCGTTTTATTAAAATGTTCTTGATATTTTAGAAATTGTCTACAAACATGGAGTTCAATCATCATCATAATTTAATTGAGCTGTTCTCACACCAGTGATTTTTGTTTTCTAAGATAATTTTTACATGAAACTTATTTCAACACAGAGGCAAAGCTCTCCATATAGTAACACCACTCAGTGCAAGCTAGAGTAATCAGTGGATCCAGGAAAGTTTGTCATAAAATCCCTATCTAGTACCTATTCATCCAATATCCCCAGACTAATTTCTAGCTTGTGGCTTTCATCAGTGAGAAACCTTGGATGTGAGAGCACTGCACCTAAACCTTAGGATCTAATACAACCTTTTACCTTATTAGCTAATTATAAAGCTTTGTGTCCAAAATGAAAACACAATTATGTTTTCAACTCAGTTCAGCATCCATACTAGATGGCTTGCATTGAGTGATGCTATTGTATGGAGAGTTTTATTTCTGTATAAACAACTTGTGTAAGCATAAAGAATGGTGATCATGTGATGTTTAGTGGTTTAAACTTATTTCAAATATAATTTTTAAAAATTACTAATGCTAATGTTTTTTGTTTTCTCCTTTGCTCTTTTCACTTAAACTCTTTTTTTTGTCACTATTGGATTCAATCATTTAAGTTGGTCTAAGACCAGATATTGTGAGCCTCTTATGTTATCAGGTATTTCTATATTAGATATAAAAAATGAGATTATGTATTTGTGAAACTAGAAATCCAGTTTTGCTATATGTATATTAATTCTAATATTCTCATGGATAAATGATGAATTCATAGTATTATATATATATATCAATTCCATTTCTATTGTCTTCTATTTTTTTTTGTATTTCTACAAAAATGTAGGCTTTAATAAGTCAGTGACAAAAATTTAGTGGACAAAAAATCTTTAATTATCATCTTATATCAGATAAAACAATTCATAATAAAGCATTTGGGAGAAGATGAATTCATAGTATTATATATATATCAATTCCATTTCTATACTATTTTTTTTGTATTCCTACAAAATGTAGGCTTTAATAAGTCAGTGACAAAAATTTAGTGGACAAAAAATCTTTAATTATCATCTTATATCAGATAAAACAATTCATAATAAGGCATTTGGGAGAAGATTTGATTCTGTAATTTTACTTAAAAAATAATCGTATGTTCAGGCAAACTAAGAAACTCTCTCTATATATGAATGTAAAAAGATCTAATAAAGAAGGCCTAAAAATATGCAAGCTGTCATAAAAAAACTGGCTATTTTACTATACCTGATAAACTCCATAATTTAAACAGTAGAAATAGTTGTAATGGTGGCAAAGTAGGAGATAGATTTATAAATATTAAAACATGAAATGTGCAAATTTTGATTGGCTTATAGATTTTTCAAGATCTGAATATGGAATAGTGCTTGTAGTTAAGAGCTTGTTCATATTAAGATGATTATACTTTTTTTTAGAAGGATAGATCAATACATTAAAGATTAGCCTTTTCAAACTATTGTGCATGCGCTTTTTACGAGTGTTAATAATAAATGAATACTTTCACTCCCATCATGAGATATAGTATTTAAGAAAGAATAAAATGAATCACTTATTCTTTCCAACCCAAATGCTTTTATATGGGCAAATCTTAAGTACTGGAAGTGAAAGTGTGAAGATAGACCACTCACTTTAAATTACTGATTACGTCTGAATGAATGATGTTGACAAAATTATCTAGAATTTACTAAACGTCATTCTCAAGCGAAACTTAAACGTATGTAAATAAGCATTTATTTTTATAGTGCTCTGCTTTATAAATTGTAATACATTAAAGATCAGCCTTTTCAACCTATTGTTTTTAAGAAAAAGGAAACTACATTCTTTTGGATTTTTTACAGGGCCTTATTTGGTACATTTTATTATTGGAATTTCTATATATATATCAATGAAATGCTGATATTAAATATTATTTATATAATAGTGCATATTCTATTTATTTTTTCTGCACTCATGCTCTATGTTAGATTCATAATGTTCAAAGAAAAAAAACGTTTACTTATTTATTTTGCTGGAAAGCCTTATGTTGTCATTATCAATAAAAGACAAACCTTTTCTTTTTGAGTATTTCAATGATAATTACAGAAAACTAATAGAAAATTACATTCTTCTCAAATCAAAATCCTTCTCTAGATGCTCACCAAGAATATCTTTAAGCTAACAAAAAATGTCATAACAGACATCTTCACATGATTATCATTTTCTACGCTTACACAAGCTTCTTGTGAGGTTCCAAATAGTATTTTTTCCAGGTTTAAACATAAATTCAGATGAATTTAATCTTTTGAAATTGGTTTCTCATCAAAAAATTCAATACAATCTGGATCACTGTGTTTGTTTCCTAATAAAATTTAATAGTCTTTGTAGATGTGTCAAACCATGAAAAACACAGTATGGTGATAGAATGAAAGATTTAGCAAATGAATTTCCTTATTGGAATCCTAAAGATTTTTTTATACCATTTGCTAACATTTAGTTGCTAAAAAAAAAAACCCTGAATAAGCTAAATAAATGGGAATAATGATTTGCGTAACTTTATAATATACTTTCCAGTCACCAATTATCAAGTTTTTATCACATCTTGCTATCATAAGCAATACCATCTCATCTTTTGTTATGGTAGTAGTATTTCTAAATGTATATTTTAGCTCAAAATCTCAGATTACAATGTAAAGACATCAGGATGATAGTTAATTAGCTGTTTGAGCTCTCAAACCTTTTTAGTAAATAATTTTAAAACATTTTTTTGATAATGCATTGTTGACTACACATTTAAGGTTAAGTTCCTTATAAATTCTGGACATTTTAATACTTCTAGTAGAAGATATGGCTAATAGGGATGAAGCTTTGCTAAAAATAAAGTCAGAAATAAAAATAATATAAAACTACATCAACTAGAAGATCAGTAATCTAAGCAATGTGTAAAGGAATAGCCACCAAGTCAAAAAAAGTTAGCACCATTGACAATCATCTAGTGTTCACATACAAATATAGTCTATTTTCTATCATTGTATTTAATACAAGAAGCTTCCTGTCTTAAAAAAAAAGCTGATGAATAACCTGTGTGTTTTTTTTAAAAAAAAAACAAGCTTTTTGAAAAGAGAAATATAAAAATTGTTAAAGAGCAAAGTCACTAATAACGTTTCTGGAAAAGTAAAGATTGGCATCAGTTTAGCAGTCTACAATGTTTCATAAACACACACACACACAAACTGTTGAGCAAACAAAATCAGAAGGCAGATCTCAATCCAATTTCAAAATTTACTTACAAATACCAGGCATATATATATTTCTTATAATACTTCTTTCATATACACTTCAATGCAAACAAATTTTCTTAAAAAACTTCTTTATTTTCCTTAGAGTTTTGAAAAAAAAAAACACGGTTGTTTTTAAAGCAGAGGATGATGTATTATTAAAGAGAAAAATATTAATTAATAATAAAAAAATGTCTATGGGTATATGTGTATCTGTGTGAGTGTATATATATATATATATGGATGCTTTAAGGATATATGTGTATATATTTGGATATGCTTATGTGTATATGTAGACATAGGTATGGAATTCATATGTATGTCTATGGATAATATGGATCTAGGAGAAATATGTGAATATTTTGATATATATATATATGAAGTGATGTTTTCCTGAAGGTTTGTGATGATGGTGTTCTAGCTGTATTTTATATTGGACTATTTCCATAATCTAACGTGTGTTGAATGTCTTTAGAAAAGTTTAATTTTATTCAAATATTCCAAATGCATTCAACTGTTAGTAATATCACAACAAACAGGTTAGTATATGCACTTACTAACCTGTTTGCTTAAGTCAAATAATTTTTTTTTTTTTTTGCTTTTTTTTTTTAGTTTAACCTGTTTGCTGTGATATTACTAACAGTTGTTTGTTGTGATATTACTAACAGTTGGTGCATATATTAACCTGTTTGCTGTCATATTACTAATAGTTGAATGCATTTGGAATATTCAAAATACACATATTAGATGATGGAAATAGTCCAATATAAAAATACAGATATGAAGTGATGTTTATGTAACATATTGTTGAAATATTGTAGCTCTGATGAAGACTGCTGGACTGTCGAAACTGTAAAGAAAATAAAGAAATTTTTTAAGACAATTTGTTTGCATTGAAGTGTATATGAAAGAAATATTATAAGATATATATATATATGAATATATGCAAAAAAAGTAAAAGAGAAGAAAAAGAGAATAAATATCAGGAAAATAATCATATTCATGGAAGAACTGCAAATGAAACTTCAGAGAGGATATGAACACATACAATTATTTTTGCTATTATCTTGTAAAAACATACCAATTTAATAATCTATAAATGATTCAGACCTGTAGGTTACTCATCAATCAGGGTGAACTCTTTTTTGGCATAGAAGATTTTAAAAGAGAATATGTCAAAGTGTTAGAGCCAGGTTTAATACCAAGGAACACCCATTCATTTGTATATAAACAAAGAAATAAAAGTCAATCAGTTGTCATTGTCAGCATTTGCTTTGGGAAATAAAGCATCTGACTACTGGCCAAGTTACACACAATAGGATCCTAAACTGATATCTCATTCCAAATGGGCTATGCCAATAACACTCATAATTACAAATAATGGAGATATGCATTGTGTTATCATTGCACTTTAAACAAAGCAATTTATTCAATAATCATTCCCCCCCCCCCATCAATAAAAAAGATATGTTTTACTTTAACTGGAGTAGAGCATTCTCAAAGTCAGACCTCAGACCATGCTTATCCTCAAATACTGATATATGTAATAAAGCCTCCTCAACAATATCAATTATTACATAAAGGTTTTTACAATAGATTGCTATTTGGAAACTCAATAGTTTCAAACATTTTCCATCAGAAAGCTTTTAAGAAAATGGAAGGAAGATGAAATTAAAGTAAGTCATGATAAATGTGTGTTTGAAGCAAAAGAAATATAAATTTTTTGGTTTTAAAGTTACAACAGATAATTATTCTATAAAGAATTGACACTAAACTGAGAGCCCAAACACAAATGTCCAGGAACCAAAAGAAGTCCCAGGTTTGTCTTAGATTCATTAAGTACTATGAAAGCTTTATTGAAGCAGCCCAACCTTAAATTAATTGTAGTTATTAAACAATATCTATCTGTTGATAAGTTAAAATGCAAACGGGCCAATCCATTATGATCCAAGGATTCTTCTGGGTGATGCTGCACTAATTGGTATGAGAACATTCTTAGCACATCATAATAAGAATGGGAGTGACTAAACAACTGCATTTATATCTCATATTTTTATTGGAGCTGGAAAAAATATTCTCAAATAATATTGGCCGAATTTATGAAAAAAGTTCATCAATACATTTAAGAGAGATCCAGTATTTTGTAATTTGATTATAAACTGTTACTAGGTATATTTGCTGCTAAAAAGGATCTCCAACAGCATATTTCACTCCATATACTAAGATGGTTCATCCTTCTGAATGCACTCAATTTTAAAATACACATAAATCTCCCATGTTACTGCATTAAGTCAATTATAAGACAAAACTGAATTTGAAAAGGGAGAAAAACAGACAATTAATATGATCATCATAGAAAGTAGCCATCAGACTGTAAATGACCAGGAAATATTGACTATCCAACAAATGTATAAACTCACAAGATAACAAGCCATAAGACTATTTAACAAACCTCAAAATTTACAGAGTTTTGAATGAAGACAAAAAGCTATCCATTAAAATAAATGTATGTTAATGCAAGAGTTGTTATTTTATCCACAGGCTGCAACTAATCAATTTTAATATGTTACTGTCAGCCTGGAATAATCAGAAAGACCTTGACTAAGTCATATGTCTGATATCTTGGTATAGATTCAGATAGAGAACCATAGATACACCAGTATCAAATGAATCAAGAAACAGAGGTCAGCCACTAGCCACTAAATTTAGGCCCTTGGAAAAAATGTGATCCATGGAAAGGTGAACAATTTCTTATTCTTATAGATATCTTATTCAAATTATTAGATAGCAAAAAAAACTAATCTTTTTACATATTAATCATTATTGAGGCAGTATGAAAAATACTTGTTATGCATGGAATTCCAATTGATGTTATTTTTGATAATAGAATAGCTTTACATTAGGCCAATTTAAAGACTTTTGTGAAACTAATGAAATTAAGCATACATTAATATAACTGTTCCAACCAAAAGGCAATGGCAAGGTCAAATAGATGGTCTAAGATGGTTTTTTAAAAACCCTCCCAAAACAAAAAGCAGTTGGTTGAAATATATATTTAATCAGAATGCTGACTTTATAGTAAAGAACTCTATAAATGGTTTATAATTAATCAACAGCTAAAATTTTAATGCAACACGCTTGAGGAATTAATTTATCAAGTCTTAGATTTAGAACAGACATTAAACAAAATTGTTGTGTATCACGAATACAAATAAACACAAACAACACTTTACTAGTTAATCATTTATTACTATTACTATACATAATGCTTATAAATACTAGGGAAGCATAATCACCGTCCTAACATGGCTTCCCTCTGTAGTCTCGCAGTCGCGATAATATTCATTCTGCAGTAACTGTGACGTCACCACGAATACACTACACTCCTTCCCTTTCCCCCCTTTTTTGAGAAGTGTCATAGTCCAACAGACATGCAGGAGGGCGGCGTACTCGCCGAGGGTGACCACTAGGTGTTTGTGGTTTACTCTCTCGGTGTATACTGGTGGTAGGTGCAGCCACCTGAATGGGTTCTCCAAGTGCTGTCTCATTCTGACTATCCTGGTTTGCCGCAGTTTCCTCTGTGTGGGCATTTACCGCTCTAGGTCGCAAGTGGTCTACATGTCTTTTTTGAATTCCGGAGTCCGTTAGGATCTCGTATGACAATGGTCCTGTGTGATGTTGGATAACTGCAGGTATCCATGGTGAGTTCTTTCCAGCCCTACGTGTCAAAATTGTATCCTGTGGTTGGAATGTTCGTACCCTTTGTATCGGTATCTGAGTTATTTGCGGTGCCCTGTCAGGGTGCAGAAAATCCAGGCATGTTCTTATGCGCCGCTTGAACAGTAGCTCGGCCGGGCTAAGTCCCATTGCTGTTGATGGCGTAGTGTGTTGCATTAGTAAATAACGTGCAAGCCGCTGACTCCAAGTCCTGTTGCGTAGACGTTGCAATCCCTCCTTAACAGATTGTACTGCACATTCTACCAACCCGTTGCTTGATGGATGATATGGAGCAACTCTTGCATGGCGAATGCCATTCCGGTGAAGGAAGGTGGTGAACTCCATCGCAGTGAACTGAGGGCCGTTATCTGAGACAATGCATTCGGGAAGACCGTGTGTTGCGAAAAGTTCTCTAAGTGCTGAGATGGTAGCTCCAGTCATTGTCGATGGCATTTCACGGACGTCGATCCACTTCGAGTGTGCATCCACGACAACTAAAATCATTTTCCCCTGGATAGGTCCAGCGTAATCCACATGTATTCGTGACCATGGCAGAGCTGGAATCTCCCAGTGATGTGTTGGTGCACGTGGTTGCTGGTGTCGTATCTCTTCACAGTTGTTACATTTAGCTATTAGTTGTTCTATGTCCTGGTCCATTCCAGGCCACCAGACGTATGAGCGTGCAAGTGCTTTTGTTCTCACAATTCCCATGTGTCCCAGGTGCAGCTCACGAAGAACTATGGGTCTAAGAGATGTCGGTATGACCACCCGCGCCCCCCACAGCAAACATCCTCGGTGTGTTGACAACTCATTTTTTTGCGACTGGTAAGATCGAAGATCTTGTTGAATGTGTGTTGGCCATGCTGTCAGGATGCACTCCTTTACTCTAGATAGCACAGGGTTTGCTTTAGTCTCTTTCTCGATCTGTTCTGCGGAAACTGGTGGGTTTTCCAAGTCCTCAAGGAATAATACTGCTCGCAACTTCTCCTCACTCTGCTGAACTGCAGGGGATGGCCACCTACTCAGTGCATCTGTGTTCCCTATGCTCCTCCCTGGTGCATACTGCAGTCTGAAGTTGTAAGCCGTCAAGAGGCATGCCCACCTTTGCATTCGGGGTGATAGAATGAATGGGGTTGGCCGGTCCGACGTGAAGATTCCCAGCAGTGGCTTGTGGTCAGTCACTATCTCGAACGGTATTCCATATACGAAATGGTGGAAATGTTTCACCCCGAATATAATAGCAAGTGCTTCCCGGTCTATCTGAGCGTAATTTCTTTCAGACTTGGTGAGTGTTCGTGATGCAAAAGCAACCGGTGAACATAGGCCGTTTGCATACTTCAGGCTAAGTACTGCTCCCACTCCATATGGTGAAGCGTCGCAGGTTACCACCACTTGTTGGCGGGGATCGAAAGGCACCAGCACATCGTCGGACGTCAGGGCCTCCTTCAATTGTGTGAACGCTCTCTCGTGTTCTTTGGTCCATGACCATACAGTATCCGCCTTAAGCAATTTATGTAGTGGTTCGGCTGTCGTAGCTCGGTGTGGCAAAAAGTTACTGTAGAAGTTGAGCAACCCCAAGAATGCCTGTAGCTTCTTCTTATCTGTTGGTGTCAGTGCTCTCCTAATAGCAGCCACTTTGTCGGCCGCTGGGTGCAGGCCCTCTGCATCCAGGGTGTATCCCAAAAAGTCTATCGACGACACTCCGAGGACACATTTGTCTTTATTTACACTCAGCCCACAGGCAGCCAATTTGCTGCAGACTGTTCTTAATTTGGTGGTTAGGTCCGTATCAGATGTTGCACATATCAGTACATCATCGAAGTATGGGAAAACTCCCTGAATACCTCCTAGTATGTTGTCCACCATTCCCTAAAATATTCCTGGGGCCATGCTAATGCCGTACTGCAATCTCTTCACTCGGAAGGCTCCCCGATGAGTGATAATGGTCTGTGCATCCGCCGATGCCTCATCTACCGGCAGTTGTAGGTATGCTCGAGCTAAGTCTATTTTTGCAAACACTGAACTCCTAGGAAACGATGCGAGAAAATGGTGTACTGCTGGTATTGGATATGGGTGATCTCTCAATGCTTGATTAACGGTCACCTTATAATCACCGCAAAGGCGGACCTCTCCTGACGCTATGATGATGGGCACCACTGGTGTTGCCCATACAGGGTCGCAAACTGGCTCAATGATTCCGTCCTTTAATAAGGTGTCTAGCGCTGCGTCGACCTTTGGTTTCATAGCCAATGGCAATGGCCGGGCTCGGAGGCAAATAGGTGGTATTTTTGGGTCTATCGGTAAAGACACTGGCGATCCTCGGTATCTTCCAAGAGTAGTGCTGAAAACCTGGGGAAAAGCATCAATGATATCTTGCATTGGTGAATGTCGAATTGAATGCACCCCCGATAAAAATATTCCCAAGGGGGCAAACCATTCACGGCCAAGTAGATTTGTACATGCTCTTTCCGCAATTAAGAGGCGTAAACAAGCTGAATACTTTCCGTATTTGACGCTGACAAAGCACTGTCCCATAAAGGTGATCCGGTTTTGCTGAAAATCTCGCAGTGTCGTTTGCACAGGTTCCAACACTGGCGGTTTTCCTTTGCACAAGTCTTGAAAAAACCCCCCGAGATACAATTGAATAAAAAAGCAACAAATTATAGCTATTTCATAATGAGAACAATGGTATTATGTTAAATATAGTGAGGAGAAAGTCAGATTCTGGATTTAATAATGATAAAGCACCATGAAATCAACAAAGATCAGACTAATGGACATTATCGGGATCAATTGTTTTGAGTACAGGTGATTGAAAATTTCTACCGGTGAATCATTCCAGTCACACATAATGGGCAACAATCAGTACTACCAGTGAGTAGCAGTTGAGATCCAGAACTTGTCAAAATTTCATTATCACAAAGAGACAAATACACTGACCAATAAGGGAAAAGACAGCATGCCTACTATCAAAACAAAAGCAGTTGAAAAAAAGGAAGTTTATCAAAGCAGTTATTACAACATGATTTATCTCTCATATACATAATATAAATAAAATGTCCGTTAATTAAAACAAAATTGTAATTATAATAAAAATAATAAATTTAATGGTAACAAATTATTGCAAACAATCCTTAAATCTGCAGAAGTACTTTCGGTTAGTTGAGGCAGATATAAGAAATTAACTGAAAGAACTTCTGCAGATTTAAGGATTGTTTATAAAAGTTTGTTACTGTTAAATTTATTATTTTTATTATATATATATATATAAATGCAAAACCATAAAACAATACAATACTAGATAAATTCAAAAATTTTACCAAAATCCTTTCACAACCATGGTTTCATCTACTACAAATAGACCTTCTCAAGTGAAAATCAAACTATAAGAAATAACAAATATATACACACAATCAAACCTTCCCATAATTCATTTCAAACTCCACCTTCCCTTAATATCAAAAGAAGTCTTCATAAGTTTGATAACCTCAGAATCAAGAAGATTTATCATCAAAGTCTCCTTTATTCTTCTTTTTAACTCATTCTTTTCATAAAAAATAACCGAAGCATTATCAAATAATATTGCATGACCTGTATTCAATTCATGAATATATAAAGCTGAGTTAAGAATCTATGTTTAACTCTACTTATATGAACCTTAATCCTTTCATTAAGACTAAACTTACTCTGGCCTACATAAAACTTACCACAACTACATGGAATCTTATAAACAATAACAGGAATAGACCTACTATCAATAGACTGTTTAGAACCATTAAGTAATGAATTCAAATCAGAACCTTTCTTCCATGCAACCTTCCTTCCACCCAACAAATTACTATTCTTATAAACCATATTATACATTAAATAATATTGATTTTAAAAGTAAAGTTTCTTTAGAATTGAATAATGGAAAATATGCTATTTTAGATTCTGATCCTGGTAAAAAAATAAAATGTAAATTAATTAAGATTATGAAAGTTATGGAAAATAAAAAGATTTTTGATAGAACTACTTATTTAAATTGTTACCCTAGTGATTATGTAGCTCCAAAGGTTTTCTTTAATTTAAAATCTCATAAAGATAATTTTCCTTAGAGATGTATTTTTGATTTTACAGGAGGAATTGTTGATAAAATATCAAAATTTATTACAAGATATTTTAAGGATTATATAAAATTAGGTCAATTTTGTGTTTCTTCTTCTTTTGAAGCTTTTAAGAAAATAAATGGTTTTGTTTTGGATGATGATTGTGTTTTTTGGTAGTTTAGACATTGAAAATATGTACCAATCGGTTAATAGATTAAGAAGTATTGATGTTTTTGTATCAATTTTAAAAAAATTGAAATGTTTTTCTGCAGATAAGATTAAGGTTTTTCATGATTTGCTTTTGCTGTTAGAGGATTCAATGTATTTTATGTCTAATGATATATTTTATAAGATTAGAGAGGGTTGGGTTATTGGTTTTTGTTATTTCTCCATTGATGTGTGCTGTCTATATTGATTATTTGAAGTGTAGTGTTATTAATCTGTTTTCATCATGTTCTATTAAATTATTTGTTAGGTATGTTGATGATTGTTTGTTTGTTATTCAGAAAGATAAATTAGAAGAGTTTTTATGTAGATTGAATGCTTTTGATTCTAGTATTAAGTTTACAATTGAGGGGGGTAGTTTTGATTTTGTAAAATTAAAGTTTTTAGATTTAAATGTTGAAAAGGTTAAAGATGTTTTATTTTGTAATCATTTTATAAAACCTAAAAATTTGAGGAATATGATTAGGCCTGATAGTTGTCAGTCTTTTATACATAAAAAAATGTCTTTGTTGAATTTTTGTTGTAGGAATAGAAGGCTTAATAATTTTAATAATAATGCTGATATTCAAAGAAGTCAATTTGCAGCTGAATATGTAGAATTGGGTTATAGTCATGATTTTATTAAAATAATTGTATTTAATAATAATGTTTATAGTCATGATTGTGCTGGTAAGAATGTTGTTGGTAAAGATAATGATTATATGTCGTTACCATTTAAGGCTTCAATTTATAATATGGTTTATAAGAATAGTAATTTGTTGGGTGGAAGGAGGGTTGCATGGAAGAAAGGTTCTGATTTGAATTCATTACTTAATGGTTCTAAACAGTCTATTGATAGTAGGTCTATTCCTGGTATTGTTTATAAGATTCCATGTAGTTGTGGTAAGTTTTATGTAGGCCAGAGTAAGTTTAGTCTTAATGAAAGGATTAAGGTTCATATAAGCAGAGTTAAACATAGGTATCTTAATTCAGCTTTATATATTCATGAATTGAATACAGGTCATACAATATTATTTGACAATGCTTCGGTTATTTTTTATGAAAAGAATGAGTTAAAAAGAAGAATAAAGGATACTTTGATGATAAATCTTCTTGATTCTGAGGCTATCAATCTTATGAAGACTTCTTTTGATATTAAGGGAAGGTGGGTTTGAAATGAATTATGGGAAGGTTTGATTGTGTGTATATATTTGTTATTTCTTATAGTTTGATTTTCACTTGAGAAGGTCTATTTGTAGTAGATGAAACCATGGTTGTGAAAGGATTTTGGTAAAATTTTTGAATTTATCTAGTATTGTATTGTTATATATATATATGCCAAGATAAATGAAGTATAATTTGCTGTCTTCCTAATGAAATGAAATTGACTAAAGAAATTAATAAGTTTGTAAATTTGGCTTACGTCAAGATATTTTCAATGAACAAAGTTGTAAACAGCTACTGATTTGCTGCATAAATAAAACAGACAATTGTAACAGATAGATGATTATCCTAAAGTAATTTTATAGCCAATAAATATAAGATATAATAAAAACTAATTTCCCCAAAAATTCTGGAAAGTCATATCACAGCAGTTATAGCAGGCAATACAATTAGCCAATATATGTTCTGCAGCCACAGATATATATGGTAAAAAAAATTTCAAATATAAACGTACACAGAACTGTCTCTAGAGATTTTGGACTCTAGACATATAATTGAAAGTCGAGATCCTTTTTATAATAAACAATGGTGAGAATATTATTTTTAAAGGTCACAATTTTTAAAGTTATATTAATTTATATTATTAGTTTGAGATTGCAAAAAAATAAAAAAATAAATATTAAATTATTTTAAAAAATTTAAAACTTTTGTTTTCTAATTTTGACTTCTGTAAATTTATCAAAAATAGCCTCATATCAAAGAATTTTTAAAATATCCTTAGTACAGTATTGCCAATATGTATTTCGCACTCTTTTATTCCAAAGAATCTGTATAAATAATTTTTTTTATCAGTTTCAGCACAGAAAATGAATGCTCTTCTCAAAACTGATGTGTAGTTCTTCCTGCCATCAAAGTATCAACAAAAGATACTTCATAAATATGATATTGCAATAAGAATTATTACTGATATATATATTTTAAAATAAAATTTAGAAATTGAAGTTGATATATTTATTTATTTCATGCAGAAATGACAAATATTTTTCAGAGAGCCCTAGACAAGTACCTAATTTGGTTAGTAATAAACTCCATTGCAAATGTATAAATGGTAAAAAAACAACCATAAATACATACAAATATACTCGAATGGACAAACGCTATCTACCATGATATAGAATTTACCAATTTAGAGCTAGTTCTACAATTCTTGCCTCTAACAAAAATAAATTTATCTTTTTATATTTTGGTATATTAATAAACTCACAAATATTGCAAGGGCTTTCCTATATTTAGTTAATATTTTTAAGTTGAATAAATGCTTAAAATGTATTAACCGATTTATCTCAATCAGAATAAAATAAGTATATGAAAGATATACCTATCAGATAGTTTATGATAATAATTATAAGCATTATCAAACATATTAAAGATTGGTTCAATCTTATGTAAATGTTTTCTATAACATTCTAATGTAAACTCATCCTAATACTCATCTAAGCTTATTTTCAAATAATGGACTTCATCCTTACTATAATATTAACAAAATTTGATTCAATGTACAATATAACTGACCAATGAAATAATAATAATAAAAGATAATAAATAGTCAATAGCATACACAGGTCAATTTAGGTCAGTGAATTCAATTGTTTTCAAAAAATATGGGGAGTTCACTATATATTGAGATCCATTTGAGAGGGAAATCAGATAATTTTAAAAAGTTCTGACAACTTTCAGACATAGTAAGACATGCTCAAGCTTGAAATAGGAAATTTCTAGCTACAGTCATTACCGTAGACTGCAAGTGTCAGGGGAAAGGGATATCACTGCATTTCTTCCCAAACATTAGCTGTACCACTAATAATTACTTGCATAACTATAAACAACTGTATTTAAAGATTTGTATATATCCTGCATGTATGATACTGTACATATATATTGTTTTGTAAATATACATAATATATATATATTTTACAGAATTATATATTATTATTAAATGGATATTACTCCTGGCTATGCTACAATATAAACCTTTCAAAAATATCTTAGCAAAATATGCTATCATACAAAGAACTAAAAAAATGAATAATTTAGGCTTAGCAATATCTAGAATAAATCATCTTGTTTATGAAATAATTACCAAAAATGTCCATTATTCATATTTGTCCAAATGTATTGTTCATTCATCATATGATCACCATTTCATATGCTTACACATGCTGTTAATAAGAGTACCAAATTCTCCACATAGTAGTGCCACCAAGAGCAAGCCTTCATAATCAGTGGATGGAGAAAGGTTTGCTCATAAAATCCCTATCTAATACCCACTCTTCCAACATCCCCAGACTAGTTTCTAAATTATAGTTTTCATCAGGAGTCATCTTGGATTTGAGAGTACTGCACCTAAATCTTAGAATCTAATGCAACCCTTCAGAAGCCACCTTTAACATATTTGGTCAATTATAAAGCTAGGAGCCCAAGATGAAAACACCACAATGTTTCCAATCCAAGCTCATTCGTTTGTATAGTCATATAGATATGAACTCAGTTCAGCATCTATACAATTTGGTGTCTTTAGATGCTAAACTGAATTCAGATCTATATGACTATACAAGCAAATGAGCTTGGATTGGAAATGTTATGGTGTTTCATTTTGGGCTCCTAGCTTTATAGTTAACTAATATAGCTAAAATGTGGCTGCTGGAGAGTTGTACTAGATCCCAAGATTTAGGTGCAGTGCTCTTAAATCCAAGCCCCCCCCCCACACACACTTATAAAAAGCACAAGCTAGAAACTAGCTTGGAGATGTTGGATGAATAGCCACTAGATAGGGATTTTATGCACAAACCTTCCTGCACTCATTATGAAGGTTTGCACTTGTGGTACTACTGTATGGAGAGTTTGGTACGCTTACTGTATTATTCATTCTGTTAGCGAAAAGAATAATTACTTTTGATAAGGAAATTGTGTTAAAAGTTATATTATTTTGTTTAATGGATATCTATTAAAATTTTTTTATTAGTCATTCATTAGACTAGAGATTATTCATTATTGTAATATTTTGTCTCTGCTAGACTGAGCAATCATTATTTAAACACTCCACCCAAATATTATTTTTTATCAATCACCAAAATATTTAAATTTATAATTAAATGTTGAATTATTTTCATTATCTAATTTTGTTATTAAAACAGGTAAAACTCTCCATATCATGTGATGATTTAATTTTGTTGAACGTTTGTAGAAAAATTAAAACTAAATGATGGAAATAATTCAATATATAATTATAAGTAAAATGCTATTATCACAAACTTTTTTAGATGAGTATCTCGCACTTAAATTGTTTAAAAAATATCCACACAGAATTTATAAAACTGCAGGATGTGGTACAATAAATAATTTAAAAGATGACTCACACTATCATATTATGCATTTGCGTATTTAAAGTCAAATAAAACCCTTTCTGATAGAATTATTATGCTTAATCAGAAAATTAAAAACTATATTTCATTTCTACGAAGAATTTTACTGTTGTTGAAAGTATTTTAAATTATTTGAAAAATTTCTTTTATTGTTAATTTTAAAAAATTTTCTTAGATGTCGCTCATGATTTAAAACGTGGCACAACGTCACTTCCTTTTTGTTGTCTGCGTTGAAAACCTCTGGCTTGAGGTAGGATTTTTAATATACAACATGTTTATTAATATTTAACTTATTGTTATAGTTACTTCTGTATTAAAACCGCATGTAAAATATACATGGCAAAATAAGATGTCTTGATAAATTCAATTCTGAGCGTTTATGCATTACATCTCTGATCATTTCTTCTACAAATAACCTTTTGTAAATAACCATTGGCAGGACACCAACTTAATTTTTCCATGTAAAGTAAAATGTTAATGTAAAGTGAATTATTTTTCAATTTTAATAACGCTGTTTACACTATTGAACTATTTTAAACATAATGTATATTTTAATCTACCCATACCTTCTTCGATATTATTGTTTTGTTTACTTCAATTATTCAAATGTAATTGGCTTTTCCATTTACAATTATCACGATGTGTCACTATTTACCAAATAATTTAAAAAAACAAATAAATAAACCCATATTTTATCGTTTCATCGACTAAAAGTTTTACTTATTAATTTTTGATTAGGTTTTTAATTAAAAAAGTTCAAGTGTGAATGCAGTACGTTAAATAGACTAATTCTAAACTTTATCCTCAACTTATATTGTTTTTTACGGTGATCGTGAAGCTTTATGTAATATTTTGGATTTTTTTTTTTTACCTATTAACTTATGCTTTAATCACCATTTGTTGCATATTGAATCAAGTTTAAAATGCATATTTGATAATAATATGAAAATTAATGCTTGAAAAATTTCGTTTAATTAAAGCAAGAAAGTAATTTATGAAGCAGTATTTGTTATTATTTTTAAGTACTGATGCCGAAAGAAAAAAAAAAGAAAAGAATAGTAAATATTCTAAATAACTTTTCTGTTTAATAATATTGTCTTGTATTAAGTTAAATGATTTTAAGACAAATGTATAAATATAATTATATCCCTTTGTTATAGATATAAATAAAAACATAGCAATAAAATAGATGAAAAACAGAAATTCTGTTAATCACAGCTTAATACATTGGTTGGATAAAATATTAGTAACTATTTTTGATATTAATAAGTACAGAAATGGAAAATCATATAATACAATACATTTTTTTTTTAAAACCTGGAATATTAAAGAGGTAATAAGAGATTGTCTAAAAGAAAACTGACATATTTGATAAATGTCAGAGAAGAAATCCAGAATCTATAGAGTTTGAAAATAGCCAAATTGTTAATGTCCGCTGTAGTAACATCAGTTTTCAAAATTGCTGAACTGTTTAATATTTCCAGTTCAATATTCTCGAAGTAGTTAACACAACTTATTGTAGATGAGAAAAAAATCCCAATAGAAGCAAATGTTGACAAAATCATTAATTACTGAAATGATTTTTAATCAATGAAAAAAGTTTGTAGCCAAACACAAAAACATGGGGCGACACATTACTTGCAGAAATTAATGCACATCTTAACATTTTAATATCTTTCAAGTTAATCGTATGTGAGTTTCACAAGCAGTTCATTTAGGACTGTGCTAACAATGCGGATGTGTACATAAGAATTGGGCAAGAGATAATTGAAAGCAAGTCATATCATACAAATCACCATTTACACTTTTTTAAAATATATAAAGATCTGTAAGTCTAATGATCATTTAAAAATGATTGGGGCAGTAATACTGCATTATGGTATTTCTCTTGATCCTTTCATTATTACACATAGATTCATTATTACTGCAGTCTATTTGAAAATTTAGAATGACTAAATCCATCCAATGATGCATACTTTATTATCAGTCAACATTGCTAATGATAATAATGCTCCAATTTGCATAACTCTCACATTCAAATTACATAACTTACACAGTCCAATAAATATGAGAAATTTGAGAGTAAAATATTACATATCTCTACTGGCTTTGACCATTCTTGAATATTGCAAGAATACATTTTTTTTATCAATTATTCTTATAGAATTTAAAATTTCTTCATGATACTTATTATTTTAAATATTCAGCTATTTTATAATTTTATTCCATTTAGAGCAGACCTTTTTGATGCAAATATTTAACATTAATAAATAAAAAATAAAGATATCACTAGTGGAGCAGTTATTTTGTTCACTTTGCTAATCCTGTATGTAAGTAGCTTGAAGAAAGAAGGAAAGACAGTAGTAAACTTATAATCTCTAGTTTAGTAAATGATTATAATAATTATTATTATATATATTGCTATAACACTTTTTCCTTTTAATGCAACAATTTTTCTTAAAAACTTCTTTATTTTCCTTATTATTGCATTTATCTGAGGTGTATGGTGTCAAAATTGTAAATAAAAATGTAACAATTTACTATAAATACTCTTTATGTAATAGAGATATGAGAGATGGTGACCTGGGCCAACTGATGAATGCTGGTTCAGCACGAAATGCATCTTGGGGATCATTTGTCTTTTATTGCATCTTTATATGAATTTAAAAAGAGTGGGGAAGTATGGAGGTTGTTTAATATATCTGTAAAGATATTACGCGTGAGAAAGAGTAAGGTGAATAACTCTCTGTGTGTGTATGCTTAAAATTAAAAAAAATCAGATATATTAATCTTTAACTGAAGTTTAAAGTTTATATCTGTTCTAGAGATAATCTCTAGTTTAGTGAATGATGAGTAATAGTCATTGTTGTATTTATCTGAGGTGGATGGTGTCAAAGTTGTAAGTGGAATGAGTTTGACAATAGTAAATAAAAATGTAACAATAAACTTATAATATGTTGTATGATTTGTTTTAATAAAAATGCTGTTTTTTTAAAAATTTTTTTCCTTTTTCAAGTTAAACATATTTTAAGCTTTGAATCAGTGATGCCAGCAGAAAGTTAAAATATTCAATTTATTATTTATATAGAATATGTTATTGAGGATGATTAATAATTATAGAAATATAGTTATTAAGTTTACTTTCACACTGTAAAAAAATAAAATTGCTATTTGAAAGGATATTGGAATTTACTAAATATATATTTGATTAAAAATTTAAAATTATGCATTATAATTAATTTCCAAACTTTTAAGAACTGTTTATGTATAACAATAATAATTGGTGATAAATCATTTGTAAAGTTATTATTCTATAATTTAGGAATGCAATCAAACTTTAATGTATAATCCATTATTTACTGAATATCTCCAAAGCTTAACTTTAGAGACATGTAAATGATGTGTTGTAGTAAGTATACAAAGAAATAGAAAATGGTTTAAATTGTTATAGTACAGATGACTTGGAATCTGTGGTGTCAGATAACTTTTTCAACTTGAGATCTTTACAATATGTACTTAATGAATCATTTTATATTCAATATAAAGTAAACAATTTCTTTCATTGATGCAAAATGAATCATTAATTCTACATATATAGCAAGACTTGTTCAGGTGTGTATGCATACTTATGTGTAAGTTGATAGGTTAAGTTATAATCAGCCATATAATTAAAAAGTGTATATACAGATTGTCATACAAAACATTATTAATTTTTTATACCCTCTGGAGATAATCAAAGTATTGGTCTTTTACGCATATTCTGTATATAATTTAAATATAAACATTTCACTTTTTTTTTATAATAGTGAAATATAGTTACGAAAATTAATCTTTTTTGGGTTTTTAAATTTATTTTATGAACATATTTTTATATATATATATGAATTATAATTTATATGATGGGCAAAAGTTTTAATTTTGTGAAGGAATTCTGTTTTTGAAAACCAATCTTTGAGAAAGATATTAATTGATGTTATGGTGCCTTATTTAAAAAGTGAAATACATCATTTTTTTTTATCTTACTGTGGAATACGCATTTATAAAATTAAAATTAATTCATGTTAATTAAGGAATAGGAAGAGAGAGTGAGAATGCAATAATGTGGAAGTCATGTAGGTTTTATTTTAGATCAGAATACTTTTAAATATTATACATTATTAATAATTAATCCATAAGCTGGCTAGCATAAATAGGAGTACTTATGGGGCCATGTGTAAATATGAAATAATAAAAGTTTTAGAAGATTGATAAATGCATTAATAGGTGAATAGTGAAGTTGATAATAAATCATTTGATATTTGATCACTTTCATTATAAAATATTTACAAGTAAAATCTATATGTTTATTTTTACATGTGGAAAAAAACAAATCTTTAGCGACTAGTTCTCCTTTTTCATTTTTTCACTGAAATTTATTTTAAAAAAACTGTAGCAAACTTTATCTCAGCTTAGTTAGAGATAAAATTTCCTTATCTAAACTCTTACTCTACAAAGGCTTTCACTCACATCAATTAGAATTTATAAATATTTACTTAAATCTATTTTTTCTTTTAAAATTTGTGTTTGTATCCATATTTTAAAAGTGTAATTTTTGTTTTTTAAAAATGTATGTGTATTCAAGACCAAAAAAAAAAAAAAAAGAAAGTTATTTTGGCTTGATTGTAGAAATTGGATATATAATAAATTTAAGTTTTTGTATTGTTTATTAGTTAATTAAGATGCCTCTCTAATGTTATGCATTGATATATATTTGTTATCTATTTAAAAGCATTAATAATTATCATTGCCATATAAATAGTAAATATGAAGTTTATAATATCTTCATCTTATTTTAATCAATGTTATAGTTATAGTCTATTAATAATTTTTTAGATGAGTAAATAAAGAGGGTATCTTTTTTTCCATCTAATTCTATTGTGCTGTGCTTGGAGGTGTGGTATATATATTATAATATATATCATTATCATAATCAATCATTATTGATCCATTACAGGATGATCTGTCCAAGTTTAATCCAATCCCTCTGATTCATAGCCATTCTTCTCCACATCACACTTATAAACTTTCTTACTTCATTTACTCATCTCACATGTGATCTATTTTTAGTTCTTTTATAATCTCAAAATCTATTTTAAGACTTCTATTGCTCATGTATAATCTTTTCACCCATTCCCATTTTAGCGTCTTAATTCTTTCATTGATGTCTGTGATACCTATTTTCTCAACCAATTATTTAGTTTTTAATCCTTTTTTGTTACTTGTAATATATATTTCTTTATGCTTTGTTTAGTGATCTGAAAGCACTGTATTGGTCTTTTGTTAAGTATCCATATTTCAGATCCATAAGTACAAACTGGTGAAACATATCTTAAAAAACTTCCTTTCGAAGACATAGATGTATTTACTTTTAATACTGAAACAGTAAGATTCGTATTCGAATCTTAAGTTTCACCTTTTTCTGTCGTCTCTCACTGACCGGTCTATCCCGCCCAAATTTAAACTTTTTGATATCGAATTGTGTGTGTAACAATATTAAAAATGTTTAAATATGTGTAGAATTCAGCTTAAACACGCACACATTTCGATCTCAAATTAAACGCAATAAATAGGGATAAAATAATATAATTTAGATTTCTTTTAGTTATATAATTTTGTATAATTTTAATCATTTATTTTGGATTATAAAGTTCGTATTTATTGCTTTGTTT
The DNA here is from genome assembly GCA_028023455.1 of Epiperipatus broadwayi. NCBI lineage: Eukaryota > Metazoa > Onychophora > Udeonychophora > Euonychophora > Peripatidae > Epiperipatus > Epiperipatus broadwayi. The sequence continues at coordinate 407,586 of JAQFVV010000105.1, read as the reverse complement.
AAATTTCATTTAATAATAATTCTAAAAATATCTGATGTAATATTTAATTAAAAGTTAAAATAATCTTATGTTCCCTTTTTGTTTTTGAAATTTAAAAGCATCGGTCAGTGATAGATAATAGATTAATTAAAGAAAAATTCCCCAAAATGTAATTAGGAAATGTAAAATGTAAACAATAGAACGGCAGCTTTCTTTAATTAAAAAAACCAACTAAATACATTGATTATCCTTAGGGCAGATTAAGTAGAACCTAAAAATATCTTAACAAAAATGTGAAAGATCAAGATAAGAAAAGAGGCCATCTTAGACTTGCTGGAGACATTGACTTAAACTTTAGCTTTGCTCTCGATCACTGAGAGTCTCCAAAAATATAAAAATAATTTGTTCCTGCCAAGGTATGACCGAGTAAAGCACCTAGATTATTCTCCATCGGGAGAGGGCCTATCGGATGCTGAACTTTTCATTGCCCGTCATAAATTCACCATGAAGATCTGCTGCCTGAAACGAATGAGAAAGCTGCTGCTGCCATGAAATTAAATGAATATCTAAATACAAGAAAGACTTGCCACTCATGAACTTTTTGCTGCTAAATTAATGGAATCAGAAAACTTCTTATAAAACAGGTACCTGTCTGTGTTCAAACTCTAGAGTACTCTAATAATATGCTATAGCTATTCTTCATATTACTTATCTAAATTTATAAAATGTAAAAACTATCATTTGTATAACTAAAACTGAATAATTAACTTAATGTGTAAATTTTTCTACTAATTTAGCTTACCTCATTCTGTCTTGGGTGCGTATTTCTATAATCTACATGTCTATCTATAGTTATTATTTAATTATTGCATGCTCATAATTATTTCAATTTTCAAAGTTTAAATCTATGATCGCTTAAAACAATGAATGCGTGTCAAATTTTCATTAATATTTACTTTCTTTAATAACTTAACTTTCATATAAATCGACACGCATTCAATGCTTCATTTATTGTAATGCAGGGGTCTACTACTTCGCAAATGGCTGGCATATTAGTTGTAATAACTCCCAGTTTATATATTTTGTATTTATTAAATTTAATGAATAATTCCAGAAAATTACATTTCTTTGAGAGTCACCAACGTTCTTTAGTAAATGTTGATAATGTAGAGCCGAATTAGAAATCTATTTAAATCTCATCATAATCAATTATCAGTATACCTGTGTTACGTTTTAGAGACGCGATGACCCATTCCGCCGTGAAATTTCCGGATTCTTCAGGGTTGAAATTAACCCCAGTCGTCCTACACAAGCAGGCATAATGGGTGCTCCCGTAGGACTAGACAACGTCATGCAGCCAGCCGGCAAAATTGCGCCACGTACCGCTTGTCCCTGGTTATGCTTATGTGACACCTTACTTCGTCGGACCGAGGCAGAGACCAGTCTGATATTCTTATAAACCCATTCGCGGCATTGCAGTTTCGATATACTGCCATTCCATATCGCCTTTCTAAAGCGTACCATGTGTTCCTTTGCTCAATTCTATTATTCTATATATCACTCCACCTCTGCATTATCTTCGTAATTCACTCTCAAATAAATGTTGGCCCTTAGTTATAAATAAGTATTTTAATTAAATAAATGTATGTCTGCCGTTACTCTTATAACCCATACTTTAGACTCTTGCATTGCAAAGGTATAAATCCCTCCAGGCATGCATTAGGAATACTTACTCGAGAATTTTAGGTAGCTAGATTACGCTTTCAAATAAATGTATTTCTTTTGTAAACATTACAGTATCGGAAATACCGCTACTGAAATCCTCAATATAAAATAATGTCTAAATAAATAAATGTACTCTTTAAAATATATTCATGTCGCAAATTCCGCTACTGAAGCTTTGAATCCCTAAAATCTTATTAGTAAATGATTTTATTAAAATGTATTAATAAATAATTTTAAACTATACGTCTGCAGTTACGTTTCATTTATTCGATACCCATTCTATATAATATTTCCTCGATTATGTAAATATGAATGTTTAATTAATATTAGTTTGGTTATTGACTAACTCGAGAATAAAATCATGAGTCTCTTGCATATCCCTGACCACCGTGCCTAAGGAAATATTTACTAATGTCGCATCAGATGCGTTGTTTCGTGGATTGTATTGTGGAACCGATAAACTGTGTTCGAACTCAGTACCACGGGTGGCTTCGCTACTCGATGGTGCTGCTGTTCTGTATGGTGGTCGAATTCTGCACTAGGTTTACGAGTCACACGTTTTCTGACCGTTACAATACTAAGTTATTTCGAACAAAAGCACTTCATCAAATTTAATTCTATGATTATTTTCATTCATTATGTTTCCATCCCTTAAGTTTTTGTAATTAACTTCTTCCAATTCATGATTATGAATATTGATTTAGTCTTTATCTTCTATCCTACTGTTTACTTTCATTGAAGCACTGAAATATTATTTTTAAAACCACCATATTATCTGCAAAATTTAAATGACTTATGTGATCTTTATGTATTCCTTCCCCCTCCTCACCACCACTCACACACACACTTTAGCTTTTCATTTTAAACCATAACATACTTTTTATAAAATAGTTAGAAAAAGTAAAGTTTTGGAAAAATAGATACTCTTAATGTCATATGTAATTTAATCATTGTAGTTATATTCTCATGAATATTCTTCAAAATATAATAATATTTTAGGTCTATATCTTGATGATCCAAATTTTTAATTTACATGGAAGTATTTATAGAATCAAATGCCTTTTCATAATATACAAATTCAAAGCGTAATGGCAACTCATATTCATTGATTCTTTCTACAACTTTTTTCAATATTTGCATGTGATCCACTGTGTTAAAACCAGTTTTTAATCCAGCTTATTTTTTTAGTATGTTTGAGTCCAAAATTTGTTTTAGATAAGGAAATTGGCAAAAGATTGATAGGTCTGGGCAATTTCTAATATCCTTTTTATCAACTTTCTTAATATTATACTGAATTTATCCAAACATTTCATTCTTTTTTATTATTTAGATATTTGGTATATAATTTTCCAACACATTTTTTACTTATTCATATTCCTTTAAGATATCAGTAACATTTCTTATCATTTTATGGAGTTTTTTTCTTCTTCAAGTATTTAATTGCATATCTCACCTCTTCATTTAAAATGCTTTATAATTCAGAGAATGTAAAAATTGCAGTGGATTACTTTTTTCTTTTTATTCCTTAGTAATATATAATTCCCTGTAGAAATCTTCCACTCATTTCTTGATGTCATTCCTCTTTTTAATAATCGTACCAATTTTTCTTATTAATGAAACATTTTTTTTTTTCCAATATCAAGATATTTTATACTTTTGAAACTTATTTTCTTCTATAATTTTCATTGTCAATTCACAATTGTATTTTCTCATAATTTTATTAATTTTTTTTCATCCTCTTTCACAAATTCCAGATATTCAATTCTTCTAATATATCATTTTTAAATATTTTTGTATTCTTTCTTTCTTTTCTTTATACATTGTCTTGTCTCAATTGAAAATTTAATAGTGAATTGCTGTTTTTTTGTACCAGCTATCTTTGTTGCAGTTTTTTTTAATTGATCTCAGTTAAGTTCTAATTTAAATTTGTTGGAGTGATTCTGAAAGTAGGAATATCAACTGTTTATATGGTCTTTTGTAATAGTTTTTGTCTCCAGTTTTGCATTACTACACATCTTATATCTCACAAATTGATGATCACTTCCTGTGTTGAATCTATTAAGAATATTACAATCTTGGAAATATATATTTTCTGTTAGTTAAAATATAATCAAATTTTGCTGTATCTTTATTTGGATATTTTTATCTATTTTCCTTAATATTTTTCTCAAAGAAAGAATGCATAATATATATATATTCTTTTCTGCAATTTCCATAAATCTGTTTCCTCTCTCATTTCTGTTACCATAACCAAATTTATCCATAGCACTTTCATTTTTCAATTGTTTTCCAATTCTGGAATTAAAGTTTTCATGACCATTTTAATATATTATTTGCTCTGATGAGAAGCACATTGTACATCTGTATTAAAGTGCTCTAATTCTTTACCACAATGAGAACTTGTTGGGAATTAATTAGAATTATTTGCATTTGTTATCTTCCATTAAACTGAGTAACTAATATTGCTACTTTATCTGACATACCACCAGTCTCCACAATGTTGTTTTCCAGTTTTTATTTATAATATATTCCATTCTTCTTGTGCTTCCAATATTTGTGTCTTTGTTATTAAATATATGTCCATTTTTCAAATCAATTATCTCTTCACATTTTTTTTTTTACTTTATTCTAATTTATGCAATCTTCCTTTTCTTGAAATTGGTTTGCTGTTATAGATAGCTAAATGAAAGATTATTGAATGGTCCACAATCAGATTTTTAGTGCTCTCTGCATTTAGCCACTAACTATAGTCTTGGCTGATGATATTGCAACCTTTACAAATAAGAGTTATAATTTAATTTTTTTGTTATAGTTGCAAATATTTTTTTTTAAAAAAAAAATTATGCATACATTCTTCATGCCTTCAAAGAAAATATTTATGTTAAAAAAATTTCAGGCAATTAAAAAGAAACACTGTAATGTTTTGGATATTAAATTTAGAGGTAAAATCACTACATTCATCATGCTGGGTGATGAGCCATACATGTTCTTATACCATATGAATAATAAATGACAGAGTATATAAAGTAGGCAAAATTTGCTGTGCTTGTTTTCTTTAAGACCTCAAAGTGGAATCAAAGGGTTTCCTTTCAGTTAACAGCAAACTTCTTTCTGCAGCTATATTATATACACAAATATTTTTAATGTGTATAGATTTATTATTATTATTTTTTTTCTTCTGTAAATCAGACAAATTTCAGAAATATCTCTGTAATTTGATTTAATAAAGATTATACCAAATAATTGAAATGTTGATATATAGAACTAATATGTACAAAAATTGTATCTTATTAAATTAGTTCAGTAATAAAACAAAGTTTAAAAAAAGAATTGAAATTGAACCAAATTTGAAATGAAAAAGAAGAGACAATTTTTGGAAAATGCGTAGATAAATTCTATATAGGCTTTAAAAAATTTGCTAAAAAATTATGAACATTTATCAATTATTATATACAATAATTATATAAACATTAGAAATTTTATTTTTCACAGTTATAAATAAATTATTATTTTTTTGTTATGTAAACTAGTTTGGAAATGGGATTTTATATTACTGACATATCTGGGGTCTATTGATTATTCAAGCTTAATAGTAGATAGCAGTGTAAGGTGAAAATAACTACTTGGTTGCATATGAGTAAGCATATGGCTGAGTCATGTGATTTGTTATTCATGAATTTTACTTGAAAGTTATATATCCCATTATGTTTTAAAAAGTACACATAAATAAATAATTGATGGTTGTTGTTTTTTTTTTTTTTCGAGGATTTTGCAACTTTTAGATGCCAAAATGATGGTTTTAGCATGGCAGTTTTATTCACATAGTTGTTTTTATTTTTTCCCCTACAGCCGTTAATAAATTCAAGAACTTACGTTTCTTGAATCTGACATTCTGTCACTGCACTAAACTACGAAGGACAGAATTATAATATTTTACATCTATCTTGTTAGTTATTCTACAGTAAGTTTGGACTAAATGGAGAAAAACCACTGACAATTATTTTTTTTTAGGATTTGATTGCAACCACTTTGCAATTTGATCAAACCAGATTTTAGTCATAAGCTTGAGGTTTTTCATTCAAAAATTATATGTAAACATATATATATCTTCAAGAATAATATTTAAACAATTTACTTTAGAATTTTATATTTTATATATATATTGTTTCTCTGTGAAAAGGTGATTAGTTTTTAGTTCTCTCTTCAAGCTGTGTGCAGTGCCACATCTGAATCAATGTATGCATTATCAAGCGATTCTAATTTAGTTATTTGCGACAAAAATTTTAAGATGCTAGCATGTTTGGATTATGAGTTATGACTTGAAATGTGATCATGCATTTTGTACCATAACCTACAATAGAATAATATGCTAATATTAAAATTTATTTAAATTGGTCATAATTACTACTGAAACATTTGGAATGATTCAAGCTGTGTGTAGCAGTGAAGTCATGAGTTGAAAGAACATTTTCAAATAGTTTACTGACTATAAAATAAAAACTTTGGGTGACTAGACATACATCTGAAATTACGTTTTTTTCCTATTCTGTATTGCATTACATGTTATTAATTGGGCTTTTCGAGTTTGTGATTCTAAAGACCTAATTTTGCATTTATTTGTGAGGTATAATTAATTTACCAAGTTTTGTCAGATATCTCCATGTTTTTAGGCTGCATGTAAATTATGTTTAGAATAGCAAATAATTATATAACAAGCTTCCTTACCATAGATTGTTTAATTTGTGTAAGATATACAGCAAGAAAACTGAAATTAGTTGTTTTATGATATCTTTAAGAGTGTGGATTTTACATATAAAGTGCCCATAAGTTCAGCATTATAGATTAATGTATCTTATATTTTTATAATTCATCATGCATTAAATTTTTAATTTTGTGATCTCTTGAAAATATAATAAATAAGCTGAGAAAAGTATGAATGTTGAATATTTGCATCATTATTTATTGACTGTTTATTGTCTGGATCAAAGTCTAAATTTATATACTGAAAATAGTAGTGAAAATACTGAGTAAGTTCTTCAATAAAAGCTTTTGTTTGTATTGTCACAGATTTTTTTTTTCTATTGTGCTTTGCTTATGAAATACCTTGTAGAATAAATTACAAACAAAACAAAGATATTTAAAAAGTTTATTAGTTGATTGAGATATAGATGGAATTGAGTGAATTATGCAGGAGTTAACTCTATTAACAAAGCAGCAATTAAAGTCTGGTATGATGTTAAAACTTTATTTATCCAGTAATTGAAATATTTTTTTTTAATGCAATTTAATTGTTACTAATTTTCATCTTTTCTGAGCCAATATAATATCTGATAAAATGAAAATACACACAGAAATATAGTTTTGTAGTAATATTTAGTTTTATTACTGCCTTTTATTATTGATTCTAGTAAAACTATTTATAGTTTTTGCAAAATTCTTTTGCATTGATATACAGTCTAGTCTATGTGTATTTTCATTTTACCAGGTATTATGTTGGCTAAGAAAAGAGGAAAATTAATAACAATTGAATTACAAAAGATTATGGAAGGCATGTGTTTATATAAGTCTACATTTAAAATGTATTGGAGTTTGACAAGAAAACAAGAAAGAATAATGTTTTTACATGTTTGCAATTAAAGATCTTTGCAAAATGTTGTAATATATATATAAACAAGGATATATACCATTGCAAATTTTTTTTTGCAAAACTACAGATAGTTTTACTAGAGTTGATAATGAAAGGCAGTAATAAAGTGAAATATTAAAAAACTACCTTTTCTGTGTATTTTTTTTTTTAATGCAGTAATTCAGAGAGTAATATAATAATGTATAGTATTACCCTTAAATTTTTTTATATCAAAACAAATAATTTCATGAGTGTCCTAGGTTGCATTTAGTATTTGTGTTAACAATAATCTACTCTCACATATTTCTATAAAGCGGAGGTGGGCAACTTTTTTTCTCACCAGATGAAGAAATTTTCCAATCACGATGTAGGCCAGAATAGATTGACTGATTAAACAAAAAATTCAGAATCTAAAAAATGTTAAATTACTAAATTATTAACATATTTTAAAAAATTATAAATACAAATTTTAATGACCTAAATAGAAATCATTTATAGATAAAAAACAAAATTTATAACAAAACATTTTTATTGTCATAATAACAAAATAAATATAAAAAAAATTATTGTTACAAAAACTTTAATATGAGGTATTGAATTTGGAATGTTCCTAATTTATGATTGCATCACTTCAGTTCACAAGTGACTATTCATTGTGATCTGATTTTGCTCTTTGTATTTTTCATTAACGAAAATGTAGTTTTACATAGGTATGTCAATCCAAGGAATGCCAAATATTTCTGTGCATTATCCAGAATATTTTTAAACATTTCTGGATTTAAAGAGGCATACAAGTCTTTTATTGTTTTTTCAGAAAATTGTTCTTTAATATTAAATTTGATTGCAAATTTATCAGTTCCAACTGGACACAAGGTGGTGCATCATTGACATTACAAGTAAATGGTAAGCTCATTAAAGATAGATCTTTAGAAATTTTGTGAAAATCTTCAAATCTGGTAAATTCATTGAAAAAGTCATTTATTATTGCTTCGTATTTCTTAAAATCATCACATTTTAAGTTTTTTTTGTTTTTGTTGCAAGATTGGAAAGTGAGTTAATTGTTCCTTTTGAAATTGTTATGAAAATAACTTTAGTTTTGTCATAAATGATGTGACATTTGTATACATATCATAAATAAATAATCCTTTTCCTTAAATTAATTTTGATATGTTAACATATCAATGGAGAAGAAAAAGTCGTTCAGCCATTGGTCATCTTTTAGTTCACAAGATTCATTAAACTTGTTTTTAACATTTAAGAAGTTAACAACTTCAGCCAACAAATCCAAAATTCTCCAAAAATAACTTTCGAGCTGCTGGATATGACATAGCTACACTTTCATTTGCATTTTGCAGGACATAAAAATAGTGATTATAATAAACAATCTTTTTTTTTTTATTGGAATAAATGTATATTGCTAAAAGTTTAGGTGTTCCAATATCATTTTTCACAAAAATCGTACATGTTTATTTATTTTCAGTAAATAAAGTTATAGGTCGCTATTTTTCAAAATTGATGGGTTAAGTTTATCAGAAGATCCTGCACAGGCATTATTTTATGAGATTGCAAGATTAGAAAGTCATCATCTGACCAAGTAATATTTCATAGCAGGTGTAAATAATAATTATCCCAAATCCATACCTAATGAATTATTAGGAGACTAGAAAACTTTGTATAGTTAACAGCAATTGAAAAAGAGACAATGACTTCAGTAACTTCTGCGTTAAAAATTTACTGACAACAAGCAGCAAAATTAACCTTCTGTTGCAGTTGGCCATATTCGACATTATCATTGGCCAGATGTGACCCACAGGCCAGTGGTTGTCCATACCTCTAGAGCCATTTGTGTAAGAATAGGTAAATAATGGATAGAAAATTCCTAGATTAATTTGTGGGAAAGCTCTTATATCCATTCAGCAGCCATCAGTATGTATTATACTATTTAAGCTAATGACTTAAATTTTCAAACACCCTGAGGTGTTGACTATAACCACTCTACTTGTTTAATTAAGACATTTGTAATTATATAATTTTTAATGATATACTTTAACTCTAGAGGAATCTTGTGATACTTTGTTTTGATATATGTCTTATCCTTTTATTTCTATATAACATGAAACAAGATGCATAATAGGGTAGTGTTTGGTGCACCAGAAAAAAGCTTTTCAGATTCCAAACAGGGTAGGATTTATTTTTCCTTCGGTCAGTAAATATATATTTGTTGTATTTATATATTGGACTATTTCTATAATCTAATATTAAGTATTGAATGTCTTTAGAAAATATTTAACTTATTAAATTTTTTCATCACGTTCAATTGTTAGTAATAGCACACAGGTTATGTCCAATGTTTTGAGAGGTATTATTTTTCTCTTCTTCAGGTATTGCTTGCCTGACCAATGACAGTACTAGCATGGGAATTGAATCCAGACTCTTAGATTCTTGAATATTGAATTTTAAAGTAATGCTCTAACCAACTGAGCCATCCTACCAAAGGCAACAGTCAGTAGAAATTTCATATATTTATCTATGAGGTTCTTCCTGATTTCTCCAATTTTTCCTTAAAGCAAAATTAATTAGTGGTTTTCATATATTATATATAGTCTCACTAGGTTGACTTATGGTGTTATTTGTCATTGTCATGTAAGCAGCAGCTTTGAATTTTTTTCTTTGTACCCCTTTCCTCTCTATCCACAAGAACAAAGTTGATTAGTGGTTTTCATACATTATGTATAATCACACTAGGTTGACTTATGGGGTTATTCGCCATTATAACCTTTGCTCTTAGGAAAAAATGGAGAAATCAGAAGAAATTTCAAAAATAAGTATATGAAATTTCTGCTGTTATCTTTGGCAGGATGTCTCAGTTGGTTAGAGCATTACCTTAAAATTTAATATTCAAGAATCTAAGGGTGCAGGTTCGTATCCCATGCTAATACTGGTGACTGGTCAGACCAGCAACATCTGAAGAAGTGAAGAGAATAGTACCTCTTGAAGGATAAAGGAAATAGTCCAATATATAAATGCAACTAAGATACCATCATCGCAAACCTTTAGGAAAACAGTAAATATATATCTAGCTTTTTTTTTTTTTAGGTGGTAAAGTTTACAGGTTAATACAGGCAAAACTCTCCATACAGTAGTGCCACTCAGTGCAAGCCAGACTAATCAATGATGATCATGTGATGTTTAGTGATTTACAGATTAATCTGCCTTGGTCAGAGAATTTCAATATTCTAATTGTAAAAATAAATAATATACCTGTAAAATGATGTGTACTTCACCATTGGTGAGGGTCATTTAGTAGTTTCCTTTTTCCTTTTTATTTTTAATAATTTGGTACTTTAGCTTTAATTATGAAAGTATGTATGCACACATAGATCATATGGTCTTTCAATCATCACAGAACATTGTTATAATATGTAGCACCTATTTTCCCTTAATTTATGGTGTATGGGTCAAGATTGAGATGTAATACGCAGTTAAAATATGGTGGCTTTAAAGTTTATAATAGAAGTTTTATTTTTCCACCACATCTAGAAAAATTTCACAGTACAGTTGAATTTAATAGTAGTATAACTTGGAGATTGGAAAATGAAGCTGTCAGTAATGGAGGAAAACATTGATTGGCTTTCTAGAGATATCAAAATAAAAGAATATAAAAGCCAAGTACATTTTTTTGCCATTCATCATTTATGTTTAATGGTTTAACCACAACAGGATTCTAAGAACAAACAAGCTCAAAATGGATATCTCGTATGATATATTTGAAAATGTTTGAGTTGAAAAAATATTTCTGCTTGGATAAAATTTCTACTTACAGAAAGTAAAATTATCTGAAAGATGTAAAAGGATTACCAAACTAATGAAAATTAAAAGACGATTAAAATAAAATGAACACCAAGATATTTGCACTCCAAAATGAACAATATTGATGAAATTTCCCCTATGTTTCATATTTCATTCTGAAATTTAATTAAAAATAATATTTCATTTTTAGCAATGATTTTATATTAGAAAGAATAGTCATAGAAAACTTTAATGGAGTTAATTTTTTGGCTTCATATGCAATTGATTGTATTACACATTAGAGATTCTAGTGATTATTTATGGTCATAGAAATGTTATTTAATGTAGATCAATGGCACATGTCTACCATTTTATTTTTTTTGTAATTTACGATACTGACATCTGAATGAATTCATATTTTATATTAGTAAATTAATGATATGAAGATTTCTGTATTATGATTTTTTTAAATATGTAGCATACCCTAATGCAGGGGTTGGCAAGCCACATGTGTCTCTTTGCCCCCAATCCCATGGCTCTTTTTATCATTATAAACATAGGCACATTTTTAATTCCCTTTTGTAATTTGTAAATAAATATTTTGATATCTCTAAGAGAGGAAAAATGTGCATTATAATATTGTTTCTTAAATTCAGTTTTATTATAGAATAGTAATTATTATATATGATGAATATTTAAATATTAGAAATTTATGAATAAATCAAACTGTCAAAGTAATTTTATGTATGTCTTTTTATTTATTTATTTTTAATTCTTAAGCACTTGTTGACTTCAAGTTCCGATGAAAATATATAATAAATATAAAATAATTAAATGCACTGATCCAGCTTTCCGCAAAACACTGCCAGAATTATACTGCAGAGTAAAGTTATGCAGTACAGGGTGTGCTTAAATAATTGATGTAATGTGATATGTGAGGCACAATATGCAAATAAGGCAATTAGATATTCTATTTTTCAGACAAAGGAACACATGAATCCATTTTGTTGATGGAATATGGATCCTTTGCAATTGCCCAAACCTTGTTGACTTCTTTTCTTATCTCTCTTTCAGAGCATATTGTTCTAACATTGGATGGAAAAAACATGTGATCCCTGGTGCATTTATGATCATAAAAGATCAATCTGTATTCAGTTTTTTGTTTTGCTCTATTGTAAAAATATGCATGTTGAGTGATTGTCATGGATTTATTTGCTTGAGATTTACTGTAATTCACAGAGCTACAGGAAGGGTTAGTGCAGGCAATTTTATAGACCATGTGAGGAATATGCTCCACAGGTATCTTGTCTTTAGTATTGTTCATATTATTAAGAGGGGTGGCGATCTAAAACTAATCCTGCCCGTGTTAGTAGAAATGTTACTAAGGTTATTTGCAATATGCAGGACATAAGGCAGACTTATCCATGCTTTAGGTTTATTATTAATGTTTTTAATTTTATTTACATTGTTGTAAAATTGTCTGTTTTAATAAGCATGTTATGATTATAACTAAGCTCTATTAGATCATTAATGTATGCATCAATGTTTTTTTTTTATCTGCCTCATATTTGCACTGATTTTTGTTTCTATTTAACAAACATTTGAAGTAAGCCAGTTTGTTTTCTATTGGGACTTTTGACATAGGATGAATGGCTCCCTTTATTTGTATAGGTTTTAGCTTCATTTTAAAGTCAAGCTCATTTTTATTTTTCTAAATTTACATCATGTCAATTATTTAAGCACACTTGTACTGCATAACTTTACTCAGCACTTTGATTCTGGCAGTTTGCCACATCTGACTTGGTGCATTTTAATATTTTATAGGAAGGAGTTTGATGTTAACTGAAAAGAGATCCTTTGATTCCTCTTGGAGGGAACTTAGCTGGGAAAATTCCTAATGCCCATTCCATGCGTTCTTGTCATTGCAGCTATTATTACTATGTGATTATTCATATAGTATATGAACATGGATGGGATGCACATCAACACCCATTAGCCAGGGTGGTGAGTTTATTTTCTCTTTACCTCTGAGTTTAAGATCAAGAAATACCATAGTCTTTCTTCTCAGTTGCCTGATAAGGCAGTATGAATATGTGTGTGAATGAAAATTTTTTTTTTTCTAATAGATATATACAATCATGACAGACAAAAATAAATCATGATCCTTATTCCGAGGAGGCTGTAAAGTCATCAACTAAGACAACAGTTGGTGGCCAAAGTTAGAGAGTGCCGAGAATCCCCTGATTATGGACCCAGACTGTCATTTGATGATGACTTTTTATTTAGGTACTTACAACTGCAGATCACTTTCAAATGAGGGAAGATTGCAAGATTTGGAAGAACTGCTTCATATTAAATGGAACATTATTGGACTTTGTGAAATTAGAAGAAATGGTGAAGAGACAATTGATTTAAAAAGTGGACATGTATTTTACTACAAAAGCACAAATATTGGAAATACAAGTGGAATAGGATTCATTATAAATAAAATTGAAAGCACAACATTGTGGAGATTGATGGTATATCATACAAAATGGCAAGAATAGTTATTCAACTTAATAGCAGATACCAAATGCAGATAATTCAGGTTTATGCCTCAACAAGTTGAAGTAGTAGAAGATTTTTATATGGATGTATAAAAGGCTTTTGATGAGACTAAAGAATATTTTAAAATTGTTATGGGAAACTTTAATGCTAGAATTGGTAAACAGATGAAAGATGAAAGTGCTATAGCTAAATTTGGTTATGATAATAGATATGAGAGAGGACATAGACGTGTGAAATTTGCAGAAAAAGAAAAACTGTATTATGAATTCTTTTTTTTTTTGAGAAAAATGTTAAAAGGAAATGGACATGGAAGCATCCGAATGAAGGTACAGCAGAATTGGATTATAGTTTGGCTAGCAGAAAATACATATTTCAAGTTTGTAATGTCCTTAATAAATTCAACACAGGAAGTGATCATCGATTAGTAAGATGTAAGATACATGTTAATGCTAAAATAGAGAGACTAAAAACAAAATTTACACTTGATATTCCTAATCTTCAGAAACATTCTAATGAATTTAAATTAGAACTTGCAAATCGTTTTCAAGTATTGGTTGAATAAGATTCAGATTTGAGTGAAATTAATAGTAAAATAAATTTATACACTTTTAAAAACTGCAATAAAAAATAGCTGGTGGAAAAAAGCAGCCATTGACCAATAAAATTTCTACTGAGACTAGAGAATTTATGAAGAAAAGAAGGAATATGAAGATATATAAAAATGATGTTTTAAGAAGGATTGAATATCTCGAATTTTGTAAAATGGTGCGAAAAAGAGTTAATAATGATATAAGAAAGTATAATTGTGAACTAGCAAGGAAAGCTGTAGAAGAATAAAAATCTCAAGAGTGTAAAACAATATTTTGGTATTGGTAGAAACTTATATCTGCAATAAGAAAAAAAGATGGAACTATTACTAAAAAGAGAAATGACATCATGAAATGGGTAGAAGAGTTTTATCTAGAATTATATAGTAATAAAGAACAAGTATTTCCTATATCTATTATATCTTTCGAATTGCCCAGAATTTTAAATGAAGAAGCGAGACATGCAGTTAAATTTATGAAGAAGGTAAAAGTTTCAGGTAATGATGGAATTATAATTGATATATTAAAAAGAAGCAAGTAAAGAAATAAAAAAAATTTGGTACACATACCAAACTTTTAAATGATAAAGATGTACCAGATGATTGGAAGAATGCAGTATTAATATTAATATTTAGAAAATATGATACAAGAAGATATTAGGAATTTCAAACCTATCAGTCATTTATCAGTTTTTACAACGTTTTTATCAAGATAATTACAACTCGTCTACAGATAATATTAGATTTCAACTAACCAAAAGAACAATCTCGATTTAAAAGTGGTTTTACTATAGTAGATAATATCCAAGTATTGAGAGAAGTTATAGAAAGGACCAATGAATATGAGTTGCCATTATGCTTTGGATTTGTAGATTATGAAAAGACATTTGATTTTATAAACAGTTCTTCATTGATTAAAGCATTGGATCATCAAGATATAGACTCAGGATATTGTCATAATCTGAAGAATATTTATAAAAATGAAACAACAATTAGATTATGTAATACTACTAAGAAGGTTTACATTGATAAGGGTGTAAGAAAGGGTGACTCCATATCTCCAAAACTTTTTACAGCAGTGCTGCAAGAAGTAATTTGTGGATTAAAATTGGAATAAAAGTAAATGGAGATTAAGTCATTTGATGTAGTTGGTTTTTGAAAATAATGCTTCAGAGCTTCATGAAATGTTGCAAGAGTTATCAGATGAAGTAAGAAAATAGGACTAAAGGTAAATGTTAAAAAGACTAAAGTAATGTTCAATGGATTTACTCAGTAGATGAAAATAAAGATTGATTACAATGAGTTAAAAGAAGTTAACAACTACAAATGCCTTGGTCAGAATATTACTACAGATGAAAACATAATGGATGAAATTAGTCATAAAATTAACATTTGGTTGGAGGGCTTTTGGTAGAAATAACTTAATATTGAAAGGAAATATGTCTATGTGTTTGAATGGAAGATATTTAATAAATGTTTTACCAATTCTTACTTATGGATAAGAGACTTGGACCCTTAATAGAAGAACAATACAGAGACTTCAGACCACTCAAAGAAGTATGGAGAGATGCATGTTAGGAGTAACAAAAATAGATAGAAAACACAACACATGGGTAATAGGAGTAACAAAAAGAGTAGAAAACACAATACATGGGTAAGAGAACAATCAGGTATTACTGACATCATTGGAAAGAATTAAAAAACTGAAGTTGGGCTGGACATATTGCTAGAAGAGATAATAATAGATGAACAATTGAAATCTTAAAATGGATTCCAAGATACTGTAAAAGACCCAGAGAGAGAGAGAGAGAGAGAGAGATCATGGTTGAAATAAGAAAGTGTGCAGGGATGATATGGAGAAGATAGGCTAGAGATCAGAGAATATGGATTGAACTTGGAGAGACTTTCATCCTGCAGTGGATTGATAATGGTTGACAATGATACCTTGTCATCAGAACTCAAAGTTACCGAGTCCTTAAGAATTACGTAGTTTCATGAAAAGAGTTAATACTTTGAGAATTTTTTTAAAGTTATTTTTTATTTTCATTCGAATGTAGATGGATTCTGTTAAAATATTACTAAAATAAATGTTCATATATATACATAGCCATTCAGAAATTCATAATTTTTCTGGGATATATTTTTCATTTTTTTCATAAAGGATCTTTAATTAATGGGTAGGAGGGAGATATCTTTCTCCTTACATCTCTTTAATGGAGGAAGGGAGTGAGATATAAACAAAATGGCTCTTCATATTAAAAAATTTGCCTGCCCTTGCTCTAATACAACTTCAAAACATTTGGAAATATAAAAATAATATTGCAATAACCAGAAATGACACACATATGTAATTATATAACGTACATGAAAACTAGAAAAATTATTGATTGTCTAATAAGAATTAAAAGTACCTTTTTTGTTTTAATTTTTAGAATAAGATTTTTTTTTCACTTTCAGGAATGTACTATGGGTTGTAGGTTTCAATTTGTTCTTTCCGCGCCTTATTATAAAGCCAACCTCTATTGTATCCACATTTCTATATTAAAGATGTTCTCTATAGAGAAAATACAACTGATAAATGCCTATTTCAGTATGAAATCATTTTGCTTTTGTTGTTTTTACTGCATTTTCTTGGTAATTGTTGAGATTCATAGTGAGAATCATAAAATGCACTGGTATTTTCAGGATTTTGAGAGGTTTTCGTAGGTTTGAAATGGTCATCTCAATCAAATACCTTTAAAAATAAATAAAGTAGAAGTATATATCTTTTTAAACCACTGAACATCATATTACCATCATTCCCTATACTTACACAAGCTGTTAAAACAGTAGCAAATTCTCCATATAATAGTGGCTTGCACTGGGTAGCATTACTGTATGGAGAATTGGCTATATGTCTTTTTAATATTTCCTTACTGTTGTTTCTTGTGTGGTCTTGTGTGTCCCTGATTTTTCTGAAAGCAGCTTTTTCAACTGCTATTTTACCTTTCATATATGGTTCCATTCTTGTTTTTACTCTTGTTAATAGATTTTTGATATGTGAGTTTAGAGCAATTGTTTTATTATCAGACAATTTTTATATCTTTTTAAAAATTGAAATATAGTGAATCATCACATTCATGGAAATTGATTTCAAGTTTCCTTGTATTTGACATGAATCCAGTGGATAATATAGTAATAATAATTAAAAATTCAAATACATATATAGTTTAAACATTTTAACACACATATATAAATAGAAGGAATTACATTGCTTACATCAAGAAAATATTTCATTTTAATGGTAATAAAATACTATTGATAGTGCTTTGAAAATTCTTATCTCTTTTAAGGTTTTTTGAAATTTTCAAAAATCATATGTAAAAGAATTCTAAAAAGATTTTTGGACAAAATAAATTAGAATAATAGATAGTTGTCTAGGAAATAAAAAAAGTCATACCTAAACAAATTCCTAATATTAATTTTTATTAGTTATTCTTTAGACTAGAGATTATCCACTTAATGAATACTATTTTTGTAGTGTAATTTTCACTACCCCATTTTCACATAAAGTAAGTGCTAAATTTTAATAATTTTTAGTATTCATTCATTAGACTAGAGATTATCCAATAATGAATAATGTTTCGTGTAATTTTCACTATAGCACTCGTGCAAGATAAGGACTTATTTCTAACCGCTTTTAACACCTTTTAGAGGATGTCATTATTAACATATGACTAAAGATTTGAAAAAGATATTTGATTTCCAAGATGCACATTTCGTGCTCAACCCGCACTCATCAGTTGGTCCAAACTACATTCTCTTACACATATCTTTGTTGTTGTTCAGTATATATATATAGCAAATTACTATAGTTTAATTGATAAATGTCAAATGTGCTACCCTCATAACTTTGACACAAATCACTTAATGAAAATATATTAATTAGTTTTGTAATCATTTATTAGACTAGAGATTACTCAATAATGAATAATATTTTTGTAATGAACAAGGTATGGACTGTTTTCTATCCTCATTTAACACCTTATAGAACAGGATCTTCAATTTTTTTTTTGTTTACCACCCATTTCAACATATTTTGGAGAGATTACAATATACCTACTGCCCATCTAATATAAAATTTGAAGACATTCTTACAGAACAAAATTTTATTAAAAAATAACACTGGGAAATAACCACGGAATAAGATATATGTAATAACCAATAAAAATACAAATATGAGCAATTGTATCTAGAGGTATAAAATAAAATTTAAAACTGAACTAATGTAAGATCAAAACTTATTATTATTTATATATTGTGATAATTATAATAACATAAAAATAAGAAATAACTGCATATTTATTTAATAACTAATATATACATATATATAAAAAGTATAGGGGATTTGAACTCAGATTTTCAAGCACCTTCCATCTATCCACACTATCTCATACAACTGGTACACATGACCACACACATGTAGAAAAGATAAATAATCACATGTGTATCAGTTGTATGAGATAGTGTGGATAGATGGAGGGTGCTTGAAAATCTAAGTTCAAATCCCCTATACTTACAATTAAGCTCTAGGTTTATGAAGAGTGCCTGGTTTTCAAATATTTATATATATAAAAAATAAATTTTAATAGAAATTATTTTTAATGAGAGCTTTGGGCTTGATGTTGGTTAACTAACTAGTTTATGTTTGGTTTTAATTTTATCAAAAATAATTGAAGATCTCCCCTTTCTTGTACATCCAAGAAGTTTCTCTCCTTAGTCAAAAGTTTGTTCACAGCACTGAATCCTGCTTCTACAAATATGAAATTGGAAAGGCTATTAGGAGTCAAAACATTTAATTCCATAAACATGGATACAGTTCGGGAGTTTTTTTTATTTTGCCACAGTCTCAGTGTCATTCATATTTTAGTTATAACAACTCTTCTTGCAACCTAATTTCACTTTCAGTTATATTCACATTAAATGGGGACTGTATCCATGGATCCATTTCCAAGTTGTTGATATTTTGAAAAAGGGTTTCCAAGTTGTTTGAATGCATGAAGATGACTGCTATGTGTTTCCAAGTCATTAACTGTAAGAATGTCTTTGATTGATAACAACTTAGGAATCTGATTTAATTTTTTATGCATCATATTTTATATGAACAAATTTAATTTATCAATAAATCGACACATTACTTTCCTTGGAGATGTAAATTAACTTCATTTAATTTGGTAAATATATTAGCTAAATAAAAAAATTATTTTTGTGTGTTTTTAATTTCTGACACATATCAACTTCTTTGGCATTTTCAAAAAACTCTAAGATAGTCTCATATAATTCCATAAAATGTAAAACACAGAGCCCTTGATAACCAGCACACTTGCATATGAAGAATTAAATGAACATATTTTGTCACAATCCTTACAAAACTGTCTGCATACTCAGATCATTTTTTCCATTAGATTTAATTTTGTTAATTGCTTTTATGACAATTGTTAAAGATAAAGATAAATATAAGCAGGGATTAGTATGATTTGCAGCAAGATGCTGCCTGTGAGTAATGAAATCAATGCCTAATAAGTTGGAACTTCTTTCTTCAAATGTGCTAAAAACCCTTGATAGTTGCCAATCATTGCCGGTGTTTTATCCGTTGGGCCAGCAACTATATTTGTTAATGGTATGTTATGTTTTTCAAAATAGAATTGAATTGTAATATATTTGGATATACCTTTTGTATCTGTAATAAGGTTATTGGCAAACAGCATTTCTTCTTGCAGCGAATTATTTTCATCAGAATAATGAGCATAGACCATTAAAAGAGCATTATTATCAACAACTGTTGACTCATCTACTTGCACAGAAAATAATTTTTTTTGAAGCTTACAAACAAGTTGCTTTTTGACATTAACAGCCATTTCTTTGATCAACCATCTAATTGTGTTATCACTAATCGGCAAATTTTTCAGAATATCAGCTGGATTCTAATATATTATTGTCCATAAAAAAAACTTTGAAAAACGGTTTTAGTAACTGTTCTCCAAAATTATGGACTTCCCCATTTTTAATAATCAGTTCAGATATGTGATAAATTTCTATGAGTCCATCTTTGGTTTTTCTTGAATACTTTTCAAATGTTGAGATTATGGTATGCATTTTTAAATTATTCATAAATATCTTTATAATATTCTATGGATTTTTGACTTTTATCTTTGTGTTTAGTATAAAGATGTTATTGCAATTGAGATGGTTTGATTTACTGATGATTCAATGAAACCATATACCAAATATTCAGTTGAATATAAACGAGTACACTTTTTCTTAGGAGGCATAATGAAAACTTGGTAGACTAAGAAAATTCATTTATAAAACTATTCTGCAGGAGTACAGTCAACTGAACTGACAGAATTCTATGTACACATTATTGTGTTACCATCTACTAGATTTTTATGTTTTACATTTTTAGAATTTCATATTGAACGTGTGACATTACAATTCACATTTAATATGAAATTCTAAATATTGACAATACATTCAAAATATATAAATTGAATAAAAAAACATATAAAACAAGATCATAAAATAAAGATGTAGTTTTTAAAAAATTAAATGAAAGTACTGTGGCATTAAATTAATTATCGCCCACCAAATGTTGAAGACACTGTTGTAGAGAGATATAATCATAAACATATGATCAAAGATATGTGGAAAAGATTTAAGATTCCCAAAATGCACATTTCATGCTGGACCAGCACTCTTCAGTTGGCCCAGATCACAATCTCTTACTCCTATCTCTATCATTGTTCTGTATATACAGATAGCCAATTATTACAGTTTAATAGATAAAAATCAAACCTACTGCAACTTTGACACAAATCATTTAATGGAAATAATTTTTATTAGTCATTTATTACACGAGAGATTATCCATTTAATGCAGTAGTTCTCAATCTTTCATATTTTGCATTCCCCCTTTTTAACCTGAATAATTCAGAGCCTCCTACATAATGTAAGATTAAAAGATAGCTGAGAGTAACCCAATCTGTGGGAATTTAAATTTGATTTGGGAAACCTAAGGATCACTATTGATTTAATGCAGTCGCGCTATATTACTACATGATTTATCTTACCCGAATGTTTGTGGCAGAAACTGATGAATCTTGAACTTTCGAGATTGAAAATATGTGACTATAAAAGCAGGCTTGTGGGTTATTAATTCTTCCATTGCAACTGTGCTATGTAAGAGACTTTATCACTTGGAGTTCCAATGCTGAGAAAAAAATTATATTTACATATCCATGTAAATGTGGATAAATTTTTAATGGGAGGCAAATGTAAGCCTAAAGACAAAGAAGCTTCTACTTCATCACTATTAGTGCTAATCTTATTATAAAATCAAGACATGAAAATATGACTAAGCATACTTAAACTTTAGGTTTGTAAGTATCAAAATAAGTGGCAAAGAAAAATCTCAATGTGTTTTTTGTTTTAAAATCTTGGCTGCAGACATTATGAGATCAAATAAATTGAAGAGGTATTTAGAAACCCTGCATAAAGAATATATTGGTAAGCCCTGTAAATTTTTTGCAGAGAAACTCAGATCTTTCAAAAAAAAAACAAAACAGAGGTCATATTTCTACAAAGTTTTCATGGTAAATGTAAGGTATTGGCATTGTACAAAGTGGCTTATAAAATAGCCAGATGTAAAAAGCCATATACTATTGCAGAGCAACTGATTCTACCAGCTGCAATAGACATTGCAGAAACAATGTTTGGTGAAATCTATGCTAAACAACTTAATATTATTCCTCTGTCAAACAATACAATTTTCCAAAGAATTAACAATATATCTATGGCTATTCAGCAATAGCTTGAATATGGATTAGTTGGAAAATTATTTGTCATACATCTTGATGAAGCAACAGACATCAGTAACAATTCCCATTTGATTTGCTGTATTAGATTCTGTCAGATGTGCTAAAATAGTTGGACTTGTTATTTTACAAACTTATAGAAGGAGCAACTGATATTTAGTTGTTCAAAATTTCAAATGATGCTCTTCTCGGCATAAACTTGCATTGGAAAGATTGTGTTGGGGATTTCCATCGATGGAACTCAAGCCATGACTGGGAGATATAATAATTTACAAGCACTTGTTAAGAAGGAATCTTCAGTAGTAGTCTGAACACACTGCATAATTCATTAGGAAGCTGAACACACTGCATAATTCATCAGGAAGCTTTAGCTTCAAAATTGTTAAGTCCTGGTCTAAATATTATTTTAACAGTAGTTATTGATATAGTTAATAATATAAAAACCAGACCTTTAAAATCTAGGATTTTTTCTGCTCTCTGTGAAGATATGGGAGCTGAACATAAATCGTTTTATTCTTCATCCAGATGGTTGTCATGTGGTAAAATGGTCAAGCGTGTCTATGAACTGAGGAATGAAATAACGATATTCTTAAGCAAAGTAGAACGTAAGCATGCAGAAGAATTTGACAAGTTATTTTTAATGAAGCTCCCCTACTTAGTAGACATATTCGAGAAACTTAATTCACTTAATCTTCAACTTCAGAGAAAACTTCAGAGAAATAATACAAATATATTTGATTCAAATGAATGGGTCAGTGCTTTTTGTAAGAAAATACAATTATAGAATATCAAAATAAAAGAAAACTGTTTTGAGATGTTTCCAACAATGTGTGACTTTATCCCGAGGTACTCATCAGAAAAGAAAAAAAGTGTTTCTAAAGACAGGGAAGGATCATTTAGAGAATTTGAGCAATAATTTCAACAAATACTTTTTTGCAGAAAAAATTGAATTGTGTGACTGGAATTGGGTAATAAATCCATTTGACAGCACACCTGCTGCCTATTGCTTCAAGAAGAAGAACAACTGATAGATCTTTCTTTAAGTAGGTCATAAAAATTAAATTTTGTTATTAAGTCTTTAACAAATTTCTGGACTGAACTGCCCTGTAATTCGGGTAATGTTTCCTTTTGCCACTTCATACCTTTATGAAATTGTTTTTTCTGCTGTAAAATCTAAATGAAAAAATAAACTTCAGATAGAAAAGGAACTCCGAGTGATTATCTCCAATATAAAACCAAACCTTGATAGGCTGTGTACTTCAACGCAGGCACATATTAATCATTAAAACTTGCCCTAGAAATTTTTTTATTTTAATACTTTTATTTTGGTTATATTTTACATTTTTATAAAAAAAATAAGTCTTGTTCATTTCTTTGATAACCCCTCTACCAAGCTATGTGTCCCCCTAAGGGGGCCAACCGCACAGTTTGAGAAATGCTGACTTAATGAATAAAATTTCTTTAGTGTAATTTTTACTACACCACTTTCACACAAGGTTGGGATCAATGTCTATCCATTTTTAACATCTTGTGGAGGGGGGTAATTCTTAACATAAGACCAAAGATATGTGAAATGCTTGAGGTAAATTACTTTAATAAACTAAAGCAATTTTCAAAAGGATAATGAGTTTTTAAATATTAAAGAGAAAAAAATAAGATAGTTTTAAATACATATACTGTATATGCAATTAGCTGTATAGTGTTATTAAAATTATATCTATATTTACACAGATTTTTTGCAGAGGTGTGATAAAACTTGATAATAATAAATTGCAAAAGATATACTTAACTGATTATAATACTTTTATTATTTTTTATATACTTTTTAAAAAGTTGTAGAGTGAATCAGCGGATAATGATACTGTGAATTTGACAGTCTCACTATATAACCTCATTGCTGAAAATGTATTTATTTTGTTCTGCATTTAGTTGATGCAGTTTTCAGTTATGTTAATAGTGCATAATATAACATTAATTTTCATTTTGTTAGATGTAATTCTTTTGCTTCCCTATGTGCTTATGCTTTATTACGCAGGTTTTATTTATCTGGGTGCATTTTTGGTGATGGGCTATGATTATGGTGCTCATCACTGTAAGTGCACTCTGCTAAATAAAATAAAGGAAAGAAAGGAGGAAAAACCCATTTCATAAAGCTTATGCACATATAATATATATAATGCATAATATAAAATATTAAATACTCTATAAAGCTAATGTACCATAAAAACAATAAAAAAAATATAATAATTATCATAAAATGGAAATAGAAATAAAAAATTTAAACACTTTTAAATTTATTCATAAATTGTAAATTTTAATAAATTAGTTTTATAATAAGAGCATTTTAATGATTTAAAATTATTCTACATAAAATTTAAAGTGACATGACATAATACATGTTGGTCATTATTATTATTTTTTTTATTGTAAAAATTAGCATTTTAATTAACATCAGCAGAATTCCCAATCTAAGGTAGATGATTTTCATGCAGGGGGTCTTTCTGTTTTAAAGGAAGTAAATATTAGATTATATTAATTTGTTTCAAAGTATTTATTTAATATGTATAAAGATGGAACTCAAGTCACTTTATAGGCACGCACATACCAATGTATAACATACAAATGCATATCATATACATTGGAAACATTCTATGATCACTTTCTTTCACAACTTAATAATAAAAAATGTAATTAATGTTGTATGACAATTTTACATTAATGTAAATTATTAATATTGTACAAACCTGAAAGCATCTATTAATTTATTTTAAATGTCTTATATACTATGAATTCTCCTACTTTTTTTTATATTTTTTATAAAAAAGATGTTTTTTTGGGGAAAAAAATCCCATAGAGCATATTTAATTACAATAAAAGTCAGAAATTTCACTGTTGATTTATTTAAAAAATAGAAATACTTACAATACCAGTAAGTTTTTTTTCTGCTTATTCTCATTCTGGTGTTCCAGATCGAAAGCATACTCAGCTGTATTTAAAAAGTAAATAAAACCATTTCAGTTATGGATATGAAAAATGTTTCACTAATTTATTAATATATATTATTCATACATTGACATTGCAAAAAAAAAAAAAACTATTTAAAGATTTGATGATGGACTATATCTTTAATTATTTGTCCACATTGAAAATGCACTCAGCTCTATCTAAAAATTAAATAATGAAACCTTTTCAGTTGCATATGTGAAAAACATTTTGCTAATTTATTACAAACACAAATGAAAAGAAAAAAAAAAAAAGGACTATTAAATAATATATATTGTGTGAGGTAAAAAATTCCTTTGAAAACTTTTAATTTATAAATTCAAATCTATTTTTTGTTAGGTATGCATGTATATCTTCACATTTGCTTTGATATGTTACCAGCGAATCTCTGTCTTTCTTTTATATTTTTTTAAATCCTAAGACAACATTCTCATAATGCTTAATAAGCATAAAGATATTGATTATTGAATTCAACCTTTTATTTTCTATATTTGCACACATATTAATTATTATGAATTCTTACATTAAAATGAAGAAATTTGATTATTTCGATTTATATCTGGAACAACTGGTGATCTTTACAAGTCACATTAATTTACTCATCAAAATTTTAAAGTTTGTCCTCCCATTTTACAGTTTGGTAATCAATAAATTTCACTTAAATATTCCATTAGATTACCTTCATAATCATTGATCATCTACATAAAACTATTTATTAATTCATTCTAAAATTATAATATAATTTAGAAATATATGAAAAAAATACCTAACTCTTTATATGTGAAGTAAATGAAAAAGTTTATTTGAATATTTAAGCAAAGTTGACAAAAGTTTATAAATTTCAAAATAACTTTTACATGATAACCTAATTTTGGAGATACTAATTAAATCATTATATATATTGAGTGGAGCCATAAATTATCAAACTACATGACTTCATTTATATACTGATCAAAGAAAAATGTAAGCAAACAAACAAAAATGTAAATAAATAAACATTAAAATTTGCAAATTTTTCTGTACTTTGCAACAATTTCTCATTCTCTAAGCATTATATACGATTATATACATTAATAAAATTTCTTCAGTTTATATTGAAAACACATTTTATTCTTCCTTTAGTATCCTTTCTGAATTTAATATGCAGTATTTTGTGTAATAAATATTGTGAACCGGTTGAAAATATATGTCCATCCAACAAGATTTAGAATCTAAGCAAAAGTACCTCAAATCCAATCATGCCTGAGATACACAGGAAAGGAGCAATCATGAATTCTAACCTATTTGCCCATTCCCTAAATCTATAACCCTATGGATAACACCTACGGTGATACCACATGAATTCATTCTCTCGCAACCCAGTGCTACAATGTTTTGAATGAGAACTCAACTGGTGATGATGATGATGAGAGATTGAGTGAACCCGAGATATAAGTTAAAACATATACAAATATATTAATGAGATTCGAACAACTGGATTAAGTTTAAAAATATGAATATTTATTTTGACAAATTTCAAGATGATTTTATATATATATGATCAACTTCACACATTTTAAACTTTATTTTGGTTATAAATATTTGACAATCTTGATTCAGTTATTTTATTTTAACAGATATCAATTTAATGCGGCATTACAATACTGAATGTATATTTGGAAATCGGATTTTATTTAAAGTTACAAAAACAGATTTATATGGGTGGTTGGTGGATGTTTTATACATTAAGAAAAAAACACATATAAAGATGTGAGAATAGAATTTCGCTGTTTATACGACTTTAATAGAATGCCCTTGGCATTTGATACATAACTTTATTTTTTATTCATAGCATTTATTGATAACAATTTAAATAAGAATACATTATGATCTAAATATACTAAAAACATTTATTTATTATACATTTTCGACATATAACAAGCAAATATTGCGAAACTCTATAAATATGGGAGCGGATTATTTCAATAAAGGGGAGAGCAGGTTCATGAGAGGTTGGATCTAAAACTCCAATGAAAATATTTAAAGAGAAAAACATTTCATTATTACACATCATTATGATTTATTTTATTAAACAGACTATGAAACGAGCTATAAGAAATTGCAGTACTAGCATCATGTCAGTGAAAGAGAAAATGGCAACTTCGGCCGAGAAAACTTCATACTTCTATTTGAATGTGGTACGCCAGCTTCTTGGATGAGCAAACCCAAAAGGAAAAGGTAGATAGGAAGTTGCTATGGATCCGGATTACAGTTAGTCCATGCAGAGCTTTAACTACATTAACCGGCTTGTTCCAGGGAGTAGACTTATACCCCTGTTATGAACGAGAACACTGGAAAAGGACAGAAGGCTTCGAATCTTCTGGAGTGAGGTACAGACAGATCTGAGCAGTATATAAATATGTACTTTGAGGAAAAAAATGACAAACAAAGATGATCAGGACTGCCCGGAATAAGGTACGGATGAATTAGATCAAAGCCCTTATATGACTCATTAAAAATGTCCGACATATGCTAGCAATGCTATTATAAGAATATAAAATCATAAATCATTAGATTTAAATACTATAATGAAGCCCTAAGTGGTTTGACAAATACATAATATGTTAAAATAATGACCATGTAAGATAAAGTCTTTTATCGGAAGTTAAACTATAATTAATGAAGCGTGTATTGCTCCCCCTTCTTGAATCAATACTATTTTGTTTAACATATAAAAAAAAACTAAAATTCGCGCACTTAAAAGTGCAAATAACAAAATAGTATTTGGTCACCAGCCTTTTTGGCGATGATGATCAATAAAGAAATCAATAAAATTAACAGACACCAATATCCACCCAGATTGAAAAGTATTTATACATTTTTTATAAATTTCTGATCAAAACATATTCATTTAACAGACAAACTCAATCTTATGAGCTATTTAGAAATAAAAAACATGAAATAATTAATTCCTCCCCCCTTTTCTATTCCACAGCAGGATATAAAAGTTCGTAAGACCGGGTTTGATTGGCATTTACAAATAAAAATCAAAAGAAAAGTATAAAAATATCATTAAAAATAAACACTAACCACACTAAATTGTAAGAAAAATAAAAAGCGTGAGTTGAATGAAAGATTTTACAATAAGATTAATTTAGGTTATAGAGAATTGATACTAAGAAAATAATTATTAGTTTAACATACTCGCTGATTAGCGAGTTAAAAAGAGGTTTAACATAAAGAGAACATTAATTTTAAAGAGTTAGGAGTTAGAATTCAGGTAATATGATTATAATGACTTTGGGCTTGAAGTACGGATGAATCTTCTGTGGAAGGTGGCATTCTTTGATTTTCGTGACGGGCAGATTCTACTTAAGCTAAAACATGTTTCTTGGCCTCAGCAGTTCTCTGATGGCATGGGCACTCTTGATCGGTAGGAGCTACATCTCTGCATGGTGAAGAGTCGGGCTGAAGACGGAGGGAAAGGCGGCTTCGGTCCATCTACCCAAAAATCATGTCACAAATCAACAGGATGTGAAGTAGGTGAGCTGCAATTGACCAAACTCTTAACACAATAGATTTTTAGCCCTATTTATACAAGTTTTGAGTTATTTAAAGAATGTTTTTAATTAAACTTCTTAACTCAAAATGGAATCCTGAATCTACAGAAATATTTTCTCTATTGTTATTGGAGATGCAATCGCTGGATAACTGTCCAAAAATAAATTCAAATCAATTTCCAGATTGGAAATAGATTTGATAAAAATGTTAACAGCTAACTTAAAATCAATTAGCTTTAATTTAAATTTTACTTTCATTAACTTTGATTTAAAAATTCCCTTTAAAACCATGAAACAAACTAATGTTCCTGCCCCTTTAATTACTCTTGGATAGTTAACGGTTGCATCTTCCATCTTGAATTTTTGTATAATTATATGAAGAAAAATAATTACAAAGTATTAAAAATATAAGTAAAAAAAAAAAAAAATTTTAAAAGACACAAACTTATTTAGTATTTTTAATTATATATATATGCTCCTGGAATATAAGTATATATCTGAGTCGCATCTATTGAAGTTAATACTTAAAATAATTAAAGAAAATTTTTATTTGAGATTTATATTTATAAATCTCATAGTCGCTTCTCAGAAATACACATATAACTTATATACATATGACAAAAAGGAGCGGGATGAAATGTGAGTTAAGTGGTAAAATAGTAAAACTCGATCTTGAACTAAGATCAATTATTTCAATTGTCTGAATGTAATGATAAAAGTTTTACAAAATTTTAGAACAAATTTAAATTTAATATCGATTTTAAAAGATTACAATAATGAGAGAGATTGTAATTTTTTGATAAAGAGACTAGTCTATTATATTTCTATAACAGAAATAGTTATTATTGAAGTATTAAAATTTTTTTACCCAGAGAGTATTTAATCGGACAAAAGTTAGACATTTCACTATTTAGCTTATTTTAAAAATAAAAATAGTTTTTTTTCTTATTCTATTGCTTCAGTAAATGCATGAATAAACACAATAAAGTAGATGTAAATATGGCCCTACAGTTTATTATTAATAACTACTATTATTTTTAAAATTTAGTTTATATTATAATCTTGATTAATGTGCATACTATACATATAAAAAAGCATCTGTGTTATGTATATGTGCATGTTAAAAATTAATTTGCACTTACTGTTCAATAAATAATACATTTTCTATTTAATCAATGTTTTATCAATAAAATGTGTTATACACTATGTACATTGAACATGAGGGAGGCTTTGAAAAAAATGTAGTATAGTTCGCAGCTTCACTATATATTTTAAAGATCTATATTAAGATGAATAGATGGTTTGTGGATTTTACAGAGGATTTTTAATTTTTTCTATGTAAAATATTATTGATGTAGATAATACAGCTGAACTTAAGACAGAGTTGAGAATTCAGCAAACTTTTGAAGATTTGTTCTTTTTGTCACAAATCATCCATGAATGGTTTAGTTGTTCTCCAAGACTATTCTTTCTGAAGTTGGCTCTCTGTCAAGGGCAAACAGATTATCCTTGCATTTGAAAACTTCTCTGTTTTCTTAAAGGAGGTTTTTAGTCTTTATGATATTTATAGCTTAGATTACTTTATGAAACATAAATTGCACAACTTGAAAGATTATTTATATTAAATTACCCTTGAAATAATATTAATTCCTGCTAATCAGCACAAATTACAGTATTTAGCAGTGAATAGTACGCAGCGGGATATAATACACCTTTTTTTTTTTCAAGAAAAATAATTTTTTATATTTTTTCACCAATTTCCATAATGATTTACTCTACTAATTTTATATATATTTATGTCTACAAAAAAATGTAATTAGGGAACACTATAATTAGGTATCTTTTACTCTTCATCTTCAAAACCCAGAAATTTTCATCTCTAAATTTTCATAACTAAATGAAGACTCACTTGAAGCCTCTATTTCAGAAACTGAGTTTTTGTATAACAAATCATTCTATCTGCTATCAAATGAGTTACTAATTCCACATTTCTTAAATGTCTTTACAACTGTCTCATGCATCACAGCATCCCATGAAGTTTTGACTCATTCACAAATCTGCAAAATGCTAGACCTCTTCATTCTTCTTGATGGTGTCACTTTAATATCTGTAGACTGCATCCAACTGTTCCATTTCTTATTCATAAATTCTTTAAATGATTTATTAATGCAGACATCCAAAGATTGAAGCTGGCTCATTAGGTCACCTGAAATTTACAACTAATTGAGTTTTCAGATAGTTGATTTTATTTTTCACAACATTTGTCATTCTAAAACTGATTCCATACTAGCAAGGCAGGTTTCTTTAACAGCCTACCAGGATTCTTAACCACACATTGTCTATCTATAGCTTCATCCCCCCTTCATCCATCCACTAAGAAATCTCAACATAAAATATTACCAAACACCGATAATGTTCTGGACAAATCTACCAAGTTTAAAGTTTAAATATAACAGTGCATTATTGAAGTATGATCATGCATGCACACATTGGATGGATCACAGCCTTGTGATGTCATTGGATCTGAACTCTATTTTACTGGAATGCCCCCTCTTTCAGTAATGAAGCCTAAAATATATCACACAAGAACAGAAAACAAATTATGGAAATGATTTATTGGTTTCGCTAAATAATAAAATACAATAGAATATATTTATATTAATATAAAGCAGAAGTTTCAGACTGACTGAAATTTCAACTCATAATTTTGATTATTGGTGTATAAGATGCACCTCATATTTTAGGCATAGTTTGAGGAGAAAAAGTGCATCCTATACACTAGCAAATACAGTACATTCTAAATTTCTTAGGATCAATTCAATAATAGAGACAAACTTTGTGACAAATAAAAATTATCTTTAAGAAAGAGCTACAATATAAAACAATAAATACTATAAAACTATTTAAAAATTCTGCATAACAAGTTTATAAATATTGTATCAAAATTAATCAGTTTCTCTTGAAACAGATACTGGTACAACAATTTATCTTGAGTTTAATTAATCAACATTGAAATTAATTTAATTAAATCCTTCCAGATAACTAATTTTAGTTTTAATCTGTGATGATGTTATCTTTATTCTAAATTAGTTTATCTTTTGGCTGTGTTCTAATTAATATAAATTCCCAGAAACTTTTATCTATTAGTTTACTAAAATGATCAAATTTATTGATGTAAAAAAAAAAAAAAAACTTTCTAAATAATAATAAAAAAAATCCTTCATTTGCAATTAAAAAAGTTAAATTTTTATATAGAATTTTGTACATAAATTTGTATATACATATATACATAAAAAGCATAAAGTTAAACTAGTCGATAATTTGGGGTAATTTTGATACATATTATAACGGGATGTTGGTTTTCACCAGAAAGAGGATGCACATTTCACTACAATCGGATTTAGGGTCTTCGGGTGGAATGCTGGAGCTGAAATGATGAAATTCTTAGTCCATGATTACATATATCTTTTCTATGCTAGCTCAATAATTATTAGATAAATTTAATGTAATTTAGACTAGTTCATCCACCTCTCATCCCTCTTTCAGTCACCATTATGCCACAATTTTCAAACTCATGGAGAATTTGCAATTGGCTCTTTTCAGGGATGGATTTAAACAAGTCATTTACTATTATACTTTTATATAAGCAATGACTAATAAAATGTATTTCTAAAATGTTTATAAGTTTAACACATATAAAAATAAATGTTATGTAGCCATTAATAATTAGTGTGTTTATTTATTAATATGAATGTAATATAATAATGATTAAGTAGAGAGATCAAATTAATAACTCTAATATTTAATAAACAATAAAAATGTGATATAAAAAGATAAATAAAATAATAATGAAAAATGAGAATGAATTTTTATCATTTTAAAAGATTAATAACTAATATCCCCATTCCATATCCCATGATAAAATTTCATACCTTGATAAA
This sequence comes from Epiperipatus broadwayi, assembly GCA_028023455.1. Taxonomy (NCBI): domain Eukaryota; kingdom Metazoa; phylum Onychophora; class Udeonychophora; order Euonychophora; family Peripatidae; genus Epiperipatus; species Epiperipatus broadwayi. The sequence goes on along the minus strand of JAQFVV010000105.1, from coordinate 374,999 downwards.
CTTTTCAAAAGAAAAGATTATAATTCAAACTAACATATATACAATATATAACAATAAACAAATTCAAAAGATTAATAATTTAAATGACTTATTAACACATTTATAGTCATTTTTTATTTGTAATAAAAATGAATATATAATTATGTTTACTATATTAATTAATAAGAATAATAATTTTAACTAATATCTGTTAAATGATAATCAAAATTTTACTTCTTCTAATTTAGATGAGTTTTGTTAAACTTTTAAATAGGTTTATAAAACTTAATTTTATTTATTATTAGAAATATATATATTTAGTTTAATAAATTACATATATAAAATTAAATTTGGGTGCTCCTATTTCTATAATGATAAGGTACCAAATTTGAAAATGAAAATTAATAAAAATAAACATATTAAAATAATATAAATAATAAAATAAAATATATAAATAGGTAAATAAAAACTTTTTTTCCTGAGCAAAGTAAGACTGGTTCTTTTAAGTCCATATTTTATAATCCTGGTGGAGATCTTCTGATATAGTGTATTTATCCAATGGTTTAGCAATTATATATTTATCCCAAATTGATAAATTATTAGCATTATCCAATGGTTTTGTTGAAATATGATATAATACATCCTTCGAAGATTGATGTTCTTAAGCTCCATTTTTCCAGTTAGACGTTCTACACAATTAATATTTTAAATTAGCATGAAAATTGGGTTTGAAATCTTTATGATATAATGTTCTTCCCATTGCACACTGTAAGATACTTGTAACACACATATATAATTATTTTAAATATATTTTTATACCTAGAAAAACAATGTCATAAAATAAAATTATTAGAAATTCAAATAGATGTTCTTTTTTTATATAATATTGTACTTTTTCAAACTTAAAAGAATAAAAACATTTTTCCTATAAACTATTTCTATCCTTAGGTTTTAATTTCCATGTAAATGAATCAATATTACAATTTGAAAAAGTTAAATCTATTCTGATTTAGTAGAAATTCAATTCTAATCCAGAATAGTAATATCTATTAAAAGTAAATAGCTAAGAAAGTCATTTCACCCTTCTCCTCTTCTTTATTATTAAGAATGAATGAATTTTTAATATTGTTTGTTTTTGTTTCAATTTGCAATGCTTGATTTATTTGCTCATTGTTATAAATAAATAAGATATGATAAAAAAATATAATTTTTTTTTTTTTTTCAATTTCAAATCTAGTTGATTATTTAACAGTTTGACATTTAAATAAGTTGTTTCAACTTTATCTTCTATCAAAGTAAATGTTAATCATTTATTTATTTTTGTTAAGTATATATACAAGTATGAATTTTATAATAGTTAAATATATTTAGTAAATGGTTTAGTTAGAGATAGTTATAAACGAGTGTTGGGTTAACATAAGTTACCCTTACAATGTATACATATTCATAAAATTTACTATTGACATATAAAATCCTAATTGGTATAACATTTGGTTAACCTTTCTATTTCACTAGCTTTAACCTAATGTACAGCTTTTCAAGATAGCCCCTTCCATTACTGACTATATAAAATCTACATGAAATTAATATCTATATCTATTTCAATATATATGTATTCTTAAATAATGTATACTACAATTATGTTTAAGGATTATATATATATTATTATTTTGTTTTTTCATTTAATGTCCATTAAAAAAAATCTATGCATTTTTTTAGTTTTATTATCTATTTTAATAGGAAAAATCAGTTTTTTTATTATACTGTATGTGATGTGATGTAATCTGAAATGACTTTTTCTTAAACTCATTCAGAACTCCCTATGCACATTTCATGTGCCCAAAACATATTAACCAAGTTTAAAATGTCAATTCTTTAAAAGCAGTATATAACAATAATCTATCTACTTTCACCACCTATTACTTCTTTTTAATTTATAATAATCATGTCATTCTTCCATCACTGATGCATGATTTTTTATTTTTTGCTATACCATTTTTTAAAATTAAGAATAATCGATTTAAAACAAAATTGAAAGAGACAATTCATTATAAATAAAAAAAATATTTAATATATCAATAGAATCTTTTTATGATCACATGACCAGTTACTCTGTAGCAACTCTCCTCAATGGATATTATTTACATTACATTACAACAAATATAATTAGTAAAATACATATATGCACATAAAAATGATTAAACTTATTACAACCCCCCCCCAATAATATATATTTATTTACATATAATCTAAAATAACAATAATAATCCCTTTTATTTTAAAATTATAACTCTGAAGTTTCCAATAATCTATGCATGCCCATTTCCCCCCTAATTATGCTGGACCTTTAACCATGTTTACACATTTGTTTAAATTTTCCTGAATATACATAGTTTTATAACATTTTCTTTCCTTGTAATTTTTAACTTACTTTATTACCTGAATATTTTTTCACAATTCATTTTAAGTCCAATATCCAAAAAATGTATATATGTCCTGATCTTACATCCTTTCTGTTAATTGCCCTATCATATTCCTTATCTCTTTCCATGATAGTCCTGTCTGACCTTTATATATCATATCGCAAAAGGCACAGCTAATTTTATAAATCAACCATACCCTATTTTTAATATTACCCATCCTTGTTGAATTACATATCTATTTCCCCAAAGATATACTATTTTTTTATTATATTTTAATATCATTAGGTATCTTTTCTTTTATGAATGTCATATATAAATGCTCTGAATATGAAACTGAAACCCACTTCCGATTTGTATATCCATGTTTTACATTTTCTTTTGTATTATTATTATTTCTGAAAATCTTTTTAATATCTTTTCTTTTATATCCCATACTTTTTTATAATAAAAGCTACTAATTTAATTCTAATATATTGTCTTCATATTTTCCATTTTTGTCATAAATCCTAAAACAAAAGTACTAAAAAATCACTCTTTACATTGCTATTACCTTTATGTTTCTTTCATTCTTTATATACTTTTTTTTTCAAAATTCTTTTAACAGGTTCACTATAAGTTCAATACTGTCTTTCAATCTACATAGAAATTGCAATTGTAGTTCAAATTCTTTTCCTATTTTTGCCATCTTTCGTTGTTATTCAAAGTTTATATTATTGCACAAATAACAATAAATTCCTTCTAGTTTTGTCATACATCTTTTCATGACATATATATTTTTTGTTCTTAAGAAATTCTAAATTATATATATATGTTTTCAAAATTTTATCTTTTTTTTTTTATATAATAAATATCTATTTTTTTTCTACTCCTTATATTATTCGAATATCTGTGAAATATTTTTTTGCATATTTATTTATTTCTTGCACAGATAGATACATAGAAGTAAAATTTCTATCTATTAATTTTACATATTTTAATACTGTTCTAATCCATTATATTTGTTGTCCTCTCCTTATAATCTGATTATATTTTTATTAATATAGTTTTGTTGGTTTATGTAATTGTAGTTTTTCAAATATTTTAAATTTATAAATAGTGAAAATAAGAGTCATAGATCACAAGTCCCAATTCTCTTAAGCTTGTGAGATATAAACAGTGAGCATTGCCAATTGCTCAACAAGCTTCATGATAAATGCTTAGCCAGAGAAAGCATTTAAAATATCTCTGTCAGGAACCCCCCCTAACTTCTGACCTTGGTTTCGTTCTTTGGCACTCCTCAGAGAGGTGTCATTTTTCTCATTAAAAGAAAAGTTTATTTTCCTGAATAACCACCCAGTGTATATCTGCTACTTTTTTCTTGAATTCCCTACTAATTCAAAGTGCCTTATTTTCAAATATTAAAGTAATTATGAATTCTTTCCAAATTATTCTACTCATATTTATTTTATGATACACCCAACAGATTTTTAATTTATTCCATTCTTGTATTAAACTATTCATATAATTTTTTTTTTTAACAATCAGACATTATTATTTTCAACTATTATTTATCCACTGCAGGATGAAGGCCTCTTCAAGTTTAATTCAATTTCTTTAGCCTCTTTTCTCCACATCATCAATTCATCTCATATATATTCTTTAGCTTCTTTTCTGTATATTATCAATCTATCTCAAAAGTAGTCTCTAAGTTTTTTTACAATTTCTTGAAATCCAGTTTAAATCTTAGAACATCTATTATCATCTCTTGTTCTCTTACCAAGTGTATTGCTATGGTTACCTTCCTATTACTCCTAATATGTATCTCTTTTTACTTTCTTGAATAGTCCAAGTTTCTGTATTGATCTTCTGTTAAGTATTCAAATTTTAGATCCACAATAAGAACTGGAAAAACACATCTTTTAAAAATCTTCTTTTCAAAAATAGTCATATTTTCTTTTAATGCAAAGTTATTTTTACAAAAAATCTATCCAAGTTTAATTCTATGAGTAATTTTAGCCATTATGTTTTCATCTATATTAAGAATCTGGCTAAAATACTTCTTTTAATTTATGATTATCAATTTTAATTTTTTTTTCTGAGAAAGTTCATTGAACATTTAGTTTTTTTATATTTATCTTTATTCCTATTTTCATTGGATAACTCCTAACATTTCATGAAACTCTTGAAGCATTGTTTTGAAAACCAACTGCATCATGTGCAAAATCTACATGATTCAAATAATATACCTATATTTTTGCTTCCTTAGCTTTCCATTTTAATTCTCATAATATTTGTTGTGAAGCTGATGCAAGCATACCCTTCTTCATTTTAATCTTCTTAGCATCAGCATGTAATCTAATCTCTGCTATTATAGCATTTTGATAAATGTTCTTTATAATGAACAGTATCTTGTGTCTATATTGATGATCTAAAGCTTTAATCATTGAAATCCTTATAGAATCAAATGCCTTTTCATAATCTACAAATCTCATGAGTCCTTTTTATAACTTTTCTCAATACTTGGATATGATCCATTGTTTTAAAATAGGGTAGTTTTAAATTCAACTTATTCGTTTGGTTAATTATAATCTGAAGCTCACTGTAAACAAGTTGTAATTGTCTTCGTAAAGTTTTTGTGTAAAATTGGTATAAGCCTGATAGGTTTGTCATTTTAAATATCTTTTTTATTACTTTTCTTAAATATCAATTTTATTGCATTCATCCAATCAGTTGTCACATCTTTATTATTTAGATATTTGGTATATATCTTTGCCAAGAATTTTTCTATATCTTCATTTGTTTCTGTTAAAATTTTCTGAAACTTTTCATTTCTTTGTAGATTTAATTGCATGTCTCACTTCTTCATTTAAAATATTTTCTAATTCAGAAAATATAGTAATTGTAGGAAGTACTTTGGTTTTTTGTTCTTTATTACTATATGATGCTTTATACAACTCTTCGATGCATTTCATTATGTCACCTCTCTTTTTAATAATATTTCTATCTTTTTATTGCTGAACAACTTTTCTTTCAATATAAAGAGGTTATTTTACATTGTTAAGATTTTTATTCTTTTATATTTTTTCTTTTCAGTCCATAATCATATTTTCTTATCTTAGCATTAACTCTTTTTTTATACCATTTTTTAAAAAAAAACTCTAGATTTTCAATTCTTGTTAATCAATCATTTTTAAAATTTTTTATATTTCTTCTTTTCTTTACATGTTGTCTTACCTCAGTATAAAATTTATTGGTAAATTCCTGGTTTTTGGTACCAGCTATTTTTTTTACATTTTAAAATAAAGTATTAATTATCTTCTTATTGATTTCAATCAATTCTGAGTCATCTTTAAAATCTGTTATTAGTTTAAAAGAATTAGCAAGTTCTAATTTAAATTTATTGGATTGGCTTTGAAGGTTTGAAATATCAACTGAATACTGTCTTTCTTAAAAGTTTTTGTTTCTCTAGTTTTGGATTAACATCTATCTTACATTTCACTAATTGATGATCATTTTATGTGCAGAATCTTAAAACAACACTATAATCTTCAAATATATATTTGCTGTTTGTCAAAATATGAACTAATTCTGTTTTACTTCATTTTGATATTTCCTTGTTCACTTCCATTTTACATTTTTTCAAAGAAATTGATAATATACAGATTTTTTTTTGCCATGTTTCATAAGTATATGTCTCTCATTTCTGTCACTACAACCAAATTTACCTACAGCACTATTATCTTTTACTGGTTTATCAATTCTAACAATAGAGTCTTCCATGATAATTTTAAAATATTGTTTGATCTGATCAAATACATTTTCTACAACCATATAAAAATCCTTTACTTTTTTGTCACGATGGAAATTTATTGGACTATAAACTGAATTATCTGCATTTGGTATTTTCTATTAAATTGAATAACTAAGTTTGCCATTCTGTGTGATATATAATTAATCTTCACAATGTTGTTCTTCCACTTTTTATCTATAATGAATTCCATCCATTTGTGCTTTTGTAATAAAGTACATGTTCACTTTTTAAAACAATTGTCTTCTCACCTTGTCTTCTAAGTTCACAAAATTCCAACAATGTCCCATTTAATGATTTGCAGTTGTCGATACCTAAATAAAAGATTGTCATTGAATGGCAGCCTGAAACTGCAATTAGGATTCTTAGCACTTTCTGTTTTTAGCTGCCAACTACTATCTTGTCCGTTAACTTTACAACTTTCTGAAAATGAGAGCCTAATTTAGTTTTGTCTGTCATAGGTATTTAGCAGAATATGTAATTTTATATAATCTTCCACTTATTCAAGATAAGAATTTCCCATTTATTTTCTTCTTTTATTAATTATTAATATCTTGAAGTTTATTTGACTCAATTTTCATATTTCTTTTAATAATATATATATATGTATCAAGTTTTTTGTCTGAAGCCTGGTTGATATGGTATTCATCATCATCATCATCATTATCAACCATTATCAATCCACTGCAGGATGAAGGTCTCTCCAAGTTTAATCCATCTTCTCCGATCTTTAGCTTCTCTTCTCCACATCACCCCTATCCTTCTGGGTCTTTTACAATCTCTTGGAATCCAGTTTAAAATTTCAATTGTCCATCTATTATCATCTCTTCTAGCAATATGTCCAGCCCAACTCCACTTCAATCTTTTAATTTTTTCAATGAGGTCAGTAACACCTGTTTGTTCTCTTACCCATACATTGCGTTTTCGATCTCTTCTTGTTACTCCCAACATACATCTCTCCATACTTCTTTGAGGGGTCTGAAGTCTCTGTATTGATCTTCTATTAAGTGTCCAAGTCTCAGATCCATAAGTAAGAACTGGTAAAACACATTTTTTAAAAACCTTTCTTTTCAAACACATAGGCATATTTCCTTTTAATATCAAGTTATTTCTACCAAAAGCACTCCAACCAAGTTTAATTCTATGATTAATTTCCTCTATTATGTTTCCATCTGTATTAATAATCTGACCAAGGTATTTGTAACTCTTAACTTCTTTTAATTCATCATAATCAATCTTTATTTTCATATTTTGAGCAAATCGATTAAACATTACTTTAGTCTTTTTAACATTTATCTTTAGTCCTACTTTCCTACTTTCATCTGATAACTCCTGCAACATTTCCTGCAGCTCGGAAGCATTATTTGCAAAAACAACTACATCATCTGCAAAATCTAAATGACTTAAATAATCTCCATTTACTTTCGCTCCTTTAGTTTCCCATTTTAATCCACAAAATACTTCTTGCAGCACTGCTGTAAAAAGTTTTGGAGATATGGAGTCACCTTGTCTTACACCTTTCTCAATGTTGACTTTCCCAGTATCATTATGTAATCTAATTGTTGCTGTTGCATTTTTATAAATATTCTTTAAAATATGACAATATCCTGGATCTATACCTTGATGATCCAATGCTTTAATCACTGAAGAAATGTTTATAGAATCAAATGCCTTTTCATAATCTACAAATCCAAAACATAATGACAACTCATATTATTTGTCCTTTCTATAACTTCTCTCAATACTTGAATATGATCTACTGTACTAAAACCAGTTTTAAATCCAGCTTGTTCTCTTGGTTGGTGAAAATCCAAGGTTCTCTGTAGACGAGTTGTAATTATCTTGGTAAAAATTTTATATAAAACTGATAAAAGGCTGATAGGTCTGTAATTTCAAATATCTTCTTTATCACTTTTTTTAAATATTAATATTATTACTGCATTCTTCCAATCATCCGGTACATCTTTATCATTTAGACATTTGGTATATAACTTTGCTAATATTTTTTCTGTTTCTTCACCTGCTTCTTTTAATATATCAATTATAATTCCATCATTACCTGGAGCCTTTCCTTTTTTCATACATTTAATTGCATTTCTCACTTCTTCATTTAAAATTCTGGGCAATTCGGAAGATGTAATAGATATAGGAGGTACTTGTTCTTTATTACTATATGATTCTTGATAAAAATCTTCTACCAATTTCATAATGTCATCCCTCTTTTTAGTAATAATTCCATCTTCTTTCCTTATTGCAGATATAAATTTCCTACCAATACCAAAATGTTGTTTTACATTCTTAAGACTTTTATTTTCTTCTACAGCTTTTCTTGCTAGTTCACAGTTATACTTTCTTATCTCATTTTCAACTCTTTTCCGATCTACCATTTTACAAAATTCGAGATATTCAATTCTTTTTAATGCATCATTCTTGCATATCTTCATATTCCTTCTTTTCTTCATAAGTTCTCTAGTCTCAGTAGAAATTTTATTAGTCAATTGCTGCTTTTTTCTACCAGCTATCTTTGTTGCAGTTTTTAAAAGATCGGAAGTATCAGTTATTTTCATATTAATTTCATTCAAATCTGAATCATGTTCAAAATCTACTAATACTTGAAACCGATTTGTAAGTTCTAATTTAAATTCATTAGAATGTTTCTGAAGATTAGGAATATCAACTGTAAATATAGTTTTTCTTAATAATTTTTGTCTCTCTAGTTTTGCATTAACATCTATCTTACCCCTTACTAATCGATGATCACTTCCTGTGTTAAATTTATTAAGAACATTACAATCTTCAAATATGTATTTCCTGTTAGTCAAAATATAATCCAATTCTGCTGTACCTTCATTTGGATGCTTCCATGTCCATTTCCTTCTAACATTTTTCTCAAAAAAAATTCATAATATAAAGTTTTTCCTTCTCTGCAAACTCCACAAGTCTATGTCCTCTCTCATTTCTATTACCATAACCAAAATTACCTACAACACTTTCATCTTTCATTTGTTTACCAATTCTAGCATTAAAGTCTCCCATAACAATTTTAAAATATTGTTTACTCTGATCAAAAGCCTTTTGTACATCCATATAAAAATCTTCTACTACTTCATCACTGTGAGAACTTGTTGGGGCATAAACCTGAATTATCTGCATTTGATATCTGCTATTAAGTTGTATAACTAATCTTGCCACTCTGTCTGATACACCATCAATCTCTACAATATTGTTCTTCCACTTTTTATTTATAATGAATCCTACTCCACTTGTATTTCCAATATTTGTGCCTTTATAATAGAGCATATGTCCACTTTTTAAATCAATTGTCTCTTCACCTTTTCTTCTAACTTCACAAAGTCCAATAATATCCCATTTAATATAAGAGTTCTTCTTCTAATTCTTGCAATCTTCCTTCACTTGAAAGTGATCTGCAGTTGTAAGTACCTAAATAAAAAGTCGTCATCAAATGGCAGCCTGGGTCCGCCTCAGGATATTCTTAGCACCCTCCGCATTCAGCCACCAACCGCTACCTTGGTTGGTGACTTTACAACCTCCTGGGATTAAGGGCCATGCTTTATTTTTGTCTGTCATAGGTATAATTAGCAGAATATGTAATTTTATATAATCTTCCACCCTTATTCACAGATAAGAATTTCCCATTTATTTTCTTCTTTTATTAATTATTAATATCTTGAAGTTTATTTGACTCAATTTTCATATTTCTTTTAATAATATATATATATGTATCAAGTTTTTTGTCTGAAGCCTGGTTGATATGGTATTATAGCACCATTATTCCTATCTCTATATTTCTCTAACAACAATTCTGTTATCTTTACACTTTTTGTAAAAATACTATACCATGCACACACACAAAAGCACATATATTTTCTTAGTTTCTACGATAAAAATCCCTATTCTATTCCTAATCTCTATCTCAGCCTACAGTTCTCTTAAAAACAAAATAAAGGTGAGTGAAAATGGACATCCTTGTTTAAATCTGATTCAACTTTAATTTCAACTGATTTGCTATCCCCAATTTGTATTTATAAAAATTATTTGATAAACATTATTAATTATTATTAACAACTACAAGTCTCTTCCCACATTTTCAAGATTTCTTTTCAATCTATTCCTACTCATCCTATTTTAGGTCTTTTTTAATTAACAGTTTATATTTCTTATAAGATATTTCAATGGATTGAGTAATAGTGAATAAATTATCTTCTACCTATTTCATTGAATGATTTTTCTTGTAAGATATTTCAATGGCTTGAGTAATAGTGAATAAATTATCTTTTACCTATCTCATTGAATGAAATCCATTTGTGAATTTTTCCCAAAATTTTATGACTTTCCATTTAAATTCTAATCCTATCCATTGAGTACTTAGAATTTTTTTTATAAATTGTAGAAATTATTGCTATTGGCTTATAATTATTCAACAACCATTTTTTTCCCTCTTTTATTTATTTGAGATCTTATTCTCATCTCTAATTTTATTAAAGTTTGTTTTAAACCATCACTTGCTTATTTACAAATATTTTATTTGCCATACAAGCTAATTCTGTGTTTTTTTATTATCTATTGCAGTATTCAATTGTGAATCTGTCACTGTCAATCTTATGAATTAGGCACTCTAATGAGCTTTCATTTTTCTACTTCTCATTATCCATTAAATATTTATTCTCCCTTCCTTATTTTTATATTCTCATCCATCTACATTTAATAATGTAATGGCCTTTTTTTTCTTATTTATTTTGTTCTGTTTATCTTCAAAATTTTTCATAACCATCTCCTGCAATATTAATTTCATCAGGGAAGTTCACATAGTTTTCTTATTAATTCTGGTTTAGACGCCCCCCCCCCCTTAAATATTAGCTTTTACTTTTTCTATTTAATTTTTAACAGATTATTTATCCCCCTCCCTTTTTTTTTTTTACATTTCGAAAGTATATTTATTACATTTTTTAAAATTAGTTCTACCTAAACAGTTATTTTCAATATTCTTTATCCTGCTCATTCACTCTTTATAAGTTTTCAATTTGCCATCTTTCATGATTCTTTCTGAATTATTTCTAAATTTGCTCACTTTGGATTCGTGTTTTATTTCCCATCCATACTTATCAATGTTTTGTACCTATCTGTTCAGATACTCTTAATTCTGTCATTATAAAATTACAATCATGAGTACATCTTTTTTTCTAGTTTATCTACAAATACATAATCAATAGTATACATTACTCATATTTCCAATTTTAATACCTCTCATGTACCTTTTTCAATAATATCCCATTCATTCATTGGTATAATTATTTCTATCATCTATTATCAATATTTTACATTTATTTTTCTAAATTTATCAATATTAATATGCAAACATTTTCAGATACTTTCATTCCATATCTTTATAATCTTTCTATTTCCAGAAGCAAAATATACTGTTCCATAAATCCAGTTTTCTCTACCAAATTTCAATCTAATTCATGTATATTTCTTATAATTTTTTTCTAAAATATTTTTCTTAATAATAATCCCTATAACATCTCCTTTCTTATCATCATTATATGTCTTTATCCCTTTAACATTTCCACCACCATCTTCATTTCCCAAATGGAGTTATTACTGCTAATATATCTATTTTCCTATAAAAATCTCCAGCTCTCTTCCCTCATTCATATTTCTATTCCTTTGCATATTTGTGAAACTTAATTATTAAATTTGTAAGTTTGATCTTTTTAAATATTTTTTTCTATAACTGCCCCCAGATACCATGTGTAAAATTATTTTTTTCTACTTTTTTATATTTTTCCTTATCAACATTTTTTCTAATTATTTTCTCTAAGTATAAACATGCCCTCTTTTCTACTTCTGCCTTCACCATTATACCTTTCTTTCTACACATACATCCTATCTCATTAGATTAATAAATAATAAAATCTTTTTAAAATAATTCTCCAAAATATTTTATTTCTCTCTCTACTATATATTCCTATCTCTTTTAACAAATCTATTTCTGCTTCTGATAAATATATCACGCACATCTAAAAAAAAACAACTCACTATAATAACTATTTTTATATATACATCTTAATTTCAAAATAGCCACAGATCTTGTTTAATTAAAGTTATTTTCTATTCAAATCTCATTGTTGTCTTCTATTTGTCTATTCATTTTTTTTTTTTTTTACACTCTTCAAACTGTTTTTTAATATTTTTTTCTGTATCCCTTTTTAATATTTTTTTCTGTATCCCTTTGTATAAGATTATGTGTCTCCATTAACATCATTATTGTTATTAATGTTTTTTCTGATACCATAACAGCATTTAAAAACCCAGGATCCATTAAACATACTCTTACATTTAGTGCTGCAACAACTCTATTTGGCCCCTAGGCTGAACTAATTTTGACCCTATTTACTGGGGATCTGGAGAGATTTTTGACAGAAGATTAATGTATCTTAATAGAATTTTAGGTAATATTTTATAAAATGGACATGTTTTTTTTTTAAATTTTCATTAATATAAAGAAATTTTAAAAAGTACCTACATAGCTAACATTTTTTATATTTGGAAACAAAACATTTATTTAAAATTTTACTTTCCTTGATTTTATTGCTATAAAATCTCATATGAGATTGTCACAATCCAACGATCCAGCTATTCTATTTTCAGTTGTTATTGTGTCTAAATTTGTTAATCTCTCTTGACACATGGATTATCTTAGATGATTTTTAATTAATTTTATTTTGCTGGAACTGCATTCACATGGGACTGAATTACAGATAGAATTAAAAATATATGCAATGAGATCTCAAGACTAGAATATACATTTTGAATTTGATAATTGTGAATCATTTGTAATAATTGAAGTGGGGTTGCTGTAGCGAATTCATCAAAGTTTTTGCTGACTATTTAAAATTTTGCATTTCGTAACATTTTTTTTTTTTTTTAGGTTAAATTATTCAGTGAAAATCATATTATATTAGAAAACTGGAAATGACATTGAATCTCAATTCAAGAATCAGTTTATTATTCTATCACTTTGCTACCCCCCCCCCCCTAGAACAATAACACTAACAATAAGAAACAAAAATACTTTTCTTATAATTTATCAATATTCATGTGCATTCCTATATAATAAGTCCTAATATTGTTTTGTTTTTTAATTATTATTTTTACTTAATTTGTATAGTAAGATTGATTTATATAGAATGCTATACATTTGTGCATAATTATATGAATATGTATATATGGATGCATATGTTTGGATAATTATAGTTGTATATATTTTTATATATAAAAAAGATATGCATATTGTTAAACTGGTGGTAATGTAAATTAATTACTCATAACATGGTTTGTAATAAATTTAAACATTTAAATATTATGATGAATTAATCTTATGTAGAGTTGAAGATAATTATAAATTATCTCCTTAAATGTTAATTAATATTGATTAATCATTTTCTATATATTAAATCAAATGTGCATATTGTTAATCTGGTAATAATATAAATTAATTATTTTTTAACAAAGTTTAAAACTAAAACTGTCAATAACTTCACTTGTAACAAACTCTAGATAATTTTGACACACTAAAATAACCAACCATTTGGTCATTTCAGGACAATTATTTCATATATTACAATACCATATTTCATTTACCTGCATAACCAATTGCTAGTAATATACATATATATATTTTGTAAATATCAAATGTGAAATAATCCTAATAATTTTAAATATTAAAAATATTTATTATTTATCCCTTAAGTATATGTTTAATCTCTTTCTCTTTTATTAAAAAGTGATTTTTTTTCTAATTCAAATTTTCTTTCATCACATTTAACTGTTTCTATCCATCTTTATTTTTCTTTTAATCAATGTTTCCAAAAATATATATATAAGTGTAATAATCAAAGCTAAATGGTTTATAAGTCTATATAAATTTATTGGACCATGAATAAAGGTGGGATTCTACTTTATTGTTAAAAGGGGGTTGCCTTGACAACAAGTTGAGATTGTTGATTGTTATTGATATTGTGATTGTCTAAGTGTTGATTGATTTTAATGATATAAATGTAAAACATAGGCTCAGATATCATTGAAATATGACATTAAGACTGCAATGTATTTCATTTGAATTTTATTTTATGCCTTCACATAATTATTCAACTAAATAAACCAGTTAATCTAGAATGTTTTATTCCATTGCTAATAATTTCAATATATCCAATTACTGACTAATAATTGAAAGATTACTGAATTGGTTATGGACCATCTTGTGAAAGAAAAGTATGAACTTGCTTAAAATTTGAATAAAATTTCAAATTATGCCTAGAGTGGGTTTGCCAGATAGTTCAGATTTTTAGGAAAGTCATTAGCTCATAAAGTCAACCATTTCATTCTTTCCTTTTTTTTTAATCACATAAAGTTACTCTCTTCCTAAATATACAAAATTACACTCCGGACGAAACATTTAATAAATTGTTTTTTTAAATTTCAGTTTCAATAATTGTTGCTAATTAATTTTATTAAAAGACTTTTAATCATTGTTATTTTTACTTTCCTATCATCATTTTATAATCATTTAAATATTTAAAAGTTATTAATTTTTCTTGCAAGGCATTTTTCAGTTGTACATTTAATTTTGATTTTTTCTTTCATTTGCTACCTCATTTTTTATCCAGTGTTAATTTTTACAATATTTTTATGCATGACAAAAAAAAAAACATGCTTGATGATTCAGCAGTTTTAATTGCCATGTAATTTGATACTAAGTTATGCTTAATAGACCCTAATTCATTACTGATTGTGAAAGTAGGCTTTTAACATAGCTATATATATATATATATAGAATCATCTGGTGGCAAGAAAGTTTTATAATTTCAGAGTCTGTTGGTCAAGGGCAGTGTAAAAATAAAACAGAATCCTTCTGTAATATCCACAATAGATTATTTTGTAAACTGTTTAGCATTTTTTGTGCAAGTATTATTATAAAGCGGTAATTCCAAATTATAATTATGGGTTAAACCAAGTACAAATGTTTTGATTAAAATTGTTTACAAAATCAGCATATAATATGTTTTATTTTAAATGAAAAAATAAAGCGAATATGTTTTAATGGAATGTTTTAGGTTCAATACTATCTTAAAAATGATGGAAGAAATTGCTGGTGATGATACAAATGGTGAATCTACTTTTGAATTTGTTAGTGATAAATTAGCAGCGTTTGATTTGTCAACTGTTGAAACAGGTAAATTTTTAATTTTTTAAAAATATATATGTATGCATGTATTGCATTTGCATGAAAAGCAAAAAAGTTAATTAAATAAACAGTATTTTAATGGTTAATAAATAAATTCAAATACTGGTTATGTAATTGAGGAAAAGGTGATTCAGTTTTGAATATGTATCATTAATATAGTTTGAAAAAGAAAATGGATCATTCTAATCTGCTGTAAAACATTTTTAATTTTTCTAATCTTATAATTTTAATCAAGTTTTGAGCTGTAAAAATTCTATGTAAGAGTTGCCCCCTTACCCTCTTTTTTATTTTTATAAATTGTAATTAATTGGATTGGGTTTATTATTAATCGATTTTTATAAATGAACTTTTGCAACTTTAGTTGATAAATAAATAAAGTTTCTGATAGTGAATCAGATTGTTACTAGAAGATTGTTACTTCTTTATTTTTCACTAAAGATAGATTGTAGGAAAGTTGTAAAGATCAACTTCAGTGTAATTAGATTATTTAATGAATATATTAATTATAAATAATTAAAGAATGTTCTGGATTTTTTTTTAATCAAAAAAAAAATATATTTCAGATAATAATAGTAAGCATTTTTAAAAATTAAAACAGTTAAATTTTGAGATTCATTTCCAAATTAATTAAAATAGTTCCAAAAAGAAACAACAACAAAAAAAATTGAATAATGAAATAGTTGTCTACTGTTTTAAATTCATTACTGAAATTTAAAAGGAAATTTAAATTGCAAACTAATGTTAATTCTGTGAATTTTTGAGAATTATAAAGACTATAGTTATCTGTCTTTTGTTAATATCATTTCAACTCCTATAATTGTAATAATTATTGACTGTACGTAAAAAGTAGTTTTAAAAAACAACAAAAAATGTCAACAACTTATGAAACACTTTTTTTTTTTAAAAAAATAATTTTATTTAACTTAGAAATTCTGTTGTTTGTTTATTTGAGTTGAATCTTACAACTGATTTTTAACATACTTCTATTGAATGGATTTTCTTCAAATTTTGTACATGTGTTAGTGATCAATTACAATGCAATAGTTCAGGGATGCCCAGCTGTTTTCTGGCTTAACATTGTTGGCAGGCTGAATTTCAAATTTATATTGATATTGGTTCAGTAAGTTTTCAGTATATATTTTTAAAAGATATATTTTCATTAAATTTTATAACTAATTCAATAAAAAATGTTTACAGTCAATTAAAATTGAAAGAAAAAAAAAGAAGGGTGAAAACTTAATTTCCTCTTGATTATTTAACTAAAACTTGCTTTTTTAAAAATGCTGTCTTCATAAACACTGAAATCTAGTAAATGATTTTTAACGTATGTGAGTTTAATTTCAACTACTTTAAATACAGTGACATTGTTTTTATTCTCAGTTTTGAAATTTGAATTTGAATGGTTACAAAAAGTCAGTTGCAGAATATCTAAATACTAAAAAGTATAAAATAACATATATATAAAATATTTTATAAAAAATGTTTTTATTTAATTTAATGGATAATGTATTAAAAACCAAAAAATAATTTTATCTAAACATAATTTGGTTGTTATATGTAACATGAAATAAAAACATGGTCCATAAATTAATTATTTCAATCAATATTTTAATTAATTAATTTAACACTCTACACCTTTATTCCAAGTTCCAAAATTGTGCTTAAAGCAAAAAAATATATTTTTTGGTTTTTAGTAGATTATCCATCAAATGAAATAAAAACAGTTTTTATAAAATATTATTATATATATTGTTATTGTTTTGTTTATTTGAAAAAAGTATACAGTGTATATTTCAAAATAAGATTATATGAATAAGTATATTTTCATATTTTACCATTTAAAAATTGTAGAGATTCCCCAATATAATAATATTTATTTCTTATGTATATGATAAGTATCAAGTTTTTTTAATAAAAAAAATAATTTATAAGAATATTTAAATGATGTTAATTTGTTAATGCCATTTGAATGTGAACCAACATTAATTAATATTTATTAATAGAAAAAGAGGAAAACTTGGTATTAATATATAAACAGACAAAACTCACTATATATATTTTGCCACACACAGCAAGCTAGAGTAATCAATGGATGCCAGAAGACTTGTGCATAAAATCCCCATCTAATGCCTACTCATCCAATATCTCCAGACTATATATATATATAGTGAGTTTTTCCTGTTTTAACAACAGTTATACACAAGCATAAGAGGAGATGATCATGTGATGTTTATTAATATATAGTGAAAAAATTAAGTTGAAGAACATTTAATATTTTTAAAACATAGCACTATATTTAGAAAACTCTAATACACAAATCTCATATTGGTTAACACAATATTAAACATTATTGGAAACATAAATTTGTCAAAATTAATTGACTTTGTAGTTTAGAAATGTGTTTGTCAATCTTTAGGACCTCACACACCATTAAATTCATAATTTTAAACCTGCAGACCACTAATATGAAATTTTTTTAAAAGGTGAATACATTTGTAAAATAATGATCAGAGAACTTCCATTTTATTAATATGAAATACACCTATTTAATATAACAAAATTATAAATGCTTATTTAATCATAACAAAATCTTTAAAGATTGTTTAATTGTAACAAAGTATTAAAGTTAGTTTAATTATTACAAAATAATTGCAGCTTATTTAAGTATTATACATTTTTAATGTGATATCTGTTCCTGTTTGTTTGAAATAAGTTTATGGATTTTTGGCTTTAATGACATTACTGCAAGACAGAGGGTCATATTTATTTCAAACTGAGACTGGTACCCAGTTTTAGTTGCTGTGACAGATGAAAATGTCTTTTCACACAAATATGTTGTTGAAAATTGAATTAAAATTTTCATTGCTTTTTCACTCAGCAATGGGTATTCATTTTTTATGGAGAGCCAAAAATGAGGTCTTGATAAAAATGACTGAAATTTGATAGATCAATGAGGTTTTCTTTTTCATTTATCCTTAAATTTTTATCTTCAGTGTTTGCTGCAAATTAATCTATTATCCACATATTACCATGTCTGGGATCTTCTTTGTTTTGATAATAATGACCAAAAGATTCTGTGAATGATTGTGTTGTTGAACAATGGTTACCACCTGTCGGTTGACATCCATTTCTCTCATATATTCATCAAAATTTGAAAATATTTGTTCTTCATCCAACTGCATTTACCACAGTAATATGTTTTTTTGAAAATCATCAATTTTATCTTATAGCATGAACACATCCTTAAGTTGTCCCTACAAGGATATGTTTAATTTACTTAACAGCAAAAAAAGAAAAAAATATCTGCCATGTATGCATGCTTGGCTCCCATTCATCATTGGACAAGAGTTCTTGGAAATTTCAGATTATTTTGCTCTTGGAAAAATAATTTGACATCTTCATGCTGGGTGAATAGTCAGGTTAATATTTTGCCCCTTGACAGCCATCTCATCTCAGTGCGAAAGAAAGTGATTGTACTGGGAACCCACTTCTTCATAAAGTGCCTCAAGTATTCAAGAATTGAGTGCTTTGTGTTGAATTTCATTTATAATTTTAATAACATCTGATAATACTTTGTGTAGTTCTGGGGAGTTTTTTTCACTGCAAGTTGCTCACGATGTATAATACAATGTGTAGACAAATATTTCCCATCTTTACAACAGTTTTTGAAAGATGTTCAGTCATGTTTGCAGCAGCATCTGCACATATTCCAATATATTTTTTTCCATTCAATTCCGGGTTCCAGGAAATAAGTATTAAGTGCTTCAAAAGCCTCAGAGCTAGTTGTTTTACCTGGCATGTTGAGTGAACAAAGTATTTTTCTACACTCAACTCTCACAAAACAAAGAAGAAGTCCCTTATTACTTATGTCCATTGATTGTGAAGTTGAATAAAATGGTGAATTTTTCACTATTTTTATAACTTGATTTTCAGTATCTTCAACCATAACTTCAATTTTGCATTTGACACTGTTAGTGGACATAGGAATTACTTTCAGTTTCTGGACAGCCTGCTTTCCAAAACTTTTTTATAGGCTTGTAACATGCAAGGCTTCTCCAATCATATATGGCTTTTTATTTTTTGCAATTTGAATTGCTATCAGATAAGAAGCCTTTAATAAGGACTTCCCTTTAATAGTCATTTTTGTTAAAGCAATCTTTGCTTTTGCATATTTTTACACATTCTTTGAAAATATCAAGTGGTTTCTTAGCTAACTCCAGGTATTTTGATTGCAAGTGTCTTCTGAGTTTCGAAGGTTTCATGGTATCATTGGATAAACTCTCAGAACACACAACACAAAGTGGCCATGGATCCAGCTCTCTACCAGGTTCTTGAATAAATCCAAATTTCAAGTAGTTTGAATCATATTTTCTTGATACTTTGAGTTTTTTCTTCTGTCTGCCTCCAATTCCAGTGTTCTTTATAATAGTGTCTGATGAAGAATGTAGACGCTCTGATTCATTTATCATCTCACAGTTAAATGAAGTACACATATTACTATTGTAAGTATTATCATTAGTTACATTATCTTTCATATTATTAAAGAAATGCAAAATAAATATTTCTTTGCTTTTTTGCTCATTATAGATTTATTTCATTCAAATCTAAAATCAAACAAGAAATAATAGTTGTCAAAGTCAAATTATTTAATACCATTATATATAACAGTTAAAGAAAATAAATAGTTAAGGTTATACTTACCTAAAAAGAGCATCTAAGAAATAAATAAAATAAAACAAGCAGATGAGAATTGGTATTCACAGAATGGGTGACTGTTATAATGATTGTAACAATACTGAAACTGCTTCAGTATTATTGCGCCCCTCTTGTTTCCCCCTCTAGTACATTTCATGAATTTAGTGCAATATAAAGGTGAAAATTGTCATTCAGAATATAAGAATTTCTCAGAATATTATGTCGGTTTTATTATTAATAAAATATAAAAAATGCAGATAGTGTCCAGATTTTTCTGCAGACTACCAAAATTTTATTGTGGACCACTGGTTGGTTGGTGACTGTTGATTTAGAACAAAAAGTAAAAAAATATTTATTAAAAAAAAAAAACTTTGACTGACAAAAATTATAAATATATTAAATAGGACAGTATGAAGAAAAATATTGTCAGGGTTAATTATCTTTAATTTTTACACAGTTGGACACAATATGATTCTTAATGAATATTGTGGAAACTATTTAACTACATATATTTTTAAATAAACTATGACACTAATAGATTTGTGTATACATACATCATTTATTAGTGGCACATGAAAAAAATAACGAGAAAGATAGACAAAAAATCAAAACTTGAAGGAGAGGTTTGAGACAACTATACAAACAAATTTCTGAAATACATATACATTCACATTTATAATATGCTGACATTTTAATCTATTTATTTGATATCTTGCAGTAAACTTTTTTTTTCTGAAACACTAGTTTAATTATGTCTTTCCATTATATTCTATTTAATCATGTCCTTTCAATTAAGGCAATCACTATTGCACCTTTTTACAATGTCTTTTGAATCATTCTTTATGATGTATGTAGAATTTAGCTTTTACAAAAACTGTTTCAGATTCATTTTAAAATTATTATTATTATTTTCACTCATCTAATGCAATACAAAAGTGCTTTTGTAATAATAATTTCAATATCATCATATTTAATACACTGAAAAACATTAGGATTAGAGTTATGGTCTTCCCATCACATTTTTATTATTAAACCACTAAACATCACATGATCACCATCCATTGATTACTCTGGCTTGCGCTGAGTGACACTACTGCATGGAGAATTTTGCCTGTTTTAATAACATTTTTATTATATTATACAAGATCATTAAATATAATATTTTCAGTGCCTCAGTTTTATACAAAAAATTGGACTCAATAACTGAGTACAACTAATGTAGTTGGAGTAGTTATATCTCAGATAATTTTATCATTTAAGTTATTAACTACAACAGGGTAATACATTAGAGTTTCCAGTATGTAAATCCTTTTTTTTTTTAAAAAGCTATCAACATATTTTAAATTAATATACGCTCTCAATCTGATTATCATCTAAAGTAAACGTTGCTGAAGGTCCCCCCCCCCCATCATTGGATGATAAAGCTCCTAGGTTTTTTGAACATTTATTACTAACCAGTGTCTATATAAGTTGGATTGAAATTTTAAAAATATTCTTTTGTTTATTCTCTGAATAGGAAGAAATGGCACAATTATAAGCATGCAGTGCAATTGGAAATGAAGAAGTTGAAGCTCTTATTTTGCTTTTAATTGATTCAAATTAAAAAGTCTACCTCAAATCTATCTCACATCTTGACAGGTTCTTCCTGATATCATCTATAATTTATTTGAAAGCAACTGTCATAAAGATAGAAAATAAAGTTGGAGTTAGTATACATATTTGTTTAACATTAATTGCCATTTCAAATGTTTTCTATTTTCCATCATTGGTAATAACACTTCCTTTCATAGGACTATATAAACTTACCTAATATGAATAGACTTTCTTGGACAACCAGCTGTTTTAAATATAGACACTCCTATTTTTTTTTTGAATAATTAAATTATTTTATATAAAAACAAAATATCAATCACTCTTTTGCTCATGATTCTCTTATCTGGCAATAAAATCTACATTAAGTCTCTGGCCACCATTTATTTGTGATAGGAAGCTTTGTTGCTTTAGTGGATGCCTTTGATATTCCACAATCCTTCCTGCAGCCCTTTCTATCTCTTTTATGAATTGGAAAAATGAAAACATTCTTAAGATCAGTAGTAAATGAGTCATTATATTCCTAAAGTTAATATATCACCACCATATTTTAAAATTTCTCCAGAGATTATAACAAGACTTTCAGCTTTTTTTATTTCTAAGATTCTGAAGTTATCTTTTGACTTCATCAAACTGGATATTTATCCAAATCTAAATCTCAATGAGTCAGTATAATGGAAATATCATTAAAAGCAGTTATTGAATTCTTGCATCATTATTCAAAAAGGAATCAAAATATTCATTGCATTTATTCAAAATATTTATAATTATCACATAAGACAGTCCCATATATGGATTTAATGAGATTATATTATGATATGCATACAAAAAAAATATTAAAATCTCTGTGATCAGGAAATAACTAAATCTTCTTTGCAGTATTAATCCACTAATGGTTGCTAATTGTTGAATTTTTGATTTTAAATCTCTTTCTGTCTGTAAATACTTTTGTAATATTAACATATTTTTCATTCTGCCATCTAAATATAACATTATCTACAAGATACCATTATTTTTGAGACTGAATGCATCCAAATTGTTTGTAATGATTTTTCTGCCTAAATAAATTATATATGATAATCAATCTATGTAGTGGACAAAAATTCAATATCAACAGATTATTACTTTTCATGGAGCCAACATCATTAGTTCCTCTAGCTTTGGGCAATAGTATACTGATTTTGTAAACATTTGTATTAAGATTTCCAAGAAGAAATATTTTGTGTTTTATTGTATTGGTTGTGATGAAATAACGTTTTTCAATGAGAAATAATTTTTAACCTTTGAACTTTCTGATTGTAAAACATAAATGCCTATAAAAGTGAGCATAGATACCTTTGCATATATCACTTTATAATATCATTGGTTTTTCTTCAGCAAAGGTAAATTTCAATGGTAAATGATATCAAATTAAACTTCACAGCACAAATCCAATACTATGCAATAGTTTTTTACTAAATGAATAATAATCAGTTTATCTAAACCCATTATTAATAATAATATAAAGGAATTTAAAAACAGGATAATTATATAATTTTTATCTTGATTACCAAGAACAAAATAAAAGCTATTTTTTAATTTACCTTAATCCTTTAATATCTAACATGCAGGCTATATATATACCTTTAAGTAAAAACATCAGATTCTAAGATTAATTACAATTAGTATACATTATAAAAATAAATATCTTTGTTTTATTCAAAAGTACTGTATTTTTCTTTTTTTTTTTTTTGTTTCTTTAATAATTTGACATTTTCTTCAAGATCAGAAATAAATTTAATGAAAATATTTGTATTAAATAGACCTTTATATATATCAAAATTGGAAAGGAATAAAAATGCTTCTTTTTAAAGCTTGTTTTTTATATGACTATTATAAAAATAAAATTACACACCAAAGTTTCGACTATTTTAGAATATAGTCTTTTTCAAGAAACACCATAAAATAAAAAAAAAATATATAATAATAAATATAAATATCACATATTTCAAACAAATCCAAAAATATTAATGTTTTTTAACAAATCCAAAAACATTAATGTTTCTGGATTTGTTTGGAATGTGTGATATTTATATTTATTATTATATATTTGTATTTTTATTTTTTAGTGTTCCTTGAAAAAGTCTATATTATAAAATAGTCAAAACATTGATGTGTAATTTTATTTTTATAATAGTCATATAAAAAACAAGTTTTAAAAAGAAGTTTGGTGTATTCATTTATATATATGGAAAATTAAAAACTATTTTTGAAAAGAAAAAGTATGTAGATGATATTTTGAATTTGTTGATTTACCATTTTTTATATTTGATTTTAAATAATCTACAGTACTTTAAAAACATCAAAAAGTTTTGTTATTCCCGATTTTATTTTAAATAATTGTCTAATTTTGTCTGTGTTCATTTATACTTTTCCTCTCAAGTTTTAAATATATGTGCACACACACTACATTGTATGTATGGAACTGATTCTTCTCAATATGTATACAATTATTATTTCAAATATTGATAACAAATTATAGGTATGTAACAAAATTTTGCTGGTATGCAGAAAATTTTAGGTAACTTTTTATTTGAGAACGTGTATTATGTTTATGAAGAAAAACATTTATTTTAAAATCAAAATTACATTTCATTTCAATGAGAATAATGCAATTATATTTTGAAATGTTAAAATGGACTCTTATCTTTAAATGTTGAATATTTTTTCAATTAAAAAGAAAAACAAAGTTATTCATAATCATAAATAAATTAATCTGTAGTATTCATTAAAAGTGTTACGTAAATGTAACAATAATTACATTAATGTCAACAAAAATACAATTTTAAACAAAATAAATTTTATGAGTGGCCATTTTATTTTAAAATTTATTTAATCATTTTTGAATGAATGGATTATGTGTTGTCATATTTTACTTGCTAATGATGAAGTTTGACATCATATCATCTGAGTTATAGCTTGCAACATAATAATACTAATTTTCAGTTGATTTTATTATATTTTTATTTTATTAGATTTGATCCTTTATCTTCATAATAATTTTGTTTAAGACAAAAAAATAATAATTATGATTTGTATAAGATATTTCTAACTTAATTATTATGTGAAGTACAGTATATGAACTTACGCATTGTTTTATATAAGTTGAGTGATTGATAAACAAAAACTTTAGTTGTGAAAAGCCATTTTGAAACTAATCCTAAATTTTTTTTTATAACAGTTTGTGAAAGAAAAGAAGTTATTTCACTATCACTATAAAAAATATTCAAATGACTTTATTCTTCAAGAATTCCATCAGAATTAGCATCAGAATTGGTCCTAGGATCCCATATTTCAGAATTTAACTCCCAACTACTGCTCTAAACTGCAGAATTTATGAAAAAAATAAATTATTTCACAATCACAATTAGGTTAAAAATACAGATACATGAAAAATGTTTCTTTATTAAATTTGTGTGCATCCCAAATAATATTATTGCATAAGTTAAAAAATATCAAGTGAACTTATGAATATGACAGATCCCAAATATGGCAATGCATTACTGAAATTAAGTTCAAAAACCTTATAGTATTAGTCATAATTAAGAATTTATAAGAAATTATAATGTTCTAATATTTAGATTAATATTTTAATCAAATGCCTTTCTTGAAATGCAATTGTTTTTTTTTTTTTTTTGTTATTTGAAAATTGAATTTTATTTGAAAGATTGAAAATATTAATCAAATGGAATAAAAATGATAATTATAATTAATTGTGTATTATATAAGCTAATATAGAAATTCAGGCAATTTCTTTAAATAAATAAGTAAGAATCAAACTTACATAAATGCATTAATAATTTGCAAAATAACAGAAAATAATATACAGTATGTTATTTAAAATTAGTTACAGAATTTGTCACAGTATGTCAGTAGTATACAAGCTTTTTTCTTGGAAATAAATGAACACAATATAATTATTTAGGAATTATTGTGTGTAATTTAAAAGGATTATTTGAATGATTGGGAAATGAAATTGTTAAATGATGCAAAAAAAAAAAAAAAAAAAAGGAAAGAAAGAAAAAAAAAGTCTAATAAGTAGATGAATACTATTTTCATATATTTGATATAATATTGTAAAAATTTTATGGGAATTATAGTATCATGCTTAATATTTAGAATTGATGCTTTGTGTGTTTCTGAAAAGTTATATTCTAAAGAAAATCTAAAAAGAAGTAATAAGATATTCTTTAGATTTAAATGTTTGGACAGCAATGGAAACTATTCAAGATGAGATAGTATAGTCAAGTTTAAATGAAATTGAAAATGTTTGACAAATTGCAGTTTATGAATAATAATAATGTGAGAGTAAGGAACAAAATAAGAAATATAATAAGATATACTAAGGAGTTGGATAAAAATTCTGTGCTTGTTTATCTTTATAAAACATGTGGTGAATGTATTTTAAGAATTATTAATTGCTAACATTAGAAAAGATTGGAAAAGAAGAATATTATCACTAATTAAAAGTAGAGAGGAGATGACATAGAAGTATGAAAAAATAAAATAGTCATTAAATATTTTGAAATAGTCAAATCTCAAAGAATGACAATATGTAAATTTACTGATTTTATAATATATATTAATAAAATACATAAACTTGCATTATATGTTTTTATTTTTTAAAAATTTATGTGGTTTTATATTTTAAAGCAAAATAAACTAATATATTTATAGTTATTATATACATTGCCCCCCCCCCCCCCCCCCCCCCCTAATTTTTTTTTTATTTTTTATTTTTTTTGGATAAAATAATTTTTTTTTTTAAAAAATAATTTAATTTTTTTTTAAAAAAAACACACAGTACTACATGTGCTCATTCACTGAGATCTGATACAATGATAACAAACACTTTCTCATTAAATTAAAATTTGTACAATAAATGCAAATATGACAATGAATACTAAAATGGCAAGCATTTTTACCATATTTTGCAAGGTTTAAGTTACCAGTCTAATTTGCATATCTGTTTATTTGTATCTTTAGCAATGAAAATAGTGGAGATAATTTTAAAAAAAATATTGTATTGCATAAGGATAATAATTTTGACCATAAGCCTAAAAACAGAGTTAAATGACTATTTGGTATTACTACAGCCTGTGATTTAACTGATAGATGGAGCCATCTACTACCTATTAATGCCTACTATTTAAAGGAAAAGGTAAGGATCATAGTAAATTAAACAATTATAGACCGATAGAGGTAACATCGAAGTTTTTTCATATATGGTGACCAAAATGGTTGCAAAATGGATGGAAGAGAATAATATAGAGGGAGAAATGCAAGGAGGTTTTCAATTGGATAGGCATATAGGAGGTAGTTTATTTGTAGTTACACAACTTATGGATATGAGTAGGCTTTTATAGATATAGAGAAGGCATATGATTATGGTTAAGTTTAGTAAATTTGGGAATGGATGGAGCTTTAGTGAATATTATTAAGAAATTCTATGAAAATAATTACTATACGTATCAATTAAGGAATATAGAATCAGTTAAAGTTAAAAATGGGGTGGGACTAAGGCAAGAATGACCTATCCTCACCTATTTTGTTTTTGTTGTATTTGAGAGAAATGGAGAGAACAATAGAAAAGACTAGGAAGAGGAATAGAGATACCATTAATAGCTGGTAAGTAGTATATACATTATCAGGTCTTTTACTTGCAGATGATGTCTTTTTGTGCACAGAAAGAAGGGAAGATATGGAAGTTATGCTGAGGACACGTGCAAGAGTGGATAAAGAGATGGAGATTAAGTTTAGTGAAGAAAAATCAAATATAATGATGGTTAATACTGGGGAAAGAGTAGACGAAGAATTTTTATTGGGGGATATATAGTTTAAGGGTGGTGAATAGATATAGTTATTTGGGAATCATCTTAAGTAATCAGTAAAATTGCTTGGATGAATGGGAGAAAAAATTGATAAATGAAGCAAAGAAAAGAAAGGGACTGATAAAGAAATTAACAGTGTTTTTATATAATAAATATGATGTAGCTAGAATTGTATGGAAAGGAGTTGCAGTAACAGGGTTAACATATGGCAATGATGCGTTATGTGTTAGTAAAGCGGTATTAGATTACTTGGAAAAAAGTACAAAGAAGTAGGAAGACATGCATTAGATGCAGGTGTATGGAAGGCAAAAGAGGCTATTCAAGGAGAAATGGGATGGTCAAGTTTTTATATAAGAGATGTGAAAAGCAAAATGAAAATGTTCGGTAGATTGCAGTTTATGGATAATAAAAGAATAGCCAAAATAGTATTTAATTGGGTTATGAATAAAGGGCAGATAACACGATGGATGAGAAAGGTGATGTGGTATTTTATGTCAGTATACTTGTACAAAGGGTGGGATGATTGTGTTAGGAGAATTGTTGAGTGTTATAGTGGTAAGGAATGGGATAGAAGAATAGATGCATTAATAAAGAATAGGGAGTTGGAGAGATGGAGAACTAATATGGAGAGTAAAAAGAGTTTAAATATATATAGAAGTAAACAGAATATTGGGTGAGTGTTAATTTATGATAATAGCAAGGAAAGTAGTTTACTGTTTAAGGCTCAAACAGGATCATTAGCAACAAGGGATTATACACATAAATGGAAAAATGTGGGTGATTTAGTCTGAAAATTGTATAAGGAAGGCACAGAAAATATTAAGCATCTGTTAATTGAATGTAAATACCTGAAAGCCGAAAAAGTACAAATAATAAAGTTGTGGAAGAATAAATGTAAGCAAAGTGATTATATAGAAAGTGGGTTATTGATTTTTATGCTGGGTTTGGGAAAAGATAAGAGTAATTTAGATATAAAGGCCATGGAGTTGACAAAGATTATGTTGTGGAAATGAATGGAACAGGATATGGGAAAATGTAGGGCGGGGAATGGAATGGGAAGGTAAAGTGGCTAACCTGTTTCTCTGGGCATATTTGCTGAGAGTTTCCTGACTTCGTATAAGGATAAGTCATAGTGCATCACATCCAAAGAAAAACTAATTGATAAGTTTTATATTTTACATGAAAAAATCAAAAAATAAGAAAACAAACCTGAAAATAATGTATTAATCATCCAAAAAAAATGAACGTGGAATATAAAGGTGAATAATATTTTAGTGATGATGACAAATTTGAATTCTTAAAAAATTAAATTACAAAATCTAATCTGAAAGCAAATGTGAAAATAATATACTTAGCACTCAAACCAATTCATAATGAATATAAAGATAATTCTTTATTCCATATAAAAGTAATAATGATGATAATAAATGTGTTCACTACAAGGAATCTATGAAAACCATGTTAATGAAAATTGTCAAAACTAAATAATATTTTAGCAATGAGGCCAAATGCAAATTCATAAGAAATTAAATTAGTAAAAGCAATCTGCAAAATGAATATAAATAAAAATTTAATTATGCACAACATTGTAAAAAGTAATCTCTATAATCCATAAGAAACTAATTGATGACAACAAATGTGAATTAAACACTAACAATCCTTAGGAAATTATATTCCAAAACGTTTTTCATTTACAGAAAAAAGGAAAATGTGGATGCCCTAAAAAGGATATTGGTAAAAAAGAATATTTTTTGATAATAACTACATTAAGTAAAACCATGGAACTAAATAAGATTTTAATGATGATTACTTGTTTGAATCTAATTTATTATGGATTTTTATTTGTTATCATTGCTAAAATATTTACATCCTCAGTCTTATTTAATAAAATTATTGCTAAATGTACTTTTCACCTGTGCACTTTTTATGGCATCCATGCTTTTTATTTTTCCTGTAAGTAAATAGTTTTTGGAATTTAATGTTATGTGGATTGCTTACGTTAATATTTATTACTATCAATAACTCACCTATGGATTGCAGGGATTTCTTTTGATGTAGTGCTTGATAGATCATTACTTATATTCAATTTACGAACTGTTTTTGTAATTTAATTTCTTATGAATTTGCATTCGTCTTTAATATTAAAATGTTATTTTTTTTTCCATAGTTATAAATAATATACCGATTATTTGTATTAAACACCTTATTGCCATCTATTTCTTTTTCAATGGATTAAATGTATTTTATATTTATTGTGTATTATATATTATATATTTTTTCAGATTAATACAGTTTTCATGAATTTCTTGTATTGAATATACTTGATTGCTATATATTACTTTTTTCTAGATTGAGTGCATTACTTTCATATTTATTAAACATTGGTTTAGTTGCTAAATATACTTTGATTTATAAATATATTATTTTCATGTTTTTATTTTTATTTTTTTGATTTTTTTTATTCAAAATACAAACTTAGTAATTTTTTTTTTTAAACTGGTTTTGTAGTAGAAGCTCCATTTGATAATAAAACTATAGGTTTAAGTACTTATTGGTCATTTAACATCATTATTTTCTTATTTGGAAATTATTTTTTCTTAATGGTGTTAACTTTTTCTGTCTTAGTAATGAAAACTAAAATCAAAGTTTTAAAAGTATAAACAGACTTTTGCTAATGAAAAATCATTAAAATTCACAGATCATTGATTTAACAATTTCATATTAAGAATTTCTGTTTGTTTTTTTTTTTTTCCAATTTGGAAGTCATTTTTTTCTTGATACTATTAACTTTGTTTTTCTTACAAAATATAAAATATATTTGTGACTCTCTACATAAAAAGTAGGGGCTCTAAAATATCTTGTGCATGTGCACATTGTGTCAGCCAATAGCGTTTGCCATAGCATTTGCATTCGTTGGCAGTTTTGCCATATTTTTATTTATTTATTTATAATGATAATACCAATCAGTTTTTATGTTTACTTTTCAAACTCATGGTTAAAATTATTGTACATGTGCAATTAAATAATTAAAATAAAAATACACAATATTTTCACTGTTAAAAATGTGTATAAATAGATAAGCAATTTAAATCAATAACTCAGTATTCTAAAATATGATAGAGATATTTACTGTTAAAGCATTTATTGTAATATTTACATTTGCTGTACAAATCTTAATAATGAAAGGTATTTTTTGTACAATTTGTTCAGTGAAGAAGCCTTCATTATAGCGGGAGATTATGAATCATGTAAAGCAATGATCCCCAGATTTTATCTGGCTCTTAAGATTTTACTTTATTCATCCTGTTGACATTTGTTTTTTTTTTTTATAAATTTTTTTTTATATATATATAAATGCAAGAAGAAATGAAATAACAGTTGGAAAATACAAAAAATCATTACTATTTTTTTCGATATTTACTTTCTAAATTTTTTAATATATTGTTTTTTTTTCTTCAGTAAATCAAATATTTTTAACAGTGTGGACTGTTCACAATTAATTTCAGTTTCCTAATAACATTCCAGAAAATAAATTGTCATTCCCATCTATGTCTGAGAGTTTCATTTTGATTTCTCACAATTTAAACATTAAGTTCAAAAGGATTATATATATATTTCAGCTAAGTAAAATTTTTATAAATTTTCATATTTAGACATTTTAAGATAAACAAAATTGAATAACTTTATAACCAAAAGGGATTTTTTTCGAATGTATTATTAAAATAATTAAATTTAAATTACAGTTATTTTATATAATGTTGAAAAATAGAGAAATAAAAGATAAATGCTGAATATTTCTTTTATAACAGTAGTAATGAAATCACAATGTTGCTTAATTAATATAATTTGAAGCAACACTACATTGCAAGACATGCTGCTAATTATGATAAGTTTCAAGAAGATATATGGAATACACAATTAGAAATATTAAACTCTTAAAAATCAGCTATAGTAGATAGTATGTTTTACCAATCAAAATTTAAATTCTGTTAGGTCTAGTTTACAAGCTTATTAAATAATTATCAATGAGGAAAGATATTTACTGACAATGAATGTATTAATTGAGTCTCTATAGTTTTTGCAGGAAAGGTATGACCAGAACGATTAAAGAAGTTTGCTTTTGTATGTTTATTCTCATCAGTGATTGCTAAGAAGGATTGAAATATTGACATTAGATATAAAATGCTAACTTGAACAAAAAATGAATGATTTTACAAATTTTTCAATAGCATTGATCATTTATTATTATTATTTTTTGAAGTGTAAATGAAAATTTTGAGATAAGCAGAAGAAATAGTTGCAGGGAAATGCTTGAGAATTTGAACAGTAGGTGAAATATTTTTTAAATGTGTCAAATGCAGGAGACACCCTTAAAATAAATTGACAGTTTTTATTGGCAGTTACAATAAATAATGTTAAAAAAATGGGGTCTATACAATACTAGGTTCATTGGTCAGTTAAAAATATTACAAAATGTATGCGTTCCATTTCATAATTCATTAGCAATTATTGTGTGGAAAATTCTTAATATTATGTCATTTGTTATCTAAGCATTAAAATGTATCTGCAAAACTAGTCTGCACTATTACTGGTTCAAATCATTTCTTGAAGAAATTGTGAAAGAATAGGGTAGTTCATTATATCATACTGAAATTTGATAATTAATTCAAATGAATGTTTTAAAGAGATTTTTGAACTTAGAAGTAAAATTAAAATTTATTTGAATGAAAAATTAAAATCTGTATCAGAACTATTAAATCCCAAATCATTATATGTTTTTTTTAAACGTATATTTCCAGCATTTCACTGAATTGAATGAATGATTCCAAGGCCATTTCCAACTAACTACTAAAGTATATTACAACATTAAAGCTTTTGAAATAAAATGAGGATTATTCAGAAATCAGCTATTACAATTTTTTCACTCCATTTTCCATATTATGGAAGCATATAAAAATAGGCTAAATTTGAATTTCACTATTGAAGGTTTCTAAAAGAACCATTAAAATACTTAAAGAGGCTTTTTTGTACAGATTTATTGACTTTAAAAATAACAAAATCAAATTATTTCAGAATTCTTTCATTGTAATTATTGGAGGAGTTAATAAAAATTTACTATTAGAAGTAATAAATGTTCAAGCAAATGAAAATATAAATTAATTCAGTTTTACTTCTCACTACCGGAATATGAATTTCCAAAAGTTAAAAATTTTGACAGGAAAATAGAATACATTTTTGAATCTTCGCAAACAAACTTTTTTAAAAATGAAATATTATATGGGAAATTAAAAACAATAGATAAACTTCTACCCAAGTTTTTATATATAGATACTTTCTGTATTAAATCTAATATTTCTTTTATCAGTGTATCCAAATAGTGGCATGTAATACATTTTTTTATCTTGTTTTCTAATATATTAAGAGGTTTTAAATTTGTTTAATAAAAATGTACTATTATCAAATAAGTATTTGTCCAGATTTATTTATTTTAACAATTGAAATTAGGAGATATAAAAATTCTGAAGAAATACTGTAAAAGAGGGTGGTAAATAAAGCATTGTGTAATAGTAGTAAATTGCATGGATGATTTAGTATTATATGGTATTTATTTTGTTCTTAGGGTAAAAGAACCTCTTTGGCTCATCATTTATTAGAAAGTTGACCATGCGGTTATTTTCCAAAAATATGATGTAGAATAAGTGAGATCGCAGCAGACTTGTTTCTTTGTTTTAGTTACTGAATTAGAAAATAAGAATATCTAGGCTTAGTTAAGTTATAATAATAAGTATAGGATACCAAAAGGAGTTTGCTATCAACTGAAAGGAGATTTTTTTGGCTATTTTTTAAGGCCATAAAAGAAGCAAGCAGGTGAAAATTTTAATCTCCACTCTATACATTCTTATTATTGTATCTGTGTTTAATACATGATTATTTTTATAATTTTAATCGGAAGGGAATTGCACCCTATATACATGCTCTGCATGTTGTTTTAATGCCTCAACAATGTTTGTTGAGTATGAAGGATACTTTCAAATTAAAGCACAAGATAGAGACTTTGAAAACATAGGAGCGCATGTGTATAAGGTGTAATTCCCTTCCGATTAAAACTTATATACGAATACAGCACTGGTAAATTAAATAGAGTTCTATAAAATTATTTTTATAATAAACAAACAATAATGGGCTGCTCACCAATGCACATTAGCGAGCAAAGAGAATTTCCCAGTTTTTATTCATTTATTAAATTTTTGACTGAAACATCAATTATATTATTTTGAAACATCAGTTATATTATTTTGATGGCAGAATGAATTTATGAATGGAATGCTTATTCTCTTTTATATTTGCAATCATGTCAGACTAAAATTAATTAGTGCACTTATTCTGAAATTATAAATTATCAATCAGCTAAGATATTACTTGGTGGTAATTGAAATAAAAAAAAGAGTGTTAAGATCAGCTTACAGACTTCAATTGCCATTTAATGGAAGAAAGTTGTATGAAATGGAAGAAATTGTGTAATATTAGATGAAACATCATTAGGATTTCTGAAGTTGAAGGAAAAAGTGAAGAGGCAATTAATTTGAAAAGTGAAAATAAATATTATTATAATGTCACAAATATTGAAAGCAAAGTAGAGTGAGATTTATTTAAATAAAAAATAGTAAAACAACATTAGGAAGATTAATGATATTTGAAATAAATTTTCAAGATTATTATTCAGTTCAATAGAAGATATCAAATGCAAAAAAATTTCAAGTTTATGCTCAAACAAGTTCTCATTCTAAAATTATTTAAATACAATTATAGAATGCTTTTGACTTATTGGTCCATAAAATAATTTAATGCTAGAATTGGAAACTCACTGAAGATGGAAATGCTGTGAAAAAATTTGGATATGGAAATAGAAGTGAAAGAGGACAGGAATTGTATGAAATATATGGGATATTATTGAAAGTTGCTGATGTAAAATTGAAGAAAATAAAGAGAAGACACAAATTTATTCTTTGATGAGAGATATTAAGAATATGTATTGTAGGAAGGATAAAAAAAATTTCTAAATTTATGTTTTTTTATTTAAAAAACATTTTGAGAGAGAATGTGATAGTGTTAAGTTAATATTACTATTAAATGACATGACCCCAGCTTAAGTTAATATTGATGATAGAAATGTCATAAAGAATGAACAGAGTAAATTATAAATGAATTAAGAAAATTATTTAAAGTATTAAGTTATGTGTTTTGGATGGTGTTTGTTATGAACTTAATGTACAGAGAAATTAAGTTGAAAGTAATGAGCTAAAGTTAAGGAATTTTGTTTTTGATGGATGGGAATGTCTTGATTGGGGAAAGAGCTTATTTAGAAGCAAAATTTATATTTGAGGGACATGCATTGATAAACAAAATTTTAGATATATATTGCAATTAAAGCTATGTGAAGTTAAACTGATAATGAAGTAAGGTAGTATGAAGTTAAATGAGAAAAAATAATCGACTGGAGATGACAAAAATTACCAAGTTATGTAAAATAAATAGGTATATGAACATACCAAACATATATTGTTGAATGAGGAAATTCTGTTAATGTAAATGTTGGAGAGTCATTTGAGAGATAAAGGGATATCAATAATAAAATATATAGTTGATAGGTAGTAAATAGGATAAAGAAAGAAATAAGATGGGAGGGGGGGGGTAAGTGTAGAAATAGATATTACAATGAGGAGTTTTGAACATAAAAAGTATAAGATGAAGGTAAGTCAAACCTGGAAAGTGGACAAAGTGCTTGTGGCTGCAAGGGAGAGGTAAGAAGTGAAGAAATGGAATAAAAGGATAAAGAATTTTAAAATATAATAGTTATTTGTGTATAAGAAAGAAAAATGGTACTATTATTTTAGATGAATTTGATATAGAAGAATTAGATCGGATGGACAATGAAAGGGGTAAGAAGGAATTACAAGTATTGTGCAGAAGTGGATATGAAAATCAGAAATCTAATGGATGTGTATAAGGATCAATATACATCAATAAGAGATTTGTCAAAACTAACAATAAAGAAAAAATAAATGATGGGTGATCATAACTTCATTGAGTTGAAATTGGAAATAAGGTATTTTACAGGTATTTAACCTTCCAAGAGTAAATAATTTATTGGGAAAAGATGAACAATAAATGGTAGAGCAGAAAAAAAAAAAGCTTGTTTGGATCACTTATGACATTTGGAATCAATGAATATCATCCTGCTAACAAATTGTTGAGAACAAGTGTCGATTATAAAGAGAATGAAATAAAATGAACAATACATATCATAATAAAGATATGAAGCAATTGTATAGTAAATTCAAGTTATTTGTTTAAAAAATGAAGGGGTAAATGTCAAGATATTATAGAAGTAATAAATTTAAAGACAATATCAATATGATATACTCAGAGAAAATATTGAAACATTGAATACAACTAATTGCATTTTTGTTGCAGAACACAATAGTCTCAAAAGCAATAAAAAATAAAGTATGTGTATACAACGTAAGAGAGAGAAATAAAAATAGAAATTTAATGGCTGAAAGAATTATTATTAGAAAATTTTTGGGAAGAATTAAGAGTTAGAAATTTTGAAGATATAAATTGAGAGGAAGACATGAAAGAGCGCATGCGCTAATTAATAAGAGAGCAAAATTTTCAGTGAAATTTCACCTCAGTTTTTCTGCTAAAGAAGCCATTGGATTAATCCAGAAACCAAACAGTATTATTAATAATAGCGAGGTGATAAAAAAGGATTCATTTTTATATAAAATTCAAATCTCTCCGCAGATGAATTTTGGTTATTAATCTACAGACAAAACAAGCATGGCAAATGCCATGATTGCCTGCCACATGTGAAGGTAAGTATAATTTACAATCGTAGACAGAAGCAATCAAAACACCAAGAACAATTAAAAAAACCAGGAAAAGATAGGCAATGAGAACGTAAACAATTTAAATAATAGCAAGAAGGCAAGGCAGAGTCCAAGATTTCATAAATCTACTGCTAATGATATAATGAAATTAGATATGGTTTCAGAAATATCAGAAATTCAAATTAATATTATGGAAGAAAACTGGACAGAAGAAAGCCTAAATAAAACTGCAAAAGCCTTCAACTCAACTATCCCACAAGATTTATTTTTCACTTTCAAACGTTTTTTTATTAACCGATCATTTGTACTAGTGATCACAGATATAAATTGCACATTATATAAATTTCCCAAAGATCTATTATATGAAGCAATTAATGAAAATAATCTATGGGATTCAATATTTCGAATTACCGACCATATAAATCGCAGATATATTGTAGCGGAATATTATAATGAAGAACAAAAAGAGAGATTTGAAAAAAAAATCAAAACACTACGTAAATCCAAAGTAAATCCAGACAGAGAAAATATTGTTAATGGAATAATAAAAAATACGTATTTAAATTATAATATTATTGACTTCAAAAAACTAATGTGGCCTTTCGGAGAAGTGATCAGGTTTCAAAACATGTATTTAAAAAACACTACAATACTGATTTTAAATAATAGCTACCAATTTAAAGTATATTTAAATAAAAACATAGGCTGAAATGATATTCCAACGCTTATAACAGCCCAAGAAATGACTTCTTTTAATAATTTATGGAACAAAACCTGCAATGCTTTAATTGCAAAGAAAGAGGACGGATAATCAGTGAGTGCCCAAAATTAAAATGCCAACACTGTAAGCTGAGAGTGGCACTGAGTCATCAATGTAAGGGTTTCAACACAGAAGAAATAGACAACACACAACATGAGATAGATGTATTACTCCAGAAAAAAACAAAAATTCAAATAAATGTGCAAGCGGATACAACACAATAAACACAAAATGAAAAAACAGAATTATCTCAAAAGTACATAGAAGTAATGGAAACAAACAAACATATTCATCCTTCAGAGCCAATCATCAATAAAACCTTGAGGATATATTAAACACATTAATATCGACTCCTCAACAAAAAGACCCAGAAATAAATTATACCTCAGGTAAATGTAAACCTGGATGCCCTCCATTCCAAAAACATAGTAGGAAACCTGACTTAGAAAAATCTGAATTAAGTGAAGATGATGATTTACCACCATTTGATGACAACAATAAAAAAGTTAAAACAATTCTAAAGGACCCCCCAGACACTAATACAGAAGCTACAATGGATGAAGAAGCTGACATAATGGAAAAAATAAGTGTACCTTGCTTAAAATATAACAGTCTTATGACGGAAAAGTAGTCGCATAGGGTAGACTAGATAAACAGATAATAAGAGAATGAAGTCATATTAATTTATCAAGAAAACAAGTATAATAAATTCATGTAATAAATAAAAACAAACATGAGAATAAAAATAGTTTC
Organism: Epiperipatus broadwayi; assembly: GCA_028023455.1. NCBI lineage: Eukaryota > Metazoa > Onychophora > Udeonychophora > Euonychophora > Peripatidae > Epiperipatus > Epiperipatus broadwayi. The sequence goes on along the minus strand of JAQFVV010000105.1, from coordinate 336,980 downwards.
TTTAAATGTTCGAGGATTAAACTCGGTAAAAAAATATTATGAATTAAAAAAATGGATGAATATTATCTAGCCACAAGTAATAGGATTAAGTGAAACAAAAATATATAATAGATCACAAATACGCAAATAGATCCATCAACATATCTTAGTAATCATGGATACACTGCTTTTTCCAAAACAGCCTTTTCACCCTCAGCAGGGATGGGAATTATAATTAGTAAAAATTGTCAATTTAGATCATTTAAAATTATTTAAATAGATGACCACATGCCGATAGTAACATTATATCATAAGTCTTTAACACTTAATATTATATTTATTTACATCCCAGCAAATCATAAAATAATCAGTACATTAATAAATACATTATATGCCAAATTTGCATCCTCAACCGATCTCATAATACTGATTGGGGACTTCAACATAACATATAACAAATGGTTACACTTATTGGCTTTCCCACTTATGACAGGAGAAGGGTTTCTGCCTTAGAACTCTGTCTCATTTAATAATGGCAGATATTCATCAATGATTGATCTGGTGTTTTACTTGCCAGTACTGCACCATATAATGAACTTATCACTGATAAACTTGGTTTTTTTCAGACCATGCTGCAATCGTAGTAACTCTTAAAAATGACTTTATGCACAAACAATTGATAACAAACAGTAAAACCATTAGAGTATTTCTGACTGGTAACACAACTGAACATCAGAAATATGCACACAACTATTCAAAATTAGAAACCTTGAAATGGATCCAGTTTAAACTTGGATAACATTTGTAAATATCATATCTTGTACAATAGACAGTGTAACAAGAAATTAACCAGTACCATCAAAAGTCCTGGCTTTTGCAGATGACATTAATAAAAGAATCATGTGGAGCTCTGCTATAACAGAAGGATGCAAAAATGTAATGGCAATGAGAAGAGCATATAAAGCAGCATGTGAAACATTCAGAGAAAATGTAGCAAATAAAAAAAAAGATATACTTAAATCATCCCCATACGTGGTCAAGACAATGTATTAGTTGGGCATTAAGCCAAGCACCAATAAATAGAATCCCCACAGCAATAAATATGAATAATGAAATCATTACAGGCTACAATCTGATGTAATCACTATTATCACATTTTAAAACAAAATTACAAAAGGGATTAAAATTCACTCCTAAGCATAACTTCTTGGGAGTACCAGAAAAGGCTTGCAACAGTACCAAAATAACTTCTTGGGAGTACCAGAAAAGGCTTGCAACAGTACCAAAATCATGCCATCCAGAGATACATGGTACACCCTTGTTTGTATATACTTCTAAATATTTAGCAAATTTAGCAAATTTTTTAACAAAACAAATATATAATATTCAAGGACTCTATCCAATCTCTCTGGTGCCATTTATGAAAAAACAGGAAAGCATATCTACACAAATCTCAGATTAATATCAATGAGTCCACTTGGCATTAAAGTATTAGAGTCGGTGATCAAGGAAAAAATCAACCTTATATATTGTCACATCTCTTGAGATTGCAGTTTTCCAAAAAGAGCTCTTCAACAGGTCAAGCAGCATTTCTGTTTAAAACAGTAATAGATTGTCAGAACTAATAAGAACTATGATCGAGTTGTAGTGAAGCTAGGCATAAAATCTGCATTTGATACAGTACCAATTGATCTACTAATCGATGAACTAATAAAAATATCAATACCAACTTCACTAATATACTTGATTACAAATATACTTCTGAGCAGGGAAATACATGTTAGCCTCAATGGGAAATATTCACCATCTTTTAACCCTTTTTATTTAATTCCACAAGGATCACCATTAAGTGCCCTACTATTCGCATTATACATCAGTCCATTGATCAAATCAATAGAAAACGATTTAGTAGGAATATTCATATCAGAATTAAAAAAAATAATCCATGTGTAGCATAAATGGATGATATATCTGTGTTTCTAACATCAAAAAAAAAAAAATTCCAAAATTAATAAAAATTCCCCAAAATTATACAAAAAAATATAAGCTTGAATTCAATATGAAGTGCATGGCAATTTATACAGGACATTATCATGAAGATTATTTCAAAGGGACACAGAGCCCTTTTTTTAGATTTTCATTTTTTTTAAGCAACATGGAGATATACATACAAATCCAAAAAGAATTAATAAAAAAAACTGAAAAAATAATCAATTCTCTCTCAAAATCATTATATGCAAAAGTGGCACCTTTTAGTGATGACTAGAGTTTCATACTATATCCCATTAATTATATATAGCAAAGCCTTCACAGTAAAAATTGAAAACTTATGTAGAAAACTATTGTGGGGGGGGGGATGTCTACAATATCAATTAAATGAATCCAAAATCCCCTAGTGCAAAATGGATTAGGATTACTCGCAATAAAAATATTTCAAATTCAGCAAATCATCAATTTAATTACAATATGTATAAGGTCATTTTCATATCTTGAAGTAATTCATAAAATCACAACAACAGACAAACTACCACCAATTACTGAGTTTTTAAGCACTCTTCATGTCACATTGCTAAATATCACAAGTTCAGTGATCTGAACATGGAAAACTAAGTATAGGTATTGGGAAATATACATACTAATCTATTCTCTATCTTCAAATGACAATAATAAACTTTTTTTTTTTTAAAATATAGACAACAAACAATTAACAAAAAAATTTAAATACTGGTCACTAGAACTGAAAGACTATGACTTCCTACTTAAACTAAACATGGAAGCATTATCGATTTTAAATTTCTTTCATTATAAAAGGAACTGCATTAACATTGATGATGTGTGCAGGTTTTGCAAAAGAGAAACAGAAACTCAATCACATTTTTTTCTTGTCCTTCATTAGATAGTATTCAGGTTGGAATTCCCAATTTATTCATAAATAGAAAGTAAACTATACAAACACTCCTTCAATCATATGCGAAAAATAACTTTGCACACGTTAGAGCCAGTACATTTACACTATGGTGTACCAGGTGCTCATTTACATATAATACAAAGACAAGAAGGCATCCAAATATCTTTTGGAACAAAATAGAAATAATAAGGCTAAGCCATGAAAATATTTCATTAACAAACATGTACACATCCGTGTGGTCACTAATGCAACTACGCTCAAGCCTATAAAAAAAGGAGAGGAAAAATTGGACAAAGAAATCTAATAAAAACTTGATTACATAAAATGATCATGGTGTAAAAGACAGAGTTGAAGAATGGACACTTGAAATCCTTTAGTTGTTGGACAATAATATATATTTTTTTGGTCTCTTTGTTATTAATATTTTTTAAGGGTAAAGGTATAATTTTTTTTTCTGAACAAATTTGTTTATATATTTGTTTTTTTTCCCCTCATGATTCTTCATGTAAATGTCAAGTTGTCATGATGATATATGTACTGGTATACCTGGGTTTTTAAAATTCTGTTTGTACAATTTTTAAGCTCAATAAAGTTTCTTTTGAAACTAATAAATTGAAAGGAAGTAAAAAAAAAAAAAATTGAAGTTATTTGAAAGAGATGATAATGAGCGGAGATTAGAAAAATGCATTTTTAGGACACTGTATGAATATGTAATCAGTCTGCAAAGGGAGTGAATGGATAAGAACAAAAGAATAGTAACCATTCTTCCTATACATTACTGTCTTTCAATGTAAGGCATATTAATCAGTGGAGGTTTGTGCATCAAAATTCCTATATAGTGCTTACGCATTCAATAGCACAGACTACTTTCTAGTTTGTGGCCTTCATCAGTGAAGAGCCTTGAATCTGAGAGCACTGCATTTAGATCTTTGGATCTAATGTAACCCTCCAGCAACCACTCTACTTTTTTATTTGACTATAAAGATATAAGTCCTTATATCCAAAGTGCCTCATTGATGAAAGCCGCAAGCTAGAAACTAAACTGGAGTTAATGGATGAATAATCATTAGATAGAGATTTTTTGATGCATAAACCTAGCTTCTGTTGATTACTGTAGCTTGCTCTGGATGGCACTACTGCACGGAGAGAATGGCTACTGTTTTAACAGCTTGTGTAAGCATAAGAAATGATGATCATATGATGTTTTAATGATTTAATAACAAAACAAGAAATAAAGGGATCTATTCACAAACCTTGGAAGAGGAGGGTTCAAGTTACAAGAGAACGAAAAAAAAAGATGCACTAGATAAAAGTGAGAAATGGAAATAAAGAGATGTTGATAGTATAGCATATCACAATGGGTGAAAGTGTTAGGGAATATTTGAATAACATTTCCAATATAAAAAAATAATTGAATGGCTTTATTGTTTGGAGGTTCATAAGAAGTTTGAGCACTAGAAGTATTAGAATTGGAATCAATTCAAAGGCTTTACATTCCAGAGTTTGATATTTTACCATGCACTACATCACACAGGGCATGTTTCGATAATATTATCTCAAGAGAAGTTATATCCGAATGTTGGAAAATTACATGAATGATATTATTTTATAAAAATATGAATAAAAGTCCAGAATATTTGATAATTATAGACCTTTGGCCATTTTGAGTATGATGTCCATCTTAATTTGCATAACTCATTAAAAATAAGGTTGCACACTAGTTGGAAAGTAATAGCATTAAAGAAGACTATATTACTCTTTAGAAAGAACAGGTGAATGGAGGGAAACAATGTTAGTTTTTATTCAGATAGTAAAGGTTATAGTGGATAGGAACTTAGAAATTTTTTTTTTTTTTTTAGTAATAGAGAATGGTTATGATAATGTAGTAAGAAAGAAGTTGCTTAATAGTGTTTAAAAAAATTATAGGTAAGTCATTGACCAATACTCTTAATATATATGAATGTTTTGTCAATAAAGAAACAAGTCTTTTGTATCCGTCACTTCTGATATATTTGCAGAATTGGGAAAGTGAATTGTAGTTGATAGTTGCAGAATATAGAATTATTAGAAGGCATTTGGATTTTTATATTTTGCAGAAGATGAGAAACATGAATAGTCTTCTGAATAGTTGTACAGAAATTGGGGGAAAAAACGTAGTTTTTTAAAAAATAAATTGGAAGATATTGATGATAAATTATGAACAGGGATGAAAGAGAAAATGGAAGTTAAGAGATATGATTATCAAATTTGTCAGAGATATTCATTATTTCCTTGTAACAGATAAATAATATATTGAATTTTATGTAAGAGATTGGCTTTCAGTTTTAGTAAGTGATAATAAGATAATTTGTTTATGAAGGGAAATTGGAGGATTTTTCATTAAAAATACATGCATGGATTGCAGCAGAAGCAATTCCGGATGAAGTGGGTTGATTGCATTTTTACATTAGATAGCTGCAAAATAATAATAATAATAATAATAATAAAAAAATTATTGGCATTCAAATAGTGATGGATTGTAAAGAAAATGTTTAATTTGATAACTTGTAAGGGTCATAAAATTCATTAATTTGCTCACTAATAATTTTTTTTTTTTTTATATATACAGTAAATAGATAATCAAATGATTAGTCACTTCAGAAATGAAGGAATAGAATGAACTTTAACCCAGAGACGTTTAACACTCCTTCCATCAATGCACAACTGAACATATAAATTTGGGTTGAAGAAGGTCAGAAAACATAAGTATAAATAAAAGTGAATACTGAAATAGAAAGATCAATAGGATCCCAGACAATTAGGAATAGTAATGTTAAAAAAAGAAAACATTGTGGTTGTACAAAAGCAAATAATGTATGACTAAAAAATATAAGCCATAATGAGTTTGGAAACAAGGAACAAAATGAATAAATGGAATGATATAAATGTAAAATGTAGATTGTATAATAATAATAACTGAATGACTTTATTGCTCAAGAGTTCATAAGAAGTTTGAGTACCTGAAGTTCCAGTACTGGAATCAATCTGAGGACCTTACACTATAAATATGATGCTCTACCACTGCTCTCAAACATGGAGCAAAAACAAAGTACATGCATCGGCTGGGAATTGAATCTGAGTCAGTGCAGGCAAGCATTCTACCACTGAACCATCAAATAACAGGAGAAAGATATTTGAAATCATACAGATTATATTGAACCAATGGAGAGGGAGCAGATATTTTGTAAATATTATGATGACTAATATTTTTTGATCTGATTTGGGGATGAAGGAATAAATTAGATACGGAATGGAAAATGATTAGGTTAGTTAAAGAAGTCTAAACTCTCAAGTTTATTGAAGTATTTTCGAGTGTCTGCGTTTTATATAACTTAATGAATGTTAAAATATATATATGTATAAGGATTTTATTTCGTCATAAGAATATTGCAAAAATAAGCATTTCTTCATATTATATTTTGTTTAGGAATTGAATTATAAATGTTGATAAACAGAGCAAAACTTTCCATACAGTATTGCCACCTGTGCTAAACAGAGTAATCAATTAATGTACTAGTATAGGAAATGTGATCATATGATGCTTAATGGTTTAATTATAAATGTTAATAGCAAAGGCACTTTTATCTATTTAGTTTGTGACTCAAAAGTGCAATAGAATGATTTTAGAAAACTCTAATGTGCTTTCTATTTATTTAGTTATAAATTAAAGTAAAATTCGTTTTTTTTTTTTAGATATTGCATAACTGCCACTTTTTTTTTAAAAAAAGAAACAAAATACTAAAACAAATGAAGTATAAGGGCATAATATTAAACCCTTCTTTAGTTTTGAAAATTTAAAACACAATATTAGACCCTTATATTTCATTAGTTATTTTTCAGATGGACAATTTTACATCTAAATAAAAGAATCTTTCTTTGTTTCTAGATTGTTTTATACAATATGTTTGTCAATTTAATAACAAAAAAATCAGATGGTCTATTTCTTAGTTTATAAAAAGTTTGAGGTCCATTAACGGTGGAGTTTCGATCATGGACTTTAGCTTCTGCTTGGCTTAGGGCAATCAGACTCCAGACTAATTGAATAGCTAGTTATTATATAATTACGATGATTTTAATGTATATAAACACCCACTATTGTATATATGATTTGCAGGGACTAATTAAACTTTTTGTGTAAGTATTATTTATTTAACTGTTTGTAAAATAGTTTTTTCATCAAATTTTCAAACAAAAAGAAACTTTATAACATATTATTTATTATAAAAATTAATAGCTAAGGTACACTATTCTGTAAAGATTATACATTTATTAAAAATTTTTACAGCTATGATCAGCCTGGTCGAAAACAGTGCTAAGCTGTAAATTTTTTAAATAAATTTATAATCTTTGCAGAATAGTATACCTTAAATATTAATTTTTATATTCAAATTAAGAAAATAAGTAATTTAATTGAGTTATATTATCATTATAACAACATTGACGTATGTCAATCATATCAACTGTATTTCTCTAGAGCCTCAGTGCATTTTGTCTTTTAAAATTTTTTTTTACCATTAATCTCTTCATTTGTTATGCATATTTCTCATGAATTACATTGTATCATAATATGAATAGTGCAAGACAATTTCAACTTATCAGTTATGCTTCAAGTGATTTTCAAATTCTGTCTGATCAGACATCCAACTATTTATTTTCCAAGAGATTCTTGATGCTTTAATAAATCTTCACCAGCTCTACAATTCAAAAGTGTCAATACTTTTTTTTATCTTCGTCAAGAAGTATAATAACTAGTCTTTTTTATTGCATTGCCAAACGAGTATATAATATAACATTAAATCATCCATGCACATATCACTTTTTCACAATTCTTTAATTACCACCCTCTTTTACAGTTTCGATTGCCCCAGCAATCTTTTTCAGAACTACAACATAATACAAATATATGAATATAAATATACATAAACATATAATTTATATGTATATAATTTATATACATACACATATAATTATATACACATATAATTACATACACATATAACCATATGTATACAACTTATATACATCCTATATATATATTTTATAATCAACATTTATTTATCAACTTTTAAATATTATATATTATATATTTTACTCTTTTTACATTCTATATTTGTCATTTAAAACCTCCTTTTAGCATGTATATTCTATTTTTATTTTTTATTTGACTCTTATTACTCTAATTTAATATTTTTTATAATTTACACTATTATTATTCATTTTATTAACAATCAATATTTATAATTTATTTGTTTAATTATTTATAATTTACTTTAATCTGTAATATTATTATCTTAAATATATTTTTACCCACCTTTCCTTTTATATCTTCAAAACTCAACTGCTAAATTCAACTTTTAAAAATTAGTTATATTTTTAGTAGTTCCCTCTTTAAATTTTGATGTGATGTGATGCACTGTGACTTCTTAAACGGAGTCAGGAATCTCTCAACAACTATGCCAGAGAAACCTGTTAGCCATTTTACCTTCCCTTTGCATTCTCCACCCTAAGTTTTCCCATAATCTGCTCCATACCATTTCCACAACATAATCTTTGTCAACTCTATGGCCTTTATATCTAAATCCCCCTTATCTTTTCCCAAACCCAGCATAAAAACCAACAAACACTTTCTGTATAATCACTTTGTTCATATTTATTCTTCCATAACTTCATTATTTGTACCCTTTCTGCTTTCAAGCATTTATATTCAATTAACAAATGCCTAATATTTTCTATGTCTTTCTTACATAATTTGCAGACTAAATCACCCATATTTTTCCATTTATGTGTATATTCTCTTGTTGCTAAAGATCCCGTTCAAGCCTTAAACAATAAACTACTTTCCTTGCTATTATCATAAATTAACTCATACCCAATGGTCCATTTACTTCTATATATATTTAAATTCTTTTTACTCTCCATACCAGTTCTTCATCTCTCCAACTCCTTATTCTTTATTAATGCATCTATTCTTTTATCCCATTCCTTACCACTATAACACTCAACAATCCTCCTAACATAATAATCCCACCTTTTGAAGAGTAGTAATTAATATATAGATCGCACAGAGAGCTTATGTAAATAGTCTGAACAGGCACTAACCTGTATTCAATCTGATTTAAAATTCGCAATAATCAAGCATATTTTGTCGATAGAGGGATCTTCCAAACCATGACACAAGATAGCAACTTTTATAAAGATAAGAGCGGCCATCTTATCTTTAACTTAAATGTCCATTTATATAGGCAAATCTAAAGCATCTTGATTTGGAAGCATGAAGTAGTTAGTTTAAATCCACTATTTCCTTTACAAATTAACTTACATGAAATCTTGCGATTTACAGCGAGTTAATAGTACGATCTTAATGTTGGAAATTCTATAAACTATTGAAAAGTAGTAATTAATTTATAGGTAACACAGAGAGCTTATGTAAATAGTCTGAACAGGCACTAACCTGTATTCGATGGACTTTAAAATTCGCAATAATCAAGCATATTTTGCCGATAGAGGGATTTTCCAAACGACGACACAAGATAGTGACTTTTATAAAGATAAGAGCAGCTGTCTTATCTTTAGCCTAAATGTCCATTTATATAGGCAAATCTGAAGCATCTTGATTTGGAAGCGTGAAGTAGTTGTTTTCTCCACTATTTAAATACACTATTTCCTTTGCAAATTAACTTACATGAAATCGTGCGATTTACAGCGAGTTAATATAGGGCCTGCTCAGATTATTTACATAAGCTCTCTGTACTACTCTTCAATCATTTATAGAATTTCCAACATTAAGATCGTACTATTAACTCGCTGTAAATTGCTAATTTCATGTAAGTTAATTTGTAAAGGAAATAATGGATTTAAACAGTGGAGAAAACAACTACTTCATGCTTCCAAATCAAGATGCTTCAGATTCGCCTATATCAATGGAGATTTAGGCTAAAGATAAGATGGCCCCTATCTTGTGTTGTGGTTTGGAAGATCCCTCTATCGGCAAAATATGCTTGATTATTGTGAATTGTAAAGTGCATTGAATACAGGTTAGTGCCTATTCAGACTATTTACATCCCACCTTTTATACAAGTAAACTGATCTTTTGCATACCGCATTACCTTTCTCACCCATCTTGTTGCCTGCCCTTTACTCGTAACCCAATTAAATACTATTTTGGCTATTCTTTTATTATCCATAAACTGCAACCTACCAAACATTTTCATTTTACTTTTTTCATCTCTCAAATAAAAACTTGACCATCTCATTTCTTCTTGAATTGCCTCCTTTGCTGTCCACATCTCTGCATCTAATGCATGTCTTTCTACTTCTCTTTGTACTTTCTCTAAATAATCTAAAACCCTTTTACTAACACATAACACACCATTACCATATGTTAACCCTGCTACTGGAACTCTCTTCCGTACAATTCTGCATCATATTTATTATATGAAAACACTGTTAATTTCTTTATCAATCTCTTTTCTTTGCTTCATTTATCAATTTTTTCTCCCATTCATCCAAGCAATTTTTCTGATTACTTAAGATGATTCTCAAATAACTATATCTATTCACCACACTTAACTTTAAATCCTCCAATAAAAATTCTACATTTTCTCTTTCCCCAGTATTAACCATCATTATATTTGATTTTTCTTCACTAAATTTAATCCCCATCTCTTTATTTACCCTCGTGCATGTCCTGAGCATAACTTCCATATCTTCTGTTCTTTCTGCACACAAAAAGACATCATCTGCAAAAAAAGACCCAACAAAGTATATACTCCCTTGCTATCTTATAATGGTATCTCTATTACTCTCCCCATTTCACTCAAATACAACTAAAACAAAATAGGTGACATAGGACATCCTTGCCTCAGTCCCACCCCATTTTAAACTTTAACTGTTTCTATATCCCCTAATTGATATGTATAATAATTATTTTCATATAATTTCTTAATAATATCCACTAAAGCTTCATACATTCCCAAATTTGCTAAACTTACCCATAATCTATTTTTATTTACTCTATCATATACTTTGTCTATATCGATAAAACTCTTATATAACCGTCTACCTGAATTCCTACTCATATCCATAAGTTGTGTAACTACAAATAAACTATCTCCTATATGCTTATCTGATCTAAAATCTCCTTGCATATTCCCCACTACATTATTTTCTTCCATCTATTTTGCAACTCTTCCAGCCACCATATATGAGAAAACTTTATATAAAACTGATGTTACTGTTATCAGGCTATAATTGTTTTCCTATATGCTTATCTGATCTAAAACTTCCTTGTACTTCCCCACTACATTATATTTTGCAACTCTTCCAGATACCATATATGAGAAAACTTTATATAAAACTGATGTTACTGTTATAAGTCTATAATTGTTTTCCTATATGCTTATCTGATCTAAAAATTCCTTGTACTTCCCCCACTACATTATTCTCTTCCATCCATTTTGCAACTCTTCCAGCCACCATATATGAGAAAACTTTATATAAAACTGATGTTACCACTATTGATCTATAATTGTTTAATTTTCTATGATTCTTACCCTTTTCTTTAAATAATAATATTGTTCTTGTATTACTCCAACTACCCGGAAAAACAATCTTCTATGCCATCTTATTGAAATAGGATAACTCCTTTTCCTATTTTTTATATAACTAAATTTTTGAATATCATATTTTATTTTATATCAAAATTTTTTTCAGGCCCAAATCTCTATTTAAAACTGGTTTAATATTATTAATATAAATAGCTTCTTTTATTTTCTTATCTCTTTTATTATCTGCAAATTGTATCATCTTTGTACAATCTGTTTCAAACTCATGCACTGTTTCTAATTTATATAAATAAATATATCAGTGAATTTTTATCATACTTATGTTGTAATAGTATTCTATGTATTGAATTTTTGTTTCTTCTATATAATTTACTTTTAGATTATATGTGTATAATTATATATGTGTGTATATGAATTATATACATGTAATGTATATTGATGTATGTAAATTACATGTTCATGTATATTTATATTCATATATTTGTATTATGTTGTAGTTCTGAAGAAGATTGCTGGGGCAATTGAAACTGTAAAAGAGGGTGGTAATTAAAGCATTGTGAAACAGTGATAAGGTGCATGGATAATTTAATATTATATTACTTTTTTTAATCACTCTTCTTCATTCTCCAACCATCACATTCATAGAAACTCACAATGAATCTCTTATCTATTTGTTTCTTTGTTGCTAATGACTATCCAAGGAGATAAAAACTCAACCACTTCTATATTTTTGATTACACTTTTGAAGTCTGATACTGCTTCTGTTTTTGCAATTTTTGTTTTCTTTATATTTAGTACTCTGATCTTTAATTTCCATATTGAGAAATATTGATATCTTTTCTATTTCTATAATTGTGTATAGCATATCTAAGATTATTGATGTTTTCCCTTCACGTATCCTGTTATACACATTTGTTTTTGTTCAATCTGATTTTTTTCATTACATATTCAGCAAGCAAACTTAGAAGTCTTATGCAATTTTTTCATCAGTGTAAGTCAATTTGATTTACCTTGATTGCAGTCTATATAGAGATTTTTTTTAAGAACAAAGAAATGTTCCAATATATTCCTTCCCTAAAAACATTTCATAATTTAGCATACCTATTAGATAATCAAAACCTTTGTAACCAATGAATAGACTTTTTTTTGTATTCCCTGACTATTTCAATTATTCAGTATACATCAACAATGATGTATTTAATTTAGCCACAATTTTTTTTCATTCTCTGTCCTAGTCAAATTTCTAGCATATGTCTTTCATCATTGAGTAGACTTTGGATCTGGGAGCAATGAACCTGGATCTTTTGGATCCAATGCACCTTTTTATCTATCAACCATTTTTTCTTTTTTGCTTTACTCTCAAGTTACTTGCTCAAATTGGAAAACACGTTAATATTTATAATCCAAGCCATTTTGCTACATAGTTACATAGATCTGAAACCAGTTAAGTATCTATATATTATGATAATCTTAAATTTTCTAATAACTCGAGTCACCCTTTATTCCTTAGCTAGGATAGATATCTAACCAATAAGCAGTGACAGTCTGGGTTTCCACCAGAAGAAGGGGAATGTATCTAACTACAGTTGGACCTAAGGTCTTCAGGTAGGATGCCATGAATGACAGGAAGTACCCAACCAATGATCATGCCTACTTCCGATGCGCTAGCTCTCAGTTTACACATTAAATTCAGACACAATTTAGGCTAGTTCATTCATATTTCACCCCTCTTTCAGATTCTACACATGCATCAGCATTTAAACCCAGGAGGAATGTTGCACTCACCTCTTTTAAGAGAAGAATTTACCCTAGATAGCAATTACAATACCTTTATATGGATTCCATTCAAGTAAAGGACTCATTTAACCATATTACTATATTATAATGTAAAAGAAGGTGTGTGTGTACACACATATGCATGACTGTAAATTGGTGAAAGAATGGATAAATAACTTTGATAAACTAGAGACCAAAATCAAATTAACAATGTTTATTTACAGACAAAATAAAAAAAATTGAAAAACTCTTTTAAGAAAAAAATAATTATATACATGTATGTGTGTCAAGTATATATCCCTACCATTTTAATGATTATTGTGTTTATTACTCCAACCCTTCCCATGATAGGTATACATAACGACACTATCGATTTACAAAGCAGATAAGAGTAACGAAGAGAAAAATTATTAATTCAATGTTACAATGATTGAAGCTAACTAACTATTTAACATGGTTATATGAAGGTGTGCACAGTAGTTTCATAGTCTAATTCCAACTGTAGAGATTCCATCTTTTTTGAGGACCCCCTTAACTATGTACAAGTTTGATAGAAAAGACCATTTACGCAAGATTATTAGTCATTCATACTAAATAAACAAATATAAACAATCATCAATTAATAAAAAAAAATAAACAACATAAACTCTATCCTGTAGCAAATGCATGTTTTTAATATGGAATAATATCGAATAAAATCTTAGCTTTTGTTTTTAATATGGAATAATATCAAACAAAATCTTACCTTTATTTCATAATGTAATAAGGGTGATGATAATACTTAATATCATGTCACTTCAGAGGGAGATATTACCTAAACTTTATTTAATAAAAAAAAAATTTGTCTAACTTAACAATCTTCCTTCTTGCACTTTCTTGACTTCAATTATAATGGTCTCTTCTAAGTTATAAAGATTTAGGTTTCCAAGTGTGGAAGTGAAATAAATAAAAAAAAATACAGAATTCTACAAACGTATAAGTAAAATACAAAAAGATTACACACCAGGTTAAGACTTTCTTGAAGTTATCTTGCGTAATGTTCATGAATTATGCAACCAATGTCTCTGATGGATACAGTTCATTGCTATTCTGGTCAGACTTCGGCAAGTCATGCATTCCTCGGGACTCCCAGCGACATATTTGGAATGACATTATTTTCATCTCCTGTTGTTGTTTTCATTCTGTATCCATCTGAATGTTTCAGACAGGGTATTTGATATTTCGACAGGCATTACACAATTGAATATTAAATCATTGTGCTTCCTATGGTCAGGGCTGATAACCCTTTAGCCCTATGACATTATTGAATTAGCTGGAGTACATTGTTTTGCAGTTCAATTAAAATTTTTTAAATTCAGTGTTCGATATTTAATAATTTTTATAAGAACAGAATTATTCCATCATATATATATATATAACTATGCTGATGACGTTCTGATGATATTCTGTTATGTTATTTTGCCCGTATTTGAAGAATAGTGTGGTCCTTTTTATTTTAAATGTCTATTGAAATCAATTAAATTATTTTATCCAATTGCATGAATCTATTAGAATTCTTTTTGTTTAAATATTGATTGCAGTTTCTTGCAATTTGCGTTATAACAATTAAACAAATGATTTGGAGTGTTCGAATAAGCCACCCGTGTTTTCTTGGATTCTAACGTTCAATTTTCCGATGTTATTGTTATAGAGCTTTTGCATTCTTTGAAAATAGTAAAAGATGACAGAAATGAACTGGGTTTGTATTTTATACTCGACTTGGCTTCCATTGTTTAGTATACTTGTATTTTATTTTCCATCGCTGTGTCAACCCTATTGTTGCATGTATTATACTGATTATAAGTAAAATAAAATTACATAGTAGAATTATGCTTTCATCTTCCATATTTGGTTATCTAGTGACTGGTTTGACATTATGTTGTTACTATGTTTACGTAGTCTAAGTCTTGTATGATGATGTACAATACACTGACATTGAATTCATTGTTTGTATAGATATCTTTCTAATAGATAAGTAAAATTAATCTAATGTGATATTTCCTTCATATAGCTAAAAATAAATGTTTGTTGCATCTATATATATATGGGTTTATTTATTCCATAAATGAAAATACAGGCTTACCACCTATTAACTAAATTTACATTAAATATGAGTTTGATTTGGTGGTGAGTGTGAACAAAGGTTAGATTGTAAGCTACCCTTACAAAGCCATTACATGATTTCTGCTTTCATCATGTTTATTCAGCAGCGAATTGTTTTTTGTCATTGTGCTATCTTGCACTAGGCAGCAAAAACCTAGTGAGGAAAAATGAATTTGCTGTTGAACAGCATGATATAAGCAGGGATCATGTAATTTCTTAATGATTATACTCTCAATTTCTCTATATTTGTGAAAACATTTTGCACATTTAGCAGTTCTTATCCAATATAAGTTTTTAATTTATACAAAATGTTTTCAGAATAGTTTGCTCAGAGATAGTGTAATTTTCACTACACCGTTCTTACACAAGATAGGAACTTGTTTCTGTCTGCTTTTAACATCTTGTAAAGGAATAGAAACCAGTCTCTTCCTTGCATGAGAGTGGTCTAATGAAAATTATCCTACAGAAGTAAGTCTAATGAATGACTAAGAAAAATTATTAATATATATTATGAATTGTTGTTGTTGTTGTTGTATGAATATAAATTACTTTCTTCTAATCTGTAAGTCATTAAGTATATTCCAGATTAGTTGGCATAATTAAGTTAATTTATTGATTTTCTAGATTAAAATTTCTGGTACCATACATAATTTCCAAGTCTTTATAACATAGTTCTCCAATATATCTTTACCATCATTATTATTTTGGTTATAATTTAAATCACCTGAAAGGTAGCTCTTATTTTTCCAAACTTGTTTTTATTTTCATCACCATTGCAAATTTTAATATAACATTAATATATAAGTAGGTAGCACTTAATATATTGAGAACTTATAACAATAATATTTAGTAAATTGGCATGTGAGTAGGATGAATTCTATAGATTTTGTGAATAGTTGACTGATTCTCATCATTGATTCATGTGAAAGCAAATGCATGTGTACATGTTATGGGCATAATGTGTCTATTCTGCCCCTCCCCCTCCACACACACAATTCTTTTTAACTGCTCTCTTTCCAAGTGGCCTGGAATTTACTCATACTAGAATTCTACACATTTTGAAAATGCACAGCCCTGGCATAATTAAATGAATCTCTACAAGTTATATAACTGTGCTTATTTTCTTAATTGTTTCATAAATGAAATGGTGTCTTTTTATAATTACTTAAGGTGAGTACAAAAATTATTTTTAAAATTTCAAAATACTTTGAATTCTCATTTAGTTAGGAGATAAAAGATGAACGTTCTTTGAATTAATAATACCTTTAAGTATTTGATTATATTGGCACAAAATAAATATTATTTATGAAGAATAGTAATGCTATTTTAAAGATTGTTACCACAGTGCAGTGGTCTACAGACATGAAACACCGATGAATTAGGCAACATCCTTTTTTATTTTATGTTATAAAGTATATTGTTATATGAAATTTTATCTATGTGGTGTTTAAGCCATGATCATATGAAGAGTTTTAAAAGATATTCTGTATGTTAAATCTCAATGAATTTTTATGTTAAAAGTCATAGTAGAATTGCCATTAAATGTAATGAAGTGTGTTGTTCCACAAAAAGTTTTAAAATGTGAATAAAGAAAAATGTATGCTCTTTCAATTATTATTAAAATTTATATTGTAAGTTGTATACATTGCATTTATTTTCTACGAGCTTGTATTGTGCATTAAACTTTTTCCACTTTTTTTTATATTTGCATGTGATTGCTAGTCTGTGTGCTAAACACCAATATTAAATAATATATCTCTCTTAAAAGCAGAGGCAAAACTCTCCAAACTGTAGTGCTATCCAATGCAAGTCATAGGTATCAATGGTTGCAAGAAGGTTTTTGTATAAATCCCTATCTAGTGCCTACTCATCCAGTATCCCCAGACTAGTTTCTTGCTTATGGCTTTTCATCAGTGAAGAGCCTTGGATCTGAGAGTATTGCACTTAGGCTTTAGAATCTAAGGCAATCCTCCAACAGCCACCTTTTACCTTTCTAGTTAACTATAAAGCTATGAATCTAAATTTGAAAACACAATACTATTTTCAATCTGAGCTCATTTGCTTGTATAGTCATATAGATCTGAACTCGGTTCAGTATCTATACATTTTGTTGTCTTTGGTTCTTTAATAACAGTAATCACCATTATCGTACTGAGTAGGAATGGTAATAAACAACTAAACATCACGACCATTATTTTTATGCTTGTTCAAGCTGTTAAAGACAGAGGTAAAACTCTATACAGTAGTGCCACCCAGTGCAAGCCAGAGAATAATCCAATTGATGCGAGAAGGTTTTTGCATTAAATTCCTATCTAGTGCTTATTCAACCAATATCCCCAGAATAGTCTCTAGCTTGTGGATTTCATCAGTAAGTAGTAGCGCTGAATCTAAGAGCTCTATATCTAGATCTTAGAATCTAATGCAACCCTCCAGCAGCCATGTTTTATCTTTTTATCTGACTATAAGAGTCTAAATTTGAAAACACAATAATATTTTAAACTAAGCTCATTTGCTTGTATAGTCATATAGATCTGAACTCATTTCAGTATCTATACATTTTGGTGTCTTTGGTTCTTTAATAACCATAGTAACCCTTTTCCTATTAGGCAGGATTGGTATTTGGTAGGATTGTATCAGCACTAAGAATTAGGTGCAGTGCTCTCAGATCCAAGACTCCTCACTAATGAAAGCTGCAAGCTAGAGACTAGTCTGGGGATATAGGATATAGGGATTTTATGCAAAAACTTTCTTGCATCCATTGATTATTTTCTGGCTTGTGCTGAGTGGCACTATTGTATGGAGAGTTTTGCCTCTATTTTTAAAAGCTTGAGTAAGCATAAGAAATAATGATCATGCGATGTTTAGTGGTTTAATACCAATCCTGTCCAAAAGGATAATGGTATCTATGGTTTTTAAAGAATCTTAAAGACACCAATATGACTATACAAGCAAATGAGCTTGGATTGAAAATATTATTGTTTTCAAATTTAGATTCATAGCTTTATAGTTAACTAAAAAGATAAAAGGTGGCTGCTGGAGGATTGCATTAGATTCTAAGATGTAGGTGCAGTGCTCTCAGATCCATGGTTTCTCACTGATGGAAGCCACAAGCTAGAAACTAGTCTGGGGGTATCAGATGAGTAGACATTAGTTAGGGATTTTATGTAAAAACCTGGCATCCATTGATTATTCTGATGGGCACTGAGTGGTACTACTGTATGGAGAGTTTTGGCTCTGTTTTTAATAGCTTGAGCAAGCATAAGAAATGGCAATCTTGTGATGTTTATTGGTATAATTCTCGTATATACATATGAAATCCCAGCATACAGACAAACTAAGTATTGTTATAGTCAGTGTATTATATTTCAGTTTCTGTTTTTATCCACTGCATGGAGCCATTGAAGCCATGCTGGGAAAACTTATCGATGATCAATTGATCAATTTTTTTCTTGAAAAGTTGTTTCTTGAAGCAATACATAATACTGAGGTACAAATTAATTGTAAATTAAATGTAAAATTTTAAACCTCTTATTACTTATAATTGACATATATGTGTCCATCTTTTATTATTTGTCTTTGAAAAATGAGAAACAAATAGTAAATTGAAATGTCAAGTTTTATAAAAACAATACCAAAAGCCAAAAACAATTGTAACCTACAAATTTTTTATTCTCATAAAAGCAGTTAGATTTGTTATTCAATACAAATTATAATAAAAATAAAAATGTGCAAGCTTTATTACAACAAATAAAAAGAAGGGTAAAATGAAAGTTGTTTGTTTTGATTACCAGCGATAAACTGAGTGAATGTTACAAAGAAAGGTTAGAAAGAGGTCCAGTTTTCTGCCATTTGCCATGAATTCCCAACCTATGTGATCCACATAAGACTGTAATAGTTCAAGGGATGTGCTTCTCATTTTCATAATTTAGATTTGCCTTCAGTCCATGAATGATCAGTGACCCGAATGTTTACTCCAGTCACCAGCTTGACAATGCTTTCGATGACTGACCAATGACTGAATCCCTTAGTTATCATTACTGGAAAATGTTTTGTTTTTCAATGATGAGCTACACACATAAATATTCAA
Source organism: Epiperipatus broadwayi (assembly GCA_028023455.1). Taxonomy (NCBI): domain Eukaryota; kingdom Metazoa; phylum Onychophora; class Udeonychophora; order Euonychophora; family Peripatidae; genus Epiperipatus; species Epiperipatus broadwayi. The sequence goes on along the minus strand of JAQFVV010000105.1, from coordinate 317,485 downwards.
TTTTTTATTAAACTGAATATTTTATACAAGTGCAAACACATTTATTTTTAGATTACTTTGTAAAAAATAAAATGTGGAAAAATATTTTATTTTTATTTTTTTTCCAAATTTTTATTTTCTGTTTATTTTTTTCAACGATTTATATTTGTATATGTAAAGTATTGTGAATCTAAAATTTATCAATTAGTTTTCCCAGCATGGCTTTATTAGCTCCATGCATTGAAGAAAAACAGAAACTGAAATGTAATATGCCTACCATATTGGTACAATCATTATTATACAACAGTGTATAAGTAATAACCTGTAGATGTATAAGATAAATAATTAAGTATGTGTCAACAATAATCAATTTAAAATGTCAAGTATTTTATTTAAAAGGAATGGAATCTGTCAAAGTTCACATGTTTGAGTAATAGCAAGATAAATTTTTAAACCCATTAGGAATTTATTAATTATACTAAGATTATAAGATAAATTATAGAATATGTCTAAAGAGAGAAGTGAGTAAGAATATGGAAGAATGTTGCAAATGCAATTGTTATGAATATTAAAATCATCTTAGATTTATTTTCATAAATAATTACTACAAGGCACAGTCATTATGTAAGCTATGTTTTGACATTGACAGTGATAGGATAATTGTCTGCATCGGTGAGACATTCCATGATGAGAAAAGTTATTGCTATGAGAGTTTTCATCCATGAAGAATAGTTATGTAAGATTATAATTTTATTTTGTTATATATTTAATTATATATTTAGTATAGGTAGTTAATTAGATAAGAAATGTATTAACAATGGTTAATTATTTGGCCTACCCTATTCCTGGTACATTGAATCTGGCTGAGCAGAATAAATATAAAATAATAATTGACTACTTTTATATGATTTAAATATTTCTATTTGCATGGACATTAGTCCAAGAATTTACTATGGATAACAGAAACTGGCATTACAATTATTATAACAGTAAACATCACATGTTGCCTTATTATAACAACTTGTTTATTAAATCTTACTTCCCATTCTGGGTTCATTATTGTCCATTTAGTCCTATTTGGATACAAACTAGTATAACATACATATGTGCACCCATAAGCATGGATATATAAATTTATGTGGACTCTTTGCTCAAGGCAAGATTAGGGATTCAAATGAAGAACAATCTGTTTTTGTTTGAAGACATTAACATTTTATGATAGTAAATAAATAATTCACAATTCTATTTCAAATGTAAATATCCAATATGTATATAAATATTACACAGAATAAAATTTTTTTACTCTGTAATATTTTTATTTTATGATAGGCAATGGATTGGTGAGCCCAATAATTTTATTCAATTGATGATTAGGTCCCTCCTTCATTTGGCACGCAACCATTTTTAAGATCAGTTCTTAAATAAATCACTGAACTTTAAGATGTAATTAGAGGAAATTTGGACACAGACTTTTAAGCTTCCTTCAGCTATCCTCTCCATCTTACATAACCAATGCACATGATCACACATGTGAATATGATAAATGATCTCCAATATACATATTTTGAGCTGAACCAGCACTCATCGGTCCAGATCATCATCTCCCAAACATATATATAATTTGATTTTTTTAAGATTGCAAATCTTCAAACTTTAATGGACAGACTTAAAGCTCAGTATTTACAATATACTAGTATTGATTTTATTACAAATTCAACCTGAATTCTGCCCATCCCTCTATGTATTTAAATGGACATATTAAGGTCATATTTATGAGAGGTTAGAGTGACTTAAGGTCAACATGGGTATGATAACAATATTGGCATCAACAAGGGTTTGAGCATTCCATTATGAGATTTTCAATGGTATGACTGGCTGAAGAGTTGGAGGGTAGAAAAGATTGAAGTCAGTCCATTAAAGTTTGAAGATTTGCTATCTTAATATAAACTGAACACTAATTATATATGTGTGTGGGTGTGATATGGATAAACTGATGAGTGCTAGTTCAGCACGAAATATGTATATTAGAGATAATTTATTTTATTCACATGTGTGTGGTCATGTGTATTGGTTATATAAGATGGAGAGAATAGCTGAAGGAAGTTTAAAAGTCTGTGTTCAAATGCCCTTTAATTTCTCAGTTCTTGGTTATATTTATATCTGTTTTCTGTTCTTTTTTTTTTTTGTGAAGATTTTATTTTTAACTGTAATTAAAGAGAGAAAAAAGCCTTGTACCATTTGAGATGGCAATTGTTATTTTTTAAAAAATAAAAAAATAAAATTTTTACTTTATCACTGTTTCACTAGATGGCAGTTTATGCTTTGTCTTTTATATACATTATATCTGTATATAAAAGACAAACTAGATTAATGTATTTTTGAGGTAATGTAAAAAGAATTACTGTATTTCTAAAGAATGATATATTGATATACATAGAAAGATCTACAATAAAAAGACTAATCGAAAAATACTGTTATCAGCACACTTATTGTGCTTATATGGGGTTTTGCATTTTAAATTAGAATGATTTTTTTTTTTAAAGTTTTTTTTAACGATCAGTAAAAATAAGAATGATTTTTTTTTTTAAAAAAGTTTTTTAATGATTGGTAGAAATAATATCAAACTATATGAAAGGGAAAACGAGGGATAGAGGGGGGGGGGAGACAAGAGAGGTAGAGAATATCTTGGTATATTTTATTATTTACATTTATTTCATGAATTAAGTTTATATATATTGCCAAACGTTTTCATTGAAAAGTCTTGTAATAGTAAATGACTTGTTCATAATCCTGAATTCAACTCTGTATGGAGTTTGAAATTTTTTTTAGGAAGCTGAAAATTTCGCAAAAAAACTTAGATTTTTTTTTTTAGAGGTGTTTGAACCATAAGCCAATTCGCTGTATAGTCATTACTGGGTTAATAAATGGGTATTAGTTATTTTTGGCTATACGATAAAGATCTCGGATTAATTGGGATTGGTCAGTTGAGTTTCAGATCGTAAAACAAAAATATAACTATGATGTGATGCAGTCTTCCATAGGATAAAAAAGTAATATGCCCACGGATAGTTTACATTACATAAAATTTAATTTTCACATAGAAATATATAACTATAATAGAAAATTTCAAGCCGCAGGCGATAGTGGGGAGGAATTATTGAAAATTAAAATCCCGAGTTATGAATTATTTAAACGGTTTTGAACGAATAATTATGACAACGAATGTATTTGAACGAATAATTACAGTTTTAATCAATTCAGTTTTATTAACTTCTAGTAATTGTTTGTTATAATTAATGTTATTTTATAAAATGCTAACTCTACGCATAATTACTGTATAAAATTAAATGCAAAATTATAATTATATTTCTATTTGGAGATTTAAAAGGGCTTGAAATGAAAATCTGTTCTTGCAGCTTTAAGATTAATTTATGAATTATTTTTTTAAAAATTATATTAATCTAAAATAAGAATTTAAAATTGCTTTTAATTCTTTACTGGAAAATTAAGATTTCTTTTGAAATTGAAAAATAATCAATAAAGATTAACATTTCTGTAGTACTTAAAAAATAACTTTTATGACTACCAATAGTATATAAATAAACACAACCATGCTTCCGAACAGATAATTCGTAATTTGTTATATGATTTATTCAACAGAGAAGTGACAGGCTCAAAATTTTAAAGTTCCTAGATCGATTCCCAGATGCCCTCCCGCCCCATCTGAGATTTTAATTGCCATTTGAGTGCTCAAACATCGCGCATGATTTCCTTTGCTATTGGTCATAGCACTATTTTTTATTGTGGTGAATTCGTAAAAAAAAAGTTTCCAATGATTTATATATTTATAAAAAAAAGTTTTTTTTTTCCAGTATTTTTTCTATGTTATCAGAGTTCATTAAGATTTAGGCTAATAGGTGAAGTTAAATTGTCTTTAAATTTCCTATTGCCTAGCCAAGATCTTTCTAACGACCCTTCAAACTCTCACCAGCGAATACGAAATGAAAAAGTATTTACCAGGCTTTCCAACAGTCTGTTGATGAGGTGTTTAACAGTTTTCTAACTTTGAAATTCATAGATAAGAATAGTTAAATATTTATTTACCAATTAATAATTGGATGGTAAGAGACATCCCTAAGCCTGCTTAAGACCTGAATAAATTTTCAAGTTTTACTTGACTTAGATTCAAATCTCATATTATGCATATATTTTAAATGCTTTCTCTGGCTAAGCATTTATCACAAAGCTTGTTGAGCAATTGGCAATGTTCATTGTTTATTATCTTACAAGCTTAAGAGAATTGGGTCATGTGATCTATGACTTATTTTGACTATTTATAATATTGAGATATTCTGCACTAATATTAAAAGAGAGAAAGAATGAAATTATAATTTAAATGAATTTGCATTGGTAAGAACCAGACCATACAAAAGGATTGTAGCATGCAGTATGTTACGGCATCAATACCAATATTGTTAAAAGAAGGTTGCCTTGACAACAGGTTGAGATTGTTGATTGTTATTGATGTTGGGACTGTCTAAGTGTTGACCGATTTTAATGATTACAATATTGAAAAATACTAATTTTACTCACTTGAAGTTATAATTTAAATGAATTTGCATTGATTAATAAAAAATATAAGAATCCTAGATCATACAAAGAATTGTAGCATGCAGCTAGTTACAAACAATACCAATATTGAAAAGTATCTAGTTTTACTGACTTCATAAAGGAATAAAAATAAAGTAGAATTGTATTAGAAATTTGTAAAGTATTTTTCTAATGTTTTATATCTGTTTATCTATTTATTTATTTTTTGTAATTTTTTTTTATGAATATACTATATGCTGATTATAAATATAGGGGATTTGAACTCAGACTGTCAAGCACCCACCAACTATCCACACTATCTCATACAACTGATATACATGACCACACACATGTAGAAAAGATAAATAATCACCAATATACATATTTCATGCTAAATCAGCACTCATCAGTTGGTCCAGATTATCATCTCCCACACACATATATAATTGGTGCTCAGTTTTATATTAAGATAGCAAATCTTCACACTTTAATGGACAAGCTTCAATCTAAACCACTTCCAACTCTTCAACCATCCATTTTCATTGTCCGAAGATGGAAAGCCTGTCCATTAAAGTGTGAAGATTTGCTATCGTAATATAAAACTGAGCACTGATTATATATATATGTGGGAGATGATAATCTGGAATTGATGAGTGCTGGTTTAGCATGAAATGTGTATATTGGTGATTATTTCCCTTTTCTACATGTGTGTGGTCATGTATATTAGTTGTATGAGATAGTGTGGATAGTTGGTGGGTGCTTGAAAGTCTGTGTTCAAAACCCCTATATTTACAATTAAGCTCCAGGTTTGCGAAGAGTGCCTGGTATTCAAATATTTATATATGCTGATTAATAAATGTTTTAATTTTGATTTCTGAAAAAATTGCAGTTGCAAAGCAAATATTTTAGTTATAAATTTTTTATTGATATAATATGTAAATAAATGCATGTTTAAGATGAGTGTGCCCATCTGCAGAATATAAATGCAAGTGGAAAGCACTAGTTGAGGAAATCAATAATTGGGTTGTAATTTCTTATTCATTATTAGATGAGGATAATTCTGTAGAATTGAAGTGGTAATTTATATATATTTTAGGATCTAGAAATATTCTCTTTATATATACACAAACACATTTTTATAAAATAAAACAAATATTTCTTTATATACTTTTTACAGTGCAATAATTTATTCACTTGACAAAATCTTACAATTTTGGCTATCCATCAGCCTTCTTCAGAGCTATAACTTGTAAATGTATATAAGTACATGTAAGAAATATACAAAAAAAAAAGAATATTTGTTTAATTATTATATATATATTCTAGTCATCCACTTTTTACTAATTTATGCATACTCACCCATGAGTATCAGTTTAAAAGAATAAGTGGACCATTTATGCGTAGAGCTTTAAACTGATGTTCATGGTCGAGTGCACTATTTATTATAAGTAAAATTTGTAAGAATTAACGAATGCATAAAGAAAAAAATGAAAGAAGAATTATAATATTTCTATAAATTAAAAATTTTAGTATAAAAATGTTCTCTTCTATAAGACCCACACATGCTTATGCGTATGATTAAAACATTTCCTAAAGGAGTGAAGCACATTTATCTACTATAAATTGTTTTCACAAAAATGTATTTAAATCATATCAGTTTAATTTGAGTCTTGTTAAAAATAGTTCATAATTTAGATATCAGGCTAATATGATCAAAAATAATGATTGATCACCACCGTTTGTTCGTTATTGCCAGTTCATAGTTTATAATATAAAATTCTTTTTTTCTTTTATCTCGTGTATATTGATTATATTATATATAGGCACAAGATGTCAATCAAATGAGATGCTAATACATGTTGTAATATCAAAATGATCTTTCTGCATATGAATGAAGGACAAATACTATATAGTTGAATGTGGAAGGAAGTAAAATAAATTTCACAACTCCAAGTAAAGTACCACAAGTTACTTCCACTTGAATTTTTTTTTGGCCAAAAACTTTACTATATATCACACAGGATGTACTAAGAATTGTTTTTGATTGAACATTTTTTTAATTATTATTTTTAAAAGTAATTATCAGATGGAGTAAATGGTAATATCAAAATCTACCAATATGCTGTTACTTACCTGATGAAAATTGATGGCATGATGTACCAACATCTTAGCCAGTAAATGATCATTGCTAGAAACAACTAATATTATTGATTTATGTAGTTTGATTTACAGGGTTTCAATGAAGTAATATTTTTGAATTGGAAATATTTCCTAGCAATAATCATTTTTATTTATTTCTCTGCAGTGCCTATAAAATAATATTGGCTTGCACAAATCAGTTTTATTTGCTTTGAAAGTAAGAATGCTTCTGTTTTCCAGCACTACCTCTAAATTAGAAGGATTGATTTGCTTATGCTTGTTATTCCTTTAAGTTACCCATAGTTTATCATAATTTGGATGCACATTGATACTTTTTTTTCTACCTCAAATGACCCACAATTCTGTATAAATAATTAGAACTTATTTTTGTTGATAATGATTTTAACAAATCTTTCATGATTCCAAAGTAAAATTAAACTAATATGTCATACCTTTACTCTTGACACATCTGTATGAAAACAAAAGGCAGTTTGCAATGTTCATTGACTTTTTTTGATTATTCATCTATAACTAGAAGCAACATATTCAATAAAATCTTTGCATCTATTTTTGCTTTGGAAGATAATAGTGGTTATCCATGATAATAATTCTATTCTTTTATATTCTGTCTATAAGCTGGAACAATAAAAAAGTCCTTAAGATTAGATTGCCGCTTCCTAAAAAAATTCACCAAGTTTTGAAGCTAACACACACAACCATATTTTAAAACTTCAGATATTCCATTATTATCCATTGCCTTGAATTTTATTTTGAATATTTTTGATAAAGAACATTTTTAATTTCATTTTAAAACTAAAGGTCATTATCAAAATGCAAAGAAGTCATTAGAATAGATATGTCATTAAATACATCATACTCTTATATTAATATTCTCTTCAAAATATAAAAAGAGTGCCTTATACTAATTTAATAGAATTATATTTTTCAGGTTCATATGCTCCATTCATTTTATCATTAAAAGATTGAACCATTAAAACATCATATGATCATCTTTTATTTATGTATACACAAGCTTTTAAAACACTATCAAATATTTTCCCCCATCGTTTAGTAATCAATAGATGCTAGATGGTAGTGTCTTATAATCACTATCCAGTGTTTTCCATCCAATATCCCCAGATTTGGTTTTAGCACATGTCTCTTGTCGGTGATGAGCCCTTGGATCTGGGAGCCCTGCATCTGTATCTTTGGCTCTAATGCGCACTCTTCCTCTAGAAGTAACCTTTTAACTTCTTTCTTAACTATAAAGCTATCAGCCAAATTGAAAAACACATTAAGGTTTTCAATCCAAAGTAATTTGCATGTTTAATCACACAGGTCTGAAATCAATTCAGTAACTATATGTTTTAGTATTAAACAGGCAAAACTTTCCATACAGTTTGCCACCTTGTGCCAACCAGAGTAATCAATGGATGCCAGAAGGCTTGTGCATAAAATCCCCATCTAGTGCCTGTTTAATAACAGTTATGTGCTAGCGTAAGAGATGGTGATCATGTGATGTTTTGGTATTCTTGGTTTTTTAATAACTATAGCCATCTTTATTCTTTCATTACGATTGGTCTCAGTCTATTAAAATATCATGATTGTCTTTTCTTTATGCTTATAGATCTTGATAAAAACAGTAACAATTTTTTTCTCCCTTAATAGTGCCACCTAGTGCAAGGTTTAATAATGAATAGCTATATCATTTTTAAACGATGTTTTTTTTTTTTTTAGCTATAAGTTATATTCTATGGTTAAGTTTTGAAAAGTTTACTTCAAGCAAAGTTCACACATTTCATATACCTATATTTCGGTGGGGGTGGGGTAGTGGTGTTATGCAAACATTAACATTCATTACCATTATTACTCTTGCTTTACCATCATCACTATTTATTAGTAATATGTTTATTGCTTAAATTTACCAAGCATGCTATTGAGTAGATTTTGTCAAGTATGCCATTTCCCTCATATAAGATCATAAATAAATCTTCTCAATCTGTTAAACCCATCCAATCACTATTTTTTTCAACATTAAATGATTTGCCTTTTTTTTTTTTTTATATATATTTATACATTTATCAAAATTACTTCAAATTAATAACCTAAACAGACTAGCCAAAGAAAATAAACTCTGAAACATAACCAATGGCTTTACTATTACATGCAGACTTCTTAAGGGTAAAGTACTTGAAAAGTCTGTTTGTAACAGTGAAACCATTGGTTTTGTTTTAGAATTTATTTTCTTTGGCTAGTCTGGTTGAGTTATGAATTTGGGGTAATTTTGATTATTTTATTGATTAGTTTAGCTTTAAACTTTTAATGTTTATACATACAAGTATATATAAAAAAAGAGAGAATTTGCAGTCAGAATTATTGTGCAGGTACTTAAAAAGTGGATATATAATTAGTAATCCCATTGTTACAGTTAAGGTAAAAAGATGACTCATGGCCTAAGAAGATTATAATGATTGGGCTGTATAATACCACAATTTGCTGTAGATAATAAGATAAAAAAATTAAAAAAGAGAGAAAATAATACAGCATAGGGAGACAATAGAAAAAATTGCTTATATTGAAACAGTTTTCTATCTTATGATGAGCTATCATCATAAACTACTAGGCAATAGAAGTCTCTCATGATCGAGCACTATTTATTAATTATTCAACTATTGATTGACTGTAGGCCCTGTCAACCTGAGTCTAACATAGGACATTTTACATTAGTATCTCATATTGCAGCAGACTTAATGAAGCTTTTATTTATAGAACAATAATCATAAAACAAAGAAACTCTTTATGTTATTTTTTATTTATATGCTTTTATTTACTTTTTTTTTTGTCTTTTTGGACAAACTCTTGTAATTCAATTTTTACCCATTTTCCAATTTCTGATTTAGTTGAAATTTTGCATAGATATGTATTCCTGATGACAATACATTTTTTAAGAGTTTACAGACAATTTTAGCTAAAAGTTAATGGAAAAATTAAATTTTATATGGGATTTAATATTTTTTATATAATTGCCATTTAGCACTATTAAATTATATCTAAATAATAAAATCTGTATGGACCACTCTGGTCTAAAATATTTTTTGAAAAGCCTTCAGGGAACATAGTTAGGGTTATAAAAATTCACACTGCATGTGTTCATTAGTTGTGAATTTCATCCCTATAATTAGGAAAAAGACAAATGGAGTTAGTTTTTTTTTTAAAGTAATTATTGTGGTTTAAGTATTATGTTCATGATATGACATTGTTGTACCTTGTTGTAATTATAATTGAGTTGCAGTCTTATATTTTTATTTCTATCTGTCCTTTAATAAGCTTGCTTTTTCTTGTATGTATATGTTAAATAAATATTAAACAATTTTTCAAGGAAACCTAAACAAGTTCTTTATCTTTTTTTTTCATCCGATAGAATTTTTGCTTGCCTTTCTTGCAGTTGATGAATTAGCTATCACTTCTGTCATTGTAGAAGAGACAATGTGGCAGAGTGGGCAAGATTCAAACCCTGTAATCAACAAACTGGTATAGTATAGTTAAAAGAGATTCCTGAAAATTTAATTTAACAACGTAAAACTAGCAGTATTAAAATGTCCCAAACTATTTTTTGTGAATTTGATATTGAAGACCTAGGTTGCTGGCATCTTTTCATGCAACATATAGGAATATACTTTCTTATGAATAAAGTTGAGGAAAGTAAAATTAAAGTAGCAACATTATTGTATTTTGCAGGCCAAAGGATAATTGAAATTGTTAACTATTTATGTGAAGCAATTAAGCCAAAACATTTTTCTTAGGATGAAATAATTTCTAAGTTGGATGAATATTTTAACTCTTTATCTTCAAGACATATAGCTCAACTTCATTTTAGGCATAGGAGTTAAGCTCAAGGAGAAAAATTGAATGAGTATGATATCGCACTGAGAGATCTAGACAGTAACTGCACATGCAGGATTTTATAGATGAGACATTGTCAAACAGTTCTTATTGGGGATGTTAGACGAAATATTGAGACTGCAGTTGTCATCAGAGAAAAGTCTGGCATATAAAGATGCAATTAAAAGAGAGATAGTTTATGAAATATTATTAGAGTAGTCTAAAGAATTTTAAAAAAGAAGTTTAAATGATGAAAATAAAACTGCCATCCAAAAAACTGAAGAGTGAGAGAAGAGAAAATTTTTATGTTTCTGCAATTAGTGTACAAACTGCAGCTTGAAAGGCTCAGAACATACTTGTTGAAAATCTCTGAGATCAAATAAAAGTATGCAGCAAATATCTTGGCTGAGATTTTAAAATTAAATTCCAGATTAAGTATACTAAAATAAATCTCATCTAGTAAGCAATGCTTTCTGTTCAAATTTATGGAAAAAAGAGAATTTCTATGTAGATTGATGATAGCTGGGGTTTATCAGTAATGTCCAGCAAAGTCTAGAATAATTTAATAGAAAACATTGAAATGGCTCAGAACATTAAAAAATCTTATTTACAAGCACAAGATGTAAATTGAAAAATAAGTGGAAATCTCCAGAAAAGTATCGGTAAATGTAAAAACCTAATAGGTCCAAGTCCCCGCTATTATTAATAGTTTGAGATAAAACCAATTCTATTATAGGTTTAGAATAGTCACAGGATCAGGTATTAAAGTTAGTGTAATTAAAAGAATTAATATTGCTCACAAGGGTAAATGCAGATTCTCAGGTTTATTTAAGATGAAACAGGAGGTAATGAAAACTAAACCTGTTGAAATTGATCTTAAAGAAGGGGTAAAACCCATTATTTGCAAAGCTGGAAAGAGACCATTTGTCCAGAAAGAGACAATTAAAAAAGCTCTAAATTTACTAGTTCAGAAGGGGGCATTTGAAAGTCAGATAGGAAATTGAGAATATGTGGTGATTATCTATTCATTATAATTAAGAACTTCAAACAAAAGCATATGTCCAGCACCAAACACTAAGGAAATATCTGCACTATTGCAGCTGTCATCATACTTTGCAAAACAGAATTTAAAAGCTGCATTTCATCAGATTCCATGTGAAAAGTCATCAAAGATTTATTAATAATGATGCATGTTAGTCTATTCTATTGTAACTAAGAAATAGTGATCATGTGCTATTCTATTGTAATTGTCAACGTTTTGTTATAACAATAGTGCCAAATATTTTTCAAGCAAAAATAGATACCCTATTCCAGGAACTTGAAGGTGTTATCCCATATAAATAATAATGTCATCATGGCAAATTCAGAGATATTACTTAATGGAAATGAAATCTGTCAATGACTAGAGGATTTTAAATGAGTATAGTTGAATGAAAATAAATGCATTTTGAATATCCAAAAATTAAATTTCATTGAACTATAAATCAGTAAAGGGATAAATTATCTGATGTGGAAAAAGAATGAGCTGTTCAAAACCAAATAACATCAAAGAACGGAAAGCTTTTTAGGTTTAGTAAACTTTTTAAATATTTTTAAAAAATTAAGATCAAAATAGCCCATTCATTATATGACTTATTAAAGAAAAATCAAAAGTTGAACATAAAGTGAAAGCTTTGAAAAAATATTTAAAGAACTAAAGCTCTGTTAACATTGAGACAGTTATTTGTCCATTACAATAGCAATATGCTTCTGACTATGGCAAAATAAAACTCATCCAATGTATAGTGGAGAAAGGCCAATAGCCTATGCATCTAGATCACTATCTAATGCCAAAAGAAATTATAGCCAATTAAATGAAGCACTGGCTATAATATTTGGAATTTAAAAATTTCATTTATATTTATGTGTTCAAACTTTACAGTGGTAAGGGACCATAAATCGCTCACTATTAAAGATATTTTGTAATTTAAGACCTACCTCATCCTTTGGGCCCATACATGTTATGCTGGCTAAATTTTCTATCAGCATATAATTATGTGTTGAAGTATATGAAGGGAAAGTTTTTGCAACATGCAGACTTGTTATCTCAAATGCCTGATAAACTAAAATCTAATAGGCCGGATATTGAAATAAACTATACAGACACTTCATTCAAATATGCTAAATAATATGACAGTTGCGAACTGGACTAAAAGCAGTGATGGGTATCAAGAATTAATTAGATGGATAAACATGGTTTTGTCTGCAAAATGGTAACATCTAGCATTATTTTTTTGAAATACTAGAACAAATCTCATACTATGCAAGGATTGCATATAAAAGTGACCAAATTGTAATACCAATGGCTCGAAGAGATCAGGTTTTAAATTTGCTTTATGATGGCCTTCCAGGACTTGTCAGAACTAAAGTATTAGCAAGAAGCTTCATCTGGTAGCTAAATATTGGTAATGAAATTGGAATTTTTATTTAAAAATGTAAATTATGCTAATCTACAGCTAAATTGCCCAAGAAATTTTTATAAAATGGTCAATGACAAATCAACCATGTCAGTGAATTCATATTCATCACACCAGACATTTGAAAGATTGTATTTTTCTAATTGTCATAGATGCATATTCTCATTGAATAGAATACTGAATTGCAAAAAAATACTATTTCAGAAGAAACACTAAAATTACAAGACATTTTCTCATATCTTGGTTTATCAGAAACCATTATATCTGACAATGGCTCTAGTTTTACTTCCAGAAAATTCAATAAATATTTAGTTGAATGAAGGGAGGGGTGTAAACCTTTTTCTATACCATCTTGCCATCCATAATCAAATGGTTCGGCAGAAAATGCAATTGGCATTTTAAAAAGAACTAAATAAAATTAAAATAACTAGTTTTCAAGAAACTGTGTTTAATATATTAATACAGCAATATTTAACCCCGACTGCTGTAACAAGAAAATCCTATCCTGAATTTTTTGAAGAAATCTTAAAACTAAATGAAATATCTTCTTATTAGTAAGGAAAACTTAGAGAAAACTATTACAAAACAAAAAGTCATTTGTTGCAGGTGATAAAATTCTATTTAAAAACATTATGCAAAAACATGGATTAACGCAAGTAAGTGTTAAATCATTCATCTATACAAATTATTGTGATGCTAATGGTTGACAGAATGAAAGTAAAATAATAGAGATAATTTTTTTTTATATTAAATGCTTTTATTGACTGTGCACTAAAAAGAAATAAAATAATTATATCTTCAACCACAATTGGAGTTTTTAACTTTAATTTGAAATAAAGGTATGGGGGGGGGGCAGAAATTTATTAAGTCAATAATCTCTTGTTATAAAAAATAGGGATTGACTTAATTAATTTCCAGATCCCCCATGCTTTATTTCAAGTTAAATCTAAAAACTCCAATTGTGGTTGAAGAAACAATTACAGTGGGTTCTCTACTTTCACACATTTTACTTTTTTACAATTCTCTACTTTGTGCAAAGGGCAACAGAAAAAGACAGCTATTATGGATTTTTTTTTATCAAGAAAAGAAAAAGAAGACTATCTCTTGATAAATTTATAAAGAAAACACCAGATACTAATATATAAAATGTTATTTATATCCTCTATATTTGAGTTTTGTTCTTATCTGCACATCTATTGTATCGCAATCAGCACTTACATATACAGAATAATGATTTACATTTTTATATAATATTAAATTGTAACTTTTTAGTATTATTAATTTTTTTTTTAAAGTTATAATAAAATTATTTTTTATTAATTTGAGATGTCTTTTAATTACTTTTATTCCTAGAGAATTCTTTTCATCAATCACATAAAAACTTAACAGGGTTTTTATTCATCTATCATCAATGATCACAGCACTTAAAAAATAAAATCTAAAATGTAATTATGAATAGGAGTAAAAGTCTATGCAAATTTTAAAATGTTTTCAAATAATTAACGTCACTTTATTTATATAATTGTAATAAGAGTAATAAATGCAATGAAAGGAGTAGTCAATTTTAAACTTACTGAAAAATAAACAAAGCAATTTTCTTATAAATATTTTTACCATGCAATTTTTTAATTAACTCAATAATTATATATCCATATATATATTTAATAATTTTGTATATATTAATCTTAGTCTTATTTTTGACTGATTTCTTTTGCACAAATTGTTTTACATTTTTAGTATATATATGTGTATGCGCATGTCTGTGTGTTATTCCACATTTGTATAACTTTTAAACTTTTAAATAATTTAACTTATTTCTATCATTTTAATTATTTCATTAACAATGTAATAAAATTTAAAGTAATAAATTAAAAAAAAAAGAGGGCCACCTCATTAAAAAATAAATATTTTAAAACCACTTTTTGATGTTTTTTTACATTGCTCTAATTATATATATTTCAACTTTCATATACATTTCAGGGACCAATTAGGTATGAATGTTGAGGAATGCCTGTATTTTATTTCTTTTTAATGCACAATCAATAAAAGCATTTAATATAAAAAAAATATTTCTATTATTTTTAAGTTTTTAGTGTTGGCACATTAAATGAAAATATAAAACTATATTGCACTTTAAATTGACTGGACACTTATAGTTGATATATATATGAATATCACTAGATATTTCGCTATAAGTTAAAATGTATACCCTTTATGTATATATCATATTTAGTATGTGTACATAATAATACATATATATATATATTGTATATGTATGTTTTAATTAGTATAAATTTTATTATTTTATTTTTAATACATATTTTTTCAAATATAAGTGTTACTTTTGTAATCTATTATGATTTTTTTATGCCGACAGGCTTTCTTTTCCTGATATTTCTGCATTATTTTTTCGGTAAAACTCTTATTTTACGTGGTATTTTCCTTTTGCATTGCTTTAAATTTATATAGATACATGTAAAATTAGAACAAAGTCTGTGATATATAACGGCTCAAATCCTGAAATTATTCTTTCATTTTTAAAAGTTTATTTTTTATTTATTGTTGTAGCTGTTGCAAGTAACTATTTCTACAACTACATTATTTATAATATACATTACTTCTTTATAACTGAATAATTTTTTCCAATTTAAATGAGGTCTTTATTGTTTACTGGTAATTCCAATTGCCTTTTTGTCTCTAAAGTGAAAGTTTTTATTCATTTATTTTTATTCAGAAGTTCCAAAAATTTGTCTGATAATATTGCAAAATGGAGAGGGATTATTCCTGTCATTCCAAAATTTTAAGATTTTGTATGCTTAAGAAGGCATCATTTTAGAATTTTTCTTTACTCAA
This sequence comes from Epiperipatus broadwayi, assembly GCA_028023455.1. Classification (NCBI taxonomy): domain Eukaryota; kingdom Metazoa; phylum Onychophora; class Udeonychophora; order Euonychophora; family Peripatidae; genus Epiperipatus; species Epiperipatus broadwayi. The sequence continues at coordinate 301,586 of JAQFVV010000105.1, read as the reverse complement.
AATATTGCAGAAAGTATATTTTAAATGCCATGTTTATTTACTTACTGACCATTGTAGCTGCCTTTTTGTCTTTGTAAAGTGGAAATTTTAGTTTCATTTAATTTAACTCTTAACCTCCAAATTTTTTTATATCAAAGTGTGTGAAATTTCATCTATTCATTGCTCCTTATTTCTGAAAGTAATTTTCAAATTGTATGTCTGGCTGTTTATTAATTATAATAAATGTTTATTTTAGATTTTAATTTTAATTTGATTAAACAATTTGATTAAAATTGTTAAATTGAAACAAACTATAAAATGATATATATATATTTCTTGTATGCACATTGCTTAAAACAGTATTTTTTTTTTTTATATTTGACATTAAAATGTGTGAAATCTCATCTACCCACTGCTTTTTATTTTTTAACGTAATTACTCAACTTTTTGTCAAACTGCATGTCCAACTGCTTACTAACAAAAACTGTGCTTGTAAATTATGTTTTTATTAAATATAATAAATGTTTATTTTAAAATTTAATTAGAGTTTTTGTCAAATTGTTAAATTATAACAAACTACCAAATGAAATATACATATTCCTTTTATGCTATTACTTAAAACAGCTCTAAATACCCTAAGTAAATTAAAATGTTATTAAATTGAAAAAAAATTAGTGTTCTCTTGTGATCATTATTTAAAACAAATGAAAGTTCTAAAAATAATTGTTAATGGCAATACATGAAGTTATTGACTGTTTTTCATATTTTCCTTGCCCTCTGTTCTATATATATATCAAACTAGTTGGTATTCTGAAAAGATAAGTGTTTCAAATGGATTAGAGTGGTAAGGATCTTAGTTATATATCAATTTTCAAGCAATTCTATTGAATTTAAATGTATTAAACCTTGATTTTAAAATTTCATTCTAACTTGAAAAAGATCAAAAATTTAACCAGCAAACAAACTGATTTTCCAAAATCAATAAATAATTTAAAAGCACATGATGACTTGGTAAAAATATGCATTGATGACTTGATAATAATAAATGTAGCCTACAGAGAGGAAAGTCAAACAGACAAAAAAAAAAAAGAAAAAGAAATAATGGTGGGTTAAACTTCTAAACAATACCAAGAGAATCAAGTGAATCAGTCAGAGAAGATAAAGCTGTAAGTTCAGTAGATATTTCTAAGAAAAGTGCTTGTAAAAGCAAAAGAAAATATTGGACTCCAGAATACTTAAAAGTCTATTTAAGTGTAGTTTTTCCAAAATAGAGGGGGTTGAAAGATTGCTATATATATTATATCAGGCAGTTGTGCACCTAATATCCTTCAACAGAAGACTGCACTAGACCTGCAGCCTGGAATATTTATAATTTGTTGATATTGATATTCATTACAAGTACCTACTATAGCTGTCCCATTATATACGGATCAATTATTGCCACTAGGTCATGGAAAGCAGAGATTCTTGTTAAAATAAATAATTGGCGCAGTAGACAATAGTAATTAAATGCCAAACAAATAACAATATTTATTAACAATAGTAAAACAAAAAATAAATAAATAGCTCACATTAATAGATGATTTTAAACTGTAGTTAGCTCACTCATATATTAAAAATGAATACATGCGTTTTAAAGAAGTAATTAATGTTTTGACAGTTGATTGACTATTATCCTTTATTCTTCTCCTCAAATTAACTTTTAAGTTCATTAAAATAATTGAAATTTTACTATAATAGAACCTTATATATACTTGACAACTTCAGATATGTACAGATATCTTTGCAATAACATTAATCTATAATTAAACATTGGCAGAATTTATTATTAGACAAGTTCACACACACACATGCTGGATTTACTAATAAAGGTCATATGTGGTGCAAGAACCAGGTCACATGAAGAAACATACAACAAACAATAATAAAGAGGCCATAAGTAACCTGTGTTAATTAATGAAATATAATAAAGATTTGGGAAGGAATACTTGATCTAAGGTGAATAGCAAAATGACCACTAATTTCATTTGGCAAATAAACATAAGTTAAAACAGCTGAACGGCAATGCTAAATCAAAATCTGCCTATATCTAATGGTAAGTATAGAAATAAATAATAGAGCTGAATATATAAATAAACATGCAGGCCAATAGTTTTTTCCTTCAGCCATGCATGATTTGAAATTACAAGAAAAGAAAACGGCTTATAATTTAAATGGATTAATGCTTATATAAAGTTATTATACACACACCCACACACATCAAGTAAGAATGAATATGTAAGATTCTTAGACATTATTAATTAAAACAGTTTTTTTTTTAAAAAAATATTAATCCAGATTTTTTTTCTTATAACTTACAAAAGTGCTAAAGAGAATCTAGTTGGTTTAAAACAATCATGAAATTGGGGGAATCTGACTCTGAGATTCTTTTAAATAACTCTGTTTAAATAAAAAATAATTCTAGAAAAACTGTTGCATTTTATTAAACTTAATTATCAACTGTCAAAGAAATTAAAGGCTTTAGCTAAACATACTCAAATGATTACAATATAATATAGCACATCTATAAAAGAATAAGATCAATAAAACAAATATAGAATTATGTATCAATAAAATTGAAATATTCATTAATAAAGATAGATATATCAAACTTCCAATTGATAAAACAAAAATTATATACACTCATGCATCATTGGCTTAACTGGTATATCTAAAGAACAGTTCATATAAAGGTTCTATCTTCAGTCTATAGTGATGTGGGTATAGGCCTCTTATGTATGCTTGGCATGTGAATATAATTTACAGTCTTGTTTTTAGTTGATGAGAAGTGCATTGATATGGAGGGCTCTAGGATGTTGGAAGTTGGAATTGTTGGTTAGTTGGTGAAGTGAAGTTAGGACATGTTGGTTATAGATCCATGCTGGAGAGTGGAGTTTATTTTTTTGGTGCCTTTACAGCACATAACTTCTAATATGGTCACTGGAGTGAGTTTTAAGTTTTATTGCTGAGATGGGCACATGTAAATATGGCAGGATCAAAACACAAGAAATGTACAGACAGCAGAATAATTTAAGTGAAAGTAGAGTAATTAAATAATTTTTAATTGTTATCATATAGTCCTGCCATTCATTGTTTGACCCATTCAGGAATTTAAAGAATCTCCCTAATTAGCAAACGAGTGATTATAATATTTTTATTCAGATAAGCCAGCAAATGTAAATTAAGAAATTACAAATTAATTACATTAATTAAAAATTTTCCAGACTACAAATACTTAATAGAAACACAACTATTTTCTTAAATTCTTAATTAAAACAAACTGATTAGACTTAATAAAGAAACTTTTACAGATTAAGTGTTGTTTTCTGAATTATAAAAAAATATGCATACAAAGTTCACTTTTTAAAAAAAATTGTTATATTAAAATAGACTGAGTCAATTTTAAGACCTTTTTACTATTAGTATGTGTGTATATACATAATACCACACTCACCAAAAACAACTTAAAAAAACACAACTTAAATTAATATTAAGTTTGGTTAACTGGTCAACATAAATTAATGTTGAGAGCATCTCAATACATATATATATGCAAATTTATAAATAAATATTTAAAAATACAGTATTTAAAAGCTTATAAAAATATATATGTATAATCATCACTTAGGAGCGCTTTCAACCAACTTGTGGCTTTGTCAACTATCACGTTTAAAATGTCAGCTTTCCCATAATTCTATGATGTCAACTTTCCCATAATTCTGTGATCTTAATGTTTGCTGCTTGCCTATTAACCAAATGTTGCTTGTATTTACATATCAACATTGCCTCTTTAATTTTTCTTTTATTATTATTTCTTTCAATTTCCAATATTTTTACATTGTTATAATTAAAATTGAAACCATATATACATGATTTATTATGGTCATAAAAGACAGAAGCTGATAAATTATCATTATTTTTAAAATTTTGTTTTGTATTTTGAACCCTTTTAAATAACAATAAGTGTTCCTTTGTTCTTTTTTCCAACGTGCACCTCGATTCACAAAGGAACACATTGTAATAATTATAATTGAATTACAGTGTTATTTTTTTATTTTTATTTCTGTATATTTTTTAATGAACTTGATATTTCTTGTATTTATATGTTAAATTAATATTATAACAACATTTTCAAGAAAACCCTAATCAAGTTTTTGTTTCTTTTATTTGATAGATAGTAAATTTTTGTTTGCCTTTTTTTTTTTTGTAACTGACAAATTGGCCACAACTATGCAAACCACAGATAAGTCTACATGTAGAACATGTTGATCTATATTTTTCTGTTTACTTGATATTTTTCAATGTCTTAATTTTTTCACCATAAAACTTTTGTTTCTGAAGTGCCTCAACACCATGTCTCTCCAGTGTATTCTATTCTCTGCTATATCTTCCCAAAGGAAACAGTTGACATTCACTTCTTTAGAATGTCTTTGAGATAATCCTTATGATGTAGATGAGTCTATCTCTCCAATGAAAATCATGCTCAAGTTAAACATAAAACATCCTTTTGGGTAGTCTTGAATTGTTATCATTGTACCTGTCCAATCCAAAGAAAATATGATTTTACAGTAGTGGACTGTGTGATATCATTTCTAGCATGTTGAAAAACATATTGATTGGTTTTATGATTGCTGTTGTATTTTAAAATTTAAGGAGCATTCTTAAATGAAATTTCTCTAATGCCTTTATATATATAATTGTTTTATTTCAGTGCAGTTATTTTAGATGGAAATTTTAACAATTTTATACTTAATTAATTTAATTTACTTTAATTTAAAAATAAACAAAATCTTATTTTCAAATGAAAATTAAACTTTTATATACTAATTATTATCTACTGTATATATTTTACATTTTGAAAAAATGTTGACCTCCGATTTTTTTAAAAACTGGGTTAAGAAATTCTGGTGACATCAAAGATGTTTATTAAATTAAGAATGATCTCGCTATTTGCTTGAAAGACAAATTGTGAATTTAATGACATTTTTCTAAATCAATTAATTTAGTTAATATTATGTTACTAATTCATTAAAGCTTGAACTTTTCACATTTGCTATTTCAGAATCTAAATAAATACATCAAATTGAATTGATTTTTTTTTTAATAACAGTAATCATGCTGTGATTTATTATAGCTTGGGATTTAATTGGAAAACTTTTACAGATTTACAAGTCTTTTTTTTTTTTATTTAAATAATTTTGTAATATTTGCCCAATGAATTGCTTTGTTTATTTGGGATATAAATAGGAAATTCATGTATATTGAAAATTAGATTGCTGTTTGCAAAAAACCCATTTGAACGTTTAATATTTTTGGGGCATGTACCCTACACTGTATTAAATTGAAAGAGCACTATAGTTTAAATTATATGTTACATGCGGTAATATTCTTTAATATTTCCAAAGCAAATTGTATTCTAGTTCATTCCAGTGTTATTAACATTTGTGTACAACTTTATATAAAGTATTATAATTTACAATGATGTAATAACATAATGCAAGCATTAAAAGATGCATTATTGTAATTACATACTAAATGTATGTATATTAAATTATATACTGAATATATAAAGAAATAACTGTTATACTTCACTTCTAAGAAGTGTAATAAATCATAAATAGTGCAGTAAGATGTACTGAAGAGAAGTTTATGAATTCGAAAAACAAAACTAAGGCTAAGCGCTTTTGAGAGTTTATTTTACTGCTGTCATATTCATAGTTGGAGAATGTAAAAATGGTGAAAAAGGTGTACGAGTTTGTATATATATAACAGAGTATATTTAAATTTATGTAAAATGGAAGCATGTTGTTAGAATCAGAGAGCCCATTTTATGAAGAGGGGCAAGGATGAATCTATGGTTGATGGAATATGCGGAGTTAGCTATATAGTATGAATCTGATTTTCTGCCTGGAGATGTCTCTCTCCTTATATTGAATGACTTACAGAGGAAGAAATGAAAATATATCCTGTGGATTTATGATGCTCAAAAAAGACTGAATATATGTATAGGTAATAAATTGACAAATGTACTTGATAAATATCTATTCTGATTAAATCTTTTTGCTTTGTGATACATCCCTCTAACTCTAAGTTTATAACAAATCATTCATACAATCTTCCAGACTAATTTTTCTTACTGTACATGTGTTTTATGAGAAGCCATCATTTGTTAGATGAACTAGACTTGAAACACTTGATCATCTATACTAAAATAATATAATTTTTATTTATATTTCTTAATTACAACAAATTTGATTTTGGAGATCGAATGTTCTAGAAATCAATCACATGCATACATTTCAATAATCATTTACCAAAATAAGTGAGGATAATTAAGAAGTATAGCTAAAAAAATCTGACTATTGTTTTATTATGGCTGATTATTGAGTCTGTAATTCATCTTGCGAAAAACACAGATCATTGAGCTAGATTCGTGCTAGTCAGTAGCATAAAACAAAGGTAAATCTAATTATAAGCATAGACAATTTAAAATTCAAAATATTGCCAAAATAAATGTAAACAAAAAAAAAAAGATAACCAAATTCATTACTGGAAATATGTCTAGGAAAAATTGAAAAATTAGATCCATTGGATTATCAAGGTATTAACACAAGCTTTAAAAATCAAAATTGAAATAAGATACCTTCAAACAATTGTTTCTTCTAGAAAAAATAGTAGTGCTTCAAGCTCAGATGCGTATTTGATAATAAATTCTGATAATTTGCCCAAGTTAGAAGATAAATCAAAAATACTAAAGAAAACTAAAAATATATCTAATAATAGCAGTTTTAATAACATAATTGGAATAGTAAAGTTAATAATTTAACTAGATTTAAATTGCCAACTATTTTGGTTATATCTTCCTATCAATTTTTTCTATTTGAAATGAATAAATAGAAGCAGCACTTGGGGGGATGGGATGACAATCTAATATTCTGCAATGGTACTAATGTAATTTTAGGCAACTAAGTAAATTATGTAAATCAAAATCCTTATCAAACTTAAATATTAATGCTGTTCCATATATATATATATTGTATTGTTGTGTATATTGTTAACATTCACAGTTGGATTTAGGCTTTCTTTTACACACTAGAAAGTGCAAGTTAATCAAACTATGAAAAGAAAATATGCTTCAATCATTTATAAGTCCAGATATTTCAAGGACATAGTTATATTTCTTGATTAACTGGCCTACTATTTTTACAATTTTAAATTACCGGCAAAATCAGTTTTTTATTTATTTGAGGGTGCCAGAGTCAGAGACTTACTGATTCTGCATGAAGCACATTGGAACTTAAGAAGCAAATAATTACAAAGATCGGGAATTACATTTTGTAGTCACTTAATTAATGTTATATAATTTTTTTAGGAATTTTCTTAAGCAAGCGCATTGGCAAAGATAATTTATACATTTCTCATGCAATTAACTAACCATAAATATAATAAACTAACATTAATAATGCACAATGAAAAGTTGATATTAAAGGTAAATATTTTATTATAACAAATTAAAATATTTAAAAAATAAATTATTAAATAAAATTGGAAAGCACATACTTGCTAATCCAGATAATAACATTAAATAATTAAAACAATTCTTATTACACTCTTCTTAGTTTTTTTTTTTAGAAAGTTCTTTGAATAATAAATCGGCAGAAGTCTCTATCGGTAGTATATTATAAGCTTATAGTTTAGGTTAGTTTGCAAACATTCAATTTAGCCACAAATTGGGAATGAATAATCTTAGCTTATCGGTAAGTTTGTGTACATTCTTGTACTATTCATGTATTTTTTGGGATCCCGAGCTCATTGGAAGTTAACTGATTTCTTTTGTCAACATTTTCATGTTCCTGGTATGTTTTAAGGCTGTACTCAGAAGCTGTTTTGAGATGACCTCTTCATTACAAAAGACAGTGTCTGCAATGTTTCATTCCCATTCCTGCATAAAGGCTTCGTTCAGTAGGTGAATAGTATTCCTAAGATGCATTCCACTATCCAGGGCTTTCACGGGAACCTCCAACTGAAAAACAAGACAACAAGACTGCCTGATTGAAATTGTATTCTCCTGTTTATATTCTAGATCCAGTTTTGAAGCTTCTGTGCATATTATTGTTATCAGAATGTGTACGTTGATAATCTTATACATTTATTTTTCTTTTTAGTTCCAAAATTTTTTTTTTTATGAATTACTTTGGCCATCTTTAATTAGTGTAGTCTTTCTTTTACATTTGAAAATTCTTTTTGCTTATCTGGATTAGTAATCTGCATGTCTTTTTTATTCCTTCCAATTTTAACTTTAATTAAATTAAATAGATAAATCAAAACAAAAATAGCTTTCATTGCACATTATCTAAAAATAAATCGTACTGACTAAAAAAAAAAGAAAACTAAATTGTGTCTTTTGAATGATCTTTAAATTTTACTTTTTTTAAAAATATTACCAAGTGCCAATATACTCATGAACCATATATATATTTTAATACGGTTTAATATATATATAGTTAATTCTCATATTCCCACGGATAAATTAATTCATAGTGTTATTTCCAGGAGCTTCCATGTAATAAAAATATAATAGCTAAATAGCTGACATTTCTGTACAATGACAAGTATTTTCCTCAGAGCTTTTTTCCAAATCATAAGAATGTGTGTGGTGAGATTTAAAATCATTAATTTTTCCTTTTGTTATTTTCTCTTCATTCTTAAATTCTATTGGTTGAGAAGTTTTAAAAAATATTTTATCCTTCACAAGCTTTTTCCAAATATTGTTAATTTTCTTTAATTCACCTTTTCATTTATACTCTTAGGCCTTTTAAAAATTTCTATAGCTTCCCTTAGTAGTCTGGTCATATTGTTCAATTTTTACCAGAATATGTGTTTAATTAAAACTGATGTCATGATTTGTTACTTGAATGTGTGAATAATGGCTGATGAATTGGATATTTCTCTAACTGCTAAAATGTGTTCCTTCTTTCTTATGTTTATTCTACAATTCATCTGTCCAATATGTGAATGTAAACAAACTCCACATGGACTTCATATACACCATGACACTCAAAATGAATTTTATGTTTAGGACATGGAAATACTTCATTAAGATTTTTTAAATGTGGTATAAATTGTATGTATATTAGTTTTCTTTAAAACATTCCCAATTTTATCAGTTACTCTCTTTATATTTGTTCTGCCATTTATAAAGGGAGTAACTGATAAAATTGATAATGTTATAAAGAAAAATAATATCCATACAATTTATACTACATTAAAAAAACCTTAATGAAGTATTTCCATGCTCTAAACATAAAATTCATTTGGAGTGTCATGGTGTATATGAAATTCCATGTGGAGTTTGTTTACATTTATACATTGGACAGATGAATCTTAGAATAAAAGTAAAAAAGGAAGAGCACATTTTGGCAGTTAGAGAAAAATCCAATTCTTCAGTCATTTATTCACACATTAAATTTACAAACCGTGACATCAGTTTTAACAAAACTTACATTCTGTCAAAAATTGAACAATAAATGACCAGAGACTGCTAAGAGAAACGATAGAGATTTTTAAAAGTCTAAGAGCATAAATGAAAAATGTGAATCAAAGAAAATTAACAATATTTGGAAAAAGCTTTTGGAGGATAAAATATTTTTTAAAACTTCTCAGCTAATAGAATTTGAGAATGAGGAGAAAATAACAAAGGAAAAAAATAATGATTTTAACTCTCACTACACATATTCTTATGATTTGAGAAAGAAGTTCCGAGGATACTTGTCATTGTAATGAAACATCAGCTATTTAGTATTATATTTTTTTTTACATGGAAACGCCAGGAAATAATACCATGAATATATATATTGTTACAGATACCCTAATATCCTTCCAATACCTGTTACCATGTGGCTCAATCTAAATCCGAGACCCATGATATTAGCATTATTTATTAATTACTAGATCAATAAATATTAAAGCACAAAAAATTGACAAACCATTATTTCTAACACACATTTAAAATCCCAACTTAATTATAGTGTAAATAAATATTTAAATTAAATTATCAGACAGACCCGATAACTAACCTTTGGCAATTATCACTTTGTTAAATGTGTTATTCATAATAAATAAGATCGTATAAATGAATGCAATCAAGAAATAAAAACTAATATTAAAGAAATATCCAAAAAAATTATTATTATTATTAACAAATTATTTATATTAATATTCATTAAAAATGATGTCAACAATGGATTGAAATGATGATCATGAACTTGCTTTTAGTTGAATAGTGAGCTTCTTCTCCAAGGAGAGATAAAAAATTTATTATCTGCTAAAGGACTACAAATTTTTACGTAAAGGATTCGAATTTAAAATTTGAAGAGAAATATCAAGCAATTTTGAGTGGAAATACTATAAAATACCAATATTTGAATATCTAAGAAAGTGAGAACGAATGTAGAGAATTAAAGTTAACTAAATAAGGAATTCAAAATTAAAATCTTCGCAAGTAAATTTAAAGTATTAAAACTTTTAAAATATTGATGATTCTCAGTTATAGATTGCAATATCTAGATTCAAGGAGATACAATAATATAAGAAATATTGACATTACTTCACTCAAAACAAATCATTAAAGCAAAATATAAATAATGATAAAAAGAAATATGCTTTGCTAATTGCAAAAGCGACACCGGGGAAAGAAAGTCACTGAACATGGAGCTATGACTTGTCAGGATTGGGATGGAATTGACTTATCACTCCACACCTGCACTATGAAACATTTAGCCGATTCGTAATGAATGGATCCTATAACTCCATTTCAAAACAGAATTTCCAAAGCTGTCAAGGATAACTTATCTGATGGATGTTCTAGAACACTTATGAATTATCATCTATACTTGAAATGGATTAACACAGAGTACTGGAACATTTCACTAGGACACTTTTTTTTATAAATTTCAAAACCAAGTTAAAGTTGACATCATTCATTTTATTTATTTATATATTTGATACAATCAATTTTTTTTTACTTTAATATAGGGGCAAAAAGGGGTAATATCAGTGTTGGTAGGTAATATAATGAAGAAATATTTTTATCTTTAGTGTAAGCAAAATTAAAGATAATTTATGATGAACACTTGATTGTGTACTAATCTGATCATCATCAAAGGGGAAAAGTAAGACTTTACCTAATATGTATTTAATCCAAACATTTATATATTTGCAACACATACATTTTTCTTTGTTTGTTCATATTAATAATTGTGTTAAATGGTTTTAGTATATTTGATTAACTATTTCTGTCCTAAATGTTTTTTTTTTTTGTCTATATCATGACTATTGTATCACCATGGTGATAGATATGAATCTAAAATACAAAGTTAATTAAATTAAATGGGCTAAGAGTTTCAAGTAAAAATGTTAGAAAGTAAAGATGATTATGGTAATCCAACACATAATACAAATCTTATTTATGTTAATAGGAACATGGAGTGGCTATTGTTTGTGGCATCAGGGTTTGGGATAATATTTGAAACCAATTATAAACAAAGAATAATCATAAATGTTCTAATTCAATGTTTTATAACTTTCTTAAATTCCTTTGTGAAAATATCAGTCGCTATAAATATAATTATTAAATATATTTAAATGTTAAATTAAAACTCTTGGTATGTTTTTTCTATAATCAATGCACAAGCTTTCTGGCATCTATTGATTACTCTGGCTTGCACTGAATGGCAATACGTATAGAGAATTTTTCCTGTTTTAATAACAATTAAGAGCAAGGATAAAAAATGGTGATCATGTGATGTTTATTGGCTTTATATTTATGAATATTTTATTTATTTACACATAATTTCACATCCACAACTATTATTAAACATGTACACATGTTTACACCTATCTATATTTCAAATTATACTAATATAACCTGAATTAGATGATCATGCAGAGTCTCCGTGGGTTTGAAATTTAGGATAATGGAAATGAAAGATGACATGGATGAGGTGAGTTGGGTATATAGTTAATATTTAGTTGGTTCTTAATCTCTTCTTTCCTAGGAATGAAATCAATGCATGTGTGGTATGTATAGGTACAAAGAACAAAGATATACTCTGTTATTCATTGTGATGACCTTGCCAACCTATTTACATACCAGGAAAATCCCGTTCCATTACAATATATATACATATAACTCATTGATATGCAAATAATAGGCAAAAAGCAAAAGTATTAAAATTCTTACTAGTTCAGAAAAATAGTAATCATAGTATAAAATTTGTTAAATTTTGACATAAATGTAAGATCCGCACTTACGACTGTGCCAAGGTTATAACTGCAAGTCATACTGTGCGGTCAGCAAATAACGTTATACAATTCCCACGCTGTTCTTTTCCAATGAAGCTCTTCAACGAATTGGTCTGCCACAAAGCTCTCCAAACGAATTGGTCTGCAATGAAGCTCTCCAATGAATTGGTCTGCAACGAAGCTCAGCCATGGATGCTCTCCAACGAATGGTCTGCACCGGCTGCTCTCCAATGAGTGGTCTCACAGCTGGATGCTCATCCAAACGCATGGTCTCAACTTCTACTGCGTGACTGCTCTCTACTACTTCTGTATTCACTGCTTGAGTTACCCAGTCTTCTTATCGCTCTCTGACAACTGCAACGATCAACAATGCACTGACCAATAAGGTAAGCTCTTATCTAGAAACATTTGTAATTATAAATATCTCTAGGAATTGTCGATCACCATTACGAAAATGCACTAAATAAATTCCTCAGCTATCAAAGAATGACTAAAACAGCCTTACGAACTAAATCCTAGTTTATTCTGGAGTGCACAAAATGTCTGCCATTTTACAAAACACTACACACTCCCTCCACTTCAGAAAACCCTTGTTGCTAACGTTACCAATTGGGATTAACATTTTCACCCGGTATCTCCGTCATATACTAAACTTGAAGTTCTTAAAGATTCAGCTACTCCCAGGTCCAAATGTGACTGCGCCATTGAAGATCCGCACTTATGACTGTGCCAACGGGTATAACTGCAAGTCAACTGTGCTGTCAGCAAATAACGTTATACAATTCCCGGAGCCACTGTTCTATATTCAACGAAGCTTTCCAATGAATTGGTCATGCTACAAAGCTCTCCAAACGTAATTGGTCTGCAATGAAGCTCTGCAATGAATTGGTCGGCAATGAAGCTCAGCCACGGATGCTCTCCAACAATGGTCTGCACCGTACTGCTCTCCAATGAATGGTCTGCAAGTGATGCTCTCCAAATGCATGGTCTGCAAATTGCTACTGCGCGACTACTCTCTACTACTATACTGCATAATATGCTCAATGTGTACCCAGTCTTTATCGCTTCTGATAAATACAACGATCAATCAATGCACTGACCAATCAAGGTAACGTCTATTATATAGCAAACATTTATAATTAGCAAGTATCTCTAGGAATTGTTGATAAACTATACTGTTTACATGCACTAATAAATCCATCACTATAAGAGCGACTAAATATATACGTGTACATAAATTCTAGTTTTTTCTGGAGTGCACAAAATGTCTGCCATTTTACAAAACACTACAATAAACAAAATTATATACATGCACTAAAATAAACATACATGACAAGCTGATCTTTCTGGATAAACAACAATATTTACAAGATTGCACTAAACACCAATATCTTCATATATATAATATCATCCAAAACTAAGGTTTACAGCAAGGAACAGTCTGTATTATCTCACCCAGCTGATGTAATTAAAACAATGTAAATCCATAGGTGCTTTCAGCTGGTATATTATAAATTTGGCCTAGACATACATCACAAAACAATAGCAAGAAAAAGCTGAATATTTTATTTAAATTTTTAAACTTTAAAAACAGCAAAACGTTATTGTTCAAAGATGCAAACCAATTGTACTTAACCTTATTCTGCATACTCAGTCTGATTTCACCAGTGATGTTCTTCAGAAAAGCATTGCCAATTTAGCCAATTAGTTAACATATTGAGGTATCTTCTGATATACCATTTGAAATTCTTAAAATGAAGCAAAGCAATAGACTAGATGAACTTTCTCATCATAATTTTATGCAATTTATCCCATTTTCAGTCAGTTAATCTTATTTAGCTTGCTCTGCTACCATTCTCATAATTATACTCATTAGATACTGTTATTTTTATAGGGGAATGAACTTCATTCCTCTCTGATCCCCTTTCTTTTTGTATCTCCATTCAGTTTTAAGATTGCACTGGATAGATCCAGTGTTATTCTTTTGACCATGTATGTGTAAATCAAACTAACTATCAGAACAACGTGCCAACTTATAATTGAATAATTTAAGTGGCAGATTCACTTTAAATTTAAACTATTTATGGAACATTTTGCCAACATAATAATTATTATTATTATCAACTGCAAAATCTCTTTCCAGTTGATACTTGGCTGTTTTTTAAAAAAAACATTTTTGTGCAAATAGCACTTGGTTGGAGTGCTTTTGGTAGAAATAACTTGATATTAAAAGGAAATATGCCAATGTGTTTGAAAAGAAAGGTTTTTAACAAATGTGTTTTACCAGTTCTTACTTATGGATCTGAGACTTGGACACTTAATAGAAGATCAATACAGAGACTTCAGACCACTCAAAGAAGTATGGAGAGATGTATGTTGGGAGTAACAAGAAGAGATCGAAAACCAATGTATGGGTAAGAGAACAAACAGGTGTTACTGACCTCATTGAAAAAATTAAAAGATTGAAGTGGAGTTGGGCTGGACATATTGCTAGAAGAGATGATAATAGATGGACAATTGAAATTTTAAACTGGATTCCAAGAGATTGTAAAAGACCCAGAAGGAGACCACATATAAGATGGATGGATGAAATAAGAAAATGTGTAGGGGTGATGTGGAGAAGAGAAGCTAAAGATCGGAGAAGATGGATTAAACTTGGAGAGACCTTCATCCTGCAGTGGATTGATAATGGTTGATAATGATGATTATGCTGATCAGCTAATGGTTGTTAATCAAAAATCCTTGTAAAACAACTTTTGGTTAACACCAATTCAAGACTTCAGACTACTTCACAATTGGATGCTGTTTGAATTATATAAAATCATCTCTTCTTCAGACATTGAGCAATTCTATTTTATTAAAGAACGGCATCTCATTTTAGGAACAAAAATGGACCTTGAACTCTTTGATTACAGATAAACTCACCATTCATTATAGAACTCAGTCTGCACAGACTTCTTTAGCAACAAATCTTATTTCAGGTAAAGTCTGCAAATAGCTTAACTACACCATTGTTCCTATCCTACATCAATATTTTAATCAGCATCTTTTTGTTAATATTTTATCTTAAAAAGTAATTAAATGTATTATATCCATCAGTAAATGATTTATAATTTATTACATTTAAGGACATTAGTTAAAATATTTTGCAAAAATGCTGCAAAACTGAATGGATTTATTCCTTCCAAACTTTTTATTACACATTATACAGTAAAAGATTTTCTCCATCTTAGACTACTCTTGGTGTAAGAATTGATCTTGTGTGCAAAAATGAAGAAATGTACTGGTTAATTAGACATGTCAAATTGACATTAAGGCTGCAATTTGATTTAGTAAGTTGGAAACATTGGTTCAGTGGACTATTTCAATCTCTTCCAGAACATTCACTGTTATCTTGTAATTACCATTCAGACTATTTCACCAATATTAATTGTGGCTATTCACATCTAAATTCATTCACAATATGCCATAGAGATCAAATATCCATCACCTTCTTATTTATACCAATCAATCTATCTAAAACATTTAAGTCATCACTTA
This sequence comes from Epiperipatus broadwayi, assembly GCA_028023455.1. Classification (NCBI taxonomy): domain Eukaryota; kingdom Metazoa; phylum Onychophora; class Udeonychophora; order Euonychophora; family Peripatidae; genus Epiperipatus; species Epiperipatus broadwayi. The sequence goes on along the minus strand of JAQFVV010000105.1, from coordinate 285,725 downwards.
AACTGACTAATAATGGATTCATTTAAGTATGAAAATGAAACACCTTGCCGAAAATTCCTTTGTTCTATTCAGAATGTTTATTTAGTTAATTCTTTAATTATATACTATTTGCATAATATTAGCTCATGGGTGTTAATTTCTGTCTTCAAAGTATATGTCTAAGGCTCAGCTTCATATCTCTTTGTCAATTAAAATGCCATGTTTTGCCATCTGCAGAGGAGACCTCAATTTGCTACTTTTGTGAAAGCCAAAATTTGTATTGCAACACTAATTAGCTCAATTCTCAATGCTATGGTATCTCCTATATCATTATTTGCTTATATTACTATATTATATAAATATACTTCCTCACAGATCATACCTTTGAATGTGATTGATATATTAGGTTAACTCAGCATCATATTTCTTGTTGCTATTTCATTTAGTAATGTAAATAAGAGATACAGTCCTAGACAATTCCTGGCTTTTGCGAAAACTAGCCAGATTTTAAAATTTATGCACTTGTCAATCATGGATAAAAATTATTTTCAACCTATTGCATAATACAATATTAAACATATACTATCTCATATTCTGAAGTGTTGAAACAAATTTTTCAAATGTAACCATACTCATATTTCTAAGGCTGTTTGTCACAGTTAATCTTGTTAGCACACTTTTTATCTAGAAATATTGTAACAAAACTTGGCAATTTTTAATTTTTTCTCTTGTTCAATAACATAACATATACTTTTAAAACTATTAGCATAGTAAACTTAATATCAAATTCAGATTTAAAATTAGCATTCCACTTAAATTTTCATCCAAATGGTATGTAAATTATAAAATTTTCAGAAACATCTTGAAATATTTATGGCTATGTAATTAAACATGCCTTCAATACTATTATATTTATCCACTGGAATAATAGTTTTTGAAGCAATATTGTCTTATTGATTAACATATGATAAGCACAGTATCGAAAGTTATTATAGATTCATCATAACTTCAGACTATTCAATGAAGTGAGAGATGTATATTAGGAATAATAAGAGGGGATCGAAAACAAAATACATAGTTAAGAGAACAAATAGTATTATTGACATTATTGAAATAATTAAGAGATTAAAATCAAGCACTTCTAGAGAAGATAATAATAGAAAGGGCAGTTAAAATCTTAAACTGAAGATTATACAAAAGATCTAAAAAGAGACCACATGTGAAATGGATGGATGAAATAAGAAAGTTTGCTGATGTGATGTGGAGAAGAGAGGTTAGAGATCAGAGTAACTGGATTAAACTTAGAGAGAACTTCATTGTCCAGTGAGTTGATAATGGTTGGAAATGATGATGATATATTAATATTTTATAAATGTTTTGTTTGTTGTTTAATTAAAAAAAGTCTTTATTTTACTTAATGAATAATGAAAGATATATTGAATGGTTGTAAAAGATTTATTTCTAATTTGGAGAATTGCTTTGCAAATGTGAAAAATTTGATTGGTTACATCAAAATATATAATCAGTCACTGCTATATTATTTTATCATAAGCATTTTTTATGTTGCTGCTTGTTATTAATATTTACAGAAATTTATATAATTATTTCTGTTTCAATCGATTTACACATAGAGATTATCTGGATGTAGTAATTTTGGTAATAGACATAAAAATGTGTCATTATTTCTGTTATACATAGACTGTACATTATTATTATTATTATTATTATTATTATTATTCTATACACATACATAATGTATTAACTTACTATAGGCAATAAAATTAATAAAAAATAATGAGAAAATATTAAATAATGTTTGATCCTTTTATTAAAATATTATTACATTTTCTATTTTTATTACATTTTTAAAATTATTATTTTTATTTTGGTACAATTTAATTTATATTCCTACATAAATTTAATTTAAATCATATAAAAATGTAATAATATTTAATAAAAGGATCAGCACATGTTTACTTTTATCTTGTTGATTTTAGTTTATTTCATAAGTTATATATAGATACTGATATAGAAAAGGCAGTCATTTTAATGATGTGTATGTGTGTGCATCAAAAATATTGATACATCATAATCATACATCTTCGCATGCATGTATATTCAAAAAACATCTTATCTATAAATAGTTACAAGAGTAAAATAAATAATAACAGTGAAATAGAAATGAAAAAAAGATTAAAAGAATTTCTGATGAAAACAATGTATATGTAAGCTCCCTAATCAATATATATTTATATTGTTTGGTATAAAATAATATGTATTTGATACTTTCTAGAATTGATTATCATCTCTATGTTTCAGCTATTTTCCTTGGTGTTTTGCATGTTAGTTTTTGCAATTTAATGATTGCCCAAATATTATTTACCATTCATTGATAGCCTCATTTAAATAATTTGTGCAGTTTCTTACTATTTATTTTTATGTTTCTTCTCTTTTTTGTATTAGCATGTGTATACATGTATATATACACCTACCTATCCAAAACGTTATATAAATTAAATATTAATTAAAATTATCCCAATTTTTCATTCTCTGAAATGAAGATCATACATTTTTTTACTATGAAAAAATTAAACATTATTTAATAAGGCCAAAGATTTTTGTAATATCTGACTATAAGATATGCAATTATATGAGATCTAATTTGTTTATTATGTAAATTAGAATATTTACAGTAGATGATAGTCACATTGTTATTAATAATGAGAAAAAATATGTAGGGTAGCAATGTCTATAATTGTTAAAAAAACTAAGGATATCATAATATGTAAAAGCTGAACTGGTTTCAGCTCTATATGGCTATACAAGTAAGTTGGCTAAGATTGAAAATATTTATATGTTTTTCAATTTGGGCTGTTCCAAAATCTGAAGCTCCTCACTAATGAAAGTCATAAATTTGATACTAGTCTGAGTATATTGGATAGGTCAGCACAGAATATGGATTTATTAAGGACTATCATATAACATCTATTATTTACTAAAGCTTACAGTAAGTGACACAGAGGTAGTGTAAGAAAAATGCAGGTTGCTAAAAATTATTAATTTTTGATTTTCTATCTTCTAAATGATCCCTGTAATTCCATGATTAAAATAAGCATTAGAAAAACTAAAATCTGCATACATTCAATTCACTGTTTACATATTTTTGAAATGGCTTTGTGTTTTAATAAATAAATGATTGGCTGTCTCTCCAAGTGCATGTGTTGTGTAGTGACATAATTTAGCTATTAACTACAAAATTTTAAAATAATAGTATATCTAAATCATGAATTATGATATGAAATATGACAATGTACTTTATACCTTTATAGAAATCCATGATAGAAAAACTCACTAAAATTTTGTTTTAAATTGACCAAAATTGTTATTGAAACATTTGAAATGATTCAAAGTATGTATGGCAATGAACCCATGAATCGCAAGAATGTTTTCAGATGTTCTTCAAGATTTTTGATAACAAAGGAGACCATTGAAGACAAACTATAGCCAGGCACATCAAAAGCAGCTGTAAATGAAGAAAACATGCAAAAAGTTGCAGAAATTCTTTCATATTTAGTGACAACTCATTAGCATTTCCAAAACTAACTTCTTTTGTATTTTAATGGAAGGTTTGAAAAAAATGGAAAGCATGCGTTTTATGTATCATTTATTGACTATTGACCAAAATGATAACAGAGTGGAGGATTTCATAGACATACAAAGAACCACAACTACGTACCCAAAATTCTACTCAGTCATCATAATGGGTGATGAGATGTGATGTTTTTAATACCAGAGTGTGGAATGGAGATTGCCAGAGAAATGAAAATCAAAAAATTTGTGAATGCAAAAATAGCCAAATCAAAACATTGCTCACTTTTTTTTTCATTGTAATGATATTATTTACCACAAATACATCCCTGAAGATCAGATGGTAGTTACTAATACTATTTAGATGTTTTGAATCATTTGTGAGACAAAATTTTATGCAAGCAACCTTGTTGCATGATAATGTGTCAGCTACAATTGAAGCACATTTGTGCTTGAGAATTTTCTCTATTCTCCTGATTTACCTTCTGTTACTTTTGGCTATTTCCAAAATGAAAATTTGGTTCAATTCAGGATATCCAGAAACTTGTGACAAAGTTTTTGCAATTGTTTCTGGCAGAGGGTTTTGAGGATTATTTCAAACAGTTTTATACTTATTTCCAGCAATGTATTGAATTTCACGGAAATATTTTGAATAATCAATAATAAAAATAAAACATAAATAACACTCTATATTTTACAACCATCACCTTTTTAATGTGGAATACACTGTATATACAGCATATTTAATATATTGCTATTAAATTCAAAGTCTGAAACCTGAAATGAATGAATTAGGATAAAAATAAAATAATTTATTACTAAATCATTTTGGAATTAGCATATTAAATAATGGAATAAATAATAGCTATGCACATGTTCATATACATATGTATAAAACAATTATATAGACACATTTCAATGATATGAAGATATTTGTGATCATATATCTTATTGCTAAAAACACACATTAAGAAATAGTCTATATGGGTGCCTTTGATCTTATAACCATTCTTAAAATATCAGTAAAACTATTTACTTCATATATTTATATTACGTCATATCATTCATAGATTGCTAATTTCAATTCAAACTAAATCTGGAAGAACATTATCTCTTGTTATTGGAAAGTTATATTTGAATTAATTCAGATGAATTTAAAAAATATTATGCCATCTAATTATTAATAAGTAAAGTATTATATTATATATGTTTTATTCTATTCCTATTAAAAGAAGACTGATGTAGAAAATTTAGATTATCCTTATATATAAAATCTTTATTTTGTCTGTTATCTGAATATATGTTTGTTCATAATGCTTTACTGTAGCACCTTCAGAATTTTTTATTCAGAGAGCACTCCAGTAAATAATCTTATTATATAAAATCCATACTTTGTCTGTTGTCCATAATATTGTCAAATTAACAGCAAAATATGGATTTTATTTATAGAGTAAACTATACCTAACAATATTTAACTAATCAAATATAACAGGTATATTTAAAATTTTAAATTTAGCCTTATTTGCTTTATTAATACTTTAATTTGTTGAGTACACTTCAGAAATGTACTTTTCCAGGTACATTTCTGAAATGTACCAAACAGGCAGGATTATTCCAGATATTTTTTTTCCAATTTTTTAATTGTGAATTTCTCATATTTATGTACATAATATTAAAATCTTTTGTTTAATTTACATTAAATCTTAAAAAAATTTATTAAAGCAATCACAGCCTTTCTATAGGCTGGATACATTTCTCACATTTATTTATATAATATTAAAATGCTATTTAATTTACATTAAATCTTTAATATATAAGAGATTCTAACTTTCACATAACCCTCAGCTCTCCATGCCATCTCATATTGCTGACCCACCTGATCATACACATGTTGAAAAGATAAATAATCACCAATATATGTATTTCATGCTAAACCAGTAATCATCAGTTGGTCCAGATTACTATCTTCACACATATATACAATCAGTGCCTAGCTTTATATTATAGCCAATCTTCATACTTTAATGGAAGGCTTCAAACTACTCCAACCCACAACTCTTCAGCCATCTATTTCATTGAAAATCTGATGATGGAACATTCAACGTGGGCTTTGAATGTTCCATCATCAGATTTTCAATGAAATGGATGGCTGAAGAGTTGTGGGTTGGATTAGTTTGAAGCCTGTCCATTAAAGTATGAAGATTGGCTATTTTAATATAAAGCTGAGCACTGATTGTATATATCTGTGGAGATAGTAATCTGGACCAACTGATGATTGCCGGTTTAGCATGAAATATTGGTGATTATTTATCATTTCAATATGTGTATGATCAGATGGGTCAGCAATATGAGATGGCATGGAGAGCTGAGGGTTGTGTGAAAGTCTGAGTTCGAATCTCATATATTACATTATATATGTGCAGGTGTGTGTAAGCCTGTACAGTGTATTAATTAAATCTTTAAATAAAAAGTTAAATCAACCAATTTAAATAAACATAGGCCCGATATAAACTTGTAATAAAATAATTTATTAAATACAATAATCACTAATTTATTTACTAAAATTTAAATAACTAAAATTTAATTATATAAAGTTAATAATGGACTTTCTCCCAACAGAATTAATTTTATTAAATAGATTCATTAATATAATGTATATTTAAATATGTAAAAAAAATTAAATGTATATTATTATGAATGTAGATTTATTTGAAGGAATTGAAACTTAAATTTCAATACCCATTGAAGAAACTTTGTTAATTAATTACAAAAATAGTGCAAATATTTTCAAATTGAATAAATCTAATAAGTTATGATATAATATAATGATAAATAATATTTTAATATTGAATAACATGTGAAGTGTATCAAGTCTATTTTAAAAAATAATTGAACTGCCTCTATCTGCTATTTTTGCCAACTTTTTTTACAATAAGAAAATGGACCATTTCTCCAAATATTTTAAACATAAAAATTCTTGTTTGTGCATTCTACTCATCCAAAAGAGGAAAATAAATTAAATAATTAATCAAACACAATACTTCCAATCAGCAAATCATATTCCATTTATTATAGTGGGTGATTTTAATTGTCAATCACAAGTCTTTTCTAAGGAATTAAGAAGTGGTCCATTTTCTTACTATAAAAAAAGTTATTGGATATTGCAGCTAGAGGGCAGCTCAATTATTTAAAATAGACATGGTCAATGTCACACGACTATATATATATACAGAGAAAGAGAGAGATTTAGTGTTATCCATTATTATTTATCTAAAATATTGTTTAAAATAATATAGTGAAACAAATTAAGATTGTGTAAATATTCCATTTAATATTAGGTTGTAAAGCAAATAATCACAAGGTATCTGTTAATATACACATTCTTATTTTATAACTTGAATAATGAGTTCTTGTTATATAATTACATAAAATTCTATCTTACATGACAATTATACATTACCTATTGAAATGTATAATCAGTCCTAAAGAGAGATATGTATATAATAACAGTAAATGATAGGTTGAGAAGCTAACTTAGCAGTGCTGTGACAGTGATGACAATAGGGTGAAGGCTACGAAGTGAACACAGATCTTAATGCAATAAGAATGAAAAGTGAAATTTTATTGCATCCAAATTGTATTTATTAATGTTTAACACATAATGTTTGAATTCAAGTTTAATCCAATTAATGATAAATAAAAGTATGTGAATACATACAAAATACATTTTAAGATAATTTAAATAAACATTGCATATTAGCATACTAAAGCTTCAATATCTTATTTGGATATATCTTCACTATGCATATGTGTCCAATGTGTGTGAGTATAATACCATTATGAAACTATCATTTGGATGCCTGGGCTAAACAAAGTACTACATAACAACTATCTATCACCCTCTACCACTCATTTCCACAATAGAGCAATATCTCATGGTTTATGATATACTAGACAAAAGTAAATAAATTTCTCATTGTTCAAGCAATAATAATTCTTAACTAAGAAAAAGTATGAAGTCAAATTTAATAAAATATAATTAATATATTTATTACAAAATTAAAAGCAAAAAATATATATATCTTAATTCACAATATAAATAATGAAGCTTTCTATTCTGTTATATTTTAATCCAACTTTAGTATTGTATGTGAATAGCTGCAAAATGAACACATATCTAACAGAATCAGATAAAGAAAGAGGTACTTAATCTTCAGAGATGATACAGTATTATATAGTGGGTGTGCCGATAGCTCTTAACAAGCTTTTCAGAACATTCCTACCCCAGATCGGTTTTTAGCTCTGACTTTTGTCAGTGAGGCTATTCAAGTATTAGAGTTAAAATATGCCCATTATATAACATTTGTAATACAAACTTATTAAATTAAGTCACGTGATATATGACTTGATTTTCTTGCAATGATACAGTATTATAATGTAAAGTTTTATGAATATTAATATTTAAAGATGCCAGATATCAATTGCAATATATGCTAACATATATAATATGTTTGAACTTGAACTGTATCATATTGAACTATTAATATACTTTGGTTTATATATTGTTAGATCTGATTTAGCATTTGTTTACTGACACCTGCTCTGTTTTCTGTGTTCTAGAGACAATTTTAAATGTCTCTGAGTAATGTTATAGCTGTGTATGTATTGATTCTAGACTATAGATCTAGTGGTATTCTCTGGTGTTGGATATGGGTATACCTGCTGTCCATTTCATTGTGTATTTAATTCTTTTTGGGCATCTAATGCAGGGCAAGATTACAAAATAGGTACACTGTGAAATATTGAAAACTAGTTGGTGATTTATTACAATTTGAAAATGATTGGCACAGGATAACCTGAAATAACAGCAAAAATAGTTGGATATATTCGTGGAAGTGTGGTGAGATGCTTTGAAGTGAAGTTTGTTATAACATATAAAAGCATAAAAGATTTAATATATTAAAAATAGAGTGAAGTTTGACATAAACATTTATAAAGTAGAAGAAAAGTATAATATAGTTAGAGGACAAAAACAAAAAGTTTAACATAGTTAAAAAAACAGAAAAGTTTATATAATATTGAAAATAAAAGGAATAATATTTTTTCTTCAACATGGAATCAGAGAATCAAGAAAAGCATTTGGATGTGGAAATGCTTTTGAAGAGGATAATAGAAATGTTTAAAGAAAATTTATACACAATGATATTAAACAATAAAGTGTGATAGGTGGATGAAAGAAATAAAGCTAATATGGGGGGAAAGGTGATAAAAGTTAAGATGTTAAAAGTGATTGTGTTGAAGTTATTAAAAATGAAATTGTTTCCATTGAGAAAGCAGAGCAAGATAATACCAACATAATGGAGAATAAAGATTTACTAATTGATGATCTCAAGATACGGACAGAGATGAAGTTAGTCAAAAATAATACTGATTCTATTGAAGAACATGTTATAGAAGAATGTGTATAATGCTTAGATCAAAATATAGAAAGTGAGAAAAAACAAATAAAATTAACCCAAAACAAATTAATGTGAATTATTGTGACATGGATTGTGATGATGAAGATTTAAAGGTTATCATGGAACATTGGCATAAACAAAAACCATAAGATATTAATGCCCTGTATGTATTGGCACAGTTGATCCCAGGATTGATTCTGGTGCTCAAACTTTTTATGAATTCCTGAGCACTAACACTATGCCTTTTTTATAAGATATTAATATATTATTTATTGATTTAGTTATTGAAGAGATTTTGTACTTGCAAAAGAAATGTGTTGCCTAATAAAAGCAGAGTTATGGTTGTATCAGCCTCTTTGATTATTATTATTTCTACAACAACAGAGCAGATAGTGTTATAATTAGAAATCATAGTACAGAACTTAATGTGATGAGTGATTATAGTAATATTATACAAGAGAAATGAAGTAACATTAAATGGATAGCTCAAACATTATAAAATATGAGCAACGGAGTTATTTTTCAGGATTTCTTTCCATATTTACCTTATGTCCAAGCTCAGAAATAAAATTTTCAGAACTTTTATTCAAAACAGTGGTAATAGAAAAATAGGTCATAATGTAGCAAATAGTGACATTATCTTATAAGACTGGTTTAGCCCAGCCATTTAAAGAATACATTTTATACTGAAATTATTAAGGTTTTTAAAAAAAAGACATTATATGCAATTAGAGTATGAAACTTCAGCATATGAACTTGGAAAGCATAATGAATATAAAGAGCAGAGTAAATTAATAAAACAGGCACATAGCTAAAGAGTCATAGTATACAACAATTTTGAAAGTGTAAAATGAAAGAAAAAAATCACCAGATAGGTTCAACTTGTTGAGAAAACTGATATATGACTCAAACTAAAAAATATATATCTATAATTACTATTTGAGAATGTGTCTAAATAGCAGATAGCAGTAAACAATTTGAATAGTTATGGTTTTTATTTTAAAAAATTTCCTTACAGTTCAGTATAAACATTAATAGCAAATTTTATCTATTTTTTCCCTAAGAAAAGGGGTGTTAAGATAGATAGTGATCTATCTCAGTCTATAATTTATTTTAAAAATATAGTTATTGATAACTGTAAATCAAATTTAGGTTTCATAAACTGTATTAAGTTTGGTATAATATAAGCATACACACATCGTTAAAGGTCTGTGCTTAGAATAAAAATGAGTGATTTTAAATTTAGATTTAAAAAGATAAACTAATGTATTTCAAATAAACCTGTTTTAAAATTATGTTATAGGAACAAAGCTTAATTAAGTAATAATCCATAAAATTTTACTCAATTAGTTCATTTGCATACGCTTTGCATACAGTTTTGTTTCCTTGCCCTATTTCTTCTTTCTGCAGCTCACAGCATCGCTATGAATATGAGGCAAAAGGCCTCGAAAGCGCTTAGCATGTAATAATTTCTGTGTATCTTGATAGCTTCACATTCAAGTGTGTCATACGCTTTGTTAATTTTGTATATTCAATTAGCTTGTATTACTACTAATTAAAATGCTAAGAAAACCAATTTTTTTAAAAGTTTTGTTTCATGTTTTGGAATGTTTTAATTTCAGTTAAACATATTTTAGGGATTAAAATGGCTAAGTATCATTTATAAACATGTGGGCTTATTTAATTAAAGAATTTTGTAAACAGTGTAATTACCATAATAATTGTTGGTTTTTTTAAATAAAGAATTTTGAAAATATGAGTAATTAAAGTAATTTACATGCTTTTTAATTAAAGAAAATTGTTTTGTAAAGTTGTAATTATATAAAAAGGCTTACTCAGAAAATAATTATCTTTTGGTCTTTTCAACATGGAATGTATGGAACTCTATTAGCACCCAAAAGAATCATCATGCATTGCTAACACAACAAAAAAGAATTTCATTTCTCCAGCATGAAACCTATAAACATTAGGATGTTGAATTCTTCTGAATTTGATCCAATGCTTTGTCATGTTTGCAGTTAAACAGACACACTTCTCAACAGTATAAAAAATTTCATACCAACTCTACTTGGAAACAAACTCCATGTTGACTATAATTTTAAAACCTGTAAATGGAAAGCTTTTACTAGTAAACCAGCATAGAGTTTTTGTTAAAAAACATACATACATACATAAAAATAAATCCACTTTTAATGAAAAATAATGTTTGGCCAAATCTTGGACTTAAAGATAACTCATTTATTTATTTTATGAACTATTCATAATTGTAATTTAATTTAGATGATTTTATGTATTTATTTTTTATGCCAACTTACTTTTAATACTTATATTTTACAAAACTTGATATATCATAGTATGCTTTGAATATTTTTTAAATATTTATATTTTAAAGATATTGATTTGATTTTTTAAAAAATTTAGTTGGGTAAAATGGTTTATAGTTTAAATATTTGAGAGATAAAAGAAATTTGTTTTATTTTTTAACATTATCTTTTTTTTTTTTCCCTAAAGAGTTTTAAAATCACTTCCATGATTATTAATAATTGAAATTTAGTTTTGAAAGAATCAACATTTAGTTTCACCTCAATCTTTCTTCTAAATAAGAAGTTTTAAAAAAAAAGGAATATAAGAACGATATTTTTTTTATCTCTCAGAAGTTATTCTAAATCATTAATATAAGTCAAGATATGTATGTGTTTAACATGATCTGTGTGTATCATATAAATAATCCAGTAAATTGATTTTATAGTGCTTAAATTTGTAAGCAGTTTCCCTATTTAGTTTATTTGGTTCTTATAAGCATCTGAAATTAAAGATTGATATATATATATTGTAACCTCAACTTTCTCAGCGCAATCTTTCACTTAGTTAACCTCTATAAACTCTCATTTATTTCAAGTAGCTAGTCAATTGAATTTTATACTAACTTTAGGATCAAATATACCCGGGGCGCCAAATTGCAGCTAGAAATTGTAATGCCCACCAGAGATCATCATCATTAGCCATATTTAGGACTATAGAAGATACTGGAGAAAGTAATTAAATTGTCTCTCAAAAAACAAAAAAAACAAAAAAAAAAATAATATTGATAAAACCATTCAATCTATGTGGTGTTAATTTCAAACTCGGATGAGTCATGTAAATATTTCATGATAAATTTATCATTAAATCTACAATAAGAAGACAACTTTCTTCCACAACTTTATTATAAATATCTGATCTGGAGTGGTAATTACAGAAAATACTATATACAGTTCTCATTTATATCTGACTGGAAATAAATCAATAATTAATGCAGAGAACTCATAATCTATGTTCAAAATATAAAATTATTATTTAATTTAATATTAGATAAAAATTATCCCTAATAAACTTTATCCCATTTAATTCCATTACTTTATTTTTCGTTCTCAGCATCTATCACTTTCAATAGCTACAATTATATAACACAGAATGTCTGTGTTATGTTCTCTAATCTGATAATCCTTAATCTTATTTCTCTAACACACATATATCTTTAGATCAACAATCAATTTATGATCCCTATTTTATAATAGTATAACAATTTTATTATAATATGCTACTTGACTTCCAAACTAGCTCTTAGATCAATAATTGAACTGCTCTTTCTCAAGGTCGAGATCTGTCAAGAGGTGCTCTTATAAGCGATTACATTGTAATGGATATGATCCCAAATATGCTAAGTTGAATTTTGATACGAATTTACTATTGGGAATCACTCTAAACACCGAGAGCAGGAAAGGGATTTTGTCTGCTCCCAATATTCACAACATTACAATGAACCAAAAGATTAAATTTATTAAACTTAACTTAACTATTCCTTGTCATTTTATTATTATTTTTAATCTATTGACCAAATTTTAATTAATAATTTTAAACCTATCATATTTTGCTAAAGTAAACTATGGAAGTAAACCATGGACATCAATCAGATAAATCAATCAAAATTTACTTGTAAGTAAATTACGGACATAAATTGTAAAAACTGCGTATGCAAATTAATTATGAAAATAAATTATGTGAAAATGAAGTTTATAAAAGTGACTTAGATAAAAATGAATTATGTTAATCAAATATATAAATAATCAAGATAAAATCAACACTGTAAATCAATCATGGAAATAAATTATCAATATAAAATTACCTATGTGAATCGAATATGGAAACAATATAATAATGACTATTGCAAATCGATCTTGGAAATAAATTATCAATATAAAAATGCATAATTAGATTTAAATATGAACTAATATTACTTTAAATATAGGTGCTGAATATAGATTCTGGAGATATTTGAAACATCAAAACACAAAACACAATGTAATCTTATAACAATAATAAAACTTTATTACATTAACAATAATGATAAAATAAAATAAAAACACAATTATAATATTGTTACACTCAAATATATGATTCAGATCTATTAAAGACTATGGTTCGAATACATGTTTAAATTAACTACTTTTCTGGATGACTTATTTATTGTTTTGACCCATTTATTTATCAAATAAATAATCAATAATAATACTAAACACAAACGCTCACACACGAAATCAGAATTCCGTATATTTTAGCTTTAAGAAAACCTTTATCTTGAAAGAGAAGAAAACCTATAAAGTTCTACTTCTCCCTTTTATTGTAAACATTGTCCATTGGACTATTCCAAAATAATATATTCATTTCAATTATTCTAACTAGCAATGTTAAATAATCATCAATTTCTAAATAATTTTATCAAGCAATAACTTTCACATTTCTAATGAAGAAGGATGATATGCCATAAAAAAATCCCCTACTGATCTTGCAAATGGGTTTAAATTCAAAACCCACACTTTTACCTTCATGCCTGTCAGATCTTTACGTTTTGACTGTATATATCTTGATAGGTCAGTATGTCGATCCAGCTTGACGATCCTCCATTTACCATCATTCACAAAAAAAATCAACACAGATCGGTTAGTCTATCAATTAAAATCTCTGTCATTCCCCATCATACATATACATCTGACTGAATTCTTATCCTTTCCAGGCAGCTTTTTATTCTGTCCCACATAAGAAAACTCTCTTAATATCCCACATCACCATGCAGTATTTTTAATGCACACACAGCAGCATCTTAGCAAGGGAATTTAAAAAAAAAAACAATGACAACAACTTCTAACTTGAACTGTTTGCTTGAGCCAGAGGGAGATCTTTTCCTAAGATCTACAGTCATGTAAAGAGCTCCTGCCTAGACACCTACTCTATATTGGTATGCAAAACATTTTCTACAATTAAACAATAACTTTATTAATAATTCCCTATCTTAACAAAATAAATGGAGTGAAACTCAGTCATCTCCAACTGCCATGGTCAATAAATCATGACACAGCTATTTCCCATCTATTGGGTGGTAGGATAACTTTACATTAGTAATGACAAGCATCTATAGCTTTATATATGCCCACACATACATCGATTACAGTCTAGATAAATGACAAAGACCAATCAGATCCCGAATCAAAACATATATGAATTATTTCAATTTTAAACAGTCAAGCCAACAACATACATCCAATATTTCTTAATAACAGATCAACACTGACAGCATAATAATGGGTTTTCATACAACCATCCTCTCACTCTTCATATTTAATATTAAGCACAAATTAAAATATTGTTAAGAATAAAAAAAAAAATATCTATATCATTTCTCTCTTTTCTTTTAAATTTAAATTTACGTGAGCATTTATACTTAAATGGTATCAAAATCATTTTCCTTTCTTTCCTTTGAACATTTTTAAAGATAAAAAAAAAAAATTAAATTAAGATAATCTAGTGATTAGATGTGTGACATATTATATAAACAAAATGAAATATAAAAAACAAACAAACAAATGACATATTATATAAACGAAATAAAATAAAGAATAAATATCAACATTACGATAGCCTCTTTCCAATGTCTTTTCCTTCAACTGTCCATCAATCAATTAATGTATTCAGTTCATTTTTATTTTGAGATAGCTATACAGATGCACATCAGACAGTTATTTTTAATCAAATGCGTATAAAAAAAATGCTCAGACAGTTATTTGAATCAAGATAGATAAAAAACATAGATAGTTATTTTAAATCAAAAATGTAGCTACAGGATAATTAATAAATTTTAAAAGAATTCTGTTGATTACCTTCCATTTTGATGAGTTTCTTTTTGGATTTGAATTCATTTGTTTCTCTTCTTCTCTTCCATTTTAGAGGCTCAAATTATAGACAACAAGCTGTTTCTGATTACTAAACATGAATTAACTTTCTAAAACATTATACAGAAGTTTGTTGCAGTTCTTCAAACAAATTTTAACCAGCCAAATAATTATTATAATATGAATTGGTCTTTCAATTTCAAAAAGTTTGATAGTTCTCTCCTTCAATGAATTTTTAATAAGCCAAAGGGATAAATTGTGGTATTCAGTATAAAATGTCTTATTAAAAGTCAATTCATTCATAATTGACGTGAGGAAAAGAAATATGCACCACTTATATATGAATTAGAAATTCATATTTTGGTATACTATAAAACTTAAACATATTATTAAATTCTGAGAAAGAAAATTAAAAAAAAAAAAACTTGGATGAAAAACCTTCAGAGATAGATTAATTTTAGCAAAAGTTCTCAATTAGCAAAAGTTCTCATTCACTTTCACCAGATCCTTTTATAGGGTGAAGAAGAAAAAACAAACATGTTAATCTCCCCTCCCACAGGTGGTTTTTTCTCCAAATCTAATTAAAAAAATCTCCACTCAGAATGAACAATAGACTCTTTACCACTTGTTACTTTTGACAACTTTTTTCCCTCATCTTAAAGCATATCTCTTTAGTTAACACATTAGTGATTAATTTATGGTAAAGTAGTCAAAGAAAATCTAATCAAAAAAATAAGCATACTGACACTTTTTGGTCAAACAAAGGTTACATTCATTTGATCTAAATAATTTCTTATTTAGATTTACATTTTAGAGTTAGAAATAATAAATCAAAACACATTCATTTATTTTTTCCTTTTCACACTTATCATGAATTAATATAGAAAATTATGTCAATTTCTATAAAGGAAAGAAAAAAAATCAAACTCATATATTTGTATTACACATACATACATGTGCAGAACATGAAACAGAAAACTGCTCATTCAGATTATATGAACATAAAATATCCATCATAATTTCTTATTATTACAAGAATAAAATCAATTATAATTTCTGATAATCATAAACATAAATATTCACTATAATCTCCTATAACCTTAAACTTATTCTCCAGAAAGAAACTGTTAACTAAAGCTACTGACAATCAATTCAATTTTAATTCTCATCAACTCTTTAGTAATAGATATCAAAATTCACAAGACTATATCTCAGTCATATAAATATTTATTTCTCAATTATTATATTGGTAAATTATTATAGCCAGCGTACAAAAAAAAATCACTCATCCCCCCTGCATTAAATAATGCTAGCTATATTTTATACAAACACAAACTCTCTCTATATATGTTACTTTTGAGCTCTATATAGCCATTGATTTCTCAAATAAAACTTTTAACTTTTCTTATATTCAAAAAAAAAATATTTTTTTTTCCCCCACAATTATCTCATTTTATTACATTTGGTTTATATATGGAATAAATCAAAAGGCTACAATATATAAGTATGTGCATTTTCATATAGTGATCCTTAGATATTTTATCC
Source organism: Epiperipatus broadwayi (assembly GCA_028023455.1). Taxonomy (NCBI): domain Eukaryota; kingdom Metazoa; phylum Onychophora; class Udeonychophora; order Euonychophora; family Peripatidae; genus Epiperipatus; species Epiperipatus broadwayi. Next base: position 268,948 of record JAQFVV010000105.1, on the reverse strand, counting down.
ACCACACTTGAATTTAGAATATGTTTATTTGCCTCCTTGTGATCTGTATTATTCTCATTTAAAGTACTCTTGGTTGATTTTGATTTTGCTTGAGAAATATTTCTTTCCATGGGCTTTATTTTGCTTTGTCTTCCAAGTGAGATGCCATTTATTGTTGTTTTGCTAATGGTGTGGGATCAAATGCATAGTGTATGGATCTATAGCCTGTGCAGTGTGAACATTTGGAGTTGATTTAAGATATTTTATTATTGCTTGATTTTTTTATATGCAGAAGTGAAATATATGTGTGCACATCTCAACTTAGAACACATATGTAATAGAATCAGATCAAGAATAGAGATACTTAGTCTTCAAAGATGATACAGTATTATAATGTAAAGTTTTATAAATATTAATATTTAAAGCTACCAGATATCAAATATATACTAACATACAAAAGTGGCAATTACAATTGTAATGCATTTATATTTGAACCATATCATATTGAACTGCTAATAAATTTTATTTTGTTTATTGTTAGATCTGCTTTTCCATTTATTTGCTGTCCTCTGCTCCGCCAATCAACATTTCTAAAGAATCTGTTTCCTGTGTCCTCTTTATCATAATATTAATAACAAATTAAATGAAGACCTTAGTTAAAATGAAGTTCAGAATAGGATATCTATGGCAAATTTGTAGATTATTTCAAAAATACTGTTATGAATGCTTAATATATGATCTTATTCAATTTATTGATATATTTACCAGATTGAAATATTGTTTGACTTAAGTTATATTACTTCTATTTTATCATCATTGTTGATTCATTTAAACATTTTATTATTCCATACTGTAAGTAACTAATTAGTCAACCTTATCTTGGATGCTATCAATTTCTTATATACTTGAATTACTATAATTTGAAACTTCTACTTTGTACTATTTGGTAATTATATCTAGTATGGATAAATATGCAAATTTCTTTAGAAAATATAGAGTTGTAATTATATTTTATAGAGTGCACAGGAAGCATATGTAAACACTTAAACAGGCTTTAATCTATAACGAATGCACCTTAAAATTTCTAATAGCCAAGCAATATTATTTTGCCAATAGAGGGACCTCACAAACCACAACACAAGATAGAGACTTTTATAAAGATAAAGGCGATTGTCTTATCTTTAACATAATTTTTTACTTATATAGGCCAATCTGAAGCATCCTGATTTGGGAGCGTGAAGTTGTTGTTCTCTTCACTGTTTATGTCCACTATTTCCTTTACTAATTAACCTTTACAAAGTCTTGTGATTCACAGCAAGTTAATGTTGCGATCTTAATACTGGAAATCAATAAACTATTGTAGAGTTGTAATTATATTTTATAGAGTGCACAGGAAGCATATGTAAACTCTTAAACAGACTTTAACCTGTAACTAATGTGCCTAAAATTTTTAATAGTCAAGCAATATTATTTTGCCAATAGAAGAAGTACTCATATCTAATCCTCTATATGGATTTTGCATCATCATCATTATTTTATCCATTTTCCTTAAGCATCACTCCCTATTTTTGATTTGACTTCACCATCTATTACCTAGCATATTTTCTTATTTATCCAAACCAAATCTGTATTTAACAGAATATCCTTTTGACTATTGTTGCCTTAGTATTCATTTTTTGCTCTTAAGATTGAATTAATAACAATAACAAAACAAAAAATGTAAATTTTAATTTCCAACTAAATTTTATATCAACTCATAATTGTACATATGGTATGCAATTTATAGATTAGATATATCAAATTCTGATGAGAGGCTTATATCTCATTTGTTTTTATTAAATGCATCACAATAATATCAATTTATGAATAACTATTTTTATTAAATTTTATTCCAATTTATTGTTGATACTCATAATTATTATATGAAGACATGTTGTGTGGTGTTAAGTTCACTAATTGTTGTACTAACAATGTATATACAGGATAAATCATTAACAATTTTGTTGGTCCTGTTATTCTTTTATATAATGCAGCATTAACTATTGAATGGACATGATAGTAAGAGCATAATTTTAAATAAATTAATTTCACATTGCAGTCAATTGAGTACAAAATAAAAGAAAATATGAACATAAAATTAATAAATGTTTATATTATTGTAATAACAATAAGATTTTTAAGTTTGAATATTCTGACAAACTAATTTTAAACTTTCTGTTCTCTCACTGTCTAATAAATCTTCACAATCTTAAATATTTTGAGCTACTGACTCTAATACATATAATCTACTCTTATATAATCTTCATTATTCTGTAACTACAAAAGATGCTTTCCTTGACATATGCTTATTTAAATATGTGGATGCTAGTATTATTCAACTGAGAAGTATACTTTTCTGGCACATAAGCTCCAAAACAAATTATAACTAATGGACTCACTCTCTTGGCAATCCTTCAAAATGTATATTATTAATTTCATTAAATCTTTCTTCAAACTCTAATTATTATCATTTAACATATCTGAAAATCATATATGTGAGGAACGCTGTGATACACATGTTGAGTATACAAAATCAAATAAATAAATAAACAAAAAATAAATATCCTCAATTTATTAGTACTATTTACAAAAATAATAGCTTAGAAAAAAGAAGAAGTAATTAAATTATTTATTGCAATATTGCCATTTAAATAATTTAATAATTTTTTATTCATATAATGCAATAAATGTATACACCCTTATACACATGTAATATGTCTATTAAAATACTCATTACATTAGCTTCTATTCATATATTAATTTTGCCTGTAAATTTAGATATGTATTTTTTTTTACTAAACTATTAGAAATATTAAACTATTTCAAATAATTTTTTTTTTTACTCATTTTAATTCTCAATATAAACTTCTGATTCTGTTGCTTTAATCAATTATTTCAAACTAAGTTTGTTATTTTAACACATAATAAAACATTTTTGTTTTGAACTAGACCATGTTTACATCTTTGAATTATTAATTAATATTATTAATTTACTTTTATATTTCGGTTATTCAAATCCCATTTACTTAATTAGTATATATTTTAAACATACTTATTTGCTTTGAATTACACCAAAATATGATTTCATAAAACCTTAAATTATCAATTGAAATCAAAATTCGTTAATATAAAAGAAGAATTGATTGTTTTCTCATTAAAAAGTAATTTCATTAAAGAAAAATGTTCAGATTACATTTTTTTCATAGCAGGCTGAATAAAGACATGACTCTTGATGTTGAGTTCATTTTCAGTCCTTCTTTGGTCAGATGAAATTTAATTTAATCCTTTCTTGAAAATGGTTCTGCATCATTGAATTTGTTGTTGAACTGTACAGATTTATTTATGTCAATGGCAGGAAACTTTATAAAGTGTATGACTAGAATATCTTGTTTTGTTTAGGCAGGTAGTTTGATCTGAATTTTAAGTGATAGATTAGCTATTATAAACTCTTTAAATAATGATTTTGGTTCATAATTTTTGTATTTGATTAGAGTTATTTTTAGTTTTGAGTCTAGATCAAATTAATTTTTAAGCATTGACAAGAATCATATGCATAATGAGAATTAACAGAAGAGGAACCCAAACCCACATCTACTCATAATGCACAATATTGATATGTAGTTGTTTTGATTGAATTATAACAGCAAATTTTTTATTTTATACCATTATGACTATTTGTAATTCCACATACCACATTCTATTAAATACTGTTCACTAATTCAATCACTTTTATATTAGCCACCAAAAATATTTATTCCTTAAAAGAAAAAAAAATGTTATAAAGTATTATAGTAATATGTTTATAAAGAGAACAAATAAATTAAAACTATAAGTTTCATCTTTTAGCTATTTTTAGCTTTCCCATCTGTTTGAATAAAATTGAATTTTTACTGATTTGTGATAAAGAATTTTTACAATTAAATACATTCCATTAATTTAAAATATTTATGTTGAACTAAATTTTCATTTCTCATCTAAAATAAAGACTTTCACTCAAATAAAGTCTACTAGAACTTAAAATGTTTAATTGCAATTAAATAATTTTTTTGAATATTACACATGCTTATACTACATATAACTTGCACATGCATATAAAACCATTACTTTAATATTCACTTTCTGTATCTAAAATTATTGGTTTAGTTTGCTTAATTGTCATGAATCCTAAATCTCTCTTGCTTTAAATATTATAGTCAAATAGATATTTACAAATTATAACAAAATTTATATTTTAGTTCTCTTTTTGCTTTCCTTTTTTTTCTTCTAAAAAATATATTTTTGACTTATCCACACAGACATACACCATTATGAAGTGCTCATTTCATGAAATAAGGATAAGTTTTCAAACATATTTCAATATTCAATAAATATTGTATAGTCTATCGTACAAAATATTATTATGAGGTTAATTTGTAGGATTTCCTATATTTTCCATATATCATATAAATAGCTCTAAAAGAAAAATATGTGAACTTCTGATTGGTCTTCTTACCATTTGGTAGTACAAATCTATTTTAACAGAGTATGAGATATTTACTTATACAGAAAAAAAAGTGATATCTTTATAAAGATTATTAATGCTTATATAGCAACTGATGACATTATAAACATAATATTATACTTAGCAGGTATCAGTGAGATGAATAATACTGCTATTATTCATAGAAATAATATTTATATTTTATTATGTAAAATTGAAAACATAATTGAATTGTGTTTATTAATAAAAAAAAAAAAAAATCCAAACATTTTTATGTTTCACTTATATATTGCAGATTGCATTGTATAAATGTTTAATAATATTATTTAGATATAATTATTAAATGCATAAAATTAAATGTGAATCTTATATATAAATATTTATGAGCAACTCAATTTTGATTTATTTATAATGGATTGAAATAAACTATATAATTATTAAAGTGAAGTATATTCAAGAGTTTTATATATCACTTGAATTCAAATATATACTAAATTTAGATCATATAAAAGAAGATATAAGACATATTATAAATTTTATTTTAAGATATTAAAAATTGTTTAATTAACAATGAGTATATTATACTTTAAGATACACATATACATATGTAAAACAATCTATATACGTATTGCTACTCAATGCAAGCCAAAGTAATCCGTGGATGCCAGAAGGCTCATGCATAAAATTCCCATCTAGTGCCTACTCATCCAATATCCTCAGACTAGTGTCTGACTTGTGGCCTTTGTCAGTGAGTGGCAGTATGTATATATAGAGTTTTGCCTGTTTTAATAACAGTTAAGAGCAAGCATAATATATGGTAATCATGTGATGTTTATATATAAAACAAACACCATAAATAAAGATACAAATAACAAATGCATGTAAGACAATCAAATTATCATTATTTCATTATAAATGAAATTAAATATGGGTTAATATTCATGTAGAAAGATTTTATTAAATTTTATTTTTTTACTGATTATTTATTCGACAATATTTCAATATTCAATAATTCATTATATCACATAACGAATAATGATAATTATTATTCAATTATTGGTCAATTCATTAACAGACTACATCATATATTTTCAAGCTTTTTTTTTAACTAATGCATTCTTTATCTCAATTCTATCTTTTTGCAACCATTTATCAGTGTAGAAACTTGTTGCTAAAGTGAAATAGATAAAATCAGTAGATTATAATTTTCTATTATTCAGATTTGAGAATTTACTTCTTGTATTTCTGAATGTTTAAATTTTTAAACATTAGTAAAAAATTACTTCTATTGAAATTAAGATATTTATGTTTCAGATTTTTACTTCATGCAATTATTTTTTATTTACTAAAATAATCCAATGGCATCTAGAGGAAATAAAATTCTAAAGTCATAGCAGTTCATAACAATCAATGATACTTTATCTGTTTATTAAACAGATCAAACTTTTCAATAACTCAAAATGTAAATAAGCATTTATTTTATAGCACTACGTTTTATAAATTGTAATACATTAAAGATCAGCCTTTTTAAGCTATTGTGCATGCGCTTTTACGAGTGTTAATAATAAATGAATACTTTCACTCCCAATACAAGATATAGTATTTATGAAAGAATAAAATGAATCCACTTATTCTTTCCAACCCAAATGCTTATATGGGCAAATCTTAAGTACTGGAAATTTATTATTAACACTTGTAAAAGCGCATACACAATAGCTTGAAAAGGCTGATCTTTAATGTATTACAATTTATAAAACATAGCACTATAAAATAAATGCTTATTTACATATGTTTAAGTTTCATTTGAGAGTGACGTTTAGTAAATTCTAGATAATTTCGTCGACGTCATTCATTCAGACATCGTAAACAGTAATTTAAAGTGAGTGGTCTATCCTCACGCTTTCATTTCAAGTACTTAAGATTTGCCCATATATAAGCATTTGGGTTGGAAAGAATAAGTGGATTCATTTTATTTTTTCATAAATACTATATCTTGTGTTGGGAGTGAAAGTATTCATTTATTATTAACACTCGTAAAAGCGCATGCACAATAGCTTGAAAAAGCTGATCTTTAATGTATTAATAACTCAAAATGTAATTTCGCCATCTAAGATTCAACTTAAATCAAAATTCCCTTTTTGATATTCAACCAAGAAACTACAATTGAAGAATTATGGTATAAAAATGTAATTTGTATAACATTTCGAAGTAAATTTCATTTTTCTGATCCAACAATAAAGCTAGCTTGGATTTGATTTTTCTAATCACAATTGAAACCTCATCTAGAGATTCAGGACAACTTATGACCATTGTCCTCATCTGCTTCATAAATGGAATTCATCAATCATTGATCTTTTTGTGAACAAATACAAACTATGAACCACATAGTTGATGATTACTGGATTTATGCCTATAATGGCAAAATTGAAGATCTTAAAGCCATTAGTGAAATTATTTCTTGGTTGGAATCTCTACAGGTTTATTGCTTGGATGTTTATAAGAAATTCTAGAGCTGGAAGTGACAAAACTGGGTGGGGTCAGTGGATCTTAAGTTCCAGCTTCTGCCACTCTACCATAGCACTAATCCCTGCAAGATATATAAATGATTAAATTAAAATAGAATATTATTATAACTTTATCAAATTCAACATATTAATGAATAAGTTGTTTTTTTTTATAGAAAGTTTTGGATTTAATTCAAAAATATCTTTTAGAATGTTCCCAATCATTCTATATAATTAGTTTTATTTCAAAGTCCTATTTTAACATCTTTAGAATTAAATGTAATAAATACCTTGAGAGAAAAGACGAAATTCAATTGATTTATATTGAAATAATATATTGAGATTTTCTTTTTCACATGTATTAATAATAAAAAAAATCATTTTATTAATATTTTTTATTAATTTAAAATTTATTTTTAAAGTTATATTTTAATAATTGTTGATGAATGCTTAGCTATCTATTCATTCATATATATTTTGTTTATTTAAACACAACAATTGTTCCTGATTGTACATGTTATTTTAATTAAGTATGTAATTTTAAATTAATTACTGATTTTTATTAACTAAGTCGTTGTCATACTATCTTATATATTTATTTATTAAACCTACTTAAAAATTATTTCTTACCCTTTTTTTAAACTCTATAAGTGTGTTGAAATATACATATATGTACACACACACATTGAAAATTTTAATGAGAAATAGTTTAAACTTTCACATATATAAAAATATTACTATCAGACCTTCTTATTTTAAAAATTAATAATAAGCTAAGTGCCACCGATTTCACTTTTGATTTATAAAGATTCAGACAAATAAATATTATCCGATAATGTGATTTCAGTAGCCAGTCCACTTTTTAATTGATTGCTATCTTGGTTATATTTATAATTGTATTCAATTTTAAAAAATACACGGAAAATCTTATCAAAACATTAATATTTATATCTGTAAGTTCAGGAAAATCTTAATTATTAGTTAATCTACATACATGTATATATGCATACAATATATAAATACCCTTCCTCACTTTCATTCATATATGCATACATATATTTAGAAACATAATTATACAATGCACATGCATAAACTACTTATACACACACAAATATACAGAATCCAGTGGATAGTGAATTATATTAAAACAGTATCAGAAAAGTAACTACCATCTGTGATACCTTTTTGATATGATGTAGGACCAACTTTTATGTTGGGGGCTGCTCATATTTTAATATGAATGAAATTTATACATTTATATATTTCTCATATGTTCAGAGGAATATTAAATAATTTCTTATCACCAAAGAGCTGAAATATCATGAAAAAATATTGCCATTTCATTGTTCAAGAATGATTCAAAGTAGCTTTTTAAAAACTATGTAAATCAGGTATAATGTTTATGTCATCATTACTTTCTTAAACTACTATATGTTCATAATGCCTACATGAATTGAAACCTTATCATCTTGTAAAATGACAGTGTGTCTGTGTCTGCACCAGAAACAAACCTTATCTACAAAATGATTTATGTAATCTGCATTATAATTCCTTGAAATTAATGATTGAATCAAGAGATACCATGGTTAACCACATCACAAAAGTTTCACATGTTTCATAGCAGGGAGAAGGATCAGATCCTTCAGAATTTTTTTAAGAAACATTGCATATAACTCTTTCACAGGATAAGAAAATTATTATATTACAATTGATCTGACTATATGGGATGCTTCCAGTCACCCATTATGAATTTTTTTGTTTATGACTACATTAGGAAGCAGTAAGTTTGAAGTGAGAGATCATTTATAAAAATGGTGCTTGTGCAACTCATGAATGAATATTTAGTAGATACGGAAAGTCTTTTGGATATATATTGATTTTTGAAGTGATTCAACTGTTATTTTTGATTTTGCCAAAAGTCATTCATAATATTCACCAGTTTTTCTTGGCAAACATTGATTTCTGATTTGAGTAGGATTTTTTTGTCATCATTGTAAATTATTAAATGCAATCATTCATTTCTTTTGAGATTATTGATCTTGAAACATTAATAAATTCAGCAGTTCTGGATACTTCAAATTTAATTTGGTATTGACAACTTGATTCCTTTTAAACACAGGTACTTAAGACATTTTTTGTTACAGATTTAAGAAACTGACATTAGTTTCGTAAATGTTTCTTTCCACTTTTTTTAAAGTTCTACTTATGAAAGAAAAAAAAAAAGTTACATGGCATTATAGTTCTATTTCTGTATTACGTCAAATTGTCAGTATGAAAAGTTGTTCTGTTCCTTATATTTTTTTTTTAAAAAGTTGTATACATTCATTTTTACTAATATAATAATAAATGTAAAATTTTAGAGCTATATATATTATTGAAAAGATATAATTTAAGAATTATAAATTAGACATTAAAATTCTAATTAAATTTAATAATAATCAAACAAATAATTAAGAATTATAAACCAGAAATTGAAATTCTTACGAAATTTAATAATAATCAAAGAAATGCCAATATTATATGTTGTTCAGAACTTCTTAATCCTAAATAACAACAGTGATCCATCTATATTAAATTTATTCATTCATCCTTTTTTATTTTGGTAATATAATAAAATTATATAAAACACCAGCAAAAACTACACTACAGTTGCTTCTTTTGTATATTCTAATTTCATAATTTTTGATCTTTAAATTTTTTTTATGTATTTTAGGATGATTTTTTTTAAAAAAAGTTTATCATGATTTTGGTAACTTATCTGTTGCTTATTTGATGATATTGTTGAGAGTGATAAAAACTATTTTATAAAGAAATCTAAAATAATAAATCAGCTTTCATTTTTAAATTTTATAAATTATAAAGTATTAGCTGTAATTAAAAAAAAAACTCGACAAATAATTAAAATGTATTTAATCAAGTAGAACTTTTTTAAAAATGCATTTTTTTGTTTTTTTTTCTCTGTTGAATGTTAAAGTAAATTATTCAGTAAATTTATTCCTGGAAAAAAACAACTCAATGTTATATATCTATAATAAAATTACTGTTGTCCATTTAATCAACTGAAATAATAATAAAATATTCACACCACTTAATCATTACATACTTATACATATACAAATGACACAACAAATCTACATGTATCAAATACCCACCTCACTATTTAATATTATAGAAGCAAGAGAATGAAGCCTACTTTCCTCCATATACTCATTAAAAATTATAAATAGATTATAACAAACACTGTAACAATATTGGCAAAGTTTACAATTTTTCTATTTTCAATTTTTAGGTATCATTAATTACTGTTTTTAATAACTTTATAAAGATGCTCTTCTTTTCAATTAGATAAAAATATTGTTGGATAGTACTTCTCAGATATCTTTATTGACAACACAACAAAAAGTAATAATTCATCTGCCACACCACCAAATATTATAGAACAGAAAGTATAAGTAAATAGAAAAATGAGATTTCACTTTTTATCTACTCATCTAACGATTATAAACAGACTAATAACATAGACACTATAACAATAGAAGATCTATTGTACAGTTTACTTCATTGAAAAGAATTTTTTCATGGATACTCAACAATCAGATTATTCACACTATTTTTTCAAGTTTTTAATGAAAGTTAGCTTATATTAGGGGTTTAAATGATCAACATACATTACAAAATATGTTTTCCATAAGATAACTCATTGTTTAGAATCTTTTTATTTGTAAATCTTTTAATTTTCAACATATAATGGAATGGAAATTGCTGTAAATTTTAAGATTTAAAAACAAATTATGTATCTTTTTTTTTTTTTAAATCGATACTGCTTTATGGTATTTATTGTATACTGTACAGTGTAAATGAAATAGGTCATTTAGCAGGTTATTAATTATTACATATTATTGCAATTTATTGTTATCTTTTTTTTACCTTATTTAATTACTTAGAATAGTGTAAATATATAAAATTAAAATTATTATTTTTTTATCAAAAAAAAAAGTAAAATAGTTTACTGTGAGATGTTTATATTCAAAGAACTCAACAAAGTGAAACTATGAATTAAAATTGAAAGAAGACAACAATTTTGTTTGCAAAACCCAAGGAAAATGTTTTACTAATGTAAATGAAATGGGGGGGGGGGGGTAAAAATAAGCAATCAAATTTTACTTTCTCTCTTTTTGCATATTTATTTTTATTTCCTAATTTATTTAATAAATAAATAATTTAGTTATATATATATAATCTTATTGGAAGGAAACTAACTTTATACATGAACTAATAGATTACTCTATTATTATTAGATTATTATTGTATATATATAAATGTATTGCATATATATATATTATTACATTTTTATAACTTTAATAAAACAATTAATTATATCTTCTTCCATTTTTTAACAATGATTTTTTGAGTGTCTAATAATCGTCTTCAGCAGTGTAAAATATAATTGAATTATTTTATTTTTTTATTGATATATACATACATAATCTTATATAGATGAGTTTTTTAATTCTATTTTTCTCTACATATCCATATCTTTCTATTATTTTTATTTTTTAATCTATTTATTATGAATGTGTTGCTTTACACATATATGTATATATCTTTTGCATTTTTATTTTTTTAAATCTATATATTTTTACATACAAAAAAAAAAAAAAATTATTGAATTATTAATTATCAAAAATTATAAATATTTACATACATGCATAGATTTAAAAGAAATCAAAATACAGTATAAATATTTATTTATATATAGTATTTATGTGCAATTATGTATTTTAAAAGTTTAAATAAAGTTTGAATTTTTCTGAAGACATTTAATAATTAATATTAAATGATGGAAATAGTCTAACATAATTACAACTGGAAGAAACCCCCCCCCCCCACTAAAATTAAAGAATGCTAATATATACATATATTGAAGGAATGTTAATAGTTTATGTGCTGGAAAGATGGCAATTATATATAAGTGATCTGTCATGTTAATAGGAAGAGAAAGTAAAATAGACGCATAAGTTGTTCTGTAATGATGATGATATAGTAGAAGCTTTAGCTGAAATAAATGAGAAAGGAGTTTGCTGTTAACTGAAAGGAGACCCTTTGATTCCTCTTGGAGGCCTTAAAGGAACCGAGCAGGGCAAATTCCTAATGTCCACTCCATATGTTCTTGTCGTTGCAGCTGTTATTACTATGTGATTATTCGTATAGTATATGAACATGGATGGGCTGCTTAGCAAAATGCATTAGCCAGCATGGTGAGTTTATTGGCTTTTTACCTCTGAGTTTAAGATCAAGAAACACCATGATCTTTCTTCTCAGTGCCTGATAAGGCAGAATGAATGTTTGTGTAAATGATAAATATTTTTTCAATACATATATACAATTATGACAGACAAAAATAAAGCATGACCCTTATTCCCAGGAGGCTGTAAAGTCACCAACCAAGGCAGCGGTTGGTGGCCGAAGGCGGAGGGTGCTAAGAATCCCCTGATTGCAGACCCAGGCTGCCATTTGATGATGACTTTTTATTTAGGTACTTACAATTGCAGATCATTTTCAAGTGAAGGAAGATTGCAAGAATTAGAAGAACTGTCTTATATTAAATAGGACATTATTGGATGTTGTGAAGTTAGAAGAAAAGGTGAAGAGACAATTGATTTAAAAAGTGGACATATGCTCTATTATAAAGGCACAAATATTGGAAATACAAGTGGAGTAGGATTCATTATAGATAAAAAATGGAAGAACAATATTATGGAGATTGATGGTGTATCGGACAGAGTGGCAAGATTAGTTATACAACTTAATAGCAGATACCAAATGCAGATAATTCAGGTTTATGCCCCAACAAGTTCTCGTAGTGATGAAGTAGTAGAAGATTTTTATATGGATGTACAAAAGGCTTTTGATCAGAGTAAACAACATTTTAAAATTGTTATGGGAGACTTTAATGCTAGAATTGGTAGACAAATGAAAGATGAAATTGCTGTAGGTAATTTTGGTTATAGTAATAGAAATGAGGGAGGACATAGACTTGTGGAGTTTGCAGAAAAAAAACAGCTTTATATTATGAATTCATTTTTTTGAGAAAAATGTTAAAAGGAAATGGACATGGAAGCATCCAAATGAAGGTACAGCAGAATTGGATTATATTTTGACTAACAGGAAATACATATTTCAAGATTGTAATGTTCTTAATAAATTTAACACAGGAAGTGATTATCGATTAGTAAGGTGTAAGATACGTGTTAATGTAAAACTAGTGAGACAAAAATTATTAAGAAAAACAATATTTACACTTGATATTCCTAATCTTCAGAAACATTCTAATGAATTTAAATTAGAACTTACAAATCGGTTTCAAGTATTAGTAGATTTTGAACATGATTCAGATTTGAATGAAATTAATATGATAATAACTGATTCACTTTTAAAAACTGCAACAAAGATAGCTGGTAGAAAAAAGCAGCAATTGACTAATAAAATTTCTACTGAGACTAGAGAATTTATGAAGAAAAGAAGGAATATGAAGATATACAAAAATGATGCATTAAAAAGGATTGAATATCTTGAATTTTGTAAAATGGTGCAGAAAAGAGTTGAAAATGATATAAGAAAGTATAACTGTGAACTAGCAAGGAAAGCTGTAGAAGAAAATAAAAGTCTCAAGAATGTTAAACAACATATTAGTATTGGTTGGAAATTTATATCTGCAATAAGAAAAAAGATGGAATTATTATTTAAAAGAGAGATGACATCATGAAATTGGTAGAAGATTTTTATCAAGAATTATATAGTAATAAAGAACAAGTACCTCCTATATCTATTACATCTTCCGAATTGCCCAGAATTTTAAATGAAGAAGTGAGACATGCAATTAAATGTATGAAGAAAGGAAAGGCTCCAGGTAATGATGGAATTATAATTGATGTATTAAAAGAAGCAGGTGAAGAAATAGAATTTTTTTTTAGCAAAGTTATATACCAAAGGTCTAAATGATAAAGATGTACCAGATGATTGAAAGAATCCTGTAATAATATTAATATTTAAAAAAGGTGATAAAGAAGATATTAGAAATTACAGACCTATCAGCCTTTTATCAGTTTTATATAAAATTTTTACCAAGATAATTACAACTCATCTACAGAGAACATTGGATTTCCACCAACCAAGAGAACAAGCTGGATTTAAAAGTGGTTTTAGTACAGTAGATCATATCCAGGTATTGAGAGAAGTTATAGAAAGGACAAATGAATATGAGTTGTCATTATGTTTTGGATTTGTAAATTATGAAAAGGCATTTGATTCTATAAACATTTCTTCAGTGATTAAAGCATTGGATCATCAAGGTATAGATCCAGGATATTGTCATATTTTAAAGAATATTTATAAAAATGCAACAGCAACAATTAGATTACAAAATGATACTGGGAAAGTCAACATTGAGAATGATGTAAGACAAGGTGACTCCATATCTCCAAAACTTTTTACAGCAGTGCTACAAGAAGTATTTTGTGGATTAAAATGGGAAACTAAAGGAGTGAAAGTAAATGGAGATTATTTAAGTCATTTAGATTTCACAGATGATGTAGTTGTTTTTGCAAATAATGCTTCAGAGCTGCAGGAAATGTTTCAGGAGTTATCAGATGAAAGTAGGAAAGTAGGACTACAGATAAATGTTAAAAAGACTAATGTAATGCTTAATCGATTTGCTCAAAATATGAAAATAAAGATTGATTATGATGAATTAGATGAAGTTAACAGTTACAAATACCTTGGGTCAGATTATTAATACAGATGGTAACATAATGGAGGAAATTAATCATAGAATTAAACTTGGTTGGAATGTTTTTGGTAGAAATAACTTGATACTAAAAGGAAATATGCCTATGTGTTTGAAAAGGAAGGTTTTTAACAAATGTGTTTTACTAGTTCTTACTTATGGACCTGAGACTTGGACACTTAATAGAAGAGCAATACAGAGACTTCAGACCACTCAAAGAAGTATGGAGAGATGTATGTTGGGAGTAACAAGAAGAGATCCAAAACTCAATGTATGGGTAAGAGAACAAACAGGTGTTACTGACCTCAGTCAAAAAATTAAAAGATTGGAGTTGGGCTGGATATATTGCTAGAAGAGATGATAATAGATGGACAATTGAAATTTTAAACTGGATTCCAATAGATTGTAAAAGACCACATGTAAGATGGATGGATGAAATAAGAAAGTGTGCAGGGGTGATGTGGAGAAGAGAAGCTAAAGATTGGAGAAGATGGATTGAACTTGGAGAGACCTTCATCCTGCAGTGGATTGATAATGGTTGATGATGATGATGATAGCTGAAATGAAGATTTGTAAATTATAAACTGATAAAGTTTATTTATTTAGAGAAAAAGTTTGGACATAATTATTTGATATTGAATAATTTAATTTAGTAAAAAAAAAAAAAATTTCAACAATTAAGTGAAAAGCTTAATGTTTGACATTTAAGGATAGTAACTTTAATCTCACATGCAGAAATTGAGTGGACATGTTTATAGTTGTTAAGACACACTGATGTTCAAGAAATAGTGTGTATTTAGAAAGGCTAATAATAATCATTAAGGAAAATTAATATTTGTTTCACTGATCTCAAAAAGGCAATTTGTTAGTAAAAAAAAATGAGTATTTCATCTAATGTTTTGAAGAGAAAATGTATGGATCGAAAAAAGGCTTAGTCAGTTTGAATATGAATTAGAATATTTTTGTAAAATTAAAATCTGTATATAAAAAATAGACATATAAGGAAAGGTATGACAAGAATTTTCTCTAGCTTCTGCTTTATTTAATATTTATTTAGATAAATTGCTTAATAAGTATTGTTTTCTTTTGAGAGAATGCAATTAATATTGATAATTGGAATTTTTTTTACATCTGCTTTGTTGGTTATATGGGAATACTTGTTGATTTAAGAATGACTGTAACAAAATATTAAGTAGGTCTAATGAATTTTAAAGATTATTTAGAAGAAAATAAATACATCTAAGGTTAAAATAATGATTAAAGATTAAATTCATAGGTAGAAATAATAGTATATGTTAATTCATTTGAACTTCCAGAGGTTGTGGATTGACCTGAGTGATATAAACAAACGTTTTTCTTAAATATTGCCTTACATATATCAGATGCCTACATTCAAGTTTGTGATTTACTATAAATTTGTGACTAATACTTTTAATGATATATATTTATTTATAATGAAAACTTTTACATATAATCAATCATTAAACAAGGTCTAGCGACTCTCGTTCTATTGAGAGTTGTAATTATGAATAGGACAATCAATGAAGGCCAGAGTATATTAGTCCAAGAGTGCAGTGTTCAAGCATAACCATGTGTCTCCGTTCATTTTTTTTGGTGAGTAGCCTTCGTCTCTTTTCTTGATTTTCTTCAAGCTGTTAAAAAACGATTGAACTATTTCTGATTCTGATTTTCCAATAACTATCTTACATCTGGTTTTCCATAATGAGAATATGGTGAAGATTGCAATTCTGATCAGTCCAAACATTTTGTAATTTATACAGCTTTGTGTTGAGGTGATATAATTTACTTCCATTTGGGAGCAGTCATGGATAAATTTCATGACTTGTCAAATCACGTACATGCTCCAATTAGATGTTCAATTGTTTCATTCTCTTGCCCACACAATTGGCATATAGAGTCAAGTTTTTTGAAACCCCTTTTATATACAAGAAACCAATTGCAGAGGGCAAAGTGTCATGATTTAATTTGATTACAAAATCAATGAATTTCGGCTCCAATGCCCAGAATTTAATTCTTGATAAGAGCTTATTGTTAGTTAGATTTAGTTTACTTGGCAAACATTTTAACTCTGGATTTATCAGGTGATATGCTTCCCATAATTTGATCTTATTTGCAAATGTTAATTAATTTCCTTAGGTATTTATTCAACTTCATTAACCAATCCTCCTTTGGTGGTCGGTCAGTGGGCAAGATGATTTGCATGATCTCATGATACCCGTAAAGTACTGTCCAATTAACAATTAAATTATAGGCACTTTGGGCATAGATGGCTGGGATTGAATGTAATGAGAGGCATTAAATTTCTTAGGCCGTTGTATTTTAGTTAAACCTATGGCCACCACTCCTCTACCCCAAAGTAGCCCGAAACACTAGAGTTAATTTTGTTTATAAAGTTTTTATTCAGGTTTATGATGGAGAGAAAGTAGGTGATCTTTGTAAATATTTTAATGTTCAGCAGTGTCACCATTTCCTGGAGGAAAGGTAAACTTTGGACAATGATGTGGTTAACCTTTCTGTTGATTCTAATATTGCATTTTGTATTTCTTTTGTCATTGCTGTTGGCAACCTGGATATGGCAAGATTAAACCACAATGTTTAAATTATCAATTTAGTTATAGCACATGTTTTGTAAGATTGTGTGATATTCAATATTTGCTATAAATTTGTATCTAATATTAAATCATAATGTTTAAATTATCAATTTAGTATAAGATTGTGTGATATTCAGTAGTAAATTATATCTGGGAGTATGATTTCTGAAATCAGTATTGGTATAGTTATGAAAATAATTTATAGATTATAACTGAAAGTAAATAAAAAATCATATATTTTGTTGTATAAATATAATAAAGACAAATTTGTAGTATTTAAAGTTTTTTTTTACATTTCAGCATGTACTCGTAATGAATATCTTGTATGTATGCGATTGCCACTGTAATTTTTTTTTGATCATAACTTTTATATTTTTATGTTCCTTTGTTTAATAATTTCTAGATTATAACAGAAAATAAATAAAAATCATGTATTTTGTTATATAAATATAAGTAATTTGCTGAGTTTTCTTTTTTTTTTTCATTTTCTTTTCAGACATACTATTAGGAATGTATTTTTTTGATTTATGCAAGCTACTGAGGTTTTTGAACTGTGACTTCCTCAGGGTCAAATATTTAGATAGTTGGTTATTAATGATAGAAAAACAACAAAGAACTTGATTAAGAATTGCAATAACTAAACAGGCTTTGAATAAGAGCAGATAGGCATATGATCTATATAGGTAGCTTTAAGGAAAATAATATTTTATTTACAGTGTAGATTTATAAAGAGAATAGAGAAAAGTAAAATTAGAAGACGATGATAGTTGAGATGCATTTGAGAAATGAATTTGAAGTAGAATAGAAAAAATAAAATGGAAAATATAGGATCAGCATTGATGAAATATTTATGAAAATAAATAAAAATATCTATATTTTAAGAAATGTATGAAGGGAAAGAGGGATTGGATTACTGTGTACTTTGAGATAAAGGATTTATGAAAGATATGTTGAGACTGATTGAATAAAAAGAAGTAAAGTAGAGGAAAAATTTGATTAATGATTTTAAAAAGGAGAATAGCTATAAGAGTATGAGGAGTGAAACAAGCATCTGAAAGATTTGGAGACATTTTTTGAATTAATATGCAGATTTTGCTTTTAGCCGATAACTAATGAAATTGATGTAATTTTTATATAAAATTTACCAGTCTCATTACTGTTTCATTCAATTTATAGGATTTGATAAATTTATTTTTTGAATGAAACTTATTTTTAAAATTATTTTATTTTAAGTATGTTATTTTGGCTTAATTTTAACTACTTCACTTGTTTTTTAAATTTAATCTCGTTTCAGATTTTAGAATAAAATTACAATTTAGTTATTAACTAAGTTCTAAAATAAGTCAAAAAATTTAAGGTAATTTGATAATTCAATGTCAAAGTTATTTGAGCAATTTTAAATAAGAATATTTTCTCAGATTTTTTTTTTTATTGTCAGTGTATGCTATTGAAAATCAATGGAATAAATTATTCTTTTTATGTTTAACTGAAATAATTATGTTAACCAAGTAATATAGTTTACACTAATCTTTTTATTGGTTAGATTCCAGATTATCAAATTCATTTATTTCATAATAAAATTTGTAATTTATCTAATTTTCTGTCTAAATTCAGTCACTTTGAGAAAAAAAAGTTACATCTTTTAAAACAAATATTAAAAACCTTAATATACATCTATTGTGCCATCTGGTTGCATAATGACTTTTAGTACATGCATACACACATTTATATATTGTGCTGGAACAAAAGTGTATTAATATATATATGTTTTCATTGACTATTGATGTTAATGTTTGATATTTGGTATGCACAATTAATCAAAGTTGTAATAAAATAAAAAAAGTAGAGAGTGAAATATCACTCAAACTAGGTCAAAAGAGCAGTTAAAGAAAAGTAAAAAGATTTTAAGTGGTTGTGTTTTATTATCAGATGTAAGTGTATTTTATATTCAGCATACTTTTAAGAC
This sequence comes from Epiperipatus broadwayi, assembly GCA_028023455.1. Lineage (NCBI taxonomy): Eukaryota > Metazoa > Onychophora > Udeonychophora > Euonychophora > Peripatidae > Epiperipatus > Epiperipatus broadwayi. Next base: position 249,582 of record JAQFVV010000105.1, on the reverse strand, counting down.
ATAGAAAATCATAGACTATATTTAATTTTTAAATTATGATACAACAAAAATGTGAGAGGGTAAGAGGTTGCTAACCAAAATTATGAAAAACATAAAACAAAGATAGTAAGTCATAGCATGAAGGATAATTATAATTGCAGATTAAAATCTAAATTTAATTTCTAAAATAAAAATTAAAGCTAAAAAGAAAAAACATTCTGTTTATTGAAAAACACCAGTGACAGATTAGATAGCATATATAAGATGGAGTCAAGCAAGTTTCTTTTTTTCCTTGTACAAGAAGTTGGTTGTGAGCATGATGTCTAAGCGACTTGAATTATCAGGAGTGTGGAGGCAGTAAAATTGATTTTCTGCAAAATAGTTAACACTGAATGCTGAAAAGCTGATTTCCATTTAATAACACTATGGAGGCATTAAAACACAGATTGAAGATATTACACATGGCTGGCTAAAATCTCCTGGTATATCTGTCATTGTCACTGGCTGCTCTATGTGCTGATTTCTAGAGAAATATTGCTCTGATCAGTTAAATATATCTATCAATGGTTTGTTGCTGAATAATCACCCATGGACTAAATAGAAATTATACTAATCTGATAATTACCCATAGATGGCTTGCAAGAAGATTATCCTCAACACAAGAAAAGAAAACTGTAGAACTTTTCTAATACAAGACCATGATTTCTAGAGAAGTATTGCTTTGACCAGTTAAATATACTTATTCCTGGTATGTTATCAGATAATCACCAATGGATTGAATAGAAATTATATTCATTTGATAATTATCTCCAGATGACTCACAAGAAGATTGTTTCCGACTCAAAAAAAAAATCATCTAATACTAAAACCTGCATAAATTAAGGAAAAGTCCTATAAATCAAGGCAAAGAAGAATAAAAATAAATAAAAGGTACCAAGATCTGAATTCATTGTGATGAAATTACTAATAATATATCTTATTCAATTAACATTAATTAATTAATTAATTAATTAAGGAAAGGCTTTTCTAGATATAAAAACAAACTATAATTTTTTTTAATTGACTTTGTACAATATATATTGTAACGGTATATAATATGCTGTTACATTATTTTAAATTAAAATAAAAAGATTGTAAATAAAAATTGATTTATTAAAAAATAAAAAACTTAACTTAAAATCTGAAAATTAAAAGTTGTTTAACATATATAATTTATCGCACAGATGGAATGAAAACTTTAAAAGTATTTTTTAAAATAAAAAAAAAAAGTATTTGAACATACTTTTTTATAAAAAAAAAGTACAAGATCTAAAGATAAAATATTTTTGTTAAAAGATTCCTGTGTAATCTCAGTAAATGGAAATGATTGTTTTATAAATTAAACAAAAAGCAAAGTAGCCCTTGGGGTTCTTATATAAAAAAGTCAGATGAAAGATATAGATAGAAGAACAAAAAAAAATTAGATGTCCAATAGAAGCAGCAAACCAATACTCAGACCATAATGAAAATGATTGGAACAGGAAACTGTTCAATGAATCCGGAGGATTACTATAAAAATAAAAATATCCAAATTAAGAACAGTTCCAGCTTGACTTTTTTTTGAGAGGCACGATAAGATGCACTTGTCACCGTTTCTCACTTATTTAAAAAATGAAATGACTGTTGAATTATGAATGTTACTGTTGTAAATCCCCGAATCATATGGGTACTGCAATTAAATAATACCAGGATTGAACCATCTAAGGCAGCCTCCGGATTGAGACCTACAGTATAAACAACAGACCGGTCTTCCATGAAAGTCTTCGCGGGAATTGGCAGCAGGAACCGGGAGCTCTTCTACTGTAAGATATAAACGGAAATTTTTTTAAAAAAGTAATTAAGAACTTTCAAGATTTGACAAGCTAAACCTAATTTTTTTTTTTAATGAACTTTAATCTGACTTTTCAAATCAATTATTAATGTTTAATTTTTATACATTTGAGTTTTCTAAAAATCATTTCCATTTTTTTTTGTTCCTTTATGTTTTATTATGATTTTTGTTTTTTTGTTAAACTAAACTTAAAAAATGCATTAAATTTAAGTTGGATATAGATGACTGCATAGATTCGTTAACGTTTAATTATGTTTTTATTTTCATATTTGATTAAAATATATAGATATTCGGTAAATATGATACCTCACATTGAGTATCTAAAAATGTATTTATTCGAGTGTCTTTTAAGTTATTGGTGTCAATGCGGCATCTTATGATGAACGCCATTGGATTTCTTGTAAATTTCTCTCTGCAATTCCATCAATGACTTTATATTTTGATCATTTATGTTTATTTTGAAATGTTTTTAACTGAGTAATTTATGTAGCCTATCTATACTCAACATTATAATACAAACTTTTATAAAATGTCCATCTGTGCGGTCCTTCTTAATAATTTAAATTTAAAAATTAATAACCAATCTAAAATAATAAATTTTATTCCTCAAATTTTAAATGTTTATATATGTGCGTTAATAAATGTTTTTTTTGTGTGTGTTATTCCTGGCAGTGGCTTTTAATTTTTTTAATATTGAAGATATATTTTAAATAAAATTATATATTATAAATCTCTGCTGTTCCCTGAGCTAGTGGCATGGGCTGATGGTCGGAATAAACCATATGTATGTAAAAGTTAGATCTTAACAGCGCATATCTGCCTACTATATAAATTTTCTAGGTTGAAATGGCCTAGTAGCGCCCTGTAGCGCAGATATGGTAAGACTATTGATCTATCTGACCATTATAATTGGCCACCCAATGTGGACTGATACACTTTAACCATGAGTACCCTGAGAATTTTAAAAATAAATCATGCCAGAAATATTTTTTCTGAAATGAGTATATATTTTTTGTATTAATGTAAAGTTATAGATTGCATTTTGTGTAAAAAGTACTGCCAGTAAGAAAATTGCGCATATGTAGAAATAAATGCGAGCAATAAAACATAATAATTAATATAAATCATAATTTTTTTTTTTTTTTTTAAAAAAGTCTTATTTAAAATCCAACCGTTTAACTTGCCTAAGTAATAATTAAAAGTAGGAGAAAAGAAACTTGGAAGGGAGGGGGCAGAAATTTAGCTGGTAGTAAAGAATCAACAGTCAACAATTTTTTTTATCATTATATTTGTGTGTAATTACTCAACAAAGTTTTGTCTTTTAAAAAAAGTTTACTATATAATTAATTTGTGTAACGTAATTACTAAACACTAAGTAAATTCTTTTTTTTTTAATGTTTTTGTTTTTTGAGGAAGTTTACTGATATGTAACGGTATATAATATGCCGTTACATTATTTTAAATTAAAATAAAAAAGATTATAAATAAAAATTGATTTATTAAAAAAAAACAATTTAACTTAAAAACTGAAAATTTAAAGTTGTTTAACGTATATAATATATCACACAGATGGAATGAAAACTTTAAAAGTATTTTTTAAAATAAAAAAAAAAGTATTTGAACGTACTTTTTTATAAAAAAAGTACAAGATCTAAAGATAAAATATTTTTGTTAAAAGATTCCTATGTAATCTCAGTAAATGGAAATGATTGTTTCATAAATTAAACGAAAAGCAAACTAGCCCTTGGGGCTCTTATATAAAAAAGTCAGACGAAAGATATAGATAAGAGAACAAAAAAAATTAGATGTCCAATAGAAGCAGCAAACCAATGCTCGGACCATAATGAAAATGATTGGAACAGGAAACTATGTTCAATGAATCCAGAGGATTACTATAAAAATAAAAATATCCAAATTAAGAACAGTTCCAGCTTGACTTTTTTTTGAGAGGCACGATAAGATGCACTTGTCACCGTTTCTCACTTATTTAAAAAATGAAATGACTGTTGAATTATGAATGTTACTGTTGTAAATCCCCGAATCATATGGGTACTGCAATTAAATAATACCAGGATTGAACCATCTAAGGCAGCCTCCGGATTGAGACCTACAGTATAAACAACAGACCGGTCTTCCATGAAAGTCTTCGCGGGAATTGGCAGCAGGAACCGGGAGCTCTTCTACTGTAAGATATAAACGGAAATTTTTTTAAAAAAGTAATTAAGAACTTTCAAGATTTGACAAGCTAAACCTAATTTTTTTTTTAAATGAACTTTAATCTGACTTTTCAAATCAATTATTAATGTTTAATTTTTATACATTTGAGTTTTCTAAAAATCATTTCCATTTTTTTTTGTTCCTTTATGTTTTATTATGATTTTTGTTTTTTTGTTAAACTAAACTTAAAAAATGCATTAAATTTAAGTTGGATATAGATGACTGCATAGATTCGTTAACGTTTAATTATGTTTTTATTTTCATATTTGATTAAAATATATAGATATTCGGTAAATATGATACCTCACATTGAGTATCTAAAAATGTATTTATTCGAGTGTCTTTTAAGTTATTGGTGTCAATGCGGCATCTTATGATGAATGCCATTGGGTTTCTTATAAATTTCCCTCTGCAATTCCATCAATGACTTTATATTTTGATCATTTATGTTTATTTTGAAATGTTTTTAACTGAGTAATCTATGTAGCCTATCTATATTCAACATTATAATATAAACTTTTATAAAATGTCCATCTGTGCGGTCCTTCTTAATAATTTAAATTTAAAAATTAATAACCAATCTAAAATAATAAATTTTATTCCTCAAATTTTAAATGTTTATATATGTGCATTAATACATGTTTTTTTTGTGTGTGTTACTACTGGCAGTGGCTTTTAATTTTTTTAATATTGACGATATATCTTAAATAAAATTATATATTATGAATCTCTGCTGTTCCCTGAGGTAGTGGCATGGGCTGACGGTCGGAATAAACCATATGTATGTAAAAGTTAGATCTTAACAGTGCGTATCTGCCTACTATATAAATTTTCTAGGTTCAAATGGCCTAGTGGCACCCTGTAGCGCAGATACGGTAAGACTATTGATCTATCCCATCATTATAATATATATATTTTATTCTACTATACCAGTAATGGCGAACCTATGGTACGAATGCCATAGATGGCACGCAAACTATTTATATATCATAATTTTCTTCAATGTTTTTTTGTTGTTGCTAAAATCTGTACTAATAAAAATTTACTGTAAACTAAAGGTTAAATAAATAAATATAATATTATATTAGAATTCAATTTACAATTGAACTCTGATTAAAAACAATAAATTATGATATTTTAAGTCAAATAAAGTGGTACTGGTATACTGTGGTATCCTATTCTATAAACCTGTCAGATGATTCCAATAAAACTAGAATGTAAACTCAGTAAAATATTCTATAACTAAATCTAAAGGTTAATATATAATTTGGTATTATTTTCATCTCTTTATCAAGTGTTGCTGGCTTGACCAGTGACTACCAGAAGGGGAATGGAACCAGTGACATTTAAATTTGTAAATACTGAATTTAAGATGATGCTCTAACCAACTAGGTTATTTTGTTAAAGGCAACATGCATATTTATGAAGGCCCTTCTGGAGAGGCTAATAAGTGGTTCCCAAAGTTTAGGGTGATAATTCATATTTGGAAAACACTCATTGACATTGCTTTTAAGAAAAAAGTTGGTTAGAGCATTATCTTAAATTCAGTATTCATGAATTTAAAGATACTAGTACTATCACTTGTTAGCCCAGCAACATTTGAATAAGAAAGGAGAGTAAATAATACTATTCAAAATGTATTAAATACTAACCTGTTTGCTATTATTAACAGTTGAATGTATTTGAAAAGTTTAAATAAAGTTTGAATTTTTCTAATGGTATTTAACAATTAACATTAGGTACTGGAGATAGTTTGACATATAATTACAACTAAAATACCATCATCACAATCTTTTAGACAAACATTAAACCAAAGTAGTTTTCTATGCCTTGATTATGATTAAAATATTTATTATATTTTAAAGAAATTATATAATGAAAAAAAATTAAAGTTTTTCTTTAAATTTTTGACAGTAACTGATGCTATATACTGATATGAAATAAATTGATATATATATATTTACATAAAAATTCACTTATTCATATGGGCATATGTTTATATATGTTTCTTTAACTGGTATTTGCACCTATATTACAATCTATAGTTGGATTAAATATGTAATAAGAATAAGACCCTTGAAACTTTAGAAAACTTCTAAAAAGCATAATGTATTTAGAATATTGCACCTAGAATAGTTTTTATTATACATAATGGGGCTGTCATAAATGATAATCATCTATATATATATAAAGCAAATTTAAAGACATTGAGTTCTTAACATAAGATGATGAAAATAGTCCATCAAATAATTAATGTCATAATAATGATATTAGCTGCAGCACATAATATCTAATGAATAAAATCCATTAACACAATTCTCATAATCTGAAAATAAATTGGACACAAATGTTGATGTGTATATATATTGAGAAGAATTATTTCTTCTCGTGTTAGCTTCAGGATAATCTATTTGTCAAATAGGAATTTAGTTAGGTTAAATTAGGTTTACATATATGAAATGATCATATGACATACGATAAAGTTTAAGATAAAGTGGGGGGGGGGGGAAAAACCAATATAGGAAATGATAAAAGTAATGATGGTAAAGAAGAGTGGGGGGTATTTTTTTTAAAACTAAGATTTATCTTTGATACATTAACATATATAACTCATTTCGGTTTGAACGCAGAGACTATGGAAGTATTTTTCTGGATAGTGAAAAAAAATGCTATTGGAATAAATACTTTGAAAATGTATAAATTTAGAAGTGATTATTATTTATTTTTTAATTGATTAAGATGCATTTTACTATATGAACACTTATTACATAATATAAAATAAAATCTTATTTAATAATAGCAAGACATTTATTAATTGCAATAATGCTTTAGCTATTAGCAATAAAAATATTCTTAGTTTATGTGTATTCAGATTAGATAGGATTTTAAATATAGTTACTGAATTATTAAATACTGTTTATCCATATTCACTGTTTTTAAAAAGTGAACAAAAAAATCTAATAATCTAATATTGTATGTTAATCTTGAGAATGTTACATTTAAGCAAAATGATAAAATGTTGGCCTCTTTTTTTTTCTCTGAAGAATTTTACACTGTAGTAGATTTCTGGGGGGAGGGGGGGTGATTAATTTTTATTATTATTGTGGTTAAGAATAATAATTTAGTGATTTCTAAAATATAATATTTTTTTAATATAATTATTCCTTTTTTTTTTTTTTAAGATAAAACACATGAATCTTCAAGTGAACCTTCTAAATTGCCATTATCCATTCCAAGCAGTGTTCCACCCCCTGCTGCACTTCCGTCCTTTATTTCAGAAAATAATTCTTCAAGTGTACCCATGTTTACCTCACCACCTAAAACTGTAATTTCTGGCACATTATCATCCATGCCTGCAACACCTAAATCTCCATCGAATTCAGAATCGGTTATTGGAGCACAAAGAAAGTACCCTTCTACTCCATATCCTTCAATACCAATGTATTCCTCTCCAACAACACCTAATATACCTGCGTATTCTCCTACACAATCTTCAGTCTATTCTCTAGGATCTTATTCGTCTCCTGCTAATCCACAAATCTTTACACCATTTTCTCCTGTGGTAGATTCTACATCCATGCCTGTACCTGTATATGAATCTCAATCAAGGTATGTACAAATTTTTTATAATAAAACTTTTAAAGATTGTCATTTGTAACAATTAATTCTGTTTGTATCTGATTGTCTTTAAGGAGCATTTTATATTATATGATACAATTTTTGATGTTGTATCACCATAAAATTTTAAATTTTAATAACATTTTATGTGTTTTTTTTTAATTTTTTATAGTTGACCATTAATTTTATAATTTTATGATGAGTTATTTTGAAGTTTTTCAAAAAATAATTTATTTTTTGATATTTAGATTAATGCAAAAATGCTTTTTTTTTTTTTTAAAAAAAAAGAGAGAATTAGAGTGAAGCTAGAAAAACAAAATAATAAAAAAAGGTGTTTATCTCTTAATGAGGGGATTTTTTTAATGATATATAACTTGATGTATATGTAATTAATAAATGTAAACCACTCTTCCCTTAGACTGGCAAAATGTTAGGAATAGAATGAATCCACCTATTCTTTAAGTTTTTGATGTTTATAAGTTTATATTTGCCAACAATGGACTTAATATTTCTGGCAATGAAAGCATGGCATTTATCTTTATTTAATTAATAATCAATTATATCAGAATGGAGACTGAATTTCACTTTTAAACCATTGTTTTAATAATTAAATTGGAAATTAATAATTGCAAACATTAAATTAGCTTAACCTCAATAATTAATGAAGACTTAGATTTAAAGAAATTCAGATTTTGAGATCATGTACTCAAAATTTTGAAGATTGATTTTTCAAAAAAAGTTTGTAAAATTAAAAAAAAAAAAAATTACATGTGATCATTAACATTTTGAAAATGTATATATAAAATTTCAAATTGGAATCAAAATGGATTTTTACTTTTTAAATGTTGTATTTGTTTGAATAAAGACTGAAATTTACTATATGAACTTAATTTGATAATATATTTTGGTAAATGATAAAATAAATGTAATGTATATATAACATTTTCTAAACTGATCTCATGATTTAGTAATTGATTCACTAGTACTTTTTTTGTATTATGGAAAGCTGTTATTTTGTCTATTGTCATAAGAATTTACTTTGATAGAATTTCAAGTACATTTAATTTTCTGGATAGTTTAGGCATCATTGGTGGATGCAGAAGTATTAGGGACAGATCTCTGCCAAGTTGTGTAGACAGTATCTAAGCTAACCATCATTGATTCACAAATGACAAATCTGGATATTTCAACTACTTTTAATCTGTATAGTCTTTTTTCAATACTCAACTTATGCATATTGAATCAGTAAAAGAATAAGTTTTATCAAGATTATCTTGTCTCCATGGAAATGAAGCTATAAACATTTTATTGTCCATGAACAGGATTTACTCATTGAAAATGGATTTTAGGACATTTTTGTTTTTCAATATAAAAAAGTGAACATATTGTCTTCATTAGATTAGGAATAAAACCTCATTCTTTGAAAAAGATTTTCAATCTTTTTATATTCTTATTCAGAAAATTTTTGCTGAACTCTCTGTAGATCTAAAAAATTTTGCATTTGTTGTGATTATCATTTAGTAGCACTTGAATTTTTCTATTGGAGAGGATTTTTTAGTAAATTGGTGATTTTTTACATTCAATAATTTTAGAAGCTTTTAGAAGAAGATAATTTTTCCAAATGGAATTGTAAGCTGAGATTACATCAATAAAGTTAGTACCAGCTTTTAATTTATTTTGTTTTCAATGTGAATTGTTAAACATCACATTATCACCATTTCTTATGCTTGATCAAGGTGTTAAAACAGGCAAAACTCTATACAGTAGTGCCACTCAGTGCAAGCCACAGTAATCAATGGATGCCAGCAGGCTTGTGCATAAAATCCCTATCTAGTGCCTAGATCAGTTTCTAGCTTAAGGTTAGTCTGGGGATATTGGATGAGTAGGCACTAGATAGGGATTTTATGCATAAGCCTTCTGGCATCCATTGATTACTGTGGCTTGCACTGAGTGGCACTACTGTATGGAGAGTTTTGCCTGTTTTATGAATTGTTGAAAATAAAATATATTCATAGCACTTCTCAAGGTCTAGCTTTTTCTGTAATTAAAGGGCTTTCAACTATTAGCAAAATTCTTGTTAATATTTTTTTTTCAAAAAGCTTATAGGGAAGACATGATAATGGTAATGGGCTATATTTTCTGGTCATTGCTGGACTTATTTGGTTAAACTACTTATGCTTTTTTTCAAATTTTTGGAATAGTTTCTGCATGTTGCAGTGTAATTTTTCTTACCATATTTTTGGTTTAAGTTCTAAATTTTTTAGAAATTGTATAAGTATGTTATTTGCTTTTGTGGCCTTTCTTAGTTTTAGATTATCAATGGCAAGTTTAAATTTTCCAACATTTACTGATTTTATCAGTAATTTATGTTAGATTATTTGCCATATAATACTTTTTAACAAATTCTGAAATTCAAAATATATGTGACAATTTAAATTGGTAATTGCCATGCTTATAACCATCTGAGATTCACATTACCAAATTTCACTTTTTATATATAATTTTGTATCCTATAATGCCTTATTCTCATTATTTAGTGATAAACCTATTTTTGCAAGACTAGCATATTTTGATTAATTGGCATTACTTGACAAAATAAGCAACTGGATATTGTATTCTTTTTTTTTGTTAGCAGTTTCTTAATTATAACTTGGAAATCTGTTCAGAAAAAATATAGTAAGAGGAAACAATCAAGTTACACACATTTGATAAGTCTACTGTAATTTTAAAGAAACTACCTCATCCTGACTAGAAAGTTAATGCATACCACATTGAGTTTTACAGAATAGGGATTATTCTATGTGCTAGTTGATGTTTTATAATTTCAGAGATTGTTTCTTTGAACCATAGTTCAGATTATCATTCTCTTTGTACAGAGAATCATGAATTTTTGTGATCTTGATTTAAATTATTATATAATATTATGGTCCTATCAAAGTTTCTTTTTTGACATTAATGATATTTTAGTTTCCAAAATAATTTATTAAAGATTACATTATTACATTAAAGGTTATTTGGTACATATTTTGTTCAAAGGGTTTTCTCATTCCTTCATTTGGTTTTCCCGAATTTGAGTCAATTACTCTTCTGTTTTCTCTTTTTCGGAGTATCCTGCTACTGGTTGGGCCATGGAGAGGATAATCCAACATGTCCCAAGTCATAGTAAAAATAACCTCAGGGGTTATCAGGATATCTCTTGTTCTTGTTTTCTTTAGATTGTTCTGCATGAAGTTAATAGGATTAAAATTTTGATGATTAAATACTAGCTTACATCTAGTAATCCACAATAGATGATCAAGAATTAATGAGAGTCTAATTTCTGGGTATGATCCTTTTCTGATACATTCTTTCAAATTAAATAATTTAGATTGATTTGCCTTGATCCAACTCATTAGTGTATTTTTAAGTTGCATTAGCTGATTACATCTGAATCTGAAATGGTTGATGGTTTCATCTTCTTTTTTGCAAATCATGCAGGTTGAGTCAATTTTTGAGTACCCTCTTTTATTAACTAAAAATTCATTAGTAGGTAATGCATTTACATTGATTTTGATTAAATAATCCAGATATTTGGACTCTAAGCTCCATCTTTTGAATTTCCTTATTAATTTATCATTTGCGATGGCTAAACTTGAGAGATGGTCTTTTAAGTCTGTGTGCTTTATACTAAAGGCCTGCCAGTATATTAATTTGTTTTGGAATGTGTCTTTATTGATTGCTATGCATTTCATAAGCTTGTTTAGTTGGAGATCCAGCCAGTTTCTTCTCCATGGTGGTGGAGGCCGGTCTGTTGGAATGATGAGTGTTGGAATTTCTTCATTCTGTTGATTCATTTTTAATTTATGGAGAAAATTGTAAGACTTCTGGAACCATAAGATAGAAATGTCATGAAGACCAATTCAGTTAATGGCCCTGGGTCATTGCATCTGTCTGTAGCTTATTGCTACTGCTTTCTTTTTCCAGAATAGTCCAGAGCATAAGGATGCAATTTTCAAGATGAACCATTTAGTGGGCTTAATCACAGGGAGATGATAATTAATCTTTGTCAATACCATCATGTTTAATAATGTGACTTTATCATAGATGGAAAAATATATTCCAGACAATGATGTGGTTATCTTTTTGTTTGCCTCCAGCAGGGATTGTTGGATGTTGCTTCTCATTGAAACTGAAGACAAGTGCATTGGGAAACCAAGGAATTTCTGTGGCTTGGCCACAAATCTTGAGGCAACCATTTGTCCCGAGATCAACCTCCAAGCCGCAGAATTTGCCAGGTTAAATTTTAGGCCATAACATTTTGAATATTCATCTATCACCTCTTGTAGTTTCAGAATATGTTTTTCAGATGGGAGAATCACTAGTAAGTATGTCATCCATGTAGGACAGATGTTTAATTATTTTCTTAATTGGGGAAATATATAGTCCAGGGAAATTTGATTCAATACTTTTGAGGATTTATATATACAATGAACATGAGAGCACTCAATGGGGAGCCTGCAGGATAGAAAGTAAAGGCTTAAATCCTGGGGCAACCTTTCCATCGAGCATCATTAATATTTCCCTGTTCATCAGGAGGTTCTCAATGATTGTTAAGAATACCTTTGGGACTGAATATCTGTTTAGGATTTCAAGCAAAGTATCTATTCGGACTGAGTTGAATGCTATCGAAATGTCAAATTGGATGGCAATTGGCCCAGCTGTCCTTGATGTTCTAATGTATTCAACAGTAAGTTTAAGCTGGCATACTGCATCTGCAGTTCCCTTTTTGGCAATATTTTATTCCTACATTATTAAATAAAGATGGAAATTGTGTTATATATGCTTAATGTATTAAATGAAGTTTCAGGTAGATTTTAATGTTAGAATATTTGACTTTGGAAGTTTATATCTTAGATCTCATGTGAAGTTTATATCTTAGATCTGATGGAAATTATATGTGAGTGTTATTACAGAAAAATATTGTATCTTTGGAAGAAAGAGAGTTGATTACACCAGATTGATTAATGGCATAGTAATGAATGCATATATTAGGAAGGATTGTTATTAATTAATAAAAAGTTTGAAATGACAATAAATATAACTGAAGTTAAGACAACAAAGATAGATAATGAGAATAAAATATTAAAAATGGTAATTAGACAGAGAGTTAATGGGTTAGTTTACTTAAATGTTTTAATGAATTGAATACCAGTTATGGGAGTAAGCTTCAAGAAATTTAAAGAAGTTACACTAATTGAAAATGAGATTGCGCAATATAGCTTTATATGGTAAAGTCTAGAGAAGAAAAAATTGAAAATATTATCTTTGTGGAAGATGACAAAAAATATAACGATAACATTAGAAATATTCACAAGAATAAGTAAAAAGATAGTTTCTTAAAAAATAAAGGATTGAATTGGATGCATACTTAGAAGTAGAGAAATTCACATGATCACCATCTCATACTAGCACACAATTGTTATTAAACAATTCAAAACAAAGCAAAACTCTCCATAAATCAATGGATGCCAGAAGGCTTGTGCACAAAATCCCTATCTAGTGCCTACTCATCCAATATCCCCAGACTAGTTTCTGGCTTATGGCCTTCATCAGTGAAGAGCCTTGGATCTGAGAGCACTGCATCTAGATCTTAGGATCTAATGCAACCCTCCAGAACCCACCTTTTAACTCTATTTAACTACAAAACTATGAGAATGAAATTGAAAACACAATTAATATTTTCAATCCAAGCTCAATAGCTTATATAGTCACATGGGTCTGAACTCAATTCAGCACCCATACATTTTGGTGTCTTTGGCCCATTAACAACCATAGCCACCACTATCCTATTAGGCAGGATTAGTGTTAAACCACTAAACATCAGACCCATATGACTATATAAGCTATTGAGCTTGGATTAAAATATTAATTGTGTTTTCAATTTCATTCTCATAGTTTTGTAATTAAATAGAGTTAAAAGGTGGGTGCTGGAGGGTTGCATTAGATCCTAAGATCTAGGTGCAGTGCTGTCAGATCCAAAGTTCCTCACTGATGAAGGCCACAAGCCAGAAACTAGTCTGGGGATATTGGATGAGTAGGCACTAGATAGGGATTTTATGCACAAGCCTTCTGGAATCCTTTGATTGCTCTTGTTAGCACAAGATGGCACCACTATATGGAGAGTTTTGCTTTGTTTTGAATTGTTTAAGTAGAGAAATTGTGAATATTTTGAGATAGTAAAGATTTACAAAAATGAAGAGAAAGTAAAAATAGATATAAGTATTTTAAGAAATAAAATAGTTAAGAATATTTAAAGAGATAATAAAAAAATAAAAAAGCTATAAATGCAATTTATTCACTTTGAACACTTTTTAGCAAAAAAAAAAATGTATATCAGTATAATCTTACATTTCGACTGTCCTATAATCTTCTTCAAAGCCCTCCTCTTTTAATTTTCTAAAAAGTGTTCAAAGTAAGGTGGATTAATTGCATTTATATAAGATATTATAGCAAAGTAAAGGAAGTGGTGGATTTCAAAATATTTGTGAATATGTGAGATCTGTCTTTTTACAGACTATGGTTTTCTTTTTTATATTTGAAATGTATTGACCAACTATTAAGTTTTTTTTTTTTTTTTTAGACAAAAGTTTTATCATAATTTTTTCTTTCTATTTTGTATTGAGGATCTTAAAATGGATTTATAAATTCAATTTATAAGATGTTATATATATATTACTAATACTTTTTATTTATTTAATTACTTTTTGATTGAAAAAGATTGCTAAATAATCAGAATATAGGAAAAAGATGAATAAAAAGTGTAGATTAAAAAATGTGACCTTAATAGTGCATTGAGTCTACAATCATCTCATATTATCGTGTATCAAAACGATGTATCACGTCTCCTATTTTATTATTATCTTTCATTACATTCATTTCTGTAAATATGTATTTTCAAACAGATGCATGCTTACACAAAGATCCATCTGTTTTTACTTTTATAAAAATATTTAATAGTTTATTTAAATTCTATTACATTCAAGAATTTGATGTCCATTTAAAAGATTTTTGCTAATCTTTTAGAGTTTGTAGGAACTTTTAAAATAATACATTTATCAAAATTTTATGTTCCTTATTGACAAACAAGTTTCAGTGATAATTATATAAATGATAACCTTATTAGATTTTGTCCAGTCAGTACCCGAGTAATGAGTTTCAGTAAGTTTTAGGAAAATTTTATCTATACTTTTAGTTCACTTGTTTAGTTATATTTGGATAATGAAAAATAAGCAAATTACTTTCAACACTTTTCTGGATAAGTGTTGTGTTAAATGAATAAAATAAATAATCTAATGGTTTTATTGCTTGTGAGTTCATAGATAGTTCAAACACTGGAAGAGCCATAACTGGAATCAGTTCAATGATCTTATGCTCCAAAGTTTGACATTCACCACTGCACTAAACCATGAATGACAGTATTATGTTGAAAATTATGCATTAAATGAGCATTAGAGAGGATTAAATAATATTTGTAAAGAGCTTGTAACTGAAATTCCAAGATTAGAATGAGTTTGGATTGAACAGTTAGAAATAACAAAAGTAGTGTTGTAGCCATCAAGATTTAAATGTTAATTTAATAAAGGGCATGAAAATATTTTTAAATATTTTGTTAACTTTAATAAATAATTTGACATTTTAAAATTTTTTTATAAGCTAATAACAGATAGTAAAAGCAACTGAATATCAGCAATTAATTGATTGTATAAAAGAGAAAGCTGAAGATATTATAAAAATAAAGAAGCCAGATATACCTTTGTAAACAAAATAGAAATTATCAATCCAAGTATATGATTTATGCTTATATTTCAATATTTTATTTGTATAATCAATTTACAAATTGAAATATAAAAATTAAACCAGGTAAATAAATATAATCTTCCAATGAAAATCTACCAATATTGAATAAAAATGTCTCAACGTTATTTTAATAGCTAAAAAAAAAATTCAATATAAACCTGATGAGCAAAAAAAAATCAGAATTAATTTTGCAAACCTTTATTAGATAAAACAATCTCTACATAATCCATTGCAGGACAAAGGCTTCTCTCTCATTCATTTCTTATAGAAAAACATGAAGGAGAAAGTAATATTTGTTAGGCTGGTCGTATGCCATATGGTAATGATTTATTTACTGTTTTCTTTTTTGTTTTTATCTTTTAACTAAGACTAGCTAAATTTTTATGTTGGTTGTGTACGATTCAAGTTTTTTTTTTTTTTCAGTTTGTTTATCATATTTATAATTTTATCTTAATTTACATATTTTAAATATCATTTTATATAAACATTTTGGAAAATACTTGTATCTGTATAGTAATAATAAATTAGTTAAATTTAATTATAAAAATTCTTTGATGTAATATTAAAATCTTGTGCAACATTTGTTTTTGTTTCTTTAGGCTATGCCGATTTTAATAAAATTATTAAATAAATTTTATAATAAAGTAAATGTTTAAAATGCATCATTGTAATAAGGGAATTTGGGAATAAATTACATATGATTATAAAGTTGGAAATTATTTTAGTTTTGATTAATGCTGGCATTGATATATTGAAGGCACTGTGTCTCCTTAGCTGACAGCTATTTGTAAATTGAAAATATAATTGAAATTCTTTTTTTTAATCAAAAAGAGTTTCAGTTTCCAAAACTTGATAAAAAAAACGATTTATTTAAACTAACAAAATTTATACTTTATTATTATTATTATTATTAAATTTTTGTTTAGTCAATATGCATTTATTCTTATATTTATTTATGTTTATTAAAACAATAATTCTAAATCTTTGCATACATATATATGCTACAACTGAAAAGATGTATAACGTCTTCTACTATCTTTCTATAACACAGTTGAGAAAAAGGGCATTACTTTTATTTTCTTATAAGCATTGTTATTAAAGTGGTTAATCTATAATATTAATAAGCCAATAAGCTAATACACATGCGCTTTGCAGATGTCACTATATAAATGAATACTCCCACTTTTTCAAACCCAAGATAAAGTCTTTAAGAAAATATAGAATGAATCCAAAATGAATCCACCTATATTTTCGACCCAACCGTATATGTATGGGCAAATCTGAAGTGTTTGAAATGAAGAGCGTGAAGTTATTAATTGATCACTTTAAATTACTTAAAAGTGATCAATTAATAACTTCACGCTCTTCATTTCAAACACTTCAGATTTGCCCATACATATACAGTTGGAATTAAAAGTGATCAATTAATAACTTCACGCTCTTCATTTCAAACACTTCAGATTTTCCCATACATATACAGTTGGGTCGAAAATATAGGTGGATTCATTTTGGATTCATTCTATATTTTCTTAAAGACTTTATCTTGGGTTTGAAAAAGTGGGAGTATTCATTTATATAGTGACATCTGCAAAGTGCATGTGTATTAGCTTATTGGCTTATTAATATTATAGATTATAAAACATCGCGCTATATAAAAAATAAATGTCTTGTTTAAAGTGGTTAATATTTTTCCATTATGGGCTAATGAAGGTATAACTTACATGTGATATCAGATCCACCATGTATGGGTATGCAAGTTGTGCAGAGCACAAAGGTCCTTTATCACTGAAGTGCATGTCATTGCGATAATTAATAAAATTTATATGTAAATGAAAATGTTTTGATTTCTGAATCACTCCATTGTTAGAAACCCATTCTGTGATTGTAAATATTTTTTATTTAAATATGAGGATTTCTTTTTTCCTTAGTCTTGTCACAATTGCTTGAAATAAACTACAGTATATAGTATATACTCTATCTTTGTGATAAACTGAACAGACTGACACCATATCACTGAGATAATTGACAAAATTTATATGTAAATAAAAATGTTTAGATTTCCGAATCACTCCATTGTTAGAAACACATTCCAATTGTAAATATTTTTTAGTTAAATGTGAGATGATTACTTTTTTATTTAGTCTTATGACAACTGCCTGAAAGATACTACATAATATATAGTCTATCAGTGTGCTAAACTGAACAGGTTGGCACCATGTCACTGAGATAATTAACAACATTTATATGTAAATGAAAATGTTTATATTTCCAAATCACTTTCATTTAAACATCCTAATTTATATAAAAAATGACACATTACTATTTATAATTTATTTAAAAATAAACCTATTTAATATTATTGCTTCATTAGTAATTACAGTAAATCTGCAGTATATTGGACAGCAGTTTTATAGTAAGTAATTATTTTTATCAGTCATATTTTATAACTATAAATATCCTGTGTCCAGTATAGTTCAGCAGGTAAAATGTCAGTATCTAAAATGTAAGCTCCATGGATCGATTCTGGTGCTTTCTCAAATTTTTTTATTTTTTATACCAATATTATCTTTTCCTTCTTTTAAATATTGATAATATATATATTTTTAATACTGACATTTTTTTTATGTTTTACTAATCTGCTTTTCCTTGGAATTGGATTGCCATGGATTTTGTTACCTAATTAAAAATTCGTAATTGATCCATAATATATATCTGAAAATTATTGTTTTTGATCGTAGGGTGCCTGCTTTAGATATGTGACAGCTTGAATTACAGAATCAATAAAAAACCTTTTTTAAAAGAGATTGTGCACCAAAATGTTTAATTCTTAACAAAAATCATATCAATATTTTAATGTCATTCTGTTGAATGTAACAGCCAATAACAACATTTGAAAGGTCTTTTAAAATTGGAAAGTACCAAAACATCTGTCATCTAGTGAAAGCAAACCAAGTATTTGACTTTTTTCATATTATCAAACATAATTTAACACTAAGAGAAAATGCATAAATAATGTAGGTATGAAAATGGGGGGATATAATCAAACCTTGTTGCAATAAATAGAGACATATACATAGTCGTATACTTAGGCATTATTACAGAATATATTATTAATAACATAACTAAAATTTCAGGTTGCTTTATGATCAATGATCATTGATATAATTTTATTGCATTATAGATATTTTATTTTATGAGGAAAGCTCATAAAAGAGAGGGATTGGGGGGGGATACACGTACTCTGATTTTTTGTTTCTTGTTGCCAAACCCATCTATGTGCATTGCTATGTAAGTGTATGTGTATTAAAATTAATGGAATACAAATATCTACAAAATTGAAAAAAAAACCCATTATATTTGATAAATTTTTAAGAAAATGTTAAAATTTAAAAAAAGGATTATAAATTCCAAAATGGAAGACTGATTAATTTATAGAAAAGGAAAAGTACAATAGAAAGTGACTTTGCAAATCCTGGTAATGTTGGATATACTAACTAAGAAAAAGGTGTAAAAAGCTTTTTTATGGTACATACCAAAAAAGGCGAATGGAATGTTAATGGAAATAAAAAAAAAATGAAAAGAAAGAGAAAGAGTTGGAAGAAGGGGCGGCGGAGTTGGTGATTCTTAAAATAAAAAGAAAAAATTTTCTGAAAATTATTAGAAGTTTGGTGGAGGAGAAAAAAAGAAGAAAAACTTGCTCGTTGCATATAAAAAAAAAAGGGAAATCTAGATCAGTGATATATATTGGTAGAATATGGTCAGGCTGGGGTAGAAACTTAGTTGTGCGGGGTGTCCAACCCCTTTCCCCTTGCTGTCAGTGCCTGAGAAGAATTATTATGCCTAAAGAAATCGCCTCAACAAAACAATGCAGCTGGACTGTTATGCTTATGATCCTCATCAAAAGAAACCAAAAAGAAAAAAAAACAAAACAATAAATAGAAATTTATAGAAGTGAAACGTAAACTCCAAAAATTCGATTCGTCATTTAGGAACCGGAGATTATCATTCATCAGATTGATTCAATCATTGGCTCAGGGAAAACACAGGTACTGTTTCTGTTTATATATATATATATATGACATGCTAGTAAGCTTACATGATTAAATTCTACGCTTGGGAGAAAACTGTGTAACAAAATAATTCACCGTTGGATTTAATTATGAACTCTTTTTAATTGCATAAAAAAAAAAAAAATAATTTAGTTCCATGTGCTGTTATTATCAAACATATCAACCCTCCCATAACTAAAGTTTCTTGATATACATGTCATAGTGTGCTTGTGTGTGTGTGGGTGGGTGTGGGGTTTGGTAAAAAAAAAACTATCAAAAAATAAAAAAATAAATAAATCTAGAAACACGGAAAAGAATAAATTGTATAAACAAAAGAAAAAATAGGGGAAATAAATAATTTGTTAATTTGAAATAAGGTTAGTGAGTATTGTGTGGGGAGTTAGCAAAGGAAAATATTTAAATGTTAAATGAACTAAACCGAAATGTTATTGAGTTATATAGATATTCATACAAATAAATATATTAAATAATGAATTAGCCTTTGAGTATTTTTTTTATTAGATTATTTAAATGTCCTTTGCCTTTGAAGGGAGCATAAAAGGTAGCACTCATGAGAGTTTTAGAATTGAAAGAGAAGTTAAACAAAAAGGATAAAAATGAAAAGGCTGTTGAGTTTTAAGGAAAGAGAAATTATTCTACAGATTAGTATAGGTTATATCTACTCCCAGTAATGTCCCACCTGCCCAGAGAAAGCTAGCTGAAGATCGAGTCATTATAACATCGTGTTATTGACTTCCTATTTTCCGGTATGGTGAGATTGGTGCTTGGAGTCTCTAGTGTGACATCCATAAATATACTGTGTATGATATTGAAGGTAATTATTTTTTTTTGATATAGAATCTTTCATTCTGAATCAAAGCTATAATATAAAGATCACAATAAGTAAAAACGGATAATAATACGATTCATAGTTTATTTATTTTTTTTGTTTACATGCATATATATATGTGTACATATATGTTTATATTCATGTAAAGACGATTATCTCAATAGATGATGGGAAAAGGGGTAGATCCATTACAAGTTATGTATGCCAAACATGCCCGAAAATACAGATAGCAGCAGGACAGACAAGTGGAGGCGCTTATCAATTTAGGAATCAGGTTTCAATAATAATGGAAAAGATTGTACTATAAACTCAACAGAGGACAACCAAATATACTCATTCTGCCATTGACAAATGTACAACTGGCGATGACCAACAATAGAAATGCCAAAGTAGAACCCAAACAAATATAGCTGGATGTCAAAATCCTTGGAATAAGTTGCCCTAATGTATTCTTAATCATGAAAAATTTGATCTGGGCTGTCCTATTGGGAACTGACCTTTTGTACAAATACAAATGCAAGTTGAACCATGAAAGTGGTCAAGCCACTCGTAATGGGGAAATGGGTCAGATTTATAGTAGATAATACGGGCAGTTTGATAGGGGCTGTGCACGTTGCCAATGAACATAATGATGACCTGACAATGGAAAAATTATACCAGGTGAAGATGGCCATGGGAGAAGCGAAGGAAAGACAAGAAAAATACTGAAGGAATATGATCAGGTGTTTTCAGATAGGCCAAGCATGATCCCAGGGTTTGAACAAAGGATCCAAGTAAACAAAACCCAACCATTTAAGGCAAAGTCATACCCCATATTTCATAAATAGAGGGGGCAGGTGAAGAATCTTATAAATCAAATGTTGGAATGGGTATTATATCGAAAAGCTCATTGGCATATTGTACCCCACTAGTCGTCATCAAGAAAAGTGATTATTCCGTACAGTTGTGTCTCAACGTGAGGCAATTGAATAAGATCACGATTCCAGATTGCAACATACCACTACCTATGCAAGAATTACTCTGGAAGTTTAAAGGAAAAAAGGCCTTTTTCGATATTTGATCTGATGGCAAGCTATTGGCAGATAAGGCTGCAACCGGAAGATCATAAGTATATGGCCTTTCGATATGATGACTGCTCATATCAGTTTAACCGTATGCCATTTGGTCTGATTAACAGCAGAGCTGGCTTACTATGGTCCTTGGATAAAGTACTATCTGCTGAAGTCAAACAGTTGGTTAAAATGTACATGGACAATGTATTGGTGGCATTGGCTAGCATGGAAGAACACACCAGAGGTGTGGAAATGTTCTTAAGGGAATATTGTAATAAAGGAATCAAGATAAACCTGAAGAAAAGTGTGCTATTTGAGGAGGAAGTTACAGTCTTAGGCCACTTTATAGGAGCCCAGGGCAGCCTGCGACACCCAAATAAAATATTGGCCATCAAAATTTTCCTGGCATCTAAGTTCAAGTACCAAACACGATCTTTTTTGGGTATGTATAATTTCTGTAACTTTTCAGGAGCAGTTTGCTCAACATATGGAACCATTGGTTAAGTTACTGAGGAAAGACAGTGTGGGAGTGGGGAGAGAAACAAAGCCAGATGTTTGAGAGGGTGAAGCAAGGGTTCATGAAACATGTAATGCTGGCTTTTCCTGACTTTGAGAAACCTTTGTGGTGCAGACTAAGAGCAGTGGGTATGGGCTGGGAGCAACTTTATCCCAGGTTCAAGAGGATGGTCAGGCGAAAGGGCTGTATTTCTTAAGTAGGCTGCTCAAGAGTCCAGAGTGTCATTACACCACTATGGAAAAGGAAGCTATAGCCATTGTTTGGTCCTTTCAAAAAACTTTGCTCTCTGTTATTGGGATCGAAAATAATTGTGGTTATGGATCATAAAAGCTTAGAGTTTATTAACAACAATTATCTGACAAATAATCAGTTGGTGCAGTGGAGCTTATAACTCCAAAAGTATAATTACATGGTAAAGTATTGTAAAGTATCAGATAACATCATGGCTGATGCTCTCAGTTATAACCCAGTGTGTTTGCCATGGTGTCACCTTAAATCTGAAAATTTATACATGGCATGAATAAACTTAAGGGTTAATGAGGGATAGAGAATGACCCAAAAAAATTGCCCAGCATCAGAGGGAGGATGCTCATCTAAGTCAAATAATCACACAATTGGAAGGGAATAAAATTTAAAAAAATGACGATGGGTCTGGATGTAGCATCGACCGATACAGAATCAATAAAACCATTCCCCAATACAGAACACAAAATGAACTGGAAAACTGGAGACCTATTAAATCCCAGCAAATGAGGGATGCTGCTGTGACTCACATTCACAAATATGCGGACGTTACAGGGTGTGGAAAAATGAAAGGCGGCTTAGGCAGTAGTTTTATTGGCCAGGCATGCATGGGACTATTGTGGGGGCTGATTGGCCAGTATGAACTTTTCCAGAAGACTAAGTCTGCTAATAGGACTTATGGAGGTCCAATGAGCTCAATTCCAAAGAAACCTCGTGAGATGATCACCGTAGATTATTATGGGTCATTCCCTGCATTTAATAGGAAAAGGTATTTGTTGGTGGTATATGATTTATGCAGTAAATTTGTGGCAGCTTATCTGATGATTCAGGCAAATGCCCGAAACACCGTACGTCTACTTGAAAATGAATATTTTACTGCGATAGAAAAACCCCAAAATATTCTCTTAAATCATGGTATACCATTTATCTCAGGGAGAATGGAAAGCATGGGTTCAGAGGTCGGGATCCAACACATACTAATATCATTTAGGAATCTCCAGGCGAACCCATGCGATCAGGAGATGCGTGAGTTGGGAAAGTTGTTTAGAACACATCCCGACCAATCACCGAGGATGGATCAGAAAGATTACTGAAATACTGAATTACATAAATTGGGTGATTAATGAGTCCACAGGATTCTCTCTCAGGTGACTCAAGTTTGGCAAACATTCCCCTAAGTTAATCAGGGCCAAATTACCAGGCCAGGGGAAACACCGATAAATGTGGAGGAGGACCAAGAGCAGGCATATCTTACTCTTTTGAAATGGAGTCAGGAATGAAACAAACACACAATGGAGAGGCCTTATTGGTTTAAAGTTGGTGTTCTAGTTATGGTGAAGACCCCGTACATGAGTAAACTTGGAAAATTTATTTGTAAGGAAATTCTGCAGCTTATATGAGGGGCCTTTCCTCATCATTAAGTGTCAAGGGGATAATCCATTCTGGATGAATACGAGGCAGGAGATGAGGGAATTGTACAATGCTTGTTCCCTCAAGCCCATGTCATTACAAACAGTTTGTGGTGTTTAGGAGCCATTTATATACATAGACTGCATTTAAAGGCTTCCGGGAGGGGGGTATAATCGAACCCTGTTGCAATAAATAGAGACAAATACGTAGTTGTATACTTAGGTATTATTATAGAATATATTATTACTAACATAACTAAAATTTCCGGGTTGCTTTATTGATATAGTTGTACTGTATTATAGATATTTTATTTTATGAGAAAAGTTCACATAAGAGAGGGATGGGGGGGGGATACCTGTGATCTGATTTTTTTTTCTTGTTGCCAAACCCCTCTATGCACATTTCTACATAAGAGTATATGTATTAAAACTTAATGGAATATCTACAAGATTTGAAAAAAAAAAAACCATTTTGTCTGATAAACTTTTACTTTTAAGAACATTTTAAAATTTAAAGAAAGGATTATAAATTCCAAAATTGAAGACCTGTTAATTTATAGAAGAGGAAATGTATTTTGCTAAATAAATGCAAAGAAATTTTATTTAGAGATAAGCTGAATTTGAACAATAGAAAGTACCTTTCAAATCCTGGTAATGTTGGATACTAATTAAGAAAAAGGGTGTTAAAAGCTTTTTTATGGTACATACCAAAAAAGGCGAATGGAATGTTAATGGAAATAAAAAAAAATGAAAAGGAAGAGTTGGGAGAAGGGGCAGAGTTGGCTATTTTTAAAATAATAAGAAAAATTTTTCTGAAGATTATTAGAAGTTTGGTCATGAAGAAAAAAATAAGAAAAACTTGCTCATTGCATATATAAAAAAAGGAAATCTAGATCAGTGATATATATTGGTAGAATATGGTCAGGCTGGGGTAGAAAGTTAAGTGTGCAGGGTGTCCAACCTCTCTCCCTCTGAATGTATAGTTGTTGTCGATGTCTAAGAAGAAATGGAAATCACCTCAATAAAATAATACTGCTGGACTCTTGTGCTTATGACACTTGTTGAAAGACCTCCCCCCCCCCCCTAAAAAATTAGAATTTTGCAGAAGTGAAACATAAAACTCTAAAAATTCGATTCATCATTTAGGAACCGGAGATTATCATTCATCAGGTTGATTCGACCATTTCCCCTTAGAAAACACAGGTACTGTTTTCATTTATATATATATGACGAGCTAGTAAGCTTGCATGGTTAAATTCTATGCTGGGGAGAAAACTGTGTAACAAAATAATTGACCATTGGATTTAATTATGGACTCTTTTCAATTGCATAAAAAAAAATTAATTCTGTGTGCTGTTATTATTAAACGTATTAACCATCCCATAACTAAAGTTTCTTGATATACATGTCATAGCATGCTTGTGTGTGTGCGGGTTTTGGTAAAAAAAAAAAAAAAAACTTTCAAAAAAAAAAAGAGAGAAAAAAAATCCAGAAGCACGGAAAATAATAAATTGTATAAACAAAAGATAAAAAGGGGAAATAAATAATTTGTTAATGTAATGGCTATTGTAAACGTGATTTGAAATAAGGTTAGTGAGTATTGTATGGGGGTAATCAAAGGAAAATATTTAAATGTTAAATGAACTACACTGAAGTATCACTGAGTTATGTAAATAGTCGTACAAAGAAATATGTATTAAATAATGAATTAGCCTTTGAGTATTATTATTTTTTTGATTAAATTATTCAGTGTCCTTTGCCTTCGAAGGGAGCATAAGAGGTAGCACTTGTGTTTCTAGAATCAAAAGAGAAGTTAAAGAAAAAGGATAAAAAATAAAAGAACCGTTGAATTTTAAGTAAAGAGAATTATAGTGCAGATTAGTATAAATTAGATCTACTCCCAGTAATCTACCACCCACCCTGAGAAAGCTAGCCATAGATTGGGTCATTATTACATCATGTTATTGACCATATTTTCCCGTGTAATTCTTACCTACTGGTTATATTGGCACTTGGCGTGTTTAGTGTGGCATCCAGAAATATACTGTGTATGATATTGAAGGTAATTATTTTTTTTGATATAGAATCTTTCATTCTGAATCAAAGTTATAATATAAAGATCGCAATAAATAAAAACTGATAATATGATTATTAGTTTATTGATTTTCTTTTTACATCGTATATATATATGTATACTGTACCAGGCACGTTTGATGTGGCCAAGCACAAGATAATGTTAAACAAATTAATGGCTGAAAATATGTAAAAAGCCATTAAATGGGGTGGGTGGGTATACGATTTATATAATCAAACTTGTTATAAATTAAGAGAGAGAACTGTGGTTATAACATAAACTCACACACATATATGAGTAAAGCCAATATTTAAAGGCTTAGAAATATGTATTTGTAAGTTTGATTTTTGATTTTTATTTTTTAAAAGAAAAAGAAACGCCAAAATGTATTTATAATTTTAACATTTTTTGTTTGTTAAAGAAATGCTAAGATGTTTATTTACAATTTGTGATTCTATATTTATTTTTTTTGAGTGTTTACAACCAATGTAAAAAGGAATTTTTGATAAAAAGAACTATTCCTGGTGTAGTATATTTTATCCCTTGTTGTTTGTAAGAAGGTCTACATAGGTCAGAGTAGTTTGAGTTTAAATGAAAGAATAAAGGTTCATAAAAGTAGAGTTAGAAATAGATATCTTAGTTCTGCTTTGTATGTTCATGGAAAAGATACAGGCCATACTATTAATTTTGATGGAGCTAAGGTTGTCTTTTTTGAGAGAAATGAAATCAAAAGAAGAATTAAAGAATCTTTGTTATTGAAAATTTATTATTCCAAAGCAATTAACTTATTTAAGAATTCTTTTAATATTAAGGGTGGATGGGAAGTAAATGGATTTGTGGTATGTTTAATATTATATATATATATATGGTGTAGTTTTTATAGTTCCTTACATTTGAGAAGTCAGCTTGTAGCAGTGAAACTATTGGTTGTGTTTTATTATTATTTCTTGGCTGGTCTGGTTGAATTTTGGATTTGGGGTAATTTTAATTATATATTGACTAGTTTAGCTTTATGCTTGTAATGTTTATATATAATAAAGTATAGTATGCACAATTAAGTTATTAATGATGGAATGACAAGCACCTAAAAAATTAAATAATGGTGCAAATACCTAATTATTGGCAGAATATAACTGTTAGTAGAAAATACAAACAAGTTATGCATGAGAGATTTTGAATTAAATTAAAAGTAACTAACAAATGAATTTTGAAAGAAAGAAGAGCTATTTTTAATAATCTAATTGGCATGCCAGTTAAAATTGGCCTAATTATTGATAAAGAAATCTAAGAGTTACATTGGTCATTTTATTGTACTCCCAAAAAAAATAATGGAACAAAACCATTATGTAAGGAATAAAGAAACAGACTGTCTTTTCTCTTCATGATGGATGGTGGAGCTGCAAGATTGTCCAGACTTTGGAGGCAAAATGGCAGAATATGCCATTGGACTTCGTATTCCAGAGAATCATAATCTGGCTGCAGATAATAAATATATATATATCTGCGTTTCTATATGTGTAACTTAACTACGTATTTAATTCCAAATATGTATATTAATTTCATTGTATACATAATTAATTGTGTGCATAAAATTAATGTTAAATTATTTCTCTTATTCAAAACACTACAGGGCTTACGTTTAACTTGGAGAATGAAAATGCCCATAAACAAGTTAAATATCGGACCTACATATGCAGTGAGAACACACACATATTAATTATAAAATGCTAATCAAACCCCTTGATGTTAGAGGACACTTCCACCCTCTTTCCAATTCACCAACAAACCACAAACTCTCTGGTTTAACCTCGTTTTTGTTTAGAAATATGCACCTATGTAAATTTGAGGCAGATAAAAAAGCTAACCTCACATCATATAGGGATGACCTAATAAAAGTTGATTTTGATGTGAATGTAATTGACAGGGGGATAAAATAGTTTTTTGCTAAAATAAATGATAAAGTCCCCAACGTTGACAAGCAAAGACTCCTACTCCCTTACCTGCCTAGTATGCATAAATGTTTTTATAATATTTTCAATAATAAATACCAGTTATGTTTTCACACACCTCCTAACTCTAACAAATTAATTAATAATACCAAAGACTGCCTACCACCCTCGCTGACACCTCAAGTGGTCTATAATATTGCCTGCCCTGAAAAATTTTGTAGATCATCATATTATGGTGAGACTAGGGCCTCTCCACTAGGCTATCTCAACACACTTATTCTTATAATAAAGCTTTGTTGGACACTGCTCATAGTTCAGTTTTTGCGCAGCACCGTGCTTCAGCTGGGCACGATTGTCAACCGGGAAATCCAGTGGTGGTATGCAGAGAACGGCATGATCTAAAAAGAAAGATAAAAGCTAGAGATGGCGACGCCATCAATAGAAAAGACACTTGCTACAAAATATCCAAGAAATGGAATGCATAATTATTTCATTTGCATAAATTTGCATCACTCTGAGTCAATTTATTATATTTTGTAATATGGCTATGATTATGAGGGCTTGAACCTTGAAAGCACTTAGCCAGCTTGAACCTTGAAAGCGCTTAGCCATTTAATGAATAGATATTAAAATAATATATATTTGCTTTATTTGTTTTTAGCTTTGTGTGCTTGTGCGTGTTAGCACATTTTATATATTTTGATTCAGAATTAGCCACAAAGTATAAACTATTTGCTTATTTCTCTTATTGACGACTCATTGTACCCTGTGCATATTTCTTATTTTATTTGCAAAACATTTATGTTCGTTTGTTTCATTCTCCCCAATCATGGATACAAGATGGACAAAATGCCAAGTAAGTTATTGTGTGACCCTGAGAGTAAAAAAACTTGAATCTTCTGCTTTTACATTAAATTTTAATGTTAATGGTCCAGACATTTGGCAAAATTGTGACCATTTAAATAAGTTGAAAATTCTGTTAGTCAGGTATTCAATAAGGATTTTCCTAAAGACAAGTCTGGTTACAAGTTTTCAAAATCATATCATTATTTACCATGTGGGGAGAAAATTTTTATAAATTATTTTGAGGCTACTAATGCCATGAGAATTAAAATATAAATAAAAAGCTAAACTTGTAAATAACTACAATTTTTTAATATTTTACTGTTTGCCTATCTTTTATTAAATAAAATTTTATAGAATTCACTTTATTTTAATTTACAAATTTTATTTCATCGGATTAGGGATTGGAGTAGTGAGGCACTTGGAATTAAACTTGCATAAAGAAGATTTTTACTCATATGGTGGCCCTGTGTGACATTGTCAACAATATTTACTTATTATTGATATATAATAAACATCGCAGTTGCTTAAAGTATCCAATTTTAAAAATTATATTCTGAGTGAAAAGAAAGTCATGAATTAATCTAAAAACTAACATTAATGCAAACACATTTTTCTAATTGAAGTAAAAACTATACTATATTTTGTTCCTTTGTGTTCATTGTATTGAAGCTGTAAATATTGTTATACATCCTTATGCTTCACCTGTTGCTCATTATATAACCTGTAACACGGGTTTGAACCCAACCTATATATGTGGTTGGCACCAGCATCTAGCCATAGGCGATAGCATATCTACATATGTGGTTACATGAATCTGGATGGATCTCTACTAAAATCTAAATATTTTATGAGAGATTAAATAGACATTTAATTTTGATAAAATTTGATTTCTTTTGCCCATTTAATTCGTGTATGTGTATATATATGTATAAAACAAATCTATAATCTTATGTATATTTTAAATAAATTTTATTAGTAATTTACATAAAGAAAAATGGGTATTTACGAGTCACAATATAATCATTAAATCTGGTGGTTTTGACTGGTTGGTGTCTCATTTTAAAATTTTTTTTATAGGAACAAAAGATTATTTAATTAAATTTCACTTGGTTAATTGATCGGTCTTTTTCATTACCATATATGGAAATGTGGGTTTATTTAAAATCTACAACCAAGTATACTGAGTTTGAGATATTGGCTGGTGAAAATTTAATCAGATTTAAAATCTAAAAAATGTAATGGAAACAAAAGATCATGTCCTGTTTTTTAGATATGATGCAAGGTGAATAAAATATTTTGCCTCAAGGTATCAATAACAGCATTCTTTCGATATTCCCATTATGTGTAAATAGCTGAAATTTTGGCTATTATTATCATTTTTCTTTTCTAAATTTTATGTTAAGAGTGCTAATATAATCCATACTAATTTAATTTATGAACTAAATTATGTCAGGGTAAAAGAAACGACCGTTTGCTTCCCCATGCCTCTGGGACTCTTGTCTTCCTACTCATGATGCCGAAGCCCAAAATAACTGGGCCTCTTGTCTTCCTGCTCATGATGCTGAAGCCCAAAATAACTGGGCCTCTTGTCTTTCTGCTCATGATGTCGAATCCTGAAACAACTGGGCCCAAATTAAGTGAACTGCTTGACAAAAATGCTTGACTGAATGTGAACTTTAATTATCGACCGATGTTTGTTTCCAAAAAAATCAGTATCTGATCATGATCCATGGACCACCTGTTTTGTGTCAACAAGTTGGCCATGGTAAATGTCTACATTGTGGTCAACTAGTGAACTCTTTATTAACTTAACATTTTACTTGAAAACTATGTTTGTAATCTTTCTGTTATTTATTTCTCCAAATCTTTTCTACAAAATGTTAAATAATGTCTATACAGTTTAATTTAAGGCTGTCTTAATCTCATGTTAAATTTGGTGGACAATTTAGAGTGAAATTTATTTCTCTTTTAGCTTGTTATTTTGATTTATTTTTAATATGCCACGTTGATATCCAACCTAGCAAGTAAGCTTAAACTCTACTGCTCATAGTTTTCTCCTATTGAATTGTTGGAGACATAAAGGTTGCTTGCAAGTCAATTATCCTAAAAACTCACTTGGTTTTATATCAATTATTTCACATGATGACATGTGAAGCATTAATACCTGTACTCATCTACCCTTGCTAATTATAATTTAAATCCTTACATAATCATTGAAATATGTTTTGCCAATTTATTTAAGTAAAATCTACCAGACATGAGTTTAATATTCAAGGTATTATCAGCATGTGTGTGATCTGTTGTTTTATTCTATATAATTAATATGTCAAATTGTATGTGTATTGATCATTATAGAAATGTAGGGAGATATTTTAGAAGTGTGGGAGAAAACAATCTATTCCCATTTAGTTTTTAGTTTTTAGATTCTGACCCATTTTATATTTTGTTAGGCATTGGTTAAATACCCATGGATTGTTTGTAATTATGCATTCCATTGCATCGGATAGCATACTATATTAATTATTTTTAATATATTATATTAAACAGGTATTAATTAGTTTATCATAGTCATTAATACATGAATTATCCATACGTTAGGCATTATGGAGGTATCACTTCAATAATTTAATTAATTGATTTTCTTACTTTGCCATGATCTTCTGAATTCCTTGACCATTCCTCATCATCTCTTACAAGGTAGATGTTTTTTCTACTGGGGATCTATTTCAGGCACGTTTAATGGATAAGTGTATGGAAATGAGTAAACCGCCCCAACACACTAGCTTATTCCACTTTTCAGAGATTCTCACTTTTGTGCAAATTTAACAACGCTACCCAGAGTGTCTTAAGCAACCTTGTTCACATAGGTGATTATAAATTATAACGTAATACTGCATTTATTATTTTATTGATAAACCTGCAATGCTATCTGTAAGATATAATGGTATGCTTTTCGCCATCCATTCTATTTAGTAATTTAGATCTGATTATGTAATTACAGTTTTGTTTTAGGCTGAACCATCTTGCTCCTGCCCATTCGGGGTAATCTCCCAAATCTAGCAGAAATGTGATCATGCGTGCTCTTAAAATCACACATCATCAACTACTATATGTATATTGTCATAATAAAATCTGTTATATGTAAATTCATGATATTTTGATGAGGACTAAGCTATAATTTATTATTGTGTATCTGATATGAATATATTCTTTATCACTTTTTTTAAATATTAATATTAATACTGCATTCTTCCAATCATCTGTTACACCTTTATCATTTAGACATTTGGTATATAACTTAGCTAAAAATATTTCTATTTCTTCACCTGCTTCTTTTAATATATCAATTATAATTCCATCATTACCTGGAGCCTTTCCTTTCTTCATACATTTAATTGCATGTCTCACTTCTTCATTTAAAATTTTGGGCAATTCGGAAGATGTATCATTTAGACATTTGGTATATAACTTAGCTAAAAAAAATAATATTTCTTTACCTGCTTCTTTTAATATATCAATTATAATTCCATCATTACCTGGAGCCTTTTCTTTCTTCATACATTTAATTGCATGTCTCACTTCTTCATTTAAAATTTTGGGCAATTCGGAAGATGTAATAGATACAGGAGGTACTTGTTCTTTATTACTATATAATTCTTGATAAAAGTCTTCTACCCATTTCATGATGTCATCTCTCATTTTAGTAATAAGTCCATCTTTTTTTCTTATTGCAGATATAAATTTCATACCAATACCAAAATGTTGTTTTACACTCTTGAGACTTATTCTCTTCTACAGCTTTCCTTGCTAGTTCACAGTTATACTTTCTTATATCATTTTCAACTCTTTTCCATACAATTTTACAAAATTTGAGATATTCAATCCTTTTTAATGCATCATTTTCGTATATCTTCATATTCCTTCTTTTCTTCATAAATTCTCTAGTCTCAGTAGAAATTTTATTGGTCAGTTGTTGCTTTTTTCTACCAGCTACCTTTGTCGCAGTTTTTAAAAGTGTATCAGTTATTTTCATATTAGTTTCATTCAAATCTAAATCATGTTCAAAATCTACTAATACTTGAAACCGATTTGTAAGTTCTAATTTAAATTCATTAGACTGTTTCTGAAGGTATTTGAATATCAACTGTAAATATTGTTTTTCTTAGTAATTTTTGTCTTTCTAGTTTTGCATTAAAACATACGTAATTGGTGATCACTTCCTGTGTTAAATTTATGAAGAACATTACAATCTTGAAATATGTATTTTCTGTTAGTCAAAATATAATCCAGTTCTGCTGTACCCTTCCATGTCCATTTCTTTTTAACATTTTTTCAAAAAAAGAATCCATAATATAAAGTTTTTCTTTTTCTGCAAACTCCATAAGACTATGTTCTCTCTCATTTCTATTACCATAACTAAAATTGCCTACAGCACTTTCATCTTTCATTTATTTACCAATTCTAGCATTAAAGTCTCCCATAACAATTGTAAAATGTTGTTTACTCTGATCAAAAGCCTTTGTACATCTATATAAAAATCTTCTACTACTTCGTCATCATGATAACTTGTTGGGGCATAAATCTGAATTATCTGCATTTGGTATTTGCTATTAAATTGTATAACTAATCTTGCCACCCTGACGGATACACCATCAATCTCCACAATGTTCAGACCTGTAAACAAACATATATCACACACACAAAAAGTAACAAATTAAACTCTCAATTTGAAGTTTTATTGTAAAAAATGTAATTGGAGAAATATTAGAAAATGCAAAAATTATTAACATTACTGGTTGAATAAATTTGTTTATTTCGTTAGATTTTTTTTTTAATAAGAAAAAATTTATTCATAAGCGAAAGGGGAAATAAATGTTAGAGACTACATAAAAATTAAGATTAACTGAAACACACAGGCTTATTATATACCTGGGTTTATATATGTAATATATAGAGTATAGGTGCACAGACTTTCACACGACCCACCACTCTCCACACTATCTTATAACACTGATGCACTTGAACACATATATGTTGAAAAGATAAATAATCACCAATATACGTATTTCATGCTAAATCAGCAATCATCAGTTGGTCCAGATTACCTTTGAGCATCCCATCATCAGATTTTCAATTGAATGGACGGTTGAAGAGTTGGAGTGTGGAGTAGATTGAAGCCTGTCCATTAAAGTATGAGGATTGGCTATCTTAATATATATCTGAGCATTTATTGCATATATGTGTAGAGATGGTAATCTAGACCAACTGATGATTGCTGGTTTAGCATGAAATACGTATACTGGTGATTATTTATCTTTTCAACATATATGTGTTCAAGTGCATCAGTGTTATGAGATAGTGTGGAGAGTGGTGGGTCGTGTGAAAGTCTGTGCTCATATACTCTATATATTAAAAATTAAGATTGTAATTTATTTATTGAAAGAATAGTAGGTAGTGGTGTAAAATAGATTATGTATCTAGTTTTTAATTACAGCAATAAAAACAGTTATTTAGACTGCAATTGACTGACATTCGTTTGGGGGGTTCAGTGCAATGTGCATGAGTATATTATTGAAAATATTTCATTATAAGATGAGATTTGTTATGCAAAGAATAATGAATATCATAAAATTAAAATTCTTTTTGAAAGATAAATCAGATATTTATTAACATTAAAATGTCGGATTTGCTGATAATGTGGCAAAGGCAGCTGATATTCGAACTAAAAGTTAATAAGCAAGATTGCTGAAATTTATAACAAGTGTGGAATTAAAATAATTGTACATACTTAATTATTAAATCTTTCAAAATATTATTTTATTCACTCTCCTTGTGTATTATCAAACGATACATATCAATTTCTAGTATACATTAAGATTATCAATAATATACATTAAATCAGGGGTCCCCAACCTTTTTGCACTTAAGAGCACATTCTATTATACCAGCCAGGTGGCGGGCACCATTTATTTTTTCAATGTAATTTTATAGGGTAGTTGGATATTGTTAATAATACACATAATATACAAAAATATATTTATTTCAAAAATAAAATTTTAACATATAATTAACGTTTATATTTTTACTCTGTAAAAGTATAGTATGCCCTACAATTTGATTACAATATAATACAATAATTTATAAGAAATTTTAAAAATTAAATTTATTTGTATCAGATAAATAATTTTTTATCGTGTTCGGATAGCGGCGGACACACGTAAAATGGTCAGGGTTGGGGATCCCTGCATTAAATTCAAAGCTAGCAAAGTTAAAAGTGGAACATAAAATGGAATACAATTAATTTAATATAGATACAGAATTATGCTGAAAGCATACACTTTGTCAATGAACATATATGTCAAGTATAAATTACCATTAGAATTATCAAGCATGTACTTTGAGTTCAAGTTTACATGTTTGGAAGTTCAATTAGTTTTACATTGATATACCATTATTCAGAATGCGTACAATTTATCAGTTAATATTTAAATTACAATAAAATTTATATTAATTACTCCTGAAAGTTATTGAGTTAACATTGATGGCATCACCAGCTTTATCTCACTTTTCCCAATATATGGTCTTAATGTTCTACTTCATATAATTTTAGCGGCAAATTGTCATTTATAATTATCCAGGTAACTCTTTATTAAACTGTAGTCTTTATTCTAGTTGGGGGATATTTGCTTAAAATCAGTTAGCGACCAGGTTAGGTCCACAAGGCATTTATTACAAAACTTTTTATCAATTTCTTTGATTTCATGTAGCAAAACAGAGATGTTAAGGTGAAATTCTTTAAACTATTTTTGCAAAGCATTTCTTTTTTTTCTTTTCCTTTAATGTTTTCAATGAAGTTTAACTTCCAAATCATTTCTCAATTTGTTCTATTGTTCAGAATTAGGATTTCTAGTAGTTATTTTTATTTTTTGATCAATTGATTTCATTTCAAATCTTTTTCAAAGTCTTATGTTACCCCATAGCTTTTTTGGAATTACTTATTTTGGCTTTTGTCTTTTCCAACAGCAGCCATTTGCGTGAAACGGAATGTTAGAAAAAATCAGTTATTCTTGGATGAAAACCAATTTGAACTTTCTTTTGAAAGTGATAAAATAATAAAACATGTACTCATCTTTTAACTTGATATACTTTAAAACCAATCCTGTTTCCTAAACTAGGGTAATAGGACTCAAAATTGGGAGATAGAAACAGAGTAATCTGGAGTCCTTGGCTTCCTCTAGTGGACTCGTAATTATTAAATCTATTCATACTTTTAGAGCTGAAAGAAAAAAAAAATTGGAAGGAATGGAAATGTGGCTTTGGAGAAGATTAACTAGAATGAGTTGGATGAAAGACTAATGATCAAATGTTAATAGAACTTGGAATAAAAAAAGAACTATGGAATATGATAAAAATGAGAAAGATTTAAGTTTTTGGATCATATTCTAAGACATGATATGTTTTTACAAAATATTTTGGAAGGGAAATTTTAGAAGACTCAGAGGCAGACTAAGAATATCTTATCTTAAAAATGTGATCAGTAAAATTGAGGATGTGGCTGCAACAACAAAGCATCTTCATTAGAAGCTGACATTCATGATACTAAAGCTTTCCACGCATGCACATCTATAATTTTTTTTTGAATGAATTCTTTTCAAGCAAGATCAAAATTATTTATGATTGATTTTTAGAAATTTCTTTTATAACAATAACTGTTGCGCATTAATTGTTACCTTAGTTGTCTTGCAACTTTTAACCATGCAGTTTTGCTTTCAAAAATAGTTTTTAAGATGCTACAAAAAAAAAAAAAAATTAAATAGAATTTGTTTACGAGTATAATGTTTGATTTTCATATAAAAACTTGTTTCTGCAATTAAATTTATTATTCTGTTTTTTTTTGGACAAATTATGTACGGTAATTTAAGCTGTCTTTAATTAGATGTTGAAAATTGCAAATCTTTTTTTTTTTAAAAAGAAACAAAAAACAGAAGCATGATTTAAAAATAAAATTCTATGGATATGTCTTTATTTTTTTTATTTTTATAAAAAAATATATCGGAGTTATTGAAAAACAATGTTTTTTATTATATTTTTAAAATCTATTGACCTTTTTTTTTTTTGCTAAGTATTATTATAGAAGCTTCTTTGGAGAATAGAAAATTTTTCATAACTCTCATAAATGTATAACCAAGAATCTGATTGTATTATGTAAGTGCTTAATCATCAAGGACCATTTGAAAAATTGTGCTCTGTGTGAAGTTACTGATTTTTTTGAGAATACAAGATTATTAAGAATCTTTTAAATGATTCCTGTATCTATATTTATTCAAACAATTATCTTTTATAATTTTTAATTGGTGTTTATGATTTGAGAATTTTTTTTGATTGTTGCTAGCTTGCAAGTTATAAAGTATGTTATTATGCAGTTGTTGTTTTTTTAATATTTTAAAATATTTGTATATTGTTTTTTTTTTTTTTTTGCATTAGGTAGCTCTTTCCTCATTCCATGATTAGCCATTAAATAGCAATGCAGAGTTGCATAATCGGGTTTAAACTAATAGATTTTCTTGTGTTAAAATATGTATTTCTTATTCAAAGATCATTTAACATAAACTGCAATTTGATATACATTACTCACTGTTCACATTGAATTGGTTATAGTTATTTAAAGCTGATTAAAAATAAACTATTAGAAGCTATGTGCTATTTTGATTTGGATATTTTACTTTGTCTATGGATGATCTTTGTGATCTTAAAAGCCATATTCCCCATGGTATTAATACAAAGATAGAAAGATTCATTATTAGAAAAAAGTAATTTCAAAATTTTTCTGATTAATTTTAGAAATGATTTTATAGTCATAGATAGAATAGGGGAACTATAAGATTTCATATATTTTAAAGTAGAAGCTGATAGTTTATATATCTTTATTAATCATAATTTTATTATTGGTACACTATATAGAAAAAATATTTTTCTGTTTTGTAATAGGGAGCAATCAGAAAAAAAATTAACTTAATGTACCTGAAGATTTTATAATCATCAGCATATCAGATGAGGTGTGAATATTTTATTTCATCTCTAAGATCATTAATATAATGAACAGTAACAGGAAAATATACAATGATTCATTGGGATATCCAAGAGATTAAGAGTAAGATGAAGATGCTTTGGTACTAAATTTAACAATTGCTGTTTAAGAATGAACGAACAATTAAAACCACTTGATAAAATATTTTGATAGACTTAAATAATTTGGCAAGAAGAATATTATGATTAATTTTGTCAAAGTAATTAGACATATCAAAATAAATGACATCAAGTCTGCTCTGATCTTCTGGGTCATGAGCACTTGATTTCAATTGATTTATCATAAGAAACTATATAAATTGGGCACTAAAAATGTACTAATATCTAAAATAATTTTGTTATCAATATCTTAAAGATTCTGGAAATGGTGTGTAAAATGAAAATAAGTATAATTGTAGGCTATGTTTTAGAACCATTTTTGAAAATAGGAAAAATCTTTGCTATTTTCAGAGTAGTGGGAGTCTACAGCAATAATAATATGACAAAGAGGCAGTACAATAAATTTAGCATATTCTTTATACATAAAAGAAGGAATAAGTATTTGGAACCTAAACTAGAATTCAATCTTAACTTTTTGATAGCAGAAAGAATATTAGATTCAGAAAAGCAATCCATAGGAATTTTTATCTGTAAAAGAAATATTAGATGTAGAATGGTTTTAAGTTAAATTAGTGACCTCAGAAAATTATTTAGTAAAATTACTAACCTCCAAAGAGATATTAGTATTATGCTGTATTTTCCTTTTGGTTAGAATCAAATTTTTGATTAGACCTTTTTTGGAATTATTTGAAACATTCAGCTTAGATTTTGTAGATGACTTTGGATAATCTAATTCATAAAATATATTATATGATATGATTTTATTTTAATTATTTCTTTAAAAAAAATGATTGAAAACCAGGGAAGAAAATAATAGTTCGAGGTAATTTTTATTAGAATGTAAGAATATAATAAGCTATTAATGTGCACATAAAGAATTCAACACTTAATTAACATCAGAAAATTTTAAAAGAGCATTTCAGTCAAATTTAGAGAGCTTTAAACAGAGACTTAAGTAATCTCTGTTTTCTAATTTTTTCTGGTAAATTGGAAGGGAATAAACCTAGAACTGCAAATATTTAATTTTTTGATAGAATCCAGTAGAAAAGGGGTAAAGAAGATAATAATAATAATAAACAGCTACTTGTAACCAAAGTATGGCCATTCTAATTATTATTGTAATAATAATAATAATA
The DNA here is from genome assembly GCA_028023455.1 of Epiperipatus broadwayi. NCBI lineage: Eukaryota > Metazoa > Onychophora > Udeonychophora > Euonychophora > Peripatidae > Epiperipatus > Epiperipatus broadwayi. The sequence goes on along the minus strand of JAQFVV010000105.1, from coordinate 210,751 downwards.
ATAATAATAATAATAATAATAATAATAATAATAATAATAATAATAATAATGATGATGATGATGATGATGATGATGATGATGATGATGATGATGATGATGATGATGATTTTTTGTTGTTGTGGTGGTGGGGGTGGAGGAGGAGGAGGAGGGGGGGAGGGAGGAGGACAAACAAGCACGACGCCTGTGAACGAGGTGGAGGAGGAGGAGGAGGAAGAAAAAGAAAAAAATCTAGAAATGAGTTTTACAATCACTATAATGAATCTATGAAACATAAATATGTCTACATAAAGAATATGCTGCATCATTACTTGATATTTTATGATGTCTTTTCTTCCTTCAATACTTCATTGCCATGTCTAATTGTAGCTTTCCAATGTATTCTGTTCTCTGCTATGACTATCTAATGGAAACAATTGTCATTGCACTTCTTTGATATAATTCTTATAATGTAGATGATATCAAGCTCTAACAAATCATATTCAAGTTCACTGTAAAACTCTTTCAGGAAATCTTGCATTGTTTATTCATTTTACACGATCAATCAAACTAAGGTATGATTTTTCATTAGCAGAATTTATAGTATCTTGTCATACAATTGAAGATTATTGATTGGTTTTATGATCTCGCAATTGTACTTTTAAAATTTTATAGAGCATCCTTAAATGAAAACTTCTCCAATGCTTTTATATTATGCTGATAGGGTGTCCAAGTTTCACTTTCATTTAATAAATTAGGTAACACCTTAGTTGCAGTAGTTATTTTCTTGTAATGAAATATTCTTTTAACTTCTTAAAAGCAATAGCAGTATATTGGTGTCAGTATTAAAACCTCTAGTTATAAACCTGCCAAGATATTTAAAGAGGCTTATATTCTCAAGATAATAATCATCCAAGCTAAAAGTTGCTTGAAACTTTTTTTTCTGTTAATAAGTGATAATGAAATTGAGTTTTTTGTATATTAATTAATAAACTAAAGTCTTCATATGTTGCATTTAAAACATTAAGTATATTCAGTAAATTGTCATTTAACTGGTCAACATTAGGACAATCATCAGCATATTGTAAATCCAAGATCGAGAAGTTTTTGCTTTCACTTTTAATTTTTTCAAATTAAAAATTTCACCATCAAATCTGTAATGTATTTTGATCCCTGTTTAATTAAGCTATCTATAAACAATTCTAAACAATTCCAAAGACCACTGTCTTAAAAATTAAAATCAATGTTGTAACAAATGTGCATCCTTGGTTGACACCAGTTTTCATTTCAGATGCTTCAGGTTTTCATTTATAATAATAACACTTTCTCTCTTTCAAACATATAGTTGTATAACATAAATAAAATTTGGTGGTTAAGCAACTAAGTTTCTAACCTGTCCTATTAATAGATTCAAGTGCTTTAACAAAATCAATAAAAGTAATATATAAATCACTTGATTGTTTTGGACACTTTTTTTTTTTCATTTGGCAGAAAAATCTTGTTTGTAGTGCTTCTTTCTTCTCTAAAAACCACCTTGAGTCTCTGTAATCATCTACAACTGCAAACAATTTAACAAAATTTTTGAAATTATCTTTGCCGTAGTGGATAATAATGATATTCCATGATAATTACTGCACCCACTCACTTAAATCTCATTATTATGAATATGAGGCTATAAATAGCCCCCAAAAGCACTAAGCTTGATTCAAAACACATTTATGATAAGCTTTCTTACAATAGTATCCAAGCACTCAAAAGTAGAATTTACAATTGCATAAGAAAAATTGCTACTCTCATGAATTATTGCAATCTTTTCTATCCCTTTTGTTTTTAAAAATTGGAACAATAAAGCAGCTTTAAGAGTGGTTAGCTCACCTTCATGAGTCCATATATTTCTATATGTTTTGAAGCTAACATAACACTACCACGTTTTAAAACTTCTCCAGTTATTTTATCAGGACTTGGCTGGATATCATTGTCCAAATGTAAATGAGTAAATAAAATGGATATACTATTAAAAGTCATCATTTCATTTCTTGTGTTTCAAAAGAAGACTAAAATACTCCTTCCACCTGTTCAAAATATTAATATCATCATATAAAAGTGGGCCATTTCTGGATTTAATAGGATTGTGGTACCATTTCTTAGGTCTATATGTGACTTTCAATGCATGAAAATAAGATCTAGAATGATCACAATCAGCTGTCTATATCTTTTTTGCAGCTTTAATCATTTTTAAACCTTGCCAGTTGCTGTACTTCTGCATTCAGATCTTTATACTTTATTATGAAATTCCATATTATTTATTAAAAAGCAGAAAATGTCCTGTTCTTACTATTGGAAAATCAGTAATGATTTTTTTAGTGAATTCAAGAATAGATTTAATTGTATTCATAAAACGTTCAAGAGAATCCCATAATTCAGCAATCCTGAAGGTCCAAATTAGAAATTTTAGTGTTTAATTGCTGTTGAAATTTGGTACTTATAATAGATTCTTCTAAAAAATAAACAAAGTTTCTGTGAATATGATTGGAATAATATATATGTTTTAATGCAGCTATGTACAAAAATCTATGGTGTGATATGAACATTTCTTGTGTTCTGACTCCTAATTATAATGTATTAAATGCCACTGTTTTTCAATTGTGGACATGTCTATGATCCTTTATAAAGCAGTTTTTATTCCTAAAAATGTTTGAGATAGCCAAATCATATATTGTGTAAAAATCTCACCAATACAACTATTTCCAATATGTTTTGGCCAAAATCTACTATTTGCAGCATGTGCAATAAATTACCAAAAAAGAAAAAAAATCAATCTTTTAATGATATTGCCATATTAATGTTATACAATAAGGAATAAAAGCTTTCCTTCTCTGATTCCCTTGAATCTAATATTGGAACAAGGCATTAATAAAATGATCACTTATACCATATGCAAGGTGAATTTTAATACCATTAACCTTTAATTGATACTAAGAAGAATTCCAACAATAGACTTTATAGCAAATTCAACATCATATATTCTCTTTTCAGTGACTGTCCTGCCTTTCCAAAAAAAAAAAAAAAACCAACAAACAAACTTATATCCATGTATCTGTTTTATTAAGCTTTGTTCCTCTGGGAGAGGAATTTTACTAAGAGCAGATATTTTAATCTTAAATCTTAACAGTTTCTTGCTATAAATGTAGTTCTCTGTTCTGATTTTGAAGAGATTTTATCAAGTAAAACTTGCACATTTGATGTAACTATATTTTGAAAAAAAAAAAAGTCATACCTTATCTTCTCACTTTACTACTATTACTGATACTATTATTATTATTCTATCATTATAGTAAATAATCCATCTGATGCAGTAATCATCAGATAATTAGAGACGGGCCATTTTTAGACATTTTTTTAGATACTTCTATTTTTATGGTTGGCAGTGAGATCTCTAAATAACACTGTGTAAGCATAGATTTTTGTTAGCTGAAACTTTTACAAATCATTGGACTATCTCATGCAAAGATCACAAGTAAGGACTGCTATTCTACTAAGCATTTTTCCACCGTTGTTTTCTTAATTATTGAGTTGTTGAACTAAAAAACAAAAATTAAAGTCCAAAATACTGTGCATTGTAGTTAAAGGAAAAAAATGTTGTCCAAAGACACAATCCCACAGTTAGTATAAGTAGATGTCTCATGACACGAGAGTTTCACACTGTCTGGGTAATGTAAGTGACTGTAGAAGGAAAAGTGGGAAATAGTAAAAAACTGCTTATACCAAAATAGTACTTAGCATTTGATGAGTCATCATACTATCCTACAAGGCAGCAGGAACACTTGGTCAGCCATTGTTGATTTATTTGTAGTTAGCCTTCATGATAGGAAGATTGCTAAGAATGAAGTCAAATACTAAATGATCACAAATGGTACTAGAATTGTATTTGATTGCGGTTTAAAAAGTTAATGATTTGCACCATCCTGTCAGTTTTAGAAGAGAGAATTGGGGGTATGGGTATTTCCTAGATGCAGATCAGAAATATTAGTCATTGAATGAATACATTTTTTCCCAGAGGCTCCTGATAAGTTTGAGCAATGGGAGTAACAGCTGCTTGCAATCCATGGACCTTAAGGACCAGATTCTGCTACCACTGCACCAAACTATGCAATACTTCTAATTATCATATATATTCTTGACGAGAAAAGATTTACTTATGAAAAAGTTTTGAAAGTTTACACATATAAGTATTGATTTGTGATTTTCTTATTTGAAAACTAGGAAATAAGCTAATGGATAGTGTATATAGTTTTAGATTGGGATACAGTTTATAATTGTTTGTTTGTTTTGGTTACATTATAATTGATTTCAAAATAAAAAAATTCATGAAATATCTCATTAAAAACTTTAAATATTTACTAAAATTTTCTAATTATTTTATATTTACTACGTAATATGGCCCTCAACATAATTCACAGACTTAGATTGGAAATGCATATTGCTTAAAAGCTTGTATATGTATTATTTAAAAGAAACCCTTTGTAGTCACAAACTTAAATGGGAGCCTTTATTGTAAAGATATAATGATAAACTACTTTATGAGTACAGGAAGTAATACATTTTAATTTTGTGTGTATTTGGTTTTTTAAAATATAAACTTTTTGCGTTGTATTGATTAAATTAGGTAGCAGCATAAACTCATTATTTCTTATCCTTTTAAAAGTTTTTTTTGGAAAAAGAGTTAAAATCATTCATTTTAATTATAACTTTTAGTTTATTCTACATAGAACTTTTTAATAAAAATTGTGTTTTTTATTTAAGAAAAGAAAATGTTTCCTTACACTTGGTCACCAAATGCAATTGATTACAGATAATAGATGGCCAAGACTACTAAAGAAACATTGCTATAAGTGGTAAAGAAGATTGGTGGTCCATGAGAACATTTGATTGATTGATTGATCATTTAATGAACAGCAGCCTTTTTTTCTATTTAAAAAAAAAATGGAATAATGGAAAACAACATTGTTGAATTCTACTCTGAACTTTTTGAAAATTATGACCCTCTTAACAAAAAAAAAAAGTCAAATACATAATATAATCATTGCTTTATTATTTTTTTGAAACTTTTTTTTTTTTTAAATAATATTTTAAACAGCAAATGGATATATACTTAATTACTTAAACATCTTTTTTAATCTTTAAAGTTGCTTAACTATATACTTTTTTTTATATATCAAAGCGCAGACAGGATAGCGAACCCGGTGCAGCTATGCTAACCGCTGGGCCACCAACGCTTGACGTACTATATCGGGGGTCCCCAACCTTTTTGCACTTAAGAGCACATTCTATAATACTGGTCAGGTGGCGGGCACCATTTATTTTTTTCAACCAGATGGCGGGCATCATTTATTTTTTCAATGTAAATTTATAGTTGGATATTGTTAATAATATACATAATGTACAAAAAAATATTTATTTCAAAAATAAAATTTTAACATATAATTATTTTTTATATTTTTACGCCGTAAAAGTATAGTATGCCCTACAATTTTTTACAATATAATACAATAATATATAAGAAAATTTAAAAATTAAATTTATTTGTATCAGATAAATAATTTTTTATCGTGTTCGGATAGCGGTGGGCGCACGTAAAATGGTCTGCGGGCACCATGGTGCCCACGGGCATAGGGTTGGGGACCCCTGTACTATATACTTGGAATGTAGATTGTGTGTGATAAACAGTTTTTCATAGTTGTTAGGTCTTTATTTATTTATATCATGATGATGTTATATTCATTCAATTTTTTTAAATTAATGTTTTATTCTTTAACTTAACATTTCCAGTCTTCTATAATGTTTTTTAATTTTCCATTCAATTCTTTTTATTTAATATTTTTTACTATATCTCCCCCTATTTTTTTTATATCTATATTGTACATTTTTTCTGTTTATTTTTATATTTGTAGTTTCTGTTTATTTCAGCCTTTTCCTAATCTATCTTTTTGTAATTTACTTGACTTTTTTCTCTCACTTTTACTTATATTTTCTGGAAATTGCAATTCTTTTAATCTGAATACCACATGATCATCATTTCATATACGTTTACAAGCTGTTAAAACAATAGCAAACTCTCCATACGGTAGTGCCACCCAAATGCAAGCCATAGTAATTATTGGATGCCAGAAATGTTTGAGCATAAAATCCCTATCTAGTGCCTACTCATTCAGTATCTCCAGATTAGTTTTTACTTTGTGGTTTTCACAATGAGCCTTGGATCTGATAGCACTGTATTCGAGGCCCCTTACTGAAGAAAGCCCCAAGCTAGAAACTAGTCTGGAGGATATTAGATGAGTAGTCATTAGATATGATTTTATATCCAAACCTTCTAGCATCCATTGATTACTATGGCTTCCATTGGGAGACACTACTATATAGAGTTTGCTGTTGTCTAAAAGCTTTGCTGTGCTGATGTATCTGATTTGTTCCTGAAGATAAGTTAAAGTTTTATATATTTTTAATAACATCTGGATAAAAATTTCTGTTGCTGGAGAGTTGATGAGAAAAGAGAGTTGGAGCACAGAGAGATGGATTTAATTGGAATTGGAAAGATTGAGAAAAATATTGTTAATGTTTGGAAAGTGATTTGATACACCAACATTTTAAATATAAAAGGAAAAATTTTTTTTTGTGTCTGTGTTTACTGCAAGGAGGTTTTAAAACTAAGTCATATGTAAGATTAATTGGATTTTAGGTAGTTTACTATTAAAAAAATTTTCAATTTAAGTAAGAGAGTGATTTATTTGAGAAATAGGGTAACATTTGAGGTATAAGTTTAAATGAGAATGTGTTTATCGATTGCCACTTAAAAAAAAGTTTTTTTTCTTTGATATAAAAAATGTTGAAGAATGGTAGAAAAATCATAAATTTAAATATAGAGTAGGGGAATTGGAAAAATAAGGAAATATGGATTGCATTTGTATTCCACAAAGTATGTGTGATGGACAGAAACAAATTAAGCATACTTTGATAGAGTGTACAGTATGTGATAAGGTTTTCCATTTGAAATGCTTAATTAAGACTAGTAAGGATGTAAAAGGTGTATGATATGTAGATCATGTATAAATGTGATAAAAGAGGTGAAAGATTGGTTTCTAAATATAGATAATTTAAAAGAAAAAGTCAGGAGAAATGGAGGAAAATGTACATAAAGACAATAGAATAGTGTATATATTTAATGAAGTGACGAGATATGGATGACAAAATAAGTGGTGCAATGGAATAAGTTAGAGGAAGAGTTAAAAGATGTAGAAGTAAAATTAAAAGCATTAGATCTGGAATGTGAACAAATTAAAGAAATTAATGAATATAAGCGATAAGGAAGAAGTAAGTGAGGAAGTCCAGAAAGTGGAAGAGAATGTTACGGATGAAGTAAACTATGACAACAAATTAAGGAATTAATGAATATAAGCGATAAGGAAGAAGTAGATAAGGAAGTCCAGAAAGTGAAAGAGAATGTTACGAATGAAGTAAACTATGAGACAGTCTTGATAGGGGATTCACTAATTAGAGAATGTGGAGATGTGATTGTAAGGGAAAATATAAATAGATATATAAGAATATGTTTGCCTGGAGCTAGAATTAGGGATGGTACAGATAAGGTAAATAAACAGGAATAGAGATGTTTGTGATATGGTGGGGACAAATAATTAGTCAGAGCCATCGGAAAAGACAAATGAGTACAAAGAATTGATTAGTAGTTTGAATAAAGTTAAAGGAAGAATAGAATTAGTTGGAATACTATAAAGATTCAACAAATACTATGAAGATTCAACAATATATATATGCTAGATAGGGCATGTTTATAAATGAGAGATTGAAAGAATTATGCAAGAGAAATAATGTTATGTTGTGGATGTGTGGGATTTTTTTATTAGTAAGGAGTTATATAGTAAAGGTGGATTGCATTTAGCAAAACAAAGCAGTGAAGCATTAGGGAGTTGATTTATGAAAAATATTATAGTTTGGGAAACTTATAAAGAGGGGTAGAGTTTTAAATTGCAGTATTATCAAAAAGAAGATTAAGAATGGACAGTATGTAAGAAGTAAACAGAGGAAAGCTGATTCACATATAAATGTAGATGTGGAGAGGGAATGGGTCTGTAAAACTAATGATAAACAAGTGAATTTATAATGGTAGTAAAAAATGAAGAAATTATTAAAATTGAATGTTTGAATATGCAGGGTGGTAGGAGACTACAAAAGTGGCTGGAATTAAAGGAATTAAAAATGAAGGGCTTGAGTTGTTAGTAATAATGGAAACACATCTAAGAGAAGAAGCTTCGCTGAAAAATTTGGTATGGCAGAGTATAGATAAAAAAGAAAAAAGAAGGGGTAGTATAGGAGTTATGTCAAAAAAATACTTAAATACTGTAAAGTGTCAAGAACTTTTATAATTTGAGACTAGGTTATGAAAACCAGAATGGATGTTGGCTATAGTGTATATGACTACTGGAAATAGTCAAACTATAACGGAGTGGAATAGTAGCCTATTTGAATGCCTAGTTAAGGATATACAGAGTTTCAAAAAAAATGGGGAAGAAAATAATGGTTATAGGGGATATGAATGGGCACATTGAAGAAATTGAAGATGTGGATAACAAGAATGGACAGCTTTTGAAATTTTTTTTGTCAGCGAGTGAATTTGAGCATTGGAAATTTATCAAATATTTATGAGGGGCAATACACATGGTCTAGAAATAATATATTTCACACAATAGATTATGTATTAGAGAAAGAGTGAATGACTAAAGTAGGAAAAATTAAAGTATTTGATAAGAGAAAGAGAGAGAGAGTATGTAATAGTGATCATAATTTCTTTATAATAGAAATGGTTAGTAATGTGATGGGAAATAGTAATAAAAGTAGAAAGGATAGTTAAAGATGTGGATGAAGAATGAATGATAAGAATAAGTTGAAGAATATAAAATAAAAGTAGAAGAAATCATGGAACAGTTTGTTTGGGGATGAATATAAGGACTGGTATGATGAAGTAGAAAAAGTGGCAAATAATGTTTTTAAATGAGAATATTCAGAAGAATAAAATTAATAGAAAAGTGAGAATTAATAAAATGTAAAAGAGAGGGGGAAAAGCATGCAGAGAATATAAATGTTCTATTAAGAACAAAGAAAGTGAAAAAAGATGTTAATATTAAATGGGAAACTATTTTTTAAAAAAAGATGTTGGTTAAAATGGATAATTATATAGAGAGACCTAAATTAAATAGTAAATTATTGGAAGACATTAATAAAAGTGGAAGAGATAGGAGTAAAAAATTTTGGAAATATATTAAAAGAAGGAATGTAGGGGAGAAAGAAATAGTATTACTAAATAATAAGGAAAAAGACTATATCTCCCAGAGAAGAATTAGAAACAATCTTAAATAAGAATGTAATGAACATAGAAGTTAAATGTGAAGGACTGTGATAACAAACATAAAAGCATGTAGTAATGGAAATATTAGTTTTACAGAAAATGAATTGAATGAGGTAGGGAAGAAATTGAAAAGTGGAAAGGCAATAAGTTTAGATGGATGGGCAGCAGAGATGGTGATGAATTTGTGAAATAGGATCAAATTAAATCTATTATCATGCTTTAACAAGATAGCACAGAAGACAGAATTTCCAGCTAGCTGGAATAATACAAGAGGGAGGCTATTATTTAAAGGAAAGGGTAAAGACCATAGAAAGATAAACAATTATAGATCAATAGTGGTAACATCAGTGTTATATAAAGTTTTTGCATATATAAGGAGGGCTGGAAGGGTGGCAAAATGGATGGAAGAAAATAATATAGTGGAAGAAATGCAAGAAGATTTTAGAATAGATAGGCATATAGAAGATAGTTTATTTGTAGTCACCCAACTTATTGATATGAGTAGGAATACAGATAGATAATTATATGTGGTCTTCATAGACACAGAGAAGGCATATAATAAAGTAAATGGAAATAGATTATGGGTAAGTTTAATAAATTTGGGGATGAATGGAATTGTTGAATGCTGTATTCCATTTAAATTGAAGAAAGAAGGCTCCAAACGTTGGTGCCATTTTGTAACTGTTTGAATTGATGAATGCTGGGTGATGGTTAGGATGATCAATCTGATCTGATGAAAAATCTAAAATCTAATTTAAATTAATCTAGTCTAGCTCAATCGGGTCGCCATTATGTAATAAACCATCACAAAGCACAAATAATCTCTCTTAAAGTCTAATTTATTTAAGCTATATGTGAAACGAAAGAATAATGAGATTATCTGCTCCAGACATCAACAAATCCATCACATTACAAAGTACACTGCACTGAGCAATGCATTAGCATATCATCGCCCTAAACAATAATAGTTTATGATTAGGCTAACTACTTGATTAGCAATCTAGTGAAAATCCAATCCAATTGATAACTAAAGCAGATTTCAATATATATTTTATTAACCTATTATTATTGTAGTAATTTAAATCTACTTCATTATTTAATGATGCTGCATTTTATCTTAACGGATAAGCTTCTAGATACCTATAATTGTATTTTACAAAACATTTTTACATATAGACACTATTTAAATATCAAAACAAAATAATATTTGAACCAAATATATATCTAGTTTAATAAACGCTAAATAGAAAGTATAAACATTCGTTTCAGTAAGCGATACACAATTCTTTCTACTCCAATCTTTAATTAATAATTTTATATTGACATCAACTGGTTTTAATATCATTTTATAAACACTTGGAAGATTTATGCACTCATTTAAATGTTTAAACAAATTAATATACGTCTAGTTTACTAAGAAGCTATAAAATAATTTATAAATAATTTATTCATATCTTCCAATAAAGTGATACTTAATTATTGCTTCGTTTATATGTTAAAATAGAATACTTCACTAGAATTTATTATCAACACTCTATTAGCTCATTTCTAACTCTACAATGCCCAACCACATTACATAAAAGATATATTAAGTTTCTATTGGATGTTTATTCACCTATGAGTATTAGTATTATTTATTTGAATCTTTAAACAATTGAATATAAAATTGGTTGGCAATGATTAAAACACATGATTATAATTGATATTTATACAAATCAAAACAATATTCAATTAAACCGGTCAATGAAGTTTGTTCTCTTCATTTTATAGAAGTTTAAGAAAAATATCTAAGACGAGTTATTCTGAACCAACGATAAAGCACGATCTATTTAGATTTTTATGACGGAATCAGATTTTTATGACGGAATCAGACAAACATGAAATGATTGACTTTGTAATATTAACTAAGATAAATGATAATATATATATATTCGAAAGCAAATATAAATATAAAATTCATATGGGAATAAAATAAAATACTAATAAGCAAAACATACCATATCTTATATTCTAGCTCACTTACCAAGCTGGTTTGAACCTTGCTATTTAAATAGCTACGTCATCTTATGCAATCCAAATAAAATAAAATAATTAAGCTTTAAATTAACTCAATTTATTGGATTATATAAAAGAAAATTGGCAAGATTAATTATAAAATACATTGGAAATTACTTTATATTTCAGATTGATTGACTAAATAAAAATGATAAAGTTACTATGTATATCTCTAAATGTGTTGGGACAACAATAACGACATAAAAAAAATGAATGAATGAATGGAGAGACTTTTGGATATTTTACTGAAAAATTTATATATAACAGATACCAAAGATATGAAATAGGATGGGATCGAAGTCTATTTGTTTATCAAGATAATAACCGAAAAATGAGTATGAAATAATATGATAGATTTGAATCTCTTGTCTATTCGATGTTTTAACTAAATTTTATACATGCAACCATCAAATCATATATATATAAACAACTACAACAACATCGGATTGTGTTAATATATACTTAGACAAAAGTTTAAATGATTAATAAATAAATCTCTCCGATCATTTTCATTTAATAAATTCTATTACTCTTAAAGATAATTAAAAAAAAATATAAATCATCCTTTTTAAATATATGTAAAAAAAATTATTATGCGCATATTTTTATATAATAAAAAAAAAAATCATACCATATATATATAAGAGTCTGTCCGTTCACTATTTATTTGTCCATTGACTGACTTCAGTTGTTATGATGCAAAGAGAAGTTTATTTCTCAGAAATAATAATTCGAACTTTATAATGCTTCACTAACAGTCCTTTTTCTTTTCCAGAGAGGAGAGTGCAATTTAATTAACCTTTTTTTTTTTATGATGTGAATTAATCCAGTTGATCCTGTGTTCCTTTGCTCGTGACATGGTGTTTACGCAAATCCAATGGTAGTTATACCCCAAACTTTAAACCAGAAATATCTTTGTTTTTAAAACTAAAATAGCCGATTTTTATATAAAGCATTTTTTTTTTATAGGTTTCTTTTTTTTTTTTTTACATTTTGTTATCATTCCCTTGGAAATCCTTTGCAACTGCCCCTTCAACTGATTGAATGGGCAGATCATTTAAGCTTATTTTTTCATGTTTTATGGTTTAACACACAAAAAAAAAATATTGAAAAACTTTTATTTGTAAAAACACAGAAAATAGGTCTGTCCGTGGCAATTACAAAAAGACAATAGCTTCTCTTATAGTCTGTTGGCTGCTATTTATGTGTTCTCTTTCTGGCGTTCTGGTATCATAACAACCACTGAATATTACTCGAATAAACCTCAATGCCAAACGATACAACAGAGCAAATTTTTCCGCCTGGCATTCAAGTATGATGTAAGTTTGGAGAAAATGGATACATGGAAATTAAATCCAAATTTGATTAGGTTTTTCCTATTATTTGTAAACCAAAATACAAAATTGACATAACAACCTTTATTTACTTTATAAACACTAATAATTTACATATATATATTTTTTTAATAATAATATTTTTTTTAAATTAATTTATAAACAAATATACATAACACAAAAACATTGAACTATATGTAATAATGTTACTATGGTGACTGCATTAATATACATGAAATATGTAAAAATATCGATCCTATTTAAGTAAACTTATATTGTACTGAATTGTTTTCAAAATTTATTTATTTACCTATATGTTTTTCCTGAGTTTGATTATAGTGAATTTATTATTTTAAAGCTAGAATCAACAGTAAACAATTCTATTTAAAAGCTTTAGGTTGCCATGGTGATCAATTTAAATCTGTATTTCCAAGATCTTCCATTATCTATCTATCAAGCAAAAGAAAAATCAAATAAGATCAACAAACTTTTTTATTTTTTTTTAAAATACCTGGATCATTAATTTGAATATTCACAATATCTCCCCTCTACAGAGAAAAAAAAAAAAATAAAGACACTTTTTCCTTTCTCTAAAATCACTAAACATTTTAACTTCAGTACAGATAAAAGTTTATCCTTTCTATCTGTCTTGATTTTAATATCATTTAAAATGTTAGTCAAAAGTTTCAAATATCTTATTCTCATCAAAGCAATATGGAATTCATTTATTCCTTTCCTCCTTATCTTCTTAGTACACCTACATGCATTTTTTTTAATATCTACCATTTATGTAGTATAATCACATCTCTAGGTTTTTTTTTTTTTCAACAAAAATTTATATTGGGTTTCTCAATTAAATTATTACATCTTTACATTTTTCTCTGCGACTTTCTTGACAACAATGCTCTAATGTTAGAGTCAAACAAGAAAATCATTTAGTATTTGCTTCATACAAGTCAAATATATTACAGAACAAAATTCATTCATACGCCAAATTTGCTGTGTCCCGGCTTTCGCCTACGGATCAGCAATGATAAATTTAGTTTAGTAAACAGACAAGGTATTGAATATAATAATTTAATACACAATAAATAGGTTAATATACATGAATAGCTAACATATATATATATATAATATGGAGAACAGTTGGGGATCTTAATATCCTAATGCTCCCCCGGTACCAAAGTTAAAAGTTTATAAATAAGTTCACTCTACCTGCGACAGGCATAAATTACTTAATCACGAAAAGCCCAGTTGGGCGTTATAAAATAATAAAAGATCAGTACGATCTGTTCACAGTCCTAGTCGGCTGGATTACCTTCAGGCGCCGAGTACCTGGGATATTATCTCCTTGAACATGCACACGCCAGCACGGTAGCAGGAAAAGACTTCGAGAGTCTTTTGACTTTTGTTTTTATACCTGTCGCGTGTCGGTCTCGTTTGATTTCTTTATATTTCTGGAGTAATTGGTGACCCATATCTGTCTGACGTTAGATCCGGGTTCTACTGATTTATTACATGCTATATACACTAGATACGAAATTAGCTTGACAATCTGCAATCATTGTCAATTGTTATTATTCTATTTTGTTATTATTCTATATATATAACACTCCTCCCCTTACTCCAGAAATGGCTTCTCTATTATTTAGACATAGTCTCTCAATTTAAACGTCTTTTGTGTTTTCCTTTTTGGTCTGCATATATCCGTTGTTCCTTCATCTGGCTTTGGCCTAGGAATCACATCTGTTTCATTAATGTCAGGTGTTGTCTCTTCTTTTGTTTCTGCTTGTTGCTCTATATCCAATTTCTCTTGGTCCTGTAATCCTACTTCATTTGGTATATGTGTCAACATTTGCAGTTCTTCTACAACGCGATGTCTGAGATGGTTTATATGTCTTCTATATGTTGTGCCATCTTGTAACTGGATGATTACTATGTGCTGTGATAACAGTTTTGTAATCATCCCTTCAACCCATTTTTTTCGTAGCATATCTCGGACCCAAACTCTATCTCCCTTTGCAAAAATGTTTGTATAATTTTCATTATCCATTTTCTCGGTGGGATTTGGAAGCAGTAATGATAATTTAATGCGCAATTTCCTGCCCATTAGTAATTCTGCTGGTGACTTTCCCGTAGCTGTTGATGGTGTTGAATGTTGATGTAGCATTGCATCATTGATAGCACTCTGAAGATCTTGGTTATCTAATTTTCTTAAGGCTTTCTTTATATTCTGTACTGCCTTTTCCGCTAGTCCATTCGACTCCGGGTGGTAAGCTGGTGTCCGTATGTGTTTGATACCATTCTTCTGGAAATATTCTTCAGTTTCTGTAGCTGTAAATGCTGTTCCATTGTCAGACACAATTGTTTCTGGCAGTCCGTGGCAAGCAAATACTGCACTCAGTATCTTAACAGTTTCATTGGCACTAACATCTTTCACTATTCTACACTCTGTCCACTTTGAATATGCATCAATAATAACCAATAGTTCTTAAACATGTCTGGGGGGGCGCAATTATTTATTGGCCGTTTAAGTAAAGATACCCGTTCACATGAATTAGAAGTTTTTGAGGCGTATGGGCGTTTGTTGCGCTGTGATATCAAATATGGTATGGACAGAAATCGAACTGGAATGGCGTATGCTTTTGTTGATTATGAAGATAGAAGAGATGCTGAGGATGCTATTAAATATGAAAATGGAAGAGAAATTCATGGTCAGAATATTGTCGTGGAATGGGCACGTGGACCATCTTATAGACCAGCTCCAAGTATGAGGAGTGACTTCGTTGTAAGAAGTCGTCTGTCAAAAAATTTTGATGAATGTTATAAATGTCATCGTACTGGCCATCGGGCAAGGGATTGCCCAGAAATGGATAGAAGAAATCGCAGATCTCGTTCTTATTCAGCATCAAGATCTCGATCATGATCTCCATCTAGATCCAGAAGACGCAGACATTCTCATTCAAGAAGTAGAGATAGACGTAGACGTCGTGAACGAAGTCCAAGTAATCACACTTCAAAAAGTCGTTCTCGAAGTCGGAGCCATCAGAGGCGAAGACGAAGTTCCAGTAAAGAACATAAAAGAGGCTCTAATTCCTACAAAAGGAGAAAAACAGAAAAGAGTGAAAGTAGAAGTAGAAGTAAAAGTAGTGATAAACGTAGTAGAAGTAAAAGTGATGACAAACGTAGCCGAAGTAAAAGTATTGATAAATGCAGCAGAAGTAAAAGTATTGATAAGCGTAGCCGCAGTAAAAGTATTGATAAACGGAGTCGAAGTAGAAGCATTGATAAATGGAGCAGAAGTAGAAGTATTGAACATGGAAAACATGACAGTAAAAGCAAAAGTCGTAGCCGTAGTCGAAGTGAAAGTAAATCTCATGATTTACAAGCTAGAAGTGCTAGTAGATCTCCAAGAAAATCACCTCAAATTGATGAAAAACCTGATGATTTTGATGATGCTAATAAGAGTTTAGAAGAAAAAACTGAAGACAATTCTAATAGAAGTGGTAGTCATAGTCGAAGTAAAAGTAAATCTCGCTAAACATACTTCAAAGAACAAGTCAGTAGTTTCATTGTTTACTCCTGTTTCCTATCCCATTTCACTCACGTATATGGCAGTTGGTGGCCCTCCCCCCCCACTCCAATTTTTTTTTTTTGTCAGTCAACTCAAATACAAATGAATTTTTATTAACTTTGCAAAGCATATATAAATTGATGCTACTAATAAGCTAAAATAAAAAAATTACAAAAAAAAATAAAATACAACAACAACAAAAAACATATCTCGGACCCAAACTCTATCTCTCTTTGCGAAAATGTTTGTATAATTTTCATTATCCATTTTCTCGGTGGGGTTTGGAAGCAGTAATGATAATTTAATGCACAATTTCCTGCCCATTAGTAATTCTGCTGGTGACTTTTCCGTAGCTGTTGATGGTGTTGAATGTTGATGTAGCATTGCATCATTGATAGCACTCTGAAGATCTTGGTTATCTAATTTTCTTAAGGCTTTCTTTATATTCTGTACTACCTTTTCCGCTAGTCCATTCGACTCCGGGTGGTAAGCTGGTGTCCGTATGTGTTTGATACCATTCTTCTGGAAATATTCTTCAGTTTCTGTAGCTGTAAATGCTGTTCCATTGTCAGACACAATTGTTTCTGGCAGTCCGTGGAAAGCAAATACTGCACTCAGTATCTTAACAGTTTCATTGGCACTAACATCTTTCACTATTCTACACTCTGTCCACTTTGAATATGCATCAATAATAACCAATAGTATCTTCCCATTTATTGGACCAGCATGGTCTATGTGAAGTCTTTGCCAAGCTGTTGTTGCCTTTGGCCATGAGTTGTACTCCTTGGTTGTCTTATTCATCTGCCTCTGACATGGCGCACATTTTTTAATATTTTGTTCAATGTCTCTTGATATTTTTGGCCACCATATGTAGCTACGCGCCAGTCCTTTTGCCCGTACCACTCCTGGGTGCCCTTCATGCAGTAAATTCCAAACTTGTTGTCTGCCCTCCATAAGAATCATGACCTGATCACCCATTAGCACACAGTCTTTACAAGTTGATAATTTACTTCTATTTGCCCAAAAACTCGGATCAACATATTCAGGCCTCGAATCTGGCCATCCATTTTTAATCCATTGCTTTAATATCTGGTATCCCTGATCGGCATTTGTCCAATTTGCTACCCTTTTACTATTTAATATGTCCGAATTTAATGCATCTATATAATTTATTTCAACTTCCGAACTAATTTTCTCTTTGGGTTATATATAACGGCCATTCGGACATGTTATCTACGCTGAATTCTCCTATGCTATTTTGACCCAACGAATACATTTTTTATTACGAATCTAAACCGTTCGATTTTTGCTATTAACTGCTATTTCCTAATGAATCCTCCCTCCCCTGTTTACAAAGTTTACTCCAGACTGCGCCACTTAATTTGCTGTGTCCCGGCTTTCGCATACGGATCAGCAATGATAAATTTAGTTTAGTAAACAGACAAGGTATTGAATATAATAATTTAATACACAATAAATAGGTTAATATACATGAATAGCTAACATATATATATATAATAATATGGAGAACAGTTGGGATCTTAATATCCTAATGCTCCCCCGGTACCAAAGTTAAAAGTTTATAAATAAGTTCACTCTACCTGCGACAGGCATAAATTACTTAATCACGGAAAGCCCAGTTGGGCGTTATAAAATAATAAAAGATCAGTACGATCTGTTCACAGTCCTAGTCGGCTGGATTACCTTCAGGCGCTGAGTACCTGGGATATTATCTCCTTGAACATGCACAGCCGAGTACCTGGGATATTATCTCCTTGAACATGCACACGCCAGCACGGTAGCAGGAAAAGACTTCGAGAATCTTTTGACTTTTGTTTTTATACCTGTCGCATGTCGGTCTCGTTTGATTTCTTTATATTTCTGGAGTAATTGGTGACCCGTATCTGTCCGACGTTAGATCCGGGTTCTACTGATTTATTACATGCTATATACACTAGATACGAAATTAGCTTGACAATCTGCAATCATTGTCAATTGTTATTATTCTATTTTGTTATTATTCTATATATATAACAATAACCATATGTTTTTATTGCATTGTTTAAAATTTATATATATATTCATATGTTTTATTTTCTTAAAACTTAACAATAGCTTTTATTATTATTATTTTCTTTAGACATATCTGTAGTTCATTTCAGTGACACTATTGTGGGCCTAAACTTTAAACATTCAACATTGTCATAAAATGAGAATATAACTTTAATTGATGAATATCTTATATTTATTCAAGTCCTGCCTTGGACATTGAAAATACTAGCTTTAAAGTTACTTTTCTTATAACATAAACTAAACAAATGAAAATTAACTTCTACAATGAGCTGGAGATTCAAAACAACAGAGATATCTCATTTTTAAATCACTTCTAATACTAAAATAAACTGATTAAATGTTAATCAAATCTAATTTTAATTTCTGGAGGATCTGACAACTACTTTACAAATTAAGCTGTGCTCTACATTGATGCTAATCAGGGACATTTATGTTTGAATAGCTTTATTTTATACAGGTTAGGGAAACTACTAAACATTTCTCTTTAAAATTATAACTCATATCAAAAGATAAATCCTGCCATCAAGGATTTTCCTACCTGCTACTTCATAATAAGTCTGGGACATCTGTCGACTTCAGACTTCAATATAATTTTATATAGAGTTATGAGCCACAACACACATTTATAGTTCTGCTAACTTCCTCAAAGAAAAGACTTAAACATACAAATATTTACAATTTACAGTTAGCATAGACATTAAAACCCTACTCTATATCTCCAATGCATTAAATCACACATTCACCACCATCAGTCAATTTTACAAGGTCTAATATTAAATAGCATTTGTATACTATACAAAGAAAATCTTCAAAAGTACTTTGACTATAAATATTTTTCAGTCTATTTTTTTTTTTTTTAGTCTTTCATATGTGTATCTACACTACTACTAATGACTTTTGGTCATAATAATAAATATTGTGAGACATACTAATAAAATTACTTTAGTGAATGTCTTTTTATTTAATTGGGTGGTGCTACTGGCTTTAAGCTTTGGGCATTGAAGGTATCTTTTTCACCTTCAGGGGTTTCTATGAGAAATGCATTCTCCCCCATTTTTCTTTTTTATTTGGAATGGTCCCTCATATACATTCAAAAACTTTTTGAACTTATAATTCTGCGGGTCACTGATTTGGGGAGTTCTTACAAATACAAAATCTCCTACTTTAAATACACAAGGCTTATGAGAGGCTTGGGTAATTCTTTTCTGTCCCATCTCTCTCAAATTCTGGCCAGCCTTTGTTAAGTCATTATCATAATCTACCTTTTCTTCAGCTATAATAGGTAAGGGTGTTTTAATTAATATGGGTTCTTTATATCCAAAGTGCAGATACATTGGGGTGTATTTAGTGGATTCATTCTGTGTTATATTTATATAGTGAATGACATCCTTTAATTTATCCACCCAAGCATGGTGGTTGCTTCCTAGGTATACCCTAAACAATCTACCCAGCTCACGCATAACTCTTTCACATGGGTTAGATTGTGGGTTCCTAATTGAACACAGAATATGTTTTATACCCTGTCGTTCAATCCAACCTTTCCACTCCTTAGATAGGAATGATGTAGCATGGTCTGTCAAAATAGCCCTAGGTTTTCCTATATTTACAAATTGTATTTCTTGCAAATATTTGATCAGATTCCTTGAATTCGCCTTGGTCACTGGATATGCCCTTACAAATTTGGAGAAGACATCATAAGTGACCAAAATAAACTTAAACCTTTTATAAGATGGTAAAGGCCCATAGAAATCGATTGCCAAGAGATCGTTGGGACAAGCAGGTATTATTGGTTGCAATGCCCCAGCATATGACTTGTTAGCATATTTTGATCTCAAACAGATCTCACAATATTTGAGCTTGTTCATTATGGAAGCATACAATCCAGGCCAGTAAAACAGTCTGCGCACAACATATTCTATCTTTCTGGGTCCGTAGTGCCCATAAAGACAATGCACATAATATATCAATCGATTTCTAATACACGATGGTATCATAACTCTCCATGATTGTTCATGGTCCTCATTTACCTTATAATACAATAGACCTTCATTCATCTTATATCTCAAAATTACTCTTGATTATTCTTTTTATGGCTACCGACTCAATCCCTGCATCCAAATATTGAATAATAGCATTCAACTTTGGATCACCAGATTGTAAAAATTTTAAGTTCTTTAAATCATTTTCCACTGATTCATCAACTACCAGAGAGATTACAGTGATGAAAGCATGATCTAGATTAATGTGACAGGCATCTATTTTGACAGAATTCCTACTTAGAATATCTGCTACTGTATTATCCTTTCCTTTACAATACTGAACCTTATAATTAAATTGATGAAGGAAGAGACTCCATCTAACTAGCCTTTCACTATTTAGATAGCTTCGATTTATAAACTCTAAACTCTTGTGATCTGTAATAACAACTATTTCAGATCCAAGCAAATACTGTCGAAGCTTTTGAAAAGCCCATACAAGAGCCAAGGCTTCTTTCTCTGTGGTGGTATAGTGTAGTTCTGCACCCCTCAACAATCTACTCAAGAAATATAAGACACGGGACTTCTTTTCATAGTCCAGTTGGAATAAAACTACTCCGAGACCATACCCACTACTGTCAGTTTGTACATAAAATATTTCTTGGAAATCAGGGTAATATAAGATTACAGTATTGAGAAAATTTGATTTTATTTTTTTAAATTCTATAGAGTGGTTCTCAGTCCATTTTCATTTCACATCTTTCCTTAACAGATTTAATATGTGAACAGTGTCATATGCAAAATTTTCATAAAATTTATGATAAAAATTGCAGTCACCAAGGAAAGAACCTAATTGCTTTCTATTCTCTGGGATGGGAAAATTTTGAATAGATTTTATCTTGTCAGGATGCGGTTTTATTCCCTCATATCCTACAATATGTCCCAAAAACTCTATCTCCTTAACAGCTATTCTACTCTTTTTTAAATTTATTTTAATATGTTTCTCTTCGCACTCTTTCAGAAACATATTAAGATGATGAAAATGCTCTGACATGTATTCAGAAGCAATCACAACATCATCTACATACATAGTAATAATGCCCTTAACTTCATCAGACAATACATTGTTTAAACATCTGAGGAGTCCAGCTCCACTATTTATAAGCCCAAAAGGCATTCTTTTAAAAACATGAGTAGCCCTCATACTTAAATGCAGTATATTGCTGATCTTCATCATGAAAATATACCTGCCAATAACTAGCTGTTAAGTCAGCTGTAGAAAAGATCTTTTTGTCCTTAAATTTAATGAGCAATTCCTGCACAGTAGGAGGGACATCACGTTCTGGAACCATCAACCGATTCAAGAACCTCGCATCCAAGCAAATACGTATGGACCCGTTCTTTTTACGAACAGCCACTAATGGACTGTTATAGGCTGAGGGACTTTTCTTAATAATTTTCCACTCAACCATTTGATCAATTTGCTTTCTTACTTCATCTTTATATTGGTGAGGGATAGGATAGCTTTTACATTGGAAGGGGCTGTAGTCCCTCAAGGGTATCCGATGCACATATCCCTTTATCACATCAGGCTTTTTAGAAAATACATCCTTATATCTACAGAGTACCTGAAAAAACCTCTGCTTATATTTGTCATCTAACTCAGATGATTCATCAACCTTTGCATATAAATCTGACTCTGTAGAATTATCTTGGATGGTTAGTACATTTACACTCTTAATGGGTACTGACCTCTTAAAACTATGCTTTTCCCCTTTTATAATTATTTCCTGATTCACATAATCAATAATACATCCAAACCGATTCATGAAGTCGGATCCTATTATGACCTCATGAATAAGTCCAGACATAATCAAAAAGATTTGTTCTACTGTGATTGAATTAATTCTCACATTCAGCCATACTTGCCGAGTAAACAATTTTGCCTTACGACCATTTGCCATAATAACCTGTGTCTGTCTCAATGGCAACATAGGGATTTCAGAATCAATTCCTGTTAGCTTAATATAAAAATTTTCTGAGATAAGGGAAATTTGACTCCCTGAATCAAGTAAAGCCCTTACTGAGGTACCTTGAATAACTATGATAATTTCCGGACAATAATTAATGATACAACTTTCCAATTCACTATCATAATCATCATCTTCTGTTTCAAAATTTATTGATGCCAAATAACTAACAATATCATGGCTCCCCAAATTCAC
Organism: Epiperipatus broadwayi; assembly: GCA_028023455.1. Taxonomy (NCBI): domain Eukaryota; kingdom Metazoa; phylum Onychophora; class Udeonychophora; order Euonychophora; family Peripatidae; genus Epiperipatus; species Epiperipatus broadwayi. The sequence continues at coordinate 188,120 of JAQFVV010000105.1, read as the reverse complement.
TATACTATGAGGCTCCCGCAGTGAGGAACATTCCAACGAGGCCATTTCTAATTTAAAGGACTAGTCTTAGGCCTAGCCCCTAGCATTTTCACAGGTGTATTATGTGATATGCTGACAGGATAACTTCCTGCTGCACACGCACCCTTTTCTGCTCTATCATAACCTTTGGGATTAACCCTGTTTGTGTTTACTGGTGCTAAAGACTTGGCATATTTAGTGCCTCTATAAGACCTATCATTTTTACTATCTGAGATCCTTCTATTTCTATAATATTTAATGGGAGAAACATTGTAAGTAGGATTATTTCTGTGGTATTATTTATGACCACTTTCCGCAGGTGCTTCACTTGCCTCAAGTGATCCGAGTATATCGGACACCTCTTCAACAGTATGCCTATCAGCAGCAATCAGAGTTTGCTCAATATGGCGTGGCAAGTTTCTCCTAATAATACGAATTATTTGTTTTTTCCGACAATGGATATGCGGTCAGCATTTTAAATTTTTCTGTCTGCATCCGGAAAAATTGAGTCAAGCTACCCTTACTAACACTATATTTATCTTGGCTAATCTGGTGCCTAATGTTGTCCTGTTTGTCTTCCCCCCAAAAACTATTCAACAATACATATTTAAAATCCCCATATGTTTCGGGCTTGTTAAACAAGGACTTCCATCAATGTTTGGCAGATGCACTCAAATGATTACTAGCCACCGACAATTTCTCCATCTCACTTAACCTACTTAATGAGAATAACTCTTCCAGTGCACTTAGATACTCTATGGGGTTTTCATCATACTCACCCTTGAAGATTTTGAGTTGGATAAACCTGGCTATGTTTCCATCTATCCTTTCTTTCTTAATTTCTTCTGGACTATGTATTAACTTATTATTCTCATCACCATACATTGATGGTATATCGTGATCACTTCTACTTAATTTATTTTCTGGGGTCAAATATTGATATGGTTTATCCATGAGACTATCACCACCTTTTACAATAGTATTCTTTATTCCTACTATCTTAGCTTCCAACATCATAGATATCTTATGATGGAGATTTATATCCTGTTCCTCCCAGCATCTACCTATTTCTTGTTCCCACATCTTACTATTATCTTTAATTTCATTATAAACCTCTTCTTTATTTTTAGCATAATTTTCTAACTGTTTCAATGATAATTGGTGACTATCTAGTCTATCCTTTAAATCATCTAACTCTCCTGCCTTCACCTGCTCAATGTTGCTTAACTCTTCTTGGACGCCTAGTAGACTATTCTGTGATTCCTTACACACTTTTTGTAATTTCTTTATTTCATTATCGGTCTTATTATGTTTCTTGCATACCTCCTTATATTCAACTTTTATACAGCTTTGAATATCCTTAACCGCTAGCTTAAGATTGTTTACTTCTACTTTTGAAGCCTCTTGACCATCCTTGTAAGCTTTCTCAGTTTTAGTGTACTTTTTCTCTAATTCTTTGTGCCCAACTTTACAATTTTTAACTTCCTCACTCAAGTTTTCAAATCTACCTTCTAACCTTTCTTGTGATTTATTTAACTGGTCCCTTAACTCATTAAATCTGCTATCACATTTACTATCAGATTTTTTTAACTGAGCATCTAAGTCATATTTAAATTCCTCAAACTTGGCATTAGTAGCATTTAGCTCGATTTTGCATAAGCCAATTTTAATATTTACCTCCTCTCTAAGTTCTTTATTCTCTCTAATAATATCACTCAATTTATTGTTCATGTCTTCTCTCAACATTTGATTATCTCTACTCATGTCACTAAATTTATTCTTTATTTCACTATTCATGTCACTAAATTTATTGTTTATATCACTAAATTTATTATTTATATCTCTACTTATATCTTTACTCATCCTTTACATCAATTCTTTCAGAATTAGATACAGATCTCCTTCAGGTTTGGATAATGCTTCTGTCTTTTTGCTTTCCATTTCTTTTTTTACTATTTATGTCAAATATTCTGTGTCTTTTTTTTTTGAACTAAATTGCGAAATACTTTACCTTTATTTATTTTTACATAAAACATATCTATCCATTCAATCCTACAGCTACAAATAAAAATCCATAAAGAACAACAACAACAAATATTTACAATTTACAATTAGCATAGACATTAAAACCCTACACTCTACATCTCCAATGCATTAAATCACACATTCATCACCATCAGTCAATTTTACAAGGTCTAATATTAAATAGCATTTGTATACTATACAAAGAAAATCTTCAAAAGTACAACAGAGCAAATTTTCCCGCCTGGCATTCAAGTACGATGTAACTTCATGCCATCTAAATTTATCAAATCAATATTAGTCTTTTCCTCTCTCCATGTACTTTTCAACTACTCTCAATATTTCTGAACAAAATAACAGAGAAATGTTACTATGAACATTATTATCTACTGTATAGTTATACTTACTATAAGTTTTCTCAAGCAACGAACTCTTACTCTATTTTTCAAAGGGTTCATCTTCCTTCCCTTTTACTGTACTATCACAAAGTTCTCCTTGAAATAACTGCTTAACATACTTTCTATAATAAACCGTATCTTCCTGCATTATTATGGACATATCTTCTTCCATACTTATTTCCCACCTTTCCTTTGCAGTATGATACGTACTTTTAAAATCTTCATGTTACTTGTTTGCACTCTATATAATTTCTAAAGTTACCTTTCAAATTTTCAACTCCTTTGGATTTAAATTTATTTATTAACCATGCTTCATCTATCATTTTCTGACTAACCTCAGTCTTTATGTTTTTATTTGGTTGTAACAGCTCAACATTTGAAAGCTTCTTATCTAAATTATTCTGTTCATCAATATACTTTATTTTTACTAAATCATCAGAACAATCTATTTTTACCTTTTCAAATCTTTTAATCATCTTCACTTTTCCTAAAGGCACCTGTTCTAATGTTTTGTAATTTACTATTTTTGCTTAGTTACATTTTACCTTCATATTAGTCTGAATATCTCTTAGCTCCTTTTTAATATCACTTATCTCCAATGCGGTTGCTTTCTGGGTATCTACATAAGTCTGTTAAATTTTAAAACATTTTCCCTCCAAACTTTGATATTCAATTTTACAACTTTTAACTTCGCTTCTAAAATGGTAAGCCTGACATCTATGGGTTCTTGTGACTTCTCTGTATGGTCACTCAATTCGTCAAACCTACAATTATATTTATCATTGGATTCTTTCAACCGAGTATCTAAGTTATGCTTAAATTCATCAAACTTGGCATTAGTAGCATTTAACTCGATTTTGCATAAACCAATTTTAATATTTACCTCCTCTCTAAGTTCTTTATTCTCTCTAATAATATCACTCAATTTATTGTTCATGTCTTCTCTCAACATTTGATTATCTCTACTCATGTCACTAAATTTATTATTTATTTCACTATTCATGTCACTAAATTTATTGTTTATATCACTACCCATATCACTAAATTTATTGTTTATATCACTAAATTTATTATTTATATCTCTACTTATATCTTCACTCATCCTTTCCATCAATTCTTTCAGAATTGGATACAGATCTCCTTCAGATTTGGATAGTGCTTCTGTCTTATTGCTTTCCTTTTTTTTTTTTTTTTACTATTTATGTCAAATATGCTGTGTCTTTTTTTGAACTAAATTGCGAAATACTTTACCTTTATTTATTTTTACATAAAACATATCTATCCATTCAATCCTACAACTGCGAATAAAAATCCACAAAGAACGACAACAACAAATATTCTAATATCTTATTTAAACCTATGATATAATATAATCAGCTATATAACTACACCAATGCATACAAACATAATACCATGTTTTAGCATCTATATGAGACTCAAACTTGGGTCTTTAATTGGTTATTTGGGCCTGAGTTGGCACGCCATTTTGTAACCGATGGAATTGTCAAATGCTGTATTCCATTTAAATTGAAGAAAGAAGTCTCCAAATGTTGGTGCCATTTTGTAACTGACTGAATTGATGAATGCAGGTGATGGTTAGGATGATCAATCTGATCTGATAAAAAAATCCAAAATCTAATTTAAATTAATCTAGTCTAGCTCAATCGGGTCGCCATTATGTAATAAACCATCACAAAGCACAAATAATCTCTCTTAAAGTCTAATTTGTTTAAGCGATATGTGAAACGAAAGAATAATGAGATTATCTGCTCCAGACATCAACAAATCCATTACATTACAAAGTACACTGCACTGAGCAACTAACAAGCATATCATCACCCTAAACAATAACATATGATTAGGCTAACTACTTGATTAGCAATCTAGTGGAAATCCAATCCAATTGATAACTAAAGCAGATTTCAATATATATTTTATTAACCTATTATTATTGTAATAATTTAAATCTACTTCATTATTTAAAGATGCTGCATTTTATCTTAACGGATAAGCTTTTAAGTACCTATAATTGTATTTTACAAAACACTTTTACATATAGACACTATTTAAATATCAAAACAAAATAATACTTGACTCAAATATATATCTAGTTTATTAAACGCTAAATAGAAAGTATAAACATTCGTGTCAATAAGCGATACACAATTCTTTCTACTCCAATCTTTAATTAATAATTTTCTATTGACATCACTGGTTTTAATATTTTATAAACACTTTGAAAACCTATGCACTCCTTTAAAAGTTAAACAAATTAATCTGCATCTAGTTTAATAAGAAGCTATAAAGTAATATATAAATAATTTATTCATATCTTCCAATAAAGTGATACTTAATTATTGCTTCGTTTATGTGTTAAAATAGAATACTTCACTGAAATTTATTATTAACACTCTATTAGCTCATTTCTAACTCTACAATGTCCAACCACATTACATAAAAGAGATATTAAGTTTCTATTGGATGTTTATTCACCTATGAGTATTAATATTATTTATTTGAATCTCAAATCAAAACAATATTCAATTAAACCGGTCAATGAAGTTTGTTCTCTTCATTTTATAGAAGTTTAAGAAAAATATCTAAGACGAGTTATTCTGAACCAACGATAAAGCACGATCTATTTAGATTTTTATGACGGAATCAGACAAACATGAAATGATTGAATTTGTAATATTAACTAAAATAAATGATAATATATATATTCGACTGCAAATATAAATATAAAATTCACATGGGAATAAAATAAAATATTAATAAGCAAAACATACCATATCTTATATTCTAGCTCACTTACCAAGCTGGGTTTGAACCTTGCTATTTAAATATCTACGTCATCTTATGCAATCCAAATAAAATAAAATAATTAAGCGTAGCCTTGGTATTTAAATTAACTCAATTTATTGGATTATATAAAAGGAAATTGGCAAGATTAATTATAAAATATATTGGAAATTACTTTATATTTCAGATTGATTGACTAAATAAAAATGATAAAATTACTATGTGTATCTCTAAATGTGTTGCGACAGCAATAACGACATAAAAAAAAATGAATGAATGAATGGAGAGACTTTTGGATATTTTACTGAAAAATTTATATATAACAGATACCAAAGATATGAAATAGGATGGGATCGAAGTCTATTTGTTTATCAAGATAATAACCGATAAATGAGTATGAAATAATATGATATATTTGAATCTCTTGTCTATTCGATGTTTTAACTAAATTTTATACATGCAACCATCAAATCATATATATATATAAAAAAAAAAACAACAACATCGGATTGTGTTAATATATACTTAGACAAAAGTTCAAATGATTAATAAATAAATCTCTATAAATCTCTCCGATCATTTTCATTTAATAAATTCTATTACTCTTAAAGATAATTAAAAAAAAAATATAAATCATCCTTTTTAAATATATGTAAAAAAAATTATTATGCGCATATTTTTATATAATAAAAAAAAAAATCATACCATATATATAAGAGTCTGTCCGTTCACTATTTATTTGTCCATTGACTGACTTCAGTTGTTATGATGCAAAGAGAAGTTTATTTCTCAGAAATAATAATTCGAAATAATGCTTCACTAACAGTCCTTTTTCTTTTCCAGAGAGGAGAGTGCAATTTAATTAACCTTTTTTTTTTTATGATGTGAATTAATCCAGTTGATCCTGTGTTCCTTTGCTCGTGACATAGTGTTTACACAAATCCAATGGTAGTTATACCCCAAACTTTAAACCAGAAATATCTTTGTTTTTAAAACTAAAATAGCCGATTTTTATATAAAGCATTTTTTTTTTTATAGGTTTCTTTTTTTTTTTTTTACATTTTGTTATCATTCCCTTGGAAATCCTTTGCAACTGCCCCTTCAACTGATTGAATGGGCAGATCATTTAAGCTTATTTTTTCATGTTTTATGGTTTAACACACAAAAAAAAAATATTGAAAAACTTTTATTTGTAAAAACACAGAAAATAGGTCTTTCCGTGGCAATTACAAAAAGACGATAGCTTCTCTTATAGTCTGTTGGCTGCTATTTATGTGTTCTCTTTCTGGCGTTCTGGTATCATAACAACCACTGAATATTACTCGAATAAACCTCAATGCCAAACGATACAACAGAGCAAATTTTCCCGCCTGGCATTCAAGTACGATGTAAGTTTGGAGAAAATGGATACATGGAAATTAAATCCAAATTCGATTAGGTTTTTCCTATTATTTGTAAACCAAAATACAAAATTGACATAACAACCTTTATTTACTTTATAAACACTAATAATTTACATATATATATATTTTTAATAATAATATTTTTTTAAATTAATTTATAAACAAATATACATAACACAAAAACATTGAACTATATGTAATAATGTTACTATGGTGACTGCATTAATATACATGAAATATGTAAAAATATCGATCCTATTTAAGTAAACTTATATTGTACTGAATTGTTTTCAAAATTTATTTATTTACCTATATGTTTTTCCTGAGTTTGATTATAGTGAATTTATTATTTTAAAGCTAGAATCAACAGTAAACAATTCTATTTAAAAGCTTTAGGTTGCCATGGTGATCAATTTAAATCTGTATTTCCAAGATCTTTCATTATCTATCTATCAAGCAAAAGAAAAATCAAATAAGATCAACAAACTTCTTTTTTTTTTCTAAATACCTGGATCATTAATTTGAATATTCACAGTATGGATTAGGAATTATAGAATCAATTAAGAGTTAAAAATGGAGTGGAATTAAGGCAATAATGCCCTCTATCACCTATTTTGTTTTTGTTATATTTGAGAAAAATGGAGAGAGCAATAGAAAGACTAAGAAGAGGGGTAGAAATACCATTAATAGATGTCAAGGACTGTATATATTATCAGGTTTTTTTATTTGCTGCTGCTATCTTCTTGTGCACAGAAAGTAGGGATGATATAGAGGTTATGTTGAAGACTTGCTCAAGGGTGGGTAAAGAGATAGGGATTAAATTTAGTGAAGAAAAGTTAAAAGTAATGATGATAAATGCTAGGTAAAGAGAAGACACATAATTTTTATTGGGGGCTATAAAGTTAAATGTGGTGAATAGGTATAACTATTTGGGAATCATCTTAAATAATCAGAACAATTCCTTGGATGAATGGGAGAAAAAATTGATAAATGAAACAAAACCAAAGAAAGGGATTGATAAAGAAAGTAACAGTGTTTTCATATAATAAGTATGATGTAGTAAGAATTGTATGGAAGGGACTGGCTTTAGCAGGGTTAACTTATGGTAATGATGCATTATGTGTTAGTGAAGGGGTATTAGATTACTTAGATAAAGTACAAAGAGAAGTAGGAAGACATGCATTAGATACAGATGTGTGGACAGCAAAAGAGGCATTTCAAAGAGAAATGGGATGGTCAAATTTTTATGTGAGAGATGCAAAAAGCAAAATGAAAATGTTCAGTAGATTGCAATTTCTGGATAGTAAGAGAATAGCCAAAATAGTATTTAATTGGGTTATGAGAAAAGAACAGGAAACAAAATATGTGAGAAAGATAGTATAGTATGCAGAAGATTTGGATAAAGGCTTTATGCCAGTATACTTGTACAAAAAATGGGATGATTGTGTTACAAGAATTGTTGAGTGTTATAATGACAAAGAATGGGATAGAACAATAGATACATTAATAATATAGAGTTGCAGAGATGGGAACTAGTATGGAGAGTAAAAAGAGTTTAAATATATATAGAAATAAACAGAGTATGGGGTATAAGTTAATTTATAATAATAGCAAGGAAAAAGTAATTTACTGTTCAAGACTCATTAACAACAAGGGAATATACACATAAATGGAGAAATGTGGGTGATTTAGTCTGCAAGGTATGTAAGGAAGGCATGGAAAATATTACACATCTGTTTGAATGCAAATGCTTACAAACAGAAAGGGTACAAAGAATGAAGTTGTGAGAGAATAAATATAAACAATGTTATTATACAGAAAATGGGGTTTTATGCTGGGTTTGGAAAAAAGATAAGGAGGATCTAGATATAAAGTCCATAGAATGAACAAAGATGGTGTTGTGGAAATGGGATGGAGCTGATAGAGAAGTCTATGGGAAAAATTTAGGATGGAAAATGGAAAGGGAAGGTAAAGTGGCTAACAAGTTTCTCTGGACATAGTGGCTAAGAGATTTCTAACTTCAACAAAGAAGATGTCATAGCACACCACATCACATATTGTTTCAACAAAGAAGATCATCGCATATTGTTTAATCTGAATATCTGTATCTGTTATATATTTTGATAATGGTTTGTTTTTATTAATACAGTGACTTGAATGGGTTTTATAGCAAATTGTTCTCAGATGCCAAACTGAGTAAAATATTATATATCTTAAGTTTCTACTTATATATTCATCACCAGCCTCATTTTGCTAAACAAATACATTTACTGATGCTAGATTTAGACTCCACATGATACAAATATGTAATGTGCTTACAAGTTAATATATCTTGGACTTCTCACCACATTCAAACTTTGTCCATTTGGTTTTTCTATTATTATAATATTCTATTTCTAAAAGAAATGTTCTGACAAACTTAATACATAAGTGTGTGTGGGGGGGGGGCAGAGAAGGGACTACAAATAATTGAATACTACAGTAATTAGCAATCACATCTCATCACAATGCTTTAATCAGAAAACATAAATGACTCTAAGAATCAAAAATTTCTCATAATATATTTTTTAAATTCAGGTTTGAAGAAGACTGCTAGTCAGCTGAAAATGTCATATGTTAAATAAAGCTTCATGAAAAGTATTGTAACGGTATATAAATATGCTGTTACATTAATTTAAAATAAAATCTTAAATGTTCGCAAATAAAAATGAATGTATTAAAAAGAAAAAAAAAAGTAAACGCTAAAATTAAAATGTTTGTATAACGTATATATTCGCACAGATGCTAAACTTTAAAAATATTTTATAAATAAAAAAAAAGTATTTGAACGTATTTTTTTATAAAAAAATACAAGATTTAAATATAAAAATATTTTAGTAAAGAAATAACGTAAGTAAAAATAAAAAAAAAACAGGTATTAATTAATTCCTGTAATCTGTAAATGGAAATGATTGTTTGTTAATTGAAAAGCAAGCTAGCCTTGGGCTCTTGTGCAATTAAAAAGTCAGATGAAAATTAGATAAGAGAATAAAGAGAAATTAGTTTTCCCAATGGAAGCACCAAGCCTCAGCCTGGACCTGAATGAAAAGGATGGGTTAGTGACATTTTGTTAGTTGAATCTGTGTGGATACTATAAAAAGAGAAATGCAGTTTCTCTCTATTTTAAAAATGAACTGACTGTGATACCAAAATGAACCAGCTAATACTACCTCCGGAACATCTGACCGAGTTTTCAAATAAAGACTCCGTGGAAATTTACATCAAGAGCAGTGATTCTTCTACTGTAAGCTATTGACATGAACTCTAAAATTTAAAAATAATTAAGAACTTTCGTTCAAGCTTATGAACTTCTATCTGACTTTTAAGTTTAAAATCAATTGATAATGTTTAATTTTTTATGTTTTGCTTTTGATAAAAATCATTTCCATTTATTATTTTATTTGTATTAATATTTATTGTTTAAATTTTAAAATGAGGAAATTTAAGTTGGGTATAGACGTTGCATAGATTCGTTAGCTGTTAATTATGTTGCTGTTCCATAGTCGATTGGAATATATAAGTCATCAATGTCACTGCAGCATCTTACGATGAATGCTAGTGGGCTTTTTGTATTCCCTATGCAATTGACGTTATCGATGATTTTGTATTTTGATCGGTTGTGTTTATTTTGGAACGTTTTAACCGTGGAATCTATGCAGCCGATCTATACTCGACATTATAAAACAAATTGTATAAAATTCATCTATGTCAACGTAATTAAATGTTAAATTTAAGTCGGGCATGAATGACTGTATAGATTTGTAAAGTTATATATATAGTTTAAGGGAGGGTAATCTTAGGTTATTCGTTTCGTAGTTGAATTAGCTCAATGGATTGGATATATTTGTGTAATTAGCAGATGTAGTATGAGATCCGCTATGGGCAGGATTGCATATATACGCCACACACTTTCTGTTTGCCTATGGATGGGTTTGTAAGTCGGCAAAGGACCACAGTCCATTCCTATGGAGTTTTTTGTTTATTGTTCTACTCACCAACAGATGTAGCATTTCTGTTGGTGGAGAGACAATGTCTTCTCTAACTCTACTTACTGTTCAGATGTACATTCCTGACAGTATAGTATTTTGTGTTTCATATTTTCATGCTACATTGAATACATAAATGTATCAGATGGATTGGCGCCGGTTTGACTATGAACTTTTGGCCTAAGGTTAAATAAGGGAAAGAATATTTTTTTGTCAAATGCAGATCTATGTAGTCTATTCATACTCGACTCACAAAATAAATATTAAACTCATAATTGCAATCTATTTAAATGTAAAATTAAGGATTAATATAAAAATCTAAAATGTTAAACTTATTCCTCAAATTAGAATGATTTTATATGTGCATAAATAAATATTTTTATGTGTTAATTTCTGGCAGTGGCTTTTATTTTTTATATATATTTAAGATGCAATTAAACAAGTTATTTATTATCTCTGCATCTCCATGAGCTAGAGACTTGGGCTAACGATCTGAATATTTAAATAAAGTGGAATCTTAACTATGCGTATTTGCCTACTTTATAAATTTTTCTAGGCTCAAATGCCTAGATGGTGCCTGTGTAGTGCAGATTGCGGTTAGATTCGATCTCCACTTTCTTTTCGATCGTTACAGTATATTATAGAACTGTGTAGTTATGGAAATATTCAGTAGAAGCAATGCAATAAGAATGCAAAAATGTTTTGGACATCTTGAAATGATTAAACAAAATGAATAATAAATCATTTATTGTTGTTATTTGTGATAAGTGAATTTTTCAAAATTTTGCTTTTTCAAAGTATTCTTCATCCAAAGCATATAATCACATGATCACCCAGAAATTGTTTCTAGACAGTTCATATAATTTTCACATGTTAAAATAAATAATTTAATCATTTATTATTTAATTATTTAAAGAAAACATTTCATTTGTTATTAGAAAAGAAATTTGATCTGATGAGTTTATCTGTTATTAGCAATTCTTAATTTCTTCTCAAAATATTTATTCAAGTAATTGTATTACATGTAATCAGAAAAGAAAAACTACATCAATAAAATTGAAAAAGTATGTTGTAAGTTCATAGTTCATGTTTTAGGATGGTTTCAAGTGCAAAGCTTGATATGATTGGTTCAGTAGCATGCCTTGTAGTGGTAATCAATAGGTTCAAAAATTGAGCAGTGGTTAGGAGTTATACTTGAGTTTTCACTTTCCTGGAAATATACATATGCTGCATTGAGTATTTAATTAGATGTTGAATAGGTCCCAAGTGTCTTTGTATCTATTAGATTGGGCTATACTTTTGTCTCTCTTTTTTCATCTTTGAAAGAAAGTTCAGAAAAAATTTTCTCATTTTGTTGAGGGAAATTATGTTGTCTTATGGCATCTGACTAACCGTAGGGCAAATGTGATGTACAAAGAAAGCCTTTTTATTGTGAATTGTTTAGATTGTATACTTTTTTTAAGTGAAATGATTGTATAGTAATCTATTTTTGAGTTATCAAATATGATTTTTTGAGACATTAACCCCTGACATGATCTGATCAAGTGATCAAATGTCTCATCATCGCTTTCACAAAGATTACAGTTTGCATTAATTTTGGAGATCCCCTTTTATGCTTAAGGAACCAGTTTGTAGGCATAGAGTTATTGTTAATTTTAATGGCAAGATCAAAGAATTTAGGCTCCATATCCCAGAATTTAAATAGCTTAGCTATCCGTTGATTGGTAATGTTTAAAGTTCCTTCAATAGGGGTAGATTGAGTAAATAATAGGTGGTAAACATCCCAAACTTTAAATTTATTAATAAAGGCTTTGTCTGATAAATGTAAGTAGTTATTTAGGTTAGAGATTCTGGAGTCTAGCCAGTTAGGCTTATGGGGTGGAGTATGATCAGTTGGGGGCACTGGATTAATGATAACATCATAGTTAAAGGGTCTGATCAGATGTATTAATACACTATGTGTCTTTTGAGTTTTGAATGCTTTGATTGAATGAAAAGACAATCCATTCAGTTTCCTAGGGTGTTGCATGGTTTTGATGCTGAGTGAAGCTATTTTGCCACCCCAGAATAGTCTGGCTGCAAGTGAATTAATTTTTATCTGTAAAAATTTTTGTTATTTTAATAATGGAAAGGTAGTAGTTGATCTTAGTCATAATTTTCATATTGAGGAGTGCTATCTTTCCTTGAAGTGAGAGGTAGACTGAGGCAAGTTTTTTTTGTTAAAATATCCATGGAGTTAATTATAGATTGTTGAATTTCATGCGATATTTGAGTGACTGATTTAGCAATTGAAAACCCGAAAAATTTTTGGAGTTGAGCCATGAAATTAGAATGAACCTTTTTTCCAGAGAATATCTTCCAGGTTGCAGATTTTAGTGGGTTTAGTTTAAGACCTGAGTCTTTAAAGAATTTTTCAAGAATCTTATATAGGTTTGGCAGGTATTATTTTGAGGATGCTAACAGGATTAAAACATCATCCATATAGGCTACAGTTCTAATAATCTTTTTAAGCCTATGGCAATATATTCCAGGAAGATCTAGTTCTATTTTTTTAGGAAGGGATCAATATATGTCATGAACAAAATTGCACTTAGCGGTGAGCCCTGGGAGATTGACAAATCTGGTTTAAAAGGTTGGGAGAGTTTTCAATTGAGTGATATAGAAATCTCTCTATTGTTAAGAAGGTTGTGTATTATGTTTATTAGTGGGGCAGGTATTGCTAAATCTTCTATTAGGTCCATTAAAATGTTTATTTTTACAGAATCAAAAGCTGCTATAATGTCCATTTGGATGACTATTGGTTTTGATTTTTTTTGAAAGCCTTATTTCATCAAATAGGGTTCTAACCACACTAATCACAATCATCGCAGACAAACCCTTTCTAGCATATTGAGTAGGCATTGTTTGGGAGAGGATTTTATCTTGAAATTTTATCTTTTATCAGTGATTCCACAACTTTGATGAGGATTGAAGTCATTGAAATTGGCCTAATATTTTGAATGTCTTCTGCGTCATTGGTTTGTCTTTTTGAACGGAACCATTGCAATGGGATATAGGTTTGGGATGGATATTCTATGTCCGGCAAGGAAAGTTAGCATGTTATAAATAATTAGAACCGTGAATTGACTTAAGTGAGACAATATGAGTTTTGGAATTCCGTGCAGACCAGGATAAATATTGTTTGGTATGGAGTGTAACTTGGCTGCTATCATTGTTTGTGTGATTTCATGATTAGAATTATTGCCAGTCTGTTTCATTGTTTTCTCTGCGATGATAATTGTCTTGTAATTTTTTTTTAAAGTATTGTATAACTTTGAGCATTGAGTTGCCAATATATGAAATTCCGTTTATTTTTATTTACACAGGGGGATATTGCTTTCTTTGAACCCCAAGCTCCCATCTTAGATACCCCCTAGTCCAAAAATGCTGGGTGTGGAGAAATATTTTTGTCTTTTTAATAGCTATGTATTCTGCTATTTGTTTTTATTTATTTCTGAATTGGCATTTTAGGTTATTCAAGTTTTGGATATTATTTGAGTCTTGTGCACAGAATTTCATTTGTAGATGTAGGGAGTCAAACTCATTCATTAATGTGATTGGCTCTTTTCTTTTCTTTGTATGGTAAACAATAATGGATTGTAATATTTCAATTAATGAAAACCAGGCTTGGTCAGGTGGTATATTCAAAATTTTAATCTTGTTGAAGTAGATGTATGCTTCGGAGGGAATAGCTTCTGTTATGTTTTCTTTCATTAAAATTCTTATGGTCTCTCTTGCTTAGAGAGCAAGATTTACTATTAGTGCGCAGTGGTCCATGAAGGGAGCTGGCTCAAGTAAGGCTTCATATTTGGAAATGTATTTGTGGATAGTACATGACCAGATCTATGAGATGATTTGTGATTATTGTTATAGAACAAGAATGCATTGAGTGGGAACAGACCATCGCCACTCATCACCCCTGTGTCTGTTAAATGGATATATTTGCTATTAAGTTCTTTGTAATTTTTTTTTAAATCAAAAAATTTTGTTTTTTGGGTTTTTTTATTAGCCATGATCATATTGATTATATTTATAATTCTTAAGATCTTCACGGCATCTTTATTTGTGTAAATGTAGATTAGGTTTAAATATACGTCTTTTTGAAAAACAGTATTGATTGCTATAATGTTTTTATCCATATATAGTACCTGAAAATTTTTCGTAGCACTTGTTTTGTTTATGATCAGTCCTACCCCTTCGGCAGCTGTATAATTTGAGGAGAGCTTAACGAAACCTAGATTTTCTAATTTTTGCCTTATTCTGAGGTCAGAGTTAAAATGGTGTTTTGTTTCTCCTATAAATAGGATGTGAGGGGAGTTTAGAGAAAATCAGAGCTCAATTGCATACACTCTAGCAAGTGAGTTTATCCTCCTAATGTTAATCCCTGCAATCTTAATTTTCATCACTGTTATCGTCTTCTCTGGATGGTTCTGAGTGAAATTGTGAATCTCTATTTGTTAGAACTTTTAATGGACCTATTTTTAGAGAGTGGGGAGTTATAGGAAGAGTTCTCCAAGTCACTGCCTTGATGAATTGGTTGAAACAATAGGATTTGTAAATCTTCTTCCATGGTCCACTGCTTCAAAAAAGGTTCATGGTCTGTGAGTTCTGATTGTTCATAAAAGAAGGCTAGTTTATCTGTTCTAATTTTTTTTTCACAAATTTTATGTTTTGGAATGAGCCCTAGGCTGTCATGATTGGAACATATAGTATGTCTGTCCTTTTCCAGTGCAATATCTTCCTTCGAGCTCGTCTTATCACTAATCACTGATTTTCTTTTCATTTTATTTAAAGCATCAGCTATATATTCTATCTCTTTGCCCTCTTCTGAGGAAGAGCTGAAATCTGATTGTTCTTTTATTTTTTTTAAGTCTTTGTTTTTGGAGTATTGAATATTTTCTTCCTTGTCTCATTCTTCGAGTCCAATTTTTGTAGTGGTGTCTATGAGTTTTCTGCATTTATTGGTATTATAGCATTTTTGTTACTATTTTTTTTTTTAATATTCATTTGAATCAAGTTCAGATTCATATATATTTTCTGTGCTAGTTTTATCTATTTGAGCGGTTGAATTATTTTTTTCTTTGCTTTCTTTCGTGGATTTTCCAGGGTAGGAGGTTGGCTTATCCTCTTCTGGTTACGTTTCCTTTGTTTGTAGGTTCAGGTTATTTATATCTGTGGCATCTACTGTAAATGTATGAGTGGAGAACAAAGTATTATCAGATTTTCCTGTACTTTCTTCTTCTGGTAATAAGAATGATATATTGCAGAAATTTTTTCTGTGAGAGACTTAAAAGTATCATGTTTTGAGTTTCTATTGCATTTGTACAACTGTGTTTTTTTGCCTCCACAGGTTGAACAGATTCTTGCCAAGCAATCTTTGATAAGGTATGTTCTTTCATGACAATAAAAACATTGAGGTCTTATGCCTCTGAATGTCATAATCATTGGTGAGCCTTTGTAGTAAACAACTGTGGGAATGTCTGTAGGCTTTTGAGTTTTTCTTTAAAATTATTTCAAAAGAATCTGAGTTGATAGGATGTTGATGCCTGCCTTTTCTTCTAATTGGTATTTGAATTTGAATGTTTTGCCATATGGGCTTAGAACTTCCTGTAGACTTGTTTCATTGAAATCCATAATGCAGTCATTTATCAATCCTGTAAGTATTGTGGGTCTATTTAAATCAATGTAGCATAAGAATCTATTTGCAAGAGTTTGAATATTGTTTTTGAATGTGTTTTTGCTTGCCCAATTATTGAATTCTATAGCTAAGTACCTGTTGTTTGGATGGGTGATGATTTTAGGTATTCCATCTCCAATTCCTCTTTCTTTAATTAGTGAGTATAGTTGTTCAGTGGGGAATTTAAGAAGTGTGCAATTTGAATCTGTGGTTGCCACAAATAAATTTCTACCACTGTTGTTTTGTATAGTTTTGTTGGAATGGTTTTTGAAAATTTAATATTCAGATTTCTGTATTGTTCTTGTGTAAAATTATCTGTTGTGAAGCTTGGCTTATTGTGGGTGTGATGATTGCTTATCTCAGTTTCAGTTTCCATAATTTCCAATATCGATGGATTTGAATTTAGAGAAGCTTGGTTAACTGTAGTTCCCAATGTTAGATATGTTTTAGATATATTTGCATATGTTTTGATATTTATAGATTCCAATAAATTTTCATATTTTTGTTTAATAATATTTGGATTTATTTGTTCAAAAGACTGTTTTTTTGTATTAGTTTGCTACTTTTAGACTTTGTTGTATTTGAGTTTACAATAATATTTTGCATTTTATCACTGTTTTCTGCTAGCGCCTCTAACGGCGAAAAAAATTTTTTTTTTGATTAGCAATAAATTTTTTTGATTAGCAATAAATCTTTTAAAAATATTTTTTTTTTTGAGGTGAAATTTATTAGGAATAATGTTTAAGGCATGCTGAGTCTGATTATTGTCGTTTTTAGGGTTTATTTGCTCTTGGGGGTCATTTTTGGGTGTAGGAGCCATATCGTTATTTTGCAGCGATTTGAGAACATCACTATTATAAACAGAATTATTTTCAGACAATTCTTTATTACTTTTAATGTTGTTTTGGATATCTAAATATTATTTTGAGAGTTTTTTGAGCTAAATTTATTATTTTTTTTGAGATTGAGATTGCATTTAATTTACAAAAATGTGCTGATAGTAATTGTTGATTTTCAACGTTAAAGCTTTGGCTAATGTTAAGATTTGGCTCTCATTATCACTAGTAACACATTCACTTGAATCGAAGTGCTTAGAATTAGTATTTCTTTTAAATCTAGCAACCCTTCAGTACAATCATTATTTTGATTATGAGGAGGAGGTTTTTTTCTTTGGGGTTTTTTAGTTCCCAATGTGCGATTTCTGTTTCAAATGATGAAGCTACATCCTGTAACATTATTTTCCATGCTAATATATATTTTTTATTTATATTGGAAACTACTTTATTTGTTAGTTCCATAGATTATAATAGAGGTTACCTCTTTATATTTTCGCCTTTTTCTTTTCTGCTAAGTTATTATTTCACCAATAAAATATTTTTTTTTAAGAGCACTATAGCATAGCTTTTGAGATGTTTTCTGCTACAAGTGATGCGGGGCAATTCTTAATTTGGTGGCTTTTTTTTTAATACACGTAAATAAAATATTCAACCTTCCAATGGACCTGCCAATTTTTAATTCTTATTTGGTAATTCTCAATGTCTTTTGCTTTTTATAGTTACGAGAATATTTTCATAATTAGTGACAAAAGTGAAATACATATTGACAGATTTACCCATAATGTGATGTCTTGAAAGAAATGTTATATGGTAAATATACTCTTGAGCAGACATTGTGTTAATGATATTGTTTGTGATAATTCTTATCATTTTATATTATAAAAACCTATTTTTTTTAATAGTTCTTAATAATATTTATAAACTTACATAAAATTTATCATATGCTTTTTAATGGTAATTTGTTTGCCACAAATGAACTTGTGCAAATAGGAGGACCATTTCTTTAAGGGAACCAATAACATTTTTGTTACCATTTACAGATTTGACAACTTTGCTAATGGCATATGTAATTATTTAATCTGAGACAACACTTATTTATTATGTTGTGTTAATTTCTACAAGTTTATAAGAAAGATTTTCATTTCATCTAATCTCTTTTTAGTATTATTTTCCCATTACTGTAATACTTATCTTATTTGGAGAAACTTAAGTTTAAATGGTGGCAGGATATTCTGGCCTTGGGCATTAACTGATTATATGTATAGCTTAAAATTTTAACTACATTTCTCCATGCATTTTTGGTAAATTTTAGCTGTGATGTAATGCAGCAAATTTCCAATTATAAACTGTCTCTGCAAATTGAAATTATCATCATGTAGTAATAGTATTTGTCTGAACTATCTTTAAGACAAAAATGGAAATGCTTTTAATTCATGCTCTAGTTTTATGAAAGGGAAATGGATCAGACATTAATACTAATTTATACAAGTGAAAAATGGAAATGTCATAATTTTTTTAATATTTTCACAAGTAAATAATATTCTCTCAAAAAGAGTTATTTATAATAAAAAGGTTTTACTAGTTTAAGATATAAATATTAAAAAATTTAAATGGAATTTTTAAATATATTTTTTAGAGATAAATTTTAGCTGTGATATAACCAGATAAAGTACTATACCAATTAAAATTGGCATTGCAAACTGAAAGCACACCATTCTATAATAATAATAATAATAATATATCTGATTCATCTTTAAATAAAAAGTGGAACCATTTTAATTACTGTTCTAGCTTTATATAAGGGAGGTAAATCAGGTGTCAATATTTTATATATGTGAAAATTTAAAATGTCACAAATATTTTCATGAGCAAATAAGAAAAGCTAGTGCATAAATTAAAAGCAATTCCCTTCGATTTAAAAGTAGGTTGGCTTGATTTTAGTTCACAATTCCAGTTGCCTAGTTACATCACAGTTAGGATGTAATCTATTGAAAAACATATTTTTTTGAAGAAAAAGGAATTTCCTAGAGCATATTTAATTATGCTAAAACTCAGAATTTTATTATTCATTTTATTTAAAAAAATAAAAATATGGTATAGTAAGTTCTTTTATTTTTTGAATGAATATGAATAAAATTAACACACAGTAAATATATTAGGTGGTAACCAAAAGAAACCAAAATCATTCTGTGGAGAGTGAGCGCTTTGTAGTACATGCTTCCACTATTAGATGTCTTTTGCAGAGACTCCTACATTAGTCTGTTGACTATCACCATTGAGTGAAACTGCGGTGCCACATAGTAAATATTTTTGGTTTTGCTTATTTGTTGATTTTTGTGATGATTGAAAAGTTGGAACAATGTGAAATTCTGTTTTCTATTAGGTAAAATGGCAGGGAAACAGTTATAGTGCTCGAAACAGTTTACAAACAAGCTGCTCTGGGGAAAACAAAATTTTACGAGTGGTTTGATGGAAATGTTAAATTCACCACATCCCCAAAAGGCATGGTCACTGAAGTCCAATATCAAAATGATGCTATAATTCCAAATTGTGGCAAAGTGGAAGTGTGAGTTTCAACATGACAGCACACAAACTGTGATGTGAAATTATTTTTAATTAAAAACAACAGGACGCAGCTTATCTATCAGGTATCACCTGATCTTGCTCAGACTTGAGAAAGTGGTGAAAAAGAAAATGATGAAGGTGTTAAAAGACATCACTTTGCAAGAGTTTCAGGACTATTTTGAAAAGTGGAAAACATGTTTAGACCAGTGCATAACTTCAAATTGATCATAATTTGAAGGAGACTAAATTTGAAAGACTTAAAAATAAATACACAATTTTTTATTTCAAAATTCCGTTTTTTTTTTGGGGGTATCTCTCATATATGTAAATGTGCTCCTCAATGTATTATTAATAACTATGTTATTATTATTTTTTAATTTTGTTTATTCTATAATTATAATTTATGTATGCTTACCATATACATAAAAAGTGTCCATGTTATTTATATTTGCATGGTAAACAATTCTTTAAACTTGCAGTTCATTAAACATATATTTTGTTGTAATCAAAGCTTATCAACAAACTATGTGATGTATGATTTACTCAAGGGGGCTTGGAACTAAATATAGCAGATGTACCATCTCATTGTATCCCTGAATATAAAATGCTAGATTAAAATATATTAAAAAATAGTAGGGAGTGATAGAAAAACTATGACCCGCAATTATAATATTCTGTTATTGCTTTTCAAAAGACAACTTCATCAACATTTTGTAAGATATAACAACCAAGTTTTATTTTAATGATGTAAAATTACAGCGTTATTTCACAATTTATTAATTTTATTGTGATACTTCTGTATGTAAACTTTATAGTAAAAATACTTTTTATCATGAGAATGAATTTTCAAATGATGCATTGAAAGTTTGAAAATATCAAAATAAATAAATTTTTGTAAATAATTAAAAGAAAGATGATTGGGATTCTAATATTGTTTAAACAACACTAATACAGAATTTCAAACTACTGAAGCAAAATAAGCCTAACCATCAATCTTGTTAAATCTTTTCATTCAAATTTAGCACTGAAAATTATAAAGAGAATTGGATTATGCTGAATCCAGATAGCCAATACTTATTGTTTGAAAACTCCTAAAATTGTAGAGATATTATATTGACAAGATTATTTTGAATGACGAACAATTTTAAGACAAATAAATATAAAGGATGTACACTTTTTTTTTTGAAATTGTTTTCTAATATTTAGAAAAAAAAAACAACCTCTGATCAATCATTTATAAAGTTTTTTTTCATATGTTAAAGCGTTGACCGGGAAGCGAACCCGAGCCAACTGCATGGAAGGCAGCTATGCTAATCGCTAGGCCACCAACACCTGACAATCATTTATAAAGTTATGAATAATTATTTGAAAATATTCAGTTTTCACTATTAATATTTTTATTTACATCTAGAGCACAATGATCGCCCCTCCTTCCCGAAGATTTGATAAATAATATTGGTTTTAATTGATTTGCCTAAATTGTTTTATAAGAGATATTATGGTGAATGAAATGAATTATTATCCTTTTTTTTAAAAAGATCATTTTAATGCATATAAGTAGTATATAATTTGTTAAGATAATATTTTTAATGTAAAAAACGAAATTTATTTATTTATATCTCAGTGCTTGTTTATTAAGCATAGACTTTGAATAATTAAAAAACAAAACAGAAATTGCATATTATATCATGGAATATAATACTGTTAACTGGAATAGATGCGAACAAATACTAACAGTTTATATAATAATGGAAATGGGAGAAAAGGTAGTTGAACTAAGATGATAACAAAAAAAAAAAACAATGAATAGTGTTGGTATTTTCCTGAAGGTTTGTGTTGCAGGTGTTTTAGTTGTATTTATATATTGGACTATTTCCATTATCTAATATGAGTATCGAATGTCTTTAGAAAAATTTAACTTTATTTAAATGTTAGTAATAGCACAAAGGTTAGTATATGCACAACATTTTGAAAGGTATATTCTCCTTTTTTTCAGATGTTGCTGGCCTGACCAGTGACAGTACTAATATGGGATTCAAACCTGGGCATTTAGATTCTTGAGTACTGAATTTTAAGATAATAACTAACTGAGCCATCCTGAAAAAGGCAACAGTCAGTAGAAATTTTATATACTTATCTCCATATTAGTACTGTCACTGGTCTTGCTGGCCTGACCAGTGACAGTACTAATATGGGATTCAAACCTGGGCATTTAGATTCTTGAGTACTGAATTTTAAGATAATAACTAACTGAGCCATCCTGAAAAAGGCAACAGTCAGTAGAAATTTTATATACTTATCTCTATATTAGTACTGTCACTGGTCTTGCTGGCCTGACCAGTGACAGTACTAATATGGGATTCAAACCTGGGCATTTAGATTCTTGAGTACTGAATTTTAAGATAATAACTAACTGAGCCATCCTGAAAAAGGCAACAGTCAGTAGAAATTTTATATACTTATCTATGAGATTCTTGATTTCTCCACTTTTTCCAAAGAGCAAAGTTGATTAGTGGTTTCCATACATTATGTATAGTCACACTAGGTTGACTTATGGAAGTGTTTGCCATTGTCAGCAGCTTCTTTACATTTTCTTCTTTGTACCTTTTTATTTCCACTATGTTTGTATTTTTCCAATTGAACATATATTCATTGATACATACATGATCATAATGTATGGAAACAACTAATCAACTTTGTTTTAGAAAAAAGTGGAGAAATCAGAAGAAATCTCATAGATAAATTGCCTTTGCATGATCACTCAGTTGGTTAGAGTGTTATTACCTTAAAATTTAATACTCAAGAATCAAAGGGGCCAGGTTTCGAATCCCATACTAATTCTGTTACTGGTCAGGCCGGCAACACCTGAAGAAGAAGGAGACTAATACCTCTCAAAACATTGTGCATATACTAAATCTTATTACTAACAGTTGAATGTATTTGGAATATTTATATAAAGATAAATTTTTTTAAAGACATTCAAAACTTATATTAGATGATGGAAATCGTCCAATATATAAATACAAATAGTGTTGGTATTTTAAATAAGATATGTATAAAAAAGATTGCTTTATAAAAATAAAATAAAGGTGTTTTTGGAAGTTATCATGAAAAAGAAATTTAGAGAGAAGCATAAGGGAAAGTAAATCTTTTTGATTCCTTTGACCGAATGCATATTATATAGTTTAATCAGGTGTTGAATGCTCTTATATAATTATAATATCTACTTGAGCTTGTGTTTTAATTATTTGAGAAACATTATTATTATTTTGCAAAAAAAAAACTTTAAATAAATAAATAAATAAAGAATCATATAGATTGCATGGCTATGTAGATTTATACTGACAACTATTTGAAGTATAGAAGACTATACTTTAATTGTAAAATTCTAGGAATATAACATCAGGATGCATGAGTAACAAAAGTTGCATAAGATTAAAATAATTAACTTGATCTGCACTTACGTAAAAATAAAAATATGAGAATAATATTTGAATTTTATTAAATGTAGTCTCTGTATCAGAAATTAAATGAAATTAATAATTTTTAACAATGATATTTGTGCAATATATATATATTATACTGTTATATTTATTGATCAGAGCAAATTCCTAATATCCATTCCATTTTTTATACATAGTAAATGAACACACATAGTCTTTCATCAACATGCATTATCCAGTTTAGTGAATTTATTGAATTTTTAAGAACAAGAAAACAGGCTGCTAATTCTTAACTGCAATATCAATTAGGTTTCATGAGTGTAGGATGTACATGCATATATAACATATTGGTACATACTCTTTAGGGATAAACCTGGGGTAATGACACTCATTGTCAGCAGCCCCAATTCAATACAAAATTTAAATATAAAATTAAATATACAAGAAATGAGGATGAGAGATTAACACAGAACTAATCATAATTTCATCCAGCATTACAGATAACTAATAACCATTTATCATCATAAATGATCAAAAAATAAAAATAAATCAACAGACAATCTTGTGACTGGATTAAAATGTGGTCCATTATAAACCAGGCTAATTATTTAGTCCTTACCATCATTGGGCAGATCATTTAAACAGTAATAATTTGGATGCACATACTTAGGTGTTACTTCATCAAAATATAATCACCAGTCAAATAATGTTGAGATACTAAAGTCATCCTGACCATCATCAATGCTCTGACTACTTAGTATCATTAATGTACTGACCAACTATAAACTTAATTTTTTAATAACTAATTAAAATGAAATGTAGTGCATGTTCCTTTTTGCACTACTCAGCATTAAAGAAATAATGAAAACATTATCAACTGGATGTCCATAAACACTAAATATAAACCCCTTTTATAAAATAGACCATTATGCAGAAATCTAGCACAATGAGCAAAAGCTCTATAATTGCTGCTGTGAGCAAGAAGAGATATGTTTTAAATCCAGTCTAGGATTAAATAAAATTCACTGGAGTGACTTTAACAATGAAATATAAATTTATTAATTAGAAACAATGAAATGAAATTAAGTCTGCTGAGTATGTTGTAAATATAAATTTGGCATTCTGATTTTGATTAATATAAAAAGAAATAAGCTAACACACTGTGATTTCCAAATATCTCAATATATAAAACAGCCATATGTCTGCACACAGACATGCTGGTTTAATATAAAATGAACATATTTGAATTATCATAAACCTGTAAATGAAATTTATTTTTATAATGCATAATTAATTTAACAATTTACAGAGATTTTTAGATGTTTACATGACATATATTTAAGTATAGACATGCTATATAAACTAAAATTACATATCAGAATTGTGATAAAATAATAAAATTCTTTTTTTTTTTGTGGTACATAAATGCACACATATGTGTGTATATACAAAATATAGATAATTTGAATTAAAGCTATTAATTAACCTCTTATTCTTTTCATGGTAAGAAAAAGTTTTCTTTAAAAAATATATGTATATTACTTTTTTGATAGTCCTTCATCAAAGTGTTTTTTTCAGGTTACTCTTAAAAATATTCTAGCAAGTTCTTTTGTTCTCTTATCAAGAAATATTTTTGGAGTTTACTTTTTTTAAATTTCAAAATAAAATAATTATCAGTAAAGTTTTATTTAAAATTCAGATCTTTGTGTTCTCATTTTCAATATTTAAAAAAAGATCCTCAAAATTTCCCTTTCTTTTGTTGAGCAATAATGGGAACAACTAATCTTTTAGACACAAATGTCATTTATTCTTACTTTTTTCTTGTTTATTTTAGTTGACAAAAGTTATTTACTTTTAAATCTTATACATTAAGATTTTAACTGTCATTTTCTAGAAATTCTTTAAAATAATATTCTCAATAAATAACACATTCTATTTACCTGCTGTACATTATATATATATGATGCAGTACCTTTATCTTTGCTTCTCCGCATATAGATAAAGCACTAGATTATAAACTACTTCAGCAAGCTGGGTTTTTTAAAAACAATAGACTGGTTTATTGCCATTTTTTATAAAGGGTATAATTTGGTGACTGTTGGCGTACATATAATCAGCTCCGTTTAGTCTAGAATTTGATAGACTTCAGGCATACTGGCTAGTACACAATATATATGGACTAATGAATCACAGAAAAGCTGGTCCTGGCTTCCATGTGAATCAAAACTTCATTGTAGCACTAAGCAGCAGTAGCTAGATACCCTGTTCTTTGCCTTCAGTCATAACTTCATTGTAATCATGCTGTAAAACTTGTAATCTCTCCTCTAATTTTTTTTTACAACCTATTTATTATCAGGGTGGAATTTTACAAAAACAGTAATTAAAATTAAGTTTCTTGATTGAAAAAGGTTAATAACTCTTTCCAATTCCCCATAATCCTTTCAAAAACAACTTTGTAGCATTTTTATCAAAATATGTTATACAAGCTTTAATTAAAAAAAATTATTTAATCAAAATAGATAATGGAATAGTATAATTACCAGTATCTATTGGAATATAAAAATGCTTATTTTAATTTCAAAATCAGAATTAAGAAAATATTAATTAGACCTTTTTAAATGTTTAATTTATAGTAATTTTTTTAAATTCAAAATTATTTAATCATTAATTGTTATTCCAGTGTAATATAGAAAATATCTACAAAAATTGTATTTATTTTCTACTTTTCCTTTCAAACTTTATATACATATTTGCACACATACTACTATGTTGTTGTATGCCCTAAGATGCATAACTGTCTCAAAATATATGTGAATTTTCATTTTCTTTTTTTTATACTAAACAATTATGACAAAGAAAAATAAACCATGGCTTTCATATTCCAAAGGTCATAATATCATCATTCAAGAACATAGTGTGGACCAAATACAAAAGATGATAACAATCACTGAACAGGCTTAAGTTATGCTTTAATGATGATATTTTAACTAGTAGCTTACTTTTAAAAAAAATATAGAAGAACTATTTAAAATTGAATGGGATATTGTTAAAGTTCATGAAGTTTGAAGGGTGCACACATATTTTATTATAAAGTCACAAATAGTGGAAGCACTTGAAGTGGGATTTATTATAAATAAAAGATAGTATAACATATCATGGAGATACCGATGATATATCAGACAGAATTGCAAGATTAATTATTGAATTTAATGGAAGATATCATAACAAGATAATTAAGGTTTGTGTCATAATAAGTTATCATTCTGATGAAGTAGATATATAGAATACTTTTGAATAGACTAAAGTCATAGATATTTTAATGGAAAACAACTAAAAAATGAAAATTGCTGTGCTTAAAACTTATAAATATAAACTTTTTAACGAAATTATATAGATTTGTAGAATATACAAAAAAAGAGTGTAATTCTCTTTTTTTTTTAAGAGGAGAAAAATTAAAAACTAAATGGGATATAGAAGCATTCAAATGAAATCAAAGCAAAAGCCGGATTATGTTTTACCTAACAGAAAATATATATAAAGATTATAATGTGCTTAATAGATTTAACTAGAAATTGATAGTTGATTAATAAGATGAAAAATATTTATTAATAAGATATTAAAGTATTGAGGAAGGGCAATATGAAGAATTGATATTTCTAATTTTCAGAAATACTCCATTAAATCAAATCTAGAACTTAGAAATCATTAAAAATATTTATATACTTAGAATATGTTCAGTTTTGAATAAGATCAATAAAAAGAAAAACAGATATACAGATAGCAGAAACTTATAATAATGACAAAAAAGACAATTTACCAATAAATTTTCAAATATGACAAATTAATATATTGTAGATAGGAAAGAAAGAATGTGAAAATACTTAATAATAGTTCATTTAAAGAGATTGAATTTTTGGAATTGTGTAAAATGATGTGCAAAAGACCTAATATTATAAGGAAATATAATGGTGAAATGGCAGAATATAGAAAAAATAAATATCAATTTTTAAGACATTTTTTGGTACAGAAAGAGAAATTATTTCAACAGTAAAAAAAAAAAAAAAGATTATAGATAAACCACTGTTAAACTGAAATGCTTGGTACCCATTTTTTTCTGGATTTGTGAATTTCCAGATTTCAACAACATAGCGTTTTCTTCACCATTATATTGTTAAATGTTTTAATGAATTAATTTTAACTTCCATAATATATGTATATTGTAACAGGCACATACATACGTTACATTGTTTTTTTATTAGTAAACATGAAAAGAATAAAAGTTCGCAAATAAAACTTCCTTTTTAAGAATTAAAAATTGAAAATTAAAATTCTATACTAAACTCATATATATAAAATCGCACAGATAAAAAAAAAATTATTAAAATAAAACTTTATTAAAAATAGAAAAGGTATTTTAAAAAAAAAACTTAAAAAGATTTGGAGATAAAAATATATCTTTAAGTTTGAAAACAAATTAATTGGTGTTATTGAAAAATGGAAATGATTGTTTTAATTAGTTAAATGTAAACTAGCCTTGGGCATTTAGATGTATAAGCAATGGTCAGATAGGAGAGAAAAACAATGGAGTCGGACCTCAGCGAAAGGACCATCACATCGATGATGTAATGTCAATTGAATCCTTAAAATTAATATAAAAGGAAAAGTTTGGAAATTATTAGTTAGTTATTACGAGATGTGACTATATGTGTTAGTGCGGAGTTGAAGGAAAAGGGATTGAAAAGACGCACTCTTCAATCCCTTCAGTTTTGTTAAAAAAAAAAAAAGAAATGACATTGGTTTTTTTTCTACATTAAGGACCAGCTAAACTAAAAGACCTCCGGATAAATAAAAAAACAACGGCTAACGATACCAATATCGTCAGGATGGCGTGGGAATTCCCGTTCAAAATTACAAACAACTACAAACTGTGGACATTTTTCAAAATTGTAAGAACTTTATATTCATTTGAAAACAATAAGAACTCTAAATTCTAAACCTTTTAGTAAATAATACAAATAGAATCCTATCTGACCAACGTAAATTAATATTAATAATGTTATTTGATGTATTGTTTTATTTAAAATCATTTTCATTTATTTTGTTGTCTTTTAAGTTTTATTATGATTTTTTTTTGTTTTTCGTAAATTAAATTATATAAATGTTAAACTTAAGTCAGGTGTGAATAGCTGTATAGGTTTGTAAAGTTATATTAGGGGAGGGTAATCTTAGGTTATTTGTTTGTAGTTAAATTGGGTCAATGGATTGGATATATTGGTGTAATTAGTAGATGTAGTACGAGATTCACTACGGGCAGAATCACTTTATATGCCGTACACTTCCTATTTGGCCTATGGAATGCGATTCGTAAGTCAGCAAAATGACCACAGTTCTTTCCTATGGAGTTTTTTTTATTGCTCTTTTTGTCAGATAGATGTAGTATTCCTATCTGATGAGAGGTAATTTCTTCTCTTAACCTTTTGTGCTGCCGTATTTCGTATTACATTGAATGCATCGATATATCAGATGAATTGACGTTAGTTTGACTGCAAACTTTTGGCCTAAGGTTAAATAAGGATAGAATATTTTCTTTCAAATGCAAATCTATGTAGATTCATACTCGACACTCTAAATAAAAATGCATTAAATTTAAGTTGGGTATGGACGTTGCATGGATTCGTTATCAGTTAATTATGTTTTTGGTTTTCATATTTGATCAAAATATATAGACATTCGATAAATAATGATACCTTACGGTGAGTATCTAAAATGTATTTATTCGGATGTCTTTTAAGTTATTGGTGTCTCTGCGGTATCTTATGATGAATATCATTGGGTTTCTTGTATTCCCTATGCAATTGCGGTATCAATGACTTTGTATTTTGATCGTTTATGTTTATTTGAAATGTTTTTTAACCGTGTAATCTATGTAACCGATCTATTCTTCACATTTTAAAACAAACTTTTATAAACCCATCTGTGCGAACTTATAATAGTATAAAAATTAAAATGTAAATTAAAATCTAAAATAAAAGTTAAAAATAATGTTAAATGTTAAAGTAAACATGCTAAAATAATAATGTTAAATTTTATATATATGTGCGTAAATAAATGTTTGTATGTTAATTACTGGCAGTGGCTTATTTTATTCTTTTTTTATATATCTTAGATAAGAATTTAATATAAAACATAAATCTCTGCTTTTCCACTGAGCTAGTGACAATGGGCTAACGACCGGATATCAAATAAAATAAAAAAAATTTTTTGTTTTGACTTATGTATCTGCCTACTTTATAAATTTTCTAGGTTCAAATGCCTAGTGGCGCCCTGTAGTGCAGTTTACGTTAAGCTCCCTTCTCCAGATCGTTATAATTGGCGCCCAACATTATAACAATCCGGAGAAGTGAGCTTAACGTAAACTGCACTACCGGGCGCCACTAGGCATTTGAACCTAGAAAATTTATAAAGTAGGCAGATACGTAAGTCAAAAAAATTTTTTTATTTATTTTATTTGATATCCTGTTGTTAGCCCATTGTCACTAGCTCAGTGGAACAGCAGAGATTTATATTTTATATTAAATTCTTATCTAAGATATATATAAAAAAAGAATAAAATAAGCCACTGCCAGTAATTAACATACAAACATTTATTTACGCTCATATATATAAAATTTAACATTATTTTTAACTTTTATTTTAGATTTTAATATACATTTTAATTTTTATACTATTATAAGTTCGCACAGATGGGTTTATAAAAGTTTGTTTTAAAATGTTGAGTATAGATCGGTTACATAGATTACACGGTTAAAAAACATTTCAAAATAAACAAATGATCAAAATACAAAGTCATTGATACCATCAATTGCATAGGAAATACAAGAAACCCAATGGTATTCATTATAAGATACCGCAGAGACGCCAATAACTTAAAAGACATCCGAATAAATACATTTTAGATACTCACCATAAGGTATCATTATTTACTGAATGTCTATATATTTTGATCAAATATGAAAACCAAAAACATAATTCACCGATAACGAATCCATGCAATGTCCATACCCAACTTAAATTTAATGCATTTTTATTTAGAGTGTCGAGTATGAATAGACTACATAGATTTGCATTTGAAAGAAAATATTCTATCCTTATTTAACCTTAGGCCAAAAATTTGCAGTCAAACTAATGTCAATTCATCTGATATATTGATGCGTTCAACGTAATACAAAATACGGCAGCACAAAAGGTTAAGAGAAGAAATTGCCTCTCGTCAGATAGGAATACTACATCTATCTGACAAGAAGAGCAATAAAAAAAACCTCCATAGGAAAGGACTGCGGTCATTTTGCCGACTTATGAATCGCATTCCATAGGCCAAAAAGGAAGTGTGTGGCATATAAAGTGATTCTTCCCGTAGTTAATCTCGTACTACATCTACTAATTACACCAATATATCCAATCCATTGACCCAATTTAACTACGAAACAAATAACCTAAGATTACCCTCCCCTAATATAACTTTACAAATCTATACAGCCATTCACGCCCGACTTAAGTTTAACATTTATATAATTTAATTTACGAAAAACAAAAAAAAATCATAATAAATCTTAAAAGACAACAAAATAAATGGAAATGATTTTAAATAAAACAATACATCAAATAACATTATTAATATTAATTTATGTTGGTCAGATAGGATTCTATTTGTATTATTTACTAAAAGGTTTAGAATTTAGAGTTCTTATTGTTTTCAAATGAATATACAGTTCTTACGATTTTGAAAAATGTCCGTAGTTTGTTGTTGTTTGTAATTTTGAACAGGAATTCCCACGCCATCCTGATGATATTGGTATCCAGTTAGCCGTTTTTTTATTTATCCGGAGGTCTTTTAGTTTAACTGGTCCTTAATGTAGAAAAAAAAACCGATGTCATTTTTTTAAACAAAACTGAAGGGATTGAAGAGTGTGTCTTTTCAATCCCTTCTTCTTCAACTCCGCACTAACACATATAGTCACATCTCATAATAACTAACTAATAATTTCCAAATTTTTCCTTTTATATTAATTTTAAGGATTCAATTGACATTATGTCATCAAT
Organism: Epiperipatus broadwayi; assembly: GCA_028023455.1. Taxonomy (NCBI): domain Eukaryota; kingdom Metazoa; phylum Onychophora; class Udeonychophora; order Euonychophora; family Peripatidae; genus Epiperipatus; species Epiperipatus broadwayi. The sequence continues at coordinate 156,792 of JAQFVV010000105.1, read as the reverse complement.
GTAATGGTCCTTTTGCTGAGGTCTGATTCCATTGTTTTTCTCTCCTATCTGACCGTTGCTTATACATCTAAATGCCCAAGGCTAGTTTACATTTAACAAATTAAAACAATCATTTCCATTTTTCAATAACACCAATTAATTTGTTTTCAAACTTAAAGATATATTTTTATCTCCAAATCTTTTTAAGTTTTTTTTTTAAAATACCTTTTCTATTTTTAATAAAGTTTTATTTTAATAATTTTTTTTTTTATCTGTGCGATTTTATATATATGAATTTAGTATAGAATTTTAATTTTCAATTTTTAATTCTTAAAAAGGAAGTTTTATTTGCGAACTTTTATTCTTTTCATGTTTACTAATAAAAAAACAATGTAAGGTACGTATGTGCCCATTACAATATATATATATATGCTATTAATGAAAACAACAATTTACTTCACTGATTAGTTTAATCTCTCTTCACTTCATTATTTAAAATATAGGTTTTTATTATTATTATTATTATTATTATTATTATTATTATTATTATTATTATTATTATTATTATTATTATTATTATTATTATTATTATTATTATTATTATTATTATTATGTTTCAAAGCAAAACTTTATTGAGTCTAAAAAGTTACAGAGTCATATATTGATTTTTACAAATGAAAAACAAATTACAACTTTCAGTATATAAGTCTTTATCTTTTCTGCATACTTTTATTTTCTTCTTGTTTTTAAATTTGGTCTTCTATTTAGTTCAGTTTATGTTTGCATTTTTTTTAAAGTTGGAAAAAATGCTGCTGTTGAAAATGTCATCATCTATCTTATTGGTCTTTACATTTCATAGACTGGATCTTTGTTTCAAGTGTGACCATGTGGCTGCAAATATATCTGGTTGAGCTAGGATGCTGTCTCTTTTTCTTAACAGTTCTAGTTTTATTGAATATGTTGCTGGGTGGCGTCGAGGGCTATTGGCAAGTGCAAAAGTGCATCTGGTGCACCAGTAGGCATAAAGGCTGTATGTTGCTGCACGAATAGCAGGGTTGTTGCCTTTTTTAAGCATATTTATTATTTCATCAATTGAAATGATAGCCTTCCTGTATGTGGTAAACATTGTGCGACGTATTGTTTCTAGGGCACTGCAGGAATGAAGAAAATGATCTTGTGTCTCTTCTTCTCTATGACATAGCCCGCACATGGGGTCTATATTTGTATAAAATCTACGAAATCTAAGGAAATGGGTTGTGGGTAGAGCATTGAGATTAAGCTTAAGTAGAAAATCGAATAATTTTGGTTCTAACGACCATTTTCTGAATTGTTGCAGTAGTTGCCTGTTGTCTATTCCAAGAACTGATGGATGTAGATTGGGTGTCTGGTTTGGATGTAGTATATTGTAAATGTCCCAGTATGTATACTTGTTGTCATTATTGAGTGATATTTTGTTGTATATTGGCTTGAGTTCTTCAATCAGTGTGGATAGATATCCATATGAAGGGGGTGGTCTGTCTGTGGGTATTATACTGATTAAACACTCCAGGTCTGGAAATCTTTTTATGGTTGCTGTTATTAGATTTACTGATTTCTGCGTGTAAAAAACATTGATTGTATGGAGCCCAAGTCCATTGCTATGTGGTGGTCTGCTCAGATTTTTTAATGATATTGCCACTGTCTTTCTCTTCCATATTAGTTTGTTACAGATTGATGAGATTTTAGATATGAATGTTTTTGCAAATTTGATTATAGGTGTATAGTATGTAATTTTTGTAATTATAAGTTGATTAAATAATGCTACCTTTGCATATATTGACAGGTATGACTTTTCAAGTGAGGCTGTGATTTTTTCAGCATCTTTTTTTAATTTATTTTGAATTTTTTGCCTCATTCCATTGGTTCCAAGGTAGAATGGGAAACCAAGGAAAGCAGATGGTTTACCATTAAACATTTCTGTACAGTGCTTGCCTGTGTATATTGACCATGCAGCAGTTTTTTTTGTGTTAATTTTTAAATTAAAATTTGAGGTATAATTCTTGATTATCTCTTGTAATATAGGGAGGTTCTTTTTAGAGGGGAGGAAAACAGTTACATCGTCCATATAGGCTATGCATGATATATTTAAAGCAGTGTTTGGAATTTGAATGCCTTTTATTTTTTTCTGTATCTCTATTAATAGAGGATTTATATATATTGTAAAGAGCAAGGCACTTAGGGGGGATCCTTGTGGGATGGATTGACTCGGTCTGAAGGCTGGTGATTTTTTTCCATTCAATGTGATGTGAATTTCACGGCTGAGTAGCAGATTGGCTATTATATATAGTAGGGATGGAGGTGTTGTTGTTTTTTTCAGCACGTCTAATAATTTGGCTATAGGCACTGAGTCAAAAGCTGCCTCAATGTCTAGTTGAACTATAATTGGTGCATATTTCTTTCTTTTTTTTACTACTTCGATAATTGTTTTGTACATTAAGGCACCCTGGCCAATGGATGATCCTTTTTTGGCATATTGTGCTGATGATAACACAGGGAGTATGTGTTGTTCTATTTTTTCCTTTATCACTCTTTCAAGAATTTTTATTCCTAAAGGTCCCATTGAAATTGGTCGTAGATTAGATAAAGATGATATTGCTGTTGGTTTTTTGTTAAATGGAACCATTGCAATTGGGTATAGACTTTGTATGTTGTAAATTTTTTGGGATATGTAATTGGCTAGATCGCACAGATATTTTGATGTGAAGTGACTAAGATGTTTGAACACAAATTTGGGGATTCCTTGTGGTCCTGGGTGACATGTGTTTGTTATTGTTGCAAGTTGAAATGCAATGTCAGTTGTTGTTATTGGTGTGTCTGTTTCAGGGTCTCCAAATATGTCTTCATTTGGTATGTACACTCTCTGTTTTTGCAGTTTTTTTTAAAGTGTTGATATATTGGGTTTATCATGTTATGTCCAGCTGTTATAGAGCCATCTATTTCAAGTGCCATAGGCACTCTGACTGTGGATGGGTATCCCAATGCCCACCGTATGTATGCTCTGGTCCAAGTATGTTGTTGTGTAAGGCATATTTTTTTCTTTTTTATTGCTACATATTGCTTTAGTGTATTGCATGTATTGTTGTACATTTCTGTAAGTTTTTTAATTTGTGTTTGATTATCTGTAGTTGGTCTGGAAATGGTTATTCTTTTATGTAGTTCATCTGCCAATGCTAATAATCTGGTGGGGGGTGTTGAGTTGCAGGTAATATGATTGATGTTGAAAGAAAGTATATTGGTGAATGCTATATACTTTTGTACTGGATCGAGTGACATGTTTTGAAGTTTTTGGAGCATTATATATGTTTCTGAATATAAGAATTCAGTTGTTTGTGCTGGAAGAAGTATTCGCATAGTCTTTTGGAGGGCTATTGTTGTATTTTGTATTTTTGTTAGGTCGAGGGTGATGAACTGAGCAGCATGATCTGAGATTATAGATGGACAGAGTTCAAGATTAAAATAATGATGTAACATTGGTGAGTAGAAACACAAATCAATAAGTGACTTATATCTATTGTTATTAAAAGATATTGAGTTTGATGGGAGAAAACCCTCAGCACTCATAAGTGGGATTGTTATTTGATGGATCCATTTGGTGACAAAAGTTTGGTAGGTCATGTTGAAATCTCCCAGGAGTATTATGGGATTTGGTGTTGCTGTAAGCATTGAATTTATTGTTGCTATTATTCTGGAGATGATGACAGGGCCTGGTGGTATATATACAAATACTAGGTTAAGTGTGATATTTTTATGATGGAGTGTTAATATGATAAGATTAGAGTCAATATATATAATTTTAAAAGAATCGAAAGGGCAGTTGTGGGAAATAATTATGCCTGTGCCACCTGATGGTGATGATGATTGCCTTGAGCAGGCACAAAAACCTTGGCTGACTAAATATTTTGATGGATCAATTTGAGAGCTGCTGTATATTTTTGTTTCCAAAAGCCCCAGTATGTGTGGTTGTGTTGTATGTAACCATTTTTTGAGATCAAAAAGTTTTTTGGTGGCATTTAAGCCTCTAATGTTGAGAGATCCAATTTTTATCTTCATGTTTTAAATAATTTTTTAACAGGGTATTGATTTTTATTTTATTTTTAATACTAAATGTTTGTTTATATTGCAGTAGATGGATGCTGATACATATTTAAGACATTGTTGGGTTTATTATCAGTTTTTCTTTCATTTAATATTGCTGCAGACTCTATACAGGCAATTTGTGATGAAACCGAACAGGTTTCCATTTGTTGTTGGCTTACATCCATTTCTATTTCATCATTTTCTAAATTGTATATGTCTGATGAGTTGTGCTTTTGGTCTGTTTTTTTTGCCTTTTTGGATTCATGATTTTTTGGTGGACGACCTGGCTTTCTTTTTCCCTCTGGTGTATTCTCTTGAATAGTTGGAAGAGGGGCTTCTATTGCATCCATTATGTTTGATGCAGTTTTGTTTATAATTGTAGTTTTTTTTATTATTGGTATCTTTATATTATCTGGATTTATATTTTCATTATATAACTGTGTGTGTTTACTTTCTGTTTGTTGATTTTTACTTGGTACACATTTTGTTTTATTGAGATGCTGATCCTGTGATGTAATTGCTGTATTTTGTGTTGTGGTTTCTTGAGAATTATTTTCGTTTGAATCTTGGATTTCTGTGTTAGTTTTTGTGTTATTATTTTTTTGATTGGTCTTTGGGATAGGCAATTCTGCTCCATTATTATTTTTGTTTGTGGGTGTTTGAACCTGTTTTTTTCCAGTTTCTATTATTGGGTTGCCAATGGATGTAGTGTTATTATAAATTTTATTTTCATCACTGGGTTGTTCTGGGGAGAGGATTTTAGTTTGTTCACAGTGATTGCTTTTTGTGTTATCGCACTGAGTTGCTAGGTGTCCTCTCTGTCCACAGCCAAAACAATGTGGCTTTAGACCTCTTATGTGAAGAGAGAGTGTCGCTTCTTGATCTGTAATCTGTGTTGGAATCGTTGAGGCGTCTACGTTTTTATGTAGTTTTATTTTAAATTCAAAACGATTACTACATATCGGTATAGGTGTGTCTTTTAAATATATAGGCTGTAGGGCAATTACTTTTCCAAACGGGTTTATCATTTTTTGAAAATCTTGTACGTTGTATTTAAGATAAGTATTTTTAAGCACTCCAGTAATTATATTTTTCCGGTTTTCATCTATAATTACGAGTGCGTAATTATCAAGTGCTAAAATAGTGGATTGAAAACGTTCTTTTTGCTGCTGAGTATAAAAATCAATGGTTATATATCGAGAATTTGGATGGTCGGCGATACAAGAGATTGTTTCCCATAGTGCATTTTGCGTGATTGCTTCATATAATAAAGCTTTTGGGAAACGATATAATGAGCATTGATTATCGGTTACTGCTAGTACTAACGAAGTTGGTGAAAAAAACCTGCGAAATGTTTCAAATAACGTACGAGGCACCGTATTACTGAAACGGTCCGTCACATTTTCAAGCGTTTCTTTTGTCCAGATTGCGGCTGGGGGTTGATTTTCCTCTCGAGTGTTTAGATCAAGATTTTTTATATCATTTGTGTTTGTTCTACGGAAGCGCGGTATTTGAGTTGGTGCTGTAGTATTGCTATTACTTTTAAGTACTTTTGCATACGAAATAGGCGATGTTGAAACTAACGATGTTGTTAATTTCGTATTGGTGCTTAATTCGCTCACGCTTGACTGGGCAGTAGCCATGATTTATTCTGACTCAAGTCAGTATTTTTTTATTTTTAAAAAAAAGATATTAAAACACACCGATATTTTTCAAAAAACACTATTAATCTATTATATAATTCGATTTTTCCTGTATTATGTTTGTTTTGCGAAATAACAAGTTGGAACAAAAGTAAAAAATAAATACTTACATCGGAGAACTTAAGGATTGCTTCTCTATTTTTATTATTATTACTACTACTACTACTACTATTAAGGATTGCTTCTCTATTATTATTATTACTACTACTACTACTACTACTACTACTACTGCTGCTGCTGCTGCTGCTGCTGCTGCTGCTGCTGCTGCTGCTGCTGCTGCTGCTGCTGCTGCTGCTGCTGCTGCTGCTGCTGCTGCTGCTGCTGCTGCTGCTGCTGCTGCTGCTGCTGCTGCTGCTGCTGCTGCTGCTACTGCTACTGCTACTGCTACTGCTACTGCTACTACTACTACTACTGAGGCAATCTTTTAAAGTTAAAGAAGGCATTAAAAACTCTTTTTTTGTTGAGTCAGCATATTCAATGATTTCTTGCACTTTCTCCACTTAGTTTAGCATGAAATCTTATTTAAAGAGCAAGAAAAACTTGCTTTTTTAATGAATCTGCTTAGTCAGTGATTTCTTTCCTGTCATTTAGTAATTGGAAGGAATCTTTTTTAAAGAACAAAAGGATTTTAAAAACATTCTTCATTGAATCACTTTATTCAATGATTTATCATTCCACTTGGCAGTCAGTTTTTTTTAAATATCAAGGAAACTGAAAAACTTATGATTTTTTTAATGATTCTGCTTATTTTAGCAATATCTTTTTTCTCTCCATTTAGCAATTAGATATAATCAATTACAATATTTAACAGAAATAAGAGTTGTTAGAATAAGATCAAAAAAATAAAACTTTGCATTCATGGCAGTTAGGCATATTAATGTATGTGTATTTGCAGAATTGCATTTTTTATTTTTTTTCTTTCAATGTGTAGATATTCAAAAATTAAATTTTAAGTCATGCTAGAAAAAAACATCTGGTGACTATGAAAGACTAAAGATCATTTTTGTGTACAATTTTGAAAGTCTGCACATTGCACTGCGGTTTCAACTCCAGACATTCCAATATTCAAAGTATTTGTCCATTTGTTTTTATGTTTAAACACAAAGTTAAATCCAGATGGATAGTTGTGATGAAAAGGATTAATAAATAGAATGATCTGTACATGCAATGGGAGCATGATTATTGCTGTGGAGACTTCGGTTTAATAGTATTGTGTCTGACCCGCAACAAATTAAAATAAATTCCAGCATTATTACTTTCTGGCCTATATAGAACAGTGATGACCATAAAAGACTAAATATAATCTTTGTAATTTTGCCTGGACAATAAGATTATAAAGAAAAATGACTTCATGACATATGATAGAATTTTATAAAAAATTAAAAAGTAATAAAGAAAAAAAAATTTCCATTATTTTTTAAATATCACTTATTTTAGATGATGTTGTAATATAAGCAATTAAATCTAATCAAAGCAGAAATGCTCCAGCAAAATGATGTAAACTTTATAGATATTTTAAAAGAAGCAGATGAAATTGATAAATTATAATTATTGCAATGCTTTACACCTCTTCTAAATGAGAAGAATGCATTGTATTATTGATATTTAAGAGCAGTGAAAAAATATTAGAAACTGCAGATTATTAAACATCAGTTCTATCTAATAACTTTATTAATGCCCTGTATGTTTCAAAGCAGTGATAGAACAGTGAACTTTTGAACTTAACATCAATAAGCCACAGCCAATGTTTCTTTTAAAGCACAGTGCACAATTGCACAACAATTTTGAAAGCCTGTACACTGCTGAGAGGCTTCTGTGCATTGTAGACATTCCAATATTCGAAGTATTCATACATTTTTTTTTTACGTTTAAACACATAAAGTTGAATCCAGATAAATAATTTTGATAAAAAGGATTAATAAATAGAATTGATCTGTACATGCAGTGGGAAAAGGATATTGCTATAAGAACTTCAGTTTAATAATATTGTGTCTTGTCCAAAAGAACTAAAAATAGATTCCAATACTATTACGTTTCAACCTATATATCACAGCAATAACTGAACACTGCCTTTTCTCAAATGGCCATTGAGGTGGCAGGATGTTTAATGCACTAGGTATTTAGCTTGAGTGTTACGAGACTTATTTTTATTATTGTAATAATAATAAAAAAATCATCTAACATATAAATATTTTATTTTAGGCCTTACAAATTTCAAAACGATCAGCAAGTCAATCTAATCTTTATCGAGTCAATCTAAAAATAAGAAAAACAAACTTTAATATGAATGGCTCTTTCCACTTAGTTGAAATTGAAATACCATTGGCATCAAAATTATAACTACTGTATTAATCTTGGGGATGTTTTTAATTATCATATTATATTAAGGGGATATTTTTAGTTATCAAACTATAATAAATTTGGGGGTGTATTTAGTGATTAAAGCAATACAGATTACATAAATTTACTATCAATCAAATTCAAATTGTGAATTTATTATCAATAACCGAATGGAAAATGAACTATTTAAAGTGGCATTTAAATCAAAAAATACTGATTCAGTTATTGCCATCCAAAATAAAATCAATGGAAAAATTTTGAGAATTTTAACTGAAAATCTGAAAGATCACAATCACACATTAGAAAACACCAAATGCAAGAAAATGAAAAAAAAAATGCAATTGAAATTCGGTTAAACAATATTATCCTAGCAATTACCATCAATTCGTCAAAGCTCTCTGTGCACTTTATATATGATCATATAGCAAAATTTGTTTTTGAATCATGGTGTTGTAATTATTATTTCTTTGAATTTATAGAATGTATAAATTTAATCATACATAGCAAACATCTTTATTTCATTATTTGATAGTTTATGAAAGTATGGATATTTTATAGGAAAAAATTTAGTATAAATTACAGATTAAAATTTGAATTCAGCTATCAGCAAAATTTGTCAGCATTATTAAGTTTATTTGGTGTTATAGTTATAGGGATAAAAAAGTTTTATAGAGAGAATAATTTTGATTTACAAAGAATAGTTATGTTTACTTCTGTAATATTAGGAATTTCACATTTAGTTCAACAGCATTGTAATATATGATGCATAAAAACAGATTCCATTTATTATGGATATTGGGATCATTTTAAGGGCAATATATACAGTGTTTAGTAGATCTACAAGAATTGTAAAACTTAAAAGAATTGGACAACATTTCAGAAATTGATGTTACATCGTTTAGCCCTCTCATTAAAGTAAGATAAGTATTGAGATATTTTGTATTAAATACTCTGGTAAGAAATTATGATATTTTAATAAATTTCTGCACAGAACAAGTTGAAGAATTCAATGACCCAATACATAAAACCCCTCAAAACCCCACAATATTGAGTAGCAAGTGTGATTTTTCAAAATGTATTTGCAGAATTATTAGCATTAAACAAAACTTTGCAAAAGGATAATTTATTCTCAATGGAGGCAGACCAATTTACAGAGGCAAAAATTAATAAATTAAAAGCACAATGACTAGATAATGTCTGCTGGAATGTGGATGTTCAACAACTTTAGATTTCAGTGATTATATAGATACTTTGCTAATACTTAAATTTATTCAACTGCTTTATAATCATTTAGAGACTAGATTTCTAGAGAAGATAACTGGAATGCCTTGAATCCTTTTGTAATGAAAAATGATTTAAATATAGAGCATGAAAAAGGTAATCTAAAATATATATTTTGTAAAATATGAATCTGTAATAAATAATAATGATAAAAACCATATAGTTTAGACACAATTTTAGAATAATACGGTAATGTGAAAATTTTAGTAAATGAAAAATGTAAAATTGAAGTAATCAAATCATTTAATGATTTAATTACATATGTCTTAAAAGGCCGAACATATAAGGAACTTTCAGTCCTTTTTTTTGATGTTTGTGCAACTTTTCAAGCTTCTAGAACTAATTGTGAACGTGGGTTTAGTTTAATGAAAGCAATATAATCAAAATCCTATAATAAACTAGATAATGAGCATTTGGATAATTTAATAAAAATTAATCATTATGTCTCGTCAGAAAAGCAGATAAACCTAGACAAAGTTTATAAAATTTGGATAAATCATAAAATATGGTGTGAAAAAATAAAAGAATAATAATTATTATTGAGTTTTATTATTATCTTTAAGTTATGTTCTACTATATTTCATTATATATGTGCAAATAAATACTAATTTTTGATGTTTTTTTTTTGCTGCACATTGATCAGTTTAGTGTGCTAAGCTTGTGTATCTTTAGGTCAGGGACAGTCTACTCTTAGAGGGAACATTGGTCACAGCTCACTTCTATCACTTTTAATGCCCAGACATTGTGTTAATTTTTATGTGGACTTATATACAGCCAACCATTTGATTATTTATATTTTATTAACATCATTACAAATAATCTATTGAGAACTTTGGATTCAAGTCAAGAATGAACTAAATTCAGAAATGTTTCTAGCAGTAGATCACATCTAAATATTAAGAGAAATTATCCAATGATTAATGAAATATGAATTGATATTTTGTATTGGATTGTTTAGTTCCAAAGTGTTGTGTAGTTGTTTTATAGAAAGTAATTTATAGATTAAAGTGAGAAGGAAAGGCAATAAAAATAATAGATTAATTAAGTTATCTAGATTTTGCAGATAATGCAGTTATTTTTTTTTTGTTGCAAATAATGTTTCAAAGTTGCATGAAATGTTACAAGAGCAATAAAAACAACAATGCAACTAAAAACTAAAATATTTAATGATTTTTAAAATAAGGAGAAATCAAGATTAGTAATAGGTTGAAAATATAATGTATGAAATTAATCATACAATTAAATTGGATCGTTTTTGATAGGAATAACTTAATATTAAAAGGCAATATATTTGTGTGTTTGAAATAAAAGATTTTTAATAATTGCATTTTTCTGGATTTATTTTGGATTTGAGATTTGCACATGTAATACAAGAGCAATAGACATATTGCAGACAACTTATAGAGAGTTGTATAAAAATTAATTTGCAGATGGATTGAAAGCAAAATACATTGATTAGAGAATACACAGGCATACTCATATTACTGAAAAAATTAAAATAGAAATAAATTGGATAGCTGATTTAAATTCTAAGAGAATGATAGAATGTTTTCTGGAGTGATGTAGAGAAAACAAGCTATAGGTAGGAAAAACTGGATTAAACTTTGAAAGATATTCATTCCATAACAGATTGCTAATGGTTGAAAATAGTGATTATATATAAATTATTTATATATTTCAAAATATTGTTTAGATATTTTAGACATAAGGATTCATTAATTTTTCACAATCTAGTTTTAAATACCAATTTATATTTTTAGATATGTTGTAACAAGATTTTTGCTATTAAAAAAAAACATATTTTATAATATTAAACAAACGACATGATTTTACATCAGCAATATGGCATTACAAAAATATTTACAAAAACTAGATATTTTTTAATGCATACATCAACAAAAAAGCTGAATTGTTAATTAAATTCAGGCCAAATTGTGTTTATCCATGTGGAATGTAGTAACTTTAACATACTTTCACTTCAAAAAGAAACAAAAATGATAAAAAAAAAAAAGTGTTGACAATTTTAGTCCAAACATAGTTGCACCAGTCATTCGATGTAACAATTATAATGTAGCCAATCAGTATGTATACATAATGCATTTTTATGAAGAAACTTAATTTATCCATAAGCTATATAAATAAATATGTAGTGAGTTATTTACAATTCTGTATGAGATAATATCAAAATATTTGCAATTCTCTGCTGAAAGTTTATTTTCAAAAGAAGTGTAATTGGAGAGAAATAATGACTGTTTTAAGATTCATGCATAGTTGCACCGGTCATCTGATAAAATGAAATGATAAATCAATATTGTATACATAACATACTTCTTTTATAAAGTTTAGTGTACTCATAAAATGTATGGATATTTATCTATGTACAGTTCTATATGACAACTGAAATCAAAACATTATGATTCTATGGCAAAAGTTCTTTTTCAAAAACAAAAAAAAAAAAGGAAAAAAAAAAACAAAATTGTGTCATGTTTAATATCTATACCAAGATACATCATTTTAATTTGATATGGAAATATACCATCAGAATACAATTTTTCTTTATAAAAAATTTTGAATCAATTTATTCATAGTACTTAGTATGAAGTAATAAACCAAAAAGTTTGTGTGTCTATGCTATATGTTTATCTTAAAATGTTAATAAAAAAATAATTTTCATGAAACAATTATTTTTATTTATGTCCAAAAGTGAACAAAGAAGTTTAAATTTTTTTATTATAAATATTTTATCAATGTAAGTGATTGATTTAATTAAAAAAAAAAAACAAACAGGTACAGAATTTACTAATACATTTTAAACAAGTTTTTAATTATTTCTTTTTCTACTATCACTTTTATAATGTATAAAAATGTCACAATTTTTATAACTGTAAGGTATTTAAATTTCTGACACTTACTAATGCAAAACTTCTCAATAGTAAAATAAATATAAATAATGAATTTAAATTTATTAATTTTATTTTTTATTAAATTAATTTTTTAAAGATTATTCATTTCAGTCTCATTAATGTTACCTTTAATTTTTAAAATATTTTCATTTTACTTTTGTATTCAAGTGATTTTATATTTTTCTGAAAATTTTCTGAATTCAAACTCTGTTTTGATTCCAGAGTGTCAAAATAATGATAATGTACTTGTGTAATTGCCAACTTTTGAATTGTTATCTATTATAATAATAGCTTTCCAGGATTAGTTTTGGGGAGACCTCTTTCATTAGCTGTATTAAGTACAGTATTTAATGTCAAGTGTTGGTGGCCGAGACTTCCTGGCCAATGCTTTGACACATAAAAAAAAGTACAGTATTTAAAGATCACTCATTAAACACTATAATATCACATGATCATTGATGAAAGCCATAAACTAGAAACTGGTCTGAAGATATTGGATGAATGGGCACTAAATAGGGATTTTGATATACTAACTTCTAATAACTATAATTACTATGGCTTGCACTAGTTGGCAATATTGTATGGAGAAAGTTGCTACTGTATTGAAAATCATTCATTATAAATCAGCATGAACTTGATTGTCTTATTTTAAAGTGGAGAAATGAATTACAATTATTAAATATACTTTGGATCATCAATGAACACATACATTAAGTGTACTCTGAATAGGTAAACATAATTAATTCCAATTTTTGAATATATAGAAATTATAATCAATTTCATTTTTTTATTAATTTTATTATATATTATACCAGGTCGTACTCTTTTGGTATAGTTTATACAAAACTCGGCTATTACGGGGTTTTAACGCAATCTACCATAATACGTATATATGTTGCACGCTATGACCAAATCGCACATTGTTTACAAATACATCTAGTGAAATATGATTGGCCATCCAAACCCTGGTTATTTTGCATTCTATTTTTCTATAATAGCAATTGTAGATCTAAAAACAAACAACTTGCGACAGCTTTTATTTTTTTATTTTTTTACAGACATCAATATTCAGTAGGGTATTAGCTGAACACACTGTCATAAAGTTAATTAATGAAAGATTCTTTTTCTTAGTAAATCCATCCCTATGCTTATATGCTAAATATTTAAGTGTATTAGTATTCTTTTATCGAGGAAATTAAATGGTAGTGATTGCTGAATTTTAGTTTTAAAATAGTATTTCATAAACAAGTAATAAAAATTATGAAAATACAAATTATTCATTCAGATCCTTAACTATAAATTGATAACATACACCTAATGCATATACATAATACATTATTGAGAATAACTTACTAACACATAAATGTTACAAACTACAAAATTAATCTTGGATATAAAAAGTAATAAAGTTCTTAATAATAATTATTAAACAGCTCAGTCACTGCATTAAGAGTTTATATATTTCAATTAAAATTTAAATGGATATAACAAGCTCTCATTCATCTTATCAGAATATTTCTGTTAATATATTTACGTGTGCTAGCTATAGACCATGATCATGAATTTTAAGTTTTTTCACATTAGTTTGATCCATGATTTCAGGGTGAAGCATCTCCTACTTGGCTTATTGGGGTTCCTAAGGTGATATAAGCAAGGTATCTCAAAACAATGCACTATCTCAACAGCAGGACAAGAAGAAGGCATTGGCAACCATATCTGGAGAATTAGCAATGCATTTGGCTGGTGACTTCTCCAATGATAAAGTCAGCTATGCTTTAAACCATTCTATATCACTTTCTAAATGCAACAACTCCAATAGTAGTTTGTTGTTTTAATTAATTAAACATTATAACAACCACAACAGAAGTACTAATAATATCTTTTAAAAGTTCTCAGGGTCACCTTTTATACCCTATTTTCTGTACATCTATCTTGTCACATCTTTTTTTTTTCTTCAGGAATTTAATACTCTGCAAAGCTTAATTTTCTTACAATTTATTTCAAAACAATTACTCATAAGTAAAATACATAATTTCTTTTAGTTTTACATTTAGCACTCATTTCTGTTTGCAATAAAACGATATTTTTTTCCAGCCAAATGAAATGAATACTTTACAAAAAAAAAAATGTTTAATACAATGCATTTATATAATATTTCTACATTTTTGTTTAATTTTAATTTTTTAATTACTCTTGTTGCTGATCGACATTCCAATTGGCTATCCTTTGCTAATTAAAGATAATTATGTTAATTACATTTTTTCCTTATCTTTTTTAATCTTCACATACATTTTATTCTTATCTGGGTGATCAGTTAAATAATTTTCTTGTTTATTAATGAAACATGATTTAATTTTAATTTTTCTAAAAGTATACATTTTCTTTCAGCAATCCCCCTACCTTCTTTTTCACAAAATGCTAAATATGAGTTGTGCCAAATAAACAGTACAATATATATAGTTATAAAGATGTTATTTATTTTAAAAAATTCATAGTTGTTATGTTATTCAAAATCGAAAATATTCAATCTTTAGACATTTGAATTCAGTGCTATTAATTATAGTTTTTTTTTTTGCTTACAATTTTGTCTAATCTGCAGTCATCATCCAAGCTAGTAATATAAATGTAACTTTTTCCTAATAAAATTAAACTTAAAATAAATTGAGATTCCCATTGCAAAATCTAATTATTTTACATACATAGCCTTTAGTTTGGATAGAATTTGTGATAGAATAAAACTATTTTTAACAATTATTTTTTGAATTAATTATTATAAGAAATTAATTTATTTAAAGTAAAAAGATTTATTTATTGTTTAGAATAATGTATATTTTTGTTGTTTGCCAAAATAGGTTTAAATATTTCTAAAAATGTGATATAATTATGAAAATAAAATATATTTTATATTTAATAAGTAAAAAATAGTTTTTAAAATAATGATAAATAATATTTTAAAATATGCTTGTATAACCTTTCAGCTTTGCAAAATATGAATAAATCCCACCATTTTATTCAACTTGACCTCTGCAAATTGCCTTTTGTGTTATATATATAATCTGTTGATAACTCCTGACATCTAGAAACAAAAAAAAAGACTTCTATTGGCATCTTTGAGTTTATAAAATATAATAATGGAAACTTGAGGAAACTCAAAAATAGACTTAGTTAATATAAATAATTTTTTAATGATTTTTTAAAATATAAATCCTTGAATTTAAAATAATTTAATAAATAACTACAATAAAATGTAAAATTTTGATTATTATATTTATGACAATGTTCTTAAAAACAGTGCAGGTGATTCTTCACTTTTGTTCCTAATTGGTTTGTGAAATGAGTATGAAATTTCAAATGTACAAAAGTAGAGCAATATTAAAAAACGCATCAAAAAGTGGTTTTAAAATATTTATTTTTTAATGAAGTGTATTAGTATATACACAAATAACATTATTGATTAGTATCTGGAGTTTTCTTTATACATTTATCAAGAGATAGTTGAGTTGTATTCTTCGTGATAACCTAATCCAGACCCCAAGGTTGATTACGATAATTCTGGACAATAAAATTCATTATATATATATATATCACATTAATGCAATAAGTTTATATATATATTTTAAAAAATTACACTTACTATCAGATTTTTTAAAAATATATAATCCTGTCCAATAATTATTGTATTACTAAGAAATAAATAAATTGATATTTAAATGCTTATAACAATTGTCTTTCAATTATAGTTAGAAAAACAAAATCCCCTCCCCCCCTTTTTTTTAAACATTAAAACTTAACCCCCTCCCTTCACCTTTTCTCATTTTCTATAAATTTAAAAAGAATTTTTTTCCCCAACTTTTTATTAAAATTTATAGGAAAATGTTAAAAGGTGGTAGGAGGGAGTTAAGTTTGAATGTTGAAAAAAAGTTTTGTTTTCCTAAAAATAATTGAAAGACAAAAGTCAATTTATTTATTTTTTATTAATGAATTCATTATTAGACTGGATTATATATTTAAAAAAATATGATAGTAAGTGTAATTTTTTAATATATATATAATTATTGATATGAAATAGCAATAGCGAATTGTACAAAAATAGAATGTATGAAAGTCGAAGGCCGCCTTTATATATATAAAATAATGTTTAAATTAAACTGTTGCCTCGCCATTGTCAAAGTTAATATCGATACTGACGGATGCTATTTCGTCGAAACGTTGGGAATTAATCAAAACTAACACACGGTTTAACCAAAAAAATTATTTTATTTACATTATATAACCATGAAAACATTAAATATAATGTACATATGCAATATATATATATTCACAAGTGTGTGCTTATAACTAAACTAAATTAAAAAACAAATGTATTCATTATAAATTCTTACATTTAATCTAATACTATCCTAAAAACAATAATAAAATAATAAAGCTGTTGATATATATCATACACACACACAACACATGCATATGTAATCGACCTGTTTATATGTATGTAATACAATATCTATTTATATCTTATTAATTATATATTTGAATATTTTAAATTTTAATATATTACTTATTTCTTAACGGATTTTAAAATATCTATACAGTTTTAAAAAGAAGTTTGGTGTATTCATTTATATACTTATTTTTTAATATTATATGATGATGATTATGTAGCTTATTGATGTAAAAGATATCACATTTAATAGTTATTTGCATTTAGCATTTTAGGCTTTAAAATAAAATAAAATAAATAAAATCTTAATATAACTAAGATTCAAGCCTTTTCTATTTTATAGTTAATGATATTTAAGGACTTGTCATAACTGATGAAAGGGATTCCCTTGAAAGTAGTTCTGTGAATATAGTCAGTAGTTGATTATTATATATCTTATTTTTACAAAAGCCAAGCCCAAACATCTAAATGCTCTCATTCATAATGTGTTATTTAATTAAATAATTGATAATGTTGTATGTACTTATCAGTTGTGTTACTGATAATATATTAATAAGTGTGAATTTTCTACCGTGCAAAACACCTTTTACAAATATGTATGTATACTAATGTGAAGGTTCATCATAATTTTTAGCTATCTGTAATATTATTATATATATATGAAATTATTGATTATAAAGAGCATTACATTTAATAATTGTGGATATGCCCTTTGTGATTTAATATGGTGGTAGAGTATCTGACTTGGGATTGATTCTGCTGCTTTCAGATATGAAAACTCAACTTTTTATGAACTCAAGAAAAATAAAGCCATTAGTTTCTTTTTCTTATTATGGATTTTTCCCATTTTACACTTTAAATAATGCTCATAAAATCCGTTTAATCAAAGTGATTTGTAGTTAATAAAAAAATTATGAATTCAGTACAGATGATGAAGCAGTTTTATTTGAAACCATTTCTATTAGCTTTTAATTGTCATAGATTATAATTCAAAAGTTAGTTATTATATATAATAGCTAATATCTTCACAATCAATAATAGAGGGCACTTAAATAATCTCAACCTTGATATTATGTTATAGCTTTTTAATGTATTAATTATATAAGTAATTGTCAATAATATAAATATGCATAGTATTGTACATAAATATTTTAGTTGCTGTATTAATAAATATTTTATTTTTATTTTCATTTAGTCCTTACATGACCACTCCAACAGTTCAGACAAGTGCAGCTATAGATTTACCTTTAGATTACTCTCAAAATTATCAAATGTCACCTGAGATAAACTCTGTTGGAAACAATACAGGAGGAATGTGGGAATGGTTTAAAGATGCAATGAGTGGCAGTGAATTATTAACTAAAGTTGCAGAAAAAGCTAAGGTTTGTTTATATCTTAATATATTTATTCTATAATTATGAATTCTTGTTTTTTAAGAAAAAAGAACTTTGGGTTCTTGATATATTTAGTGATTTGTTGAATAAATTTTAATTTCAAGAAGTTACTAACTGAAAAACAACAACCAGGTAGTTTTTTTTTTTCTGAGACAGTATTATTTAAAATAAATGTATTCCATTTTATTCAAATTATCACAAGTACTTTTTTAAAACAGTAGCAACTCTCTCCATACAGTAGTGCCACCCAGCGCAAGCCATAGTAATCATTGGATGCTAGAAGGTTTGTGCATCAAAATCCTTATCTAGTGTCTACTGACTTAATATCCTCAGTTTAGTTTCTAGCTTGTGGCTTCCACTGGGTAACATTATTAAACAAAGGCAAAACTCTCCATACAATAGTGCCACCCTGTGCTAACCAGAGTAATCAATGGATGCCAGAAGGCTTGTGCATAAAATCCCTATCTAGTGCCTACTCATCCAATATCCCCAGACTAATTTCTGGCTTGTTGCCATCATCAGTGAGATGGTGATCATGTGATGTTTAGTGGTAACATTATTGTATGGAGAGAGAATTGCTATCATTTTAACAGGTTGTGAAAGCAAAAAAAAAGTGTAAAATGTGATGTTTTAATAGTTTAACTACTTTTTTAAACATCATTTTTATCTCTTCTGTAATACTATTTTTTTCAAAGTGTATTTTTATTATTATTATCTAAAAATCTATTATTATTAAAATAATAAAGATTGAATTTTGTTAACATGAGAAAACATTTGTATTTGTATTTTTTCTATTTTAGTTTTGTAATATATTAGCATACTTGATCTCTTATTATTCGTTTTCAGAAACAATAGACATTCATAAATCAGTATCTCCTTTCCATCTCCAAGAATAAATAGATAAAATGGCAAGACAAACAAATAATAATAATACACTGGAGATGAGAGAGAGGTTTTCATTGTAAAACACAGATATGTTCTCATATAGAACATACTGTCCACTGTTCTGTTTATTTTCTATTTTTATGCAGAAAACTTCTTTCTGAAATACTTCAACTCTATGTAAAATTATTATTAAATGTGTTTAAGAATTGACTGTCATGATTTTTGATAACTTATTGCAGAATTGGAATGTTTTATTAAAAAAATTTCCAAGTTCCTGTTTGCACTATCTTATATTAGATTTTCTTTAATTAAGTTGGATAATATATTATTAATGTAGAAATACTTTTTATGAAATGTATCAATAAATGTTATTAATTTTAACATAGTCATTAACAAATTGACAATAGGTTTTTAAATGTCAAGAATTTGTAATTATTTCAACAACATAAATCTATTAAATTTAAATTATTATGACTAGTGTAATCTGAATAGTTAATGGACATTTATTGAGAAGTTATTCTTGTCACTATTATCATCATCATATTCAACAATTATCCACTTTAGCATTGTTTCTTCAAATTTATTTCAATACTTTCCGACCCTGGTTTCTTTTTCCCCACCACTGCAGCAGACTTTTACTTTTTACCTCATTTATCTATCTCACATATCTTGGTATCCAGTAAAAGCTTTCAATTATCCATTTCTTTAAAAAAATTTAAAAGCATTAAAAATTGACTTGTCTTCATTTGAATACAATGCTTTTTATGGTCTTTTATTTTATTTCACTAACAGTTTCAACTGATTTACAATCTTCATCAGAGCTAAAAACTGTTAGTGCTATAAAATAAATGTTATAAAAATATTGTATTCAGGTGCATATACGTGGATTTTTAAAGTTTTTAAAAATAAGGGTAAAACAATGCAAAAAAGAATCAGAAAGTTTTATTAAGTTATCCATTTATTACTCATCCGTATTAGCATGATTTCATACATTTAATTTGTTCAATAATGACTGAGATACTTGTTTGTTTTATTACCCTTGAATTTTATTTTCATTCCTTTTTTTTAAACTAGTATGCATTTGCCCATTAATTATAGATAGATTTGTTATGTGATTTACAATCCTCTCCATTGCTTTTCTGTTATGTTATATATCTGTGATCCATAATTTAATTGATGAAATGTATGCCTCGAAATCTAAAATTAATAGTAGATGATATTATAAAAATTATCAGCCAATCAACTCATTAAGAGCTTGAATTTAGCATTCATAAAATATGCTTAGGTTTGTGTATCAACACCATTTGAGAAAGTTAACCTTAAAGGGGGATGTCATCTTATAAATAAATAAAAAATACACAGTGTGATACTTTTATATAAAATTTAAGAAATTTTAGTATAATGAGTTTGACTGAAATCAAAATGCACTTTTTTTTTTTACATTTTTCACTGACATCATTATTTCTTAGATATACCTATTTATTTTTCACAAAATGGCACATGAAAAGAGAAAGTTAATGGCCTTCCAATTGAAAATTGATATAAGTGAAATATACTTCAATTCTTAAATTTTTTTAATAATTTTTTTTCCTTGAATATATATACCCTGTGTGGTTTGGTGGAATGTTAGATTCTGCATTTCAAGTTCATAGATCACGCCCAGTTTGATACTTCCAGTACTCAAACTTCTTAGCGAATTCCTGAGCAATGAAACCATTAATTGTTACTTTTATAGATTATATATACTGCTTGTATAAATAAATATTAACAAAACTGCCATGAGCATAACTATAAGGGAATGTAGTAAAAAACAAAAAAAAGATAAATTTTAATTTTTAAATTTGTATTTATTTGTTAGTAAGTATATTCTATAGATTTAAAAATAAACTAATATAATATTGTTATATGAATGTGTAGTCAAATTTAAAATTATGATTCAATGTGGATTTGAATTTACATTATTTTTATTGATTACAGTGTACTAAATATATTTATTTTTTTAATTACATGAATATAATTTAATAAAATTTGTTAATGGACTAAATACTGTAAATGCCTTTTTTTTTTTTTTTTTTAGCAAAATATATAATTATTTGAGGTCAGATACTGTGATTTTACACAAAGACATGCAGAAATTCTATTTGTTTTTTTTTAAATTGATGTTTTCATTATGTACTATCTGTCAAGACCATATTTTATTTTTAAAAAGTCATATGATAGCTCATAAACAAAAAGAATTTGGTTAAAAATTTTATAATAAAGTAAACCTAAAAAAATTTTTTAAAGATGAAATTTTAGAAAAAAATTAATTCTAGGAAAAAATTAATGTGTGTGTGTGCGGGGTAAATATTTTCATAATATATACATAAATCTTATTATTGATTCCCTCTATCCAAAATGTATGTATGTTTATTAATTCTTTTAAATTATATCAATTTATTATTATAAATATTTTAATTTGGTCATTTTATTTAAAATATCATATCTACATTTTATAACAATATATCTTAAAATGTTTTTCACATTTTTTGTAGTATTTGTAAAATATAACTGTTATCATTTTTTATTTGACTTCCCAGAATGCACAATTTTGTAATTGCAGGAGCATTAAAAAATTGTCTTGTTTCTTTGTATGTTTTTCATTCTATCTTCAATCTGAATTATAATTTTATATGATTCTAAGCTTCCTTTTTTTTTTTGCCTATATGTTTTTTTTTCTTCGTAATTCTTTTACAATATGTGTTTTTTTTTGTGTACCCATCTGACTCTTCTTATTCCATTTTATTTTTTATTTTATTATTCCATTTAATATTATGTATTTACCATAATAATTTTCATTTTCCTCACTTATGCTAATATTATTTTCAGTTTTTAATATAATTTTTTTAAAGTTTTAATTTACTTGATATATATTATAATATATATATTTTTAGTGAATTTTTGGATTTGTAAAATATTTTTGTTTCAGATTTTATTTAATTTTAAAATTGAATGCACATTCTACATATACAATATATACATAAATATTTGATTATTTCAGAATTCTGTAGATTCTATGATTACAACTTTGGACCCTCAAATGAAAGAATACATACGTAAGTAAATATAAATGTTACCCTATTATATATATACATTTATTTCTTTATATTTTTAATATATTTGCATTAAAAAAGAAAGTAATGTAGTACTAATAAATAATAGTAAATTCTTTATAGTCAAATATATTCATATAATGTAATTTTTACATAGTAATATATACATATATTGCTTACAATAACTCCCCTCATATACACTTTTTTTTTTTAATGCAAAGAAAGTAAAAGAAGAAAAATAAAAATATAATAGATATATATATATATAATAAGCAAATATATAGATAATATATACAAATTTGCATATAGACAATTTTTATATTGAGATTGACATTATTTTCTTGAAAATTCATTTTTGAAGATTTTTTGATTGTTGTTAAAGTAAAATATTAATTTTTAAAAAGTTTTAGTAATATAGATCTTTTACATAAAAACTATTTTGAACATTTTTGTTCTAAAATTTGCCTAAATTTATTTACTTTTAATTATCTACTTTTAATTTTTATTTGTGTATGTACATATATATATATGTGTGTGTAAGGTAAGGTCAGAAAATAGTTTTTGTTTGTGGCATTTTAGTGCCCAATCCATTACCCACTTTACAAAATTTATATATGTAAGAAAAAAATAATAGAAATATCTTATGCATGTACTATAAAAATTAATTTTATTAAATTTTAAACAAGAAAGGTTTTAAATAGTCAAAATAAGAGTCATAGATCACATGACTCTCTATCTCTTAAGCTTGTAAGTTATAAACAATGAGGATTGCCAATTCCTCTACAAGCTTTGTGATAAATGCTTAGCCAGAGCCAGCACTTAAAATATCTCTGTCAGGAACCCCTCCCCAAACCCCTGACCATGGTTTTGTGTTTTGGCACTCCTCAGAGAGGTGTCAGGGTAGGTTCAGACACTAGATCTAAAAATACCAACCCAAAGCCAAACAATTATCTAAAAGTTATCAATTGAGTGGAAAATCTGAAATTTTCAGACATCTACATGTCTTCAAACCCAGCTATCCAACTCAAATAGCTACATGGGGCTGATAGATCTTCAGCCATACCATATATTAGTAGTCTTAGCAATATAAAAGAAAGGTTTTACTAAATAAACAAAGCCTCTGTTTTTTGAGTATAATATAATTACAATAATAATAATAACAAAATATCAAAAATGAATTATTAAATAAATTATAAATAATAGAATCATGCCAAAATATTTAAAAAAAATATATCTGTAAAATGTTATGAAATATTATATGAAAAAATATTGATGAATAAAATTTTTAAAAATCAATCAATATTTTTTAGATATAGCTAAAAAGTTATTGGTATGAGTCACTGAATTTTTTTTTCAAATTTTATTTAATTAAAGATCTTTATATATTTTTTTTAATTTTTTTTCAGAAATAAAATGCAGTATTTTTAAAAAGAACACTATACACTATGGTTGATTTGACTATTGTGAATGTTATTCTTCTCCTTTACTTTCGTTGCATTTCTTCATATATTCATATATATTGCTTATAATAACTCTTCTCATATACACTTTAATGCAAACAATTTTTTTTAATAAAACTTCTTTATTTTCCTCTGATAAAGACTACTGGACAGTTGAAGCTGTCAGGAAAATAAAGAAGTTTTATTAAATTTTTTTTTTGCATTAAATGGTATATGAGAGGAGTTATTATAAACAATACATATTGTGAATGTTTATAAAAGTCAAAGATTGAAAAATTATAGCCACCACAAGAAATATATATATATTATAATTTCATAAAATAACATTTGAATTTAATTTTTATCACAACTGAATGCAACAATAATTGAAAATCATTTTGTAAGTTCAGTGTTTTTTTTTTTTTTTTTGATGTTTAATCTGAAAAAAAAAAAAAAATAATAGAAGAATAACTATTTTAAAACAAAGTCCCTTTTGAAAAGCAAGAAGTTAACTATTCTTCATTAAAATAAAAAAAATGAATTTATTTCAAAGAAAACTCTTACTGCATAAAATTTGAAACAGAATGTTTCATGGATTTGATGCATTACTTTTTAGTTAAATTATGTACAAATCCAGTTTTAATTAAAATAAATATTACAATTATAAAAAATAATTTAATAAATTGTTTTTCTCTTCATTAGTGAAAATTGTAATTATAAATATGCAACTTTTTTCGCATTCGTTAGTGAAGCTATAATTATACTTAAAATAATGTGTAAGCGGTCTGCTTAGCGCTTTCGAGACATGCTTTGCTCTCTCTAAACAATGGACTAATTAAATATTCAAACTCATTTGCTTATGTGTACAATAAATAACGACAGTATTCATTCACAAAGCTATGAGTATGAGATTCTAACATTAAATCTCGAAAGGGCTAAGCAGACTGCTAACAGATTATTTTAAGTATAATTATAGCTTCACTAACGAATGCGAAAAAATAATTTAGTAAATTAATTCCTGAGAGAATTAAGTTTTTATGTTTTTACAAACAAAACTTTGTGGAATTTGCAATTGAGAGAAAAAAGTTCATACTTTTTTTATTCAAAATATATATAAATTGAATTTTATTTTTATCATGGATTTGGAGGAACACATAATGAACTGCAGTATGTTTTATATTACCTGCAATAATTATGTTGAAATTTATTTGTGAATATTATTATTTTGTCTACATAATTGTGCATTCATAAATAAATAAAAACACATAATATTAATATACATATACTTCCAGCATATTTTGATAGCAAGAAATCAAATTGATCTATTTGTTCACGTATATGGGTTTAATTCTAGATCTGGAGATCTGATTGACACAATCTTCTCTTATTCATTTATTACTTCTAATTACATTGATGGTTTTCCTGCTGTCAGAGCATATTTTAAATGTAAATTAATAATAATCTTGGAATGCTTTGTTTTGATATTACCTTTTTTTTTTTGTAGAAAATCAAAGTTACCTATAGTTAATTAATCATTAAAATATTTAATTGTATAAATTAACATTATATAAAAATATATATTAAGAAATTGTATTTACAGATTTTTTTTTTATGAAACTTGATCCAATAATACTCCATTTTTTGTAAAAACTTATGATTATTTAAAAAATCAATAAATGTACAGGGTTGACTCTAATGACTGTGCAGTCTATGCTTTTGCACAGAAGCCACGATGTTTTTTTGGGTGGGGGGAGGGAGAAACAATTGGAAGTCATTTATTCCTTCTTTTTTGAAACCAAACTTCTAGATGAAGTTAGTTAAATTTTTACTGTAATAAAAAATCATGAAAGA
Organism: Epiperipatus broadwayi; assembly: GCA_028023455.1. Lineage (NCBI taxonomy): Eukaryota > Metazoa > Onychophora > Udeonychophora > Euonychophora > Peripatidae > Epiperipatus > Epiperipatus broadwayi. Next base: position 131,371 of record JAQFVV010000105.1, on the reverse strand, counting down.
TAATAGTCAAGATTAAATAATTAAGCAAATGATTTTTAGATAGTTAATTTCAAATTATCTATTTAATATAAATGATTGGTATCTTGAATTAAATTAATTAGAAGTATTGTGAGCTTAAAAATGGGAAATAATAACTTTAATCAGAAAAAGATTAATTAAAATTGATAGCATGCTTTGGATTATGACAGGATAAGATAACAATCATCAATTTGATTTAACCCCAGTATTTCCCTCCCTTTATCTTGGATTGATTGATCAGTCTTTTTTTTTTTGGAGTCTAAAGAATAAAGATCAAAAGTGTGAATCAGCAATGGGGGGAGGGGGCATTTGTGCAGTAAGTTTTTGAAACTCAAGAAACAACGAGTCATCGTTGTAGAAGACCTAACCTAGGAATTCTTCCCCTGAAAGTACACATTACAGACTAAAGACTAATGTGGCCACCACCAATTTTATCTATATGTTTAAATATTTTTCAGCAACATCAGTTTGTAAGTTAATAATAATTTGTTTTTTATATGTAAGGATAAAAGGAATATAAGTTTTCTTGTGATTTTTTAAAATAAATTATTGTGCATAATAACGTATAAATAAATTAAAAGTGAGAGAAATTATTAAACAATATTTTAAATCAGTAATAATCTCTTTCTATAGATTGTCTATATAATTTTATTTCTACACAAATTTGTTTTTCATTTATTATCTTATTCAGTCACAACTGAATGTATGAAATAATTTGTAAATTGAACATATCTATTACATTACTTTTAATTATGGCACTGTCTGTATTATTATTAACTGCAGCCGAATAATTTCTACTTTAAAATTTATTTCTGATTCCATTATTGATTATGAGTTTTGACCTAAGGTTAAAAGCCAGTCTGAAGTAATCTTCTACAGTACTTTTAATGTGGTGCTATCTTTTTCTCCATATGTCTCTTTTGTACATATAGATAAGAGATTTTTAAAAAAAATTATTATTGAAAAACATTTATTAATAATGAATATATTTACAAACATTTGCTCTTTTGTATTTTGTCATCTAAGACCATAACAATGAGATCAAATGGTCACAATGAAATAATTGGTTAAAAATAAACCAATTAGTTGAAGAAATATGAGCAAAATACATTATTATAGTTAGTTGTGTACCTATTGTTAATAATATATATTTTGTTGATACCACTATTAGAATTTAACTCTTACAATAATTTAACATTTAAATATATATGATTAAAAAGAAAAAAACTATCAGGCACACGGAATATTACAATGAAAAAAGAATGCAATATTCAGAAACAAAGGGGTTTTGATAAATATTTAAAATGCATTATTTGGATTAATTGTCTTTGTAAAAAATATAGTTTATGATCACTTTTGATTAACTTATGAATTATTATTAGCTGTTGCTACTATTTCGAATTTATGATCAGATATATTGAAGCCTATATTATCACCATGCCTTTTAAGACATATTGTTAAAAGTTCTTTTAAGGGAAGAGACAGCAAATTATACTATTGCACTGAGCAGCAAAATTTGTAGGGTCAGCTCTGTATTTGCAAATAATATTTAAAAATCAGAAGTATTAACTATTTGTTAATAGTCCTTATTAAGGAGAGTAATGCTCTATGGTTTAATGCAGTGATTGATTGTCAAACTCTGGAGCATAAGGTTCTTGGATTGAATCCAGTTCTGTTACTTTGTTCAATTGTTCCAGGAACTCTCAATTACTTTTTTAAGGGCAATAAAACCAGCAATCTGAAAAAAATTATGAATGTAAAATACATACATAAATAAAAACAAATACATCAATTTAAAATTAAATCACTAAACAAAAAGTAATTTAAAAATTCACATCTTTGATTTCTTTGCCAAGAAAGGCTTGTCAAGTACAAAATAATAAAAAACCACTCAAATATGTACTTTACTATTTACCAACAGTTCTAACTTGTGTTCCATTTATCTTTAATATTATAAGAAATTTTAAATAAATCAATAAACTGGATCATAAATTATCTATTAAAAGTGATTCTTTAATTTTTCTCTTTTTTTAATTTTTATCAAAGAAGGCTATCTTAGCCTGCTCACCATATTCTTTCATGAATATATAATGCATAACTAAGATATTTACGTTTTATTCTACTTTAATGAATTTTTATTTTGCATTATATATTCATGAAAGAAATTACAGACCATAAAATTATGTTTGTGCAAGTAGCACTGAGATTGTCTTTTTAAAAAAATGAAAAAAAGAAAAAAAAAAATTAATAAAGATTTATGATTCTAAAACTATTAATAGTAAGGGTAATTAGAATGAATTAGAATTATGAGAAGATAGTATATTATGTAGTCTGCTGTAATTTGCATAATTTTACATTTGATAATTGCTTTGGCAGAAAATAATTGATAGTGAGTTTTTAAATTTCATTTTGGCCAATGATTTAATTTTGAATTGGTGTATTTGGTTTATACTTAAATATATGTACAAAAGATATTTATATATAAAGTAATATATAATTGTATCTAATTTTATTATTTATTACATCATCTCTTCTTTTCAATATTATAAATAAAAAAATTGACAAAATCACAATATTATAAAATACATTTTTTTCTGGTTATTTACCAGCATCTATTTTATTTATAAAATTTACTTTTACAACAGTTTAATTTTTCAATGCAAATCAAATAATTATAAGAGTAGGTTTTATAGTGAATAAAATAAATATTAGCAGGTAATATATACAAAATTTATGTCATTCTATTTTAATATTTTATGTACAATCAATTTTTTATTTATAATATTGAAGAGAAAAAATAAATTAAATAGTTATAAGAGTAAATTTTATAGTATTACCAGATAATGTATAAAATATTTATTTTTTGTCATTTTAAAATTTTGATTATGTACAAATTTTTATTTATAATATTAAGAAGAAGAAATAATGGAGAAAGTATTAATGGATAATGAAATTAAATGCATGTTATGTATTAAATTCTAAATGTGTTCATTTATATATGCATATACATATATACATATTTTATATGTAAACCTATTCATGGAACAATCAAATATAAAAATGGTATTATGATAATTCACAAATACAAGTAGAAGTTCTGAAGAAGATTGCTAAGGCAGTTGAAATTGTCAATAGTGAGTTATAAAAATGCATTGTAAAAAGTAATAAAGAATATAGATGATATTAATATGATAATTCACAAACCTGATTCCCAAAAAATCATTTGCATGAACTTGCAAATAATGATCACCTTTTTTATATCAATGCCAATTACAGATTGACAATGAAATTTAAAAAAAGGTGGTTGTTATTTGCAAGCTTATTTAAATGATTCTTTGGGAATTTGGTTTGTGAATTATCTTAGTAATATTTTCAGACTTGGTTATCCCATGATTAAGCTTATAATATCAGCATACGTATTTAATAAATCATAATTTATTTATGGGCTTAAATTAAAATTATTATATTATATGTATAGGTATTTATAATTTTTTAAAATTAATAGTATTATTACTCTTGATAAAAATTATAAACAAATCATAAAAATGTTGGGTTTTTAAATAATTTGGGAAATAGGTTCAAATTTTTATAAAAAACTAGAATATTATTATTTAAAATATTTAGTTGCTGATATATTAATCCTACTTAGCTAAATAAGCCGATTATCTGTAGGTCCACGTCTTAGTGTGTATTAATACTCAGTGTGTTTAATACTTAAAAATCATAATAAAAGTAAAAATGACTTCCAGATGGATATTTGTAATTATGTGCTGCATATTATCAAAATCAATAGCCAGAAACTAGTTTAGGAATTTTGGTTGTCACTATCATATGCCTTCTTACAGAGATGACTATACATTAGTAATATAAAGAGAATTATTACTATCTATGTTGATTTCAAATGTATGCTAAAAGTTGTGAAGTTTTGTTTTGTAATTTGCTATATGTTATTTCCTGTACTTAAACTCTTTTTTCATCAGGTCTGTTGTTGCACTATTTTGATACTAATACCTAATAAAAATAATAATACCATTTAAACAGTGGAAAAGCATTATATTGTTGTTTTTGTGTCTTTCATAAAGTAAGCTTTAAATATATATATTTTTAAAATTACATCAAAATTGGTAAATATATATATTTTGGCTATTTGACATCATTTCAAATAAATATTTTATTTGGCTCTTTTAATTTTTTAATGAAGTTAAATAGGAAAAGGTTGCTTTTGCTAAGTGATGCTAATATATACATTTATATTTTTTTTCCAGACTAATATACATTCTCATTTTTTGTTTTTGAATAATCCAGTGTTTGGAATTAAAGATCTAGAAATGAATAATATATTATTCCAGGATTAATAAGAAAGTCATTTTCATTCTTTGATCTGTTTTGTAGTAAAAATTATTAAAAAGCATTAAATTAATTGTGTATTGGATAACAAAGTATTAATGGATATTTTCAATTCAAATGACTACAGATTTTTGATATACATTTATATATTTTTTCATAACTTATTTTAACTATTATATTTTTATTTATTAAATATATTGTGTGTACATTAGAGTTAATGCTAAAAAATTTGTGATATATAATAGCAATTAGAAATATGTATGTGTGTAAGTTTATGTTTTGAATTTAGTCACAGTGGCAATGTTGAATTTAAATAATTTGTCATCTTTTTTATAATTATAATGTTAAATCAATTCTAATTCTACCATTATAATTATTTAATTTCTCTTGATTGTATAAATTTTCAGAATTATTTAATACAATAAATGTTATTATTTATCACTTTAATTATAATAGTAAATATATGGATATTGTTAATTGATTAAATCGTAATGAATTTTCTATTTTATTATTAAGTTGTTAAACTATATAATCTATCTTAGTGTTTAAAGTTTTTGTTTCCCCAGACTAGTTAAATCATATTAAAAGAGAGGTAATAAATTGGTGTTTTTTTTAACAAATTTAATCAAGGGGTGGTAGATATTGTTATATATGGATTATTAATGACATGATGCTATATAATCTTATAGACAAAGAGTGTCATAGATATGTAATGAAAAGCCAGCAGTTAGCAAAGAAATATAAATATTTATCATTTAATTATGGTATTCTAGTTAAATAGCTAATGCATCATTCTTTTTGCATTAAAATTCTGACTATGAGAATCATTGTTGTAATTTGTTCTTGTAATATTTGCACTTTAAATATGATCATGGGTATTACTTTCAGTTTGTATCTCTTTTTTCATCATCAATGCATATATTAAGATACATATAAACAATACATCAAACTGTGAGTATTGATCACGTTTAATCATCATTTGGCCTATATATGCTTTTAATCATCATCAGTGGATAATCTGTTTGTTTTGACATTACTTTGTCTAATTTTTTTATTCATTTATATTTGGCATATTAACATATGACCATGTATAAATAATAATCTGGCCAGATATAAATAATAATCCTATTTGCTCTCCAATTTATTCCACTACAATATATATATTGACATTTTCTGTGTTTTTATTTATTCTGGAAATAGATTTTAAACAAAATAGCAACATTTCTGTATTATCTTTGCATCTTTTGTAATATGGACGTTTGATAAAATTTATAGGTGACTAATAAAAGTTTCTAATTATCCTTATATATTTTTGATGATTTTACAGTATTTTAGTTTCAATAGTGATATATTATCGCATACTTATATGATATTGATAAATGATCTTTCCCATTTTCCAGCAACCTCTCCTATTTAATTGTTAAATGCAGAATATTGTTGTCAGTGCTGAATTTTTCTCCTCAAAATTGACTTGAATTTTCTTTCTCTGTCAACTTCCTATCTCTTTGGGTTTTTTTTTATCATTGTCTTACAATCTATTTAATTAGTAGGTAATATTATATTTCTGTAGATTTAGAAATGGAATATATTACCATTCTTTTGATTCTGATGTATTGTATCCCATTTCTAGTAAGTACTTTATAAAGTGTTAGCTATATTTTCAAGCAATATATTAGAATATTGCTTAATAAAGAACAACAATAATAGATTTATTCCATTTGATTATAAATGAGGCAAAAGAAGATTGAATAGTGATTGATCCATATTATTGTTAATTATATAATGATCTGCAAAAAAACATCTCTCATAATATTCAGTTTTGTTTAGAGAGGTCATAATATTGAAATGAATTGATTCATACTGGAGATAATGATATTGAATATAAATTGAAAAATTAATATCGTAAATTAAAAGGTCAGTTTATAATTTAATCATGTGTTTGCATCACATCTATCATTTGCTTTGCAAGGCATTGATTGTAAAGTTTGATGAAAATATTTTTTTTTGTTTTTTACTATAATTATCTACCAAAATAATACTGTAACTTCTAGTTCTTTTTTTTTTTCTGGTGTGTGAATTTATATACTAAAACTAACAGTATTTATCTAGAAATGTAAAATAACATAGGTAACATTTTAAAGTATTTATTTAATTTCTTCAAGAATTTGATTTTTAAATTAGTTTTCTTATGAGTTTGTGAGGTTTTTTAAATTTTTTATGTGGTTTGTCTTATTTAAATAAATAAATTCTAAGGCAGTATACCATTTGCTTATACAGAATATTTCATATATATGTAAATAGAAGGATTTGAACTGAGGATTTTTCAATCTATTCAAATCCCTCTATTTACATATATACAAAATATTCAGTACAAGCAAATGACATACTGCCTTAGAATTACATATTGCATGGGAAATACATTACATCTTAGTATAAATTCAACCTATCCCTCTACTATTAATATATATAGTCCAATAATATGTGGACTTAGATTAACATAACGTCTTCACAGATATGACTATAGTATCAAATCCAACAAGGGCTTTGAACATTCCATCATTGGTTTTTTAGTGAAATGGATGGTTGAATAGTTGGAAGGGTGAGAAGGTTAAAGCCTATCCATTATTGTTTGAGGAATTGCTATCTTTATATAAACTGAGCACTGATCATATATATGTATGGAAGATTATGATGGGAATATGTATATTTTTTATGCGTGTGATCATGTGTATTGGATGCTTGAGATAGAATGGAGGATGAATAGACTGAAAAATCCAGAGTTCAACTTTCTCTATTTAAATTAATTAAATAAAATTTTGTTAGCTTTGAATAAAGCTACCACTTTCTATATTTTTAAAGCAAATTTTAAATAGTTTGATTCTGAGAATATATCAAATAGTAATATTTTTTTTCTGTTTATTATCTTTATAAGATAATTACATGATTTTTTATTCACCAGCAAGATACTTTACCATGAGCCAATTAATCAGGGTAATTGCACTATAAAGGTGACATTATGCATTTTTTTTTTTAATTATACACATACTTTATTCTTTTGCAGAAGATTTTTAAAAGTATAATAACAAAGAGTGGATGGGCTACTAGAAATGAAAGGTCCCCTTTGTCTGTTTTCTAATAACCATATTACTGGGAAATGTTCCACATACCAAGGGTAAACTCTGACTTGCTTCTGATATTACTAAATCAAGACATGATGCATTTAAATGCAAGGAAAGTAAATGTATCAGTTTGCCAGTTGATATATTTCTCCATGTATTCCAGTCCAAAACTTAGGTTTTATATTGTTCTTCACCTTCAAGATTGAGTTTGAGCAGAAAAATTCTATCATGTGATCAAGAATTTGAATCTGGGAAGATTATCACTGTAGCAAAAACATGTTGCATATTGATCTTTGGGCAGAGAAAAAAAAGGAGCAATGAAGATTTTGCAGATGGGGATGAAATCATTGATAAAATGAGTTAAGTTGTCAAGCGTTGTTAGCTGAGAGGTCATCGCAACTGCCTTGCAAGCAAGTAGTTAGTTGCAGACGGTTGTGGGTTCGCGCCCCGGCTGATGCTATGACATATGAAAAAAAAAATGAGTTAAGTTTTTGTCTCAAGTAGTACTACTTTACTGTGACATTTTTATTTCAAGATGGTGATGATTATTCTCCACAAGGTGTAACAAACTAGAATTATTGCAATCTATCTTCTGCTATTAAGTCTTTGAAATTAACATGTCACAAAAGATCCCTGTTAGTTCTATCTTAAATGAAAGGAGACATTTAAGAAATAGAAGTTGATAATGAATATACTAATTGGCCAGATGCTTTTCAACAACACAAGATCAGTTTACTCATCTAGAAAATTATTTTAATGATATATCAATACTTTTTTAGTTTGTACATATAAAAAATATTATTTCATACAGCCATATATTGACTTAGACCTTTTTGAACTTTCCATCTAATATTTAAAAAAAGAATAGGAATTCTGCCAAGTTCTTAAGTTGGTTAATGATTTTATAGTGAGTCATTTTTCTTCTGAAAACTTGATTTAATATTTCTATTGACCTAGATCTTGAATACATTAAAAAAAAAACAAAGCAAATTTTTCTTATATAATTAATGATAGATTGATGCTGGTTGTGTTATTATATTATTCCTTATGTTGCATGCTTTTTAATATTGTGATTTTTAATTTATAGTAACAATGCTCTGAATTTGGCTCAGTAATCAAATGGCAAATAAATAGCTATATGCTTTAAACTGAAATTTAATCTGTTGCTTCAGGTACTGGAGTGTCACTTTTGAATAATTAATAATTTGATTATATTATCTATTCATGTGTTGCTCCATTGATTTATATACATTTGTGTAGCAATATTCTCAAGCAGAAGAGAAGATGGCCATTGTTCATTCTGCCTTCATGGGTGTAATTCTATTATAATAATGGGTAACTTTAATTATTCTTACAGTACTTTTCCAATCAGAATCATAGATGCACAACAAATAATCATTTAATGTTATTGTACTTCACATATTTCATCTTTTCAAATCTTCAATCTATTTTTCTTATTGACCAAATTATATATTTTTATAAAACAGGGTTAAGCCCATGTCTTTTTTTTTAAAAGATCTACATTAATCTGAATGTGATGCTTCTTTTATAAGTTATTTAGAGGAGGGAAGGTTTCAAAACCAAATTCTCAATCCTCATAAAGATACAATATACATAAGTATATTCTAGAATTATAGTTTTTGATAAGTATCATATATTAATCTTAGTTTATTTAAATGTTGATATATAAATAAGAGGCTGTAAAATCATCAGCCAAAACATTATTTGCAATCAGAGGCAGAGAATGCTAAAAAATTTATGATTGTGGAATCAGGCTACCATTTAATGATGGCCTTTTATTTAGTTATCTACAGTTGCAGATTGCTTTCAAATGAAAAAAGATTGCATGACTTAGAATAGTTGTCTAACATTAAATGGACATTGTTGAACTTTGTGAAGTTAGAAGAAAAGATGAAGAGCTCATTGATTTGAAAGTGGACATATTTACTTTATTAGAAAGGCATAAATATTAAAAGCAGAAATGAAGTAGGATAAATAAAAGTGGAGGAACAACATTATGGAGATTGATAGTATATCAAACAAAATGGCAAGAATAATTTTTCAAATTAATGGAAAATACCAAATGCAGTTAATTTGGTTTTTATGCCTCAACAATTGTAATAAAAGATTAGAGGATTTTTATTAACTATACAAAATGCTTTTGATCATACCAAACAAACATTTGAAGATTATAATAAGACACTTTAATATTAGAATTGGAAAATAATTGGAAGATGAAAGCTGATAGAAATAAAAAAGGAGACAGATTTGTGGAGATTGCAAAAAAACTGTTTATCGTGAATTCTTTGAAAAAAAATTCAAAGTGGAAGTGGATATAGAAACATAAAAATGAAAGTGTTGAAAATTGGATTATGTTTTGACTAACAAAAAATGCATATTTCATAATTGTAATTTTCTTAATAGATTCAATACAGGAAAAAAAAAAAAAGATCAATCATATTGTAAGGTATGTGTTATGCACAACTAGAAAGATAAAATCTATTAAGAAAAATAATATTAACAGTCAATATATTCAACTTTCAAAAAATACTCCAGTGAATTTAAATTAGAACTTGCTAATCATTTTAAAATATTAACAGGTTTGATGATGATTCGGACTTGGATGAGATCAATAAGAAGATAATTAAATACTTTATTAAGAGCAGCAATAAAGATTGATACAAAAAAAAAACCCAGCTGTATTCATATATAAATTTTTAATTGAGAAGACAATGTATGAGAAAAAAGGAATATGAAAATATTAAGAAAAATTGGAATATTGGGAATTTTTTATAATGGTTTGAAAAATAGTTAATGATATCAGAAAATAGAAAAGCTATAGAAGAGAATAAAAGTCAAAGATATAAAACAACATCATAATATTGGAAGGAAAGTTGTCTTAGCAATAAGAAGAAAAAATGGATTTTTTACTAAAAAGAAGCACTATATCATAAAATGTTTGGAAGAATTCTACACAAATTATAAATAATGAACCTTTATAATTAAAATGTCTTCTGAATTGCGAAGAATTTTAAGTAAAGAGACATGCAATTAAATCTATGAAAAAAGGGAAAAGCTCCATGTGATGGTGGAATCATTATTGGTATTTTAAAAATAGCAGGTGAAAATATACTAAATGTCTAAATAATAAAGATGTACTAGATAATTGGAAGAATGCGATAATGATATGGATATTTAAGATAAAAATTATACACTTATGGATTTTCTATCATATCTATATAAGATCTTTATCAAGATATCTAAAACTAACTTTAGATTGAAATCATCCACAAGAACAAGCTGGATTTAAAAGTTGTTTTAGTATAGTGTGCTTTATTCATGTACAGTATTAAGAGAAATTATACAAAGAATCAATGAATATATGCTGTATATATATTTTGGATTCTTAGATTATAAAAAGTCATTTTATTCTATAAACATGTTTACAATGACTATTACTTTGGACTATCAAAATATAGACTTTCAGAATATTGTCATATTCCGAAGAGTATTTATCAAAAAACAACAACAACAACACACCAATGATTAGATTATATAATGACACTAAGAAAATTAACTTTGATAAAAGTGTATGATAGAGTGTTTCCATATACAAAACTTTTTGTGGCAATTTTACAATAATTGTTTTGTGGATTAAAATAAGAAGCTGTGGGAATTAAAATACATGCATCATATTTAAGACATCTAGATTTTGTAGATGATGTGATTGTTTTTGTGAATAATGGGTAAATGATTCAGGAAATACTGCAAGAGTTTTAAGAAGAAAATAAGAAAATATGATTACGGATAAATATTAAAATGACTACAGTAATGTTCAGATTTCTCTGAAGAAGAAAATAAAAATTTGTTTCATGAATTATAAGACATTAATAACTACAAATACCTTCACTTGATCATTAACACATATAGAAAATATTAAGGATGAAATGAATTATAGAGTTAAATTTTGGATAGAATGCTTTTAATAGAAATAATGTATGGTTGAAATTAATCATAGATTTAAATTTGACTAAGAGTATTTTTGGCGTAAATACTTGAATATCAAAAAGAAATATGTTTGTGCTTGAAAAGAAATTATTTTAATAGATATATTTTACCATTTTTTACATATGATTGTACACTTAATGGAAGAGCAATATAGTGACTTCAGACTATTCAGTGATGTTTATAGAGATACTTGGGTGTAACAAGAATAAACTGAATGCAATCAATGTAAGATAACAAAGTATCATTGACATTGTTGAGAGACAATTTGAATTATCTGGACATTTTGTTAGAAGAATTAATAAGCAAATATTTTATCTAGCGCCGTGCTTGCAATTATATTTCATTCTAATATCAGCCTTTCAAGCTAATTGAGCACGCGCCTTTTGAGAGTGTTAAATAAATGAATACTCTCCTCTTCAATCCAAGATATAGTATTTATGCAGGGATTCTTTTTATTCCTGCATAAATACTATATCTTGGATTGAAGAGGAGAGTATTCATTTTTTAACACTCTCAAAAGGCACGTGCTCAATTAGCTTGAAAGGCTGATATTGGAATGAAGTAGAAGAATTAGTAATTGATGAATATTTGAAGTTTTAAATTAGATCCCAACATTGAAATGGAGCTGAGTGGATGAAATACATTTATTGGTATAATATGGGGAAAAGAGAAACTGGATTAAATTTGGTGAAATAGATTTTCAATCTGGAGTGGATCAATAATGATTGAAAATGATGTTTACAATTTTAATCCTTGGCAAAAAAACCAGTATTAATCTGTATTCAATTAAATGTTAGATAACTACGTCCTCTTTGTCAATCATTTAATTTGTTATAAAATTCAGTTCTTATGCAAACTGTTTATGAATGAAGTTAGAATAACAAGCTCTTAATAAGCTCTTAATAAAAGCATTTACTAAAGCGGCAAACTATTTCCAATTTAAATCCCACAAAATAGTTTTACATAACAACAATTGGATCATTTTTATTAATATTGAACTGCTCATCACAGCTTTGGAAGTTCGTCAGATGATTATCAGGCATATGAAAACTGGAAAAATTTTTTGGCATTGCATATATTTTCCTCTGATATCTCTACATTATAACTTACAAAAGAATGACATCCTAATATAAAGTATTGTATTTGCTATTAATAATATCAGTGCCTGAATATTAAAACAATGCTATTTTTGTAAGAAGTATAATTTTGTTGGCAATAATGAATTATTATCCCAGTATATAAATTAATCCTGTCCCTTTTAAAGGATTTCATGGAATAGTGGGAGAATGTCTGTTTTAAGACAACCTTTCTAGTTAGTCATTAAATAATGACCTATCTAGCTTTTCTTAGGAGATAAAACTTTTTACAACAAGAAAACAATTCACTTTATCTATCCGCACACATTCAAAGTTGAAAATCTGCCATATAAGACTTTTTGCTAGCATTAAGATGGATCTATACTAATGCAAAAGTTTCTGTTTTTTGCAATTAGCTATTTTAGGTTGAAAAATCCAGTTTATTTACAAGAATATTCATATAGTATATAAAAGAGACTTCAAGAAAAAGTGCATTAAATTGATTATGTTAATTGGCAAAATCCAAATAATTTCACTTTTTTTTTTCTGATTAGGATTTTTGGTTTAAATTTGACACTAAGTAATTAATAACATTAACAAAAACATCTTACATAGTAGTCTTAGACATATGACAAACCTCTTCCTCTGTATCTTTTCTCTGCCTTTTATTAAGAAAAATTGCTGGAAATTTTGAAGATGCTTTTATGCAAGAATTACAAAAAAAGAAGAAGTCATTATTACATCTAATTGGCTGTCACATAAGCATTTTTAAGGCGCTTCTGTCGAAAGTTTTAGCCTTTCACATTATTAAAAAAAATAGTAATTGTGTTCGTCTATATTATTACTGTTTCATATGATAGCTTCTAAATATCATTTTAAAAACTCAAAGTTTTTTTTTAATTTTATATATCTTCTAATAATCATCAAAAACAATTACCTAATTAGCAACACATTTTTAAATGATTAACCGTATATTATTTGATTTTAAGAGATTATGTATTATTATTAAATTATGTATAGTCAATACTGTTTATAGTTATATGACTAAATAAATTAATTAATATATATATATATTTTAATCAAAATTACTACAAATTCACAACTAAACTAGACTTGCCAAAGAAAATAAACTCTAAAATGGAACCAATGGTTTCACTGCTTCTCAGTCATTGCTTGTGTTTTAAAGTTTATTTTCTTTGGTTAGTCTAGTTGTGGATTTGGGGTAATTTTGATTATTTTATTGACTAATTTAGCTTTATGCTTTTAATGTTTATATATATTTTAAGAAAAAATGTTCTTCCATATGCCGTTATAAGAATTCCTGATAATACTATTGGCTATTTTACTTGTGCAAATTATCAAAAATGAAATATTCTTATTATAGAAATCATATATATTTCTAATTAATTAAATTATAACAAATAATATTTTCCTAGCAACTGTTTTTTAAATTTGTAATTGTAATATTGTAGATTTTAATTTGAATCTGAAAACATCAAGACATTTACCTTTTCTAATACTTATTTCTAATTTATGAACTGACACTACTTTCAAGACAGGAATCAAGAAGACTATAATACAGTGACCACCACATTGGCCAAACTTCTATCACAATAAAATAAATTTTAAATGTTGTTCTTCATTCCATTTCATATTTTGGGAATTTCTAAGATTCATTTTATATATGAACTTTTGCTATTGATAAAACAGCTAGTCTTAAATTATGTGTTTGTAGTAAATTATAATCATAAAATTGAACAGCTTTATTTCTTATAAGATTTTTATAAGTAATATTACAATTTTAAAGGATTGTTTCCTAGATATAAGTCCGTATTTCATAATCAGCAATAACTCTGTTGTTTTAATAAATGTAAAGGAAAACAATGTCCTTTTTTCAATTGATCCCATTTTACTATTATGTTTGATATATATATTTTATATGATTTAAAAGCTTAAAGGGGTCATTTTAATTATCACATCATAAGATTTCTCTGTAATCATTCCAATGTGAATGCCATGGTATCTTCACTAATATTGAAACAGTTCTAATTTATACTTTTATTCAATCTTTTCTTTGTCAGTATGTTTTGAATCATGTTTCTCCCCTCTTTTATATCTACTCTATCTGCAATTCATTTGAGGGTTGATAGTCACAATACTGATGCTTGTAAGATTTTATATCTTCTGATTCATAGCTAAACTAGTTTTGTCACCTTAAATGTTACTTTTACTAGATTGTTTAAGATTGTGTAAACATTTATAATATTTTATAAATCTTTTTTATTATTTTTTCATAATGGCAATGTAGTGACTCATCAGAACAAATCTTTTTGTTCTTTTTGTTCAATAATTTTATTCGCTCCCCCCTCCCCCACCGGACGTTCAATAAAATTAATTTCTAAACGAACAAAATTTCTATGGCCCAATTTTATTATTAGCCATTTTGTTGTTCATTCTATTTCTTATTATTAATACCATAAATTCATTATTGTATTTTATTATTATGCTAAAGAATTACGAGAAAAAGAAATAATATTTAAAAGAGTAATTTTTATTTAAATAAGATAATATTTAGTTGTTATTTAGGAATTAGTCTTTATCTTGAACTGCAGGTTTTAACGTAAAAATCGTATAAAAATGATTACTTTGTATTATCTTTTCAGTTTAGGTATTTTTTATAAATCTAGTTTTTAATCATAGTATTATGTTAAGTCTTCTTATGTTGTAATTAAAAACTGATTTTACAAAAAATAAAATGGAAAATATGGTATTAAATTTTTATAATAAAGTAATTTCAAAATATTTCTTTAATACCTGCAGTTTTAGTAATGACCTAAGTCCTAAATAATTACTGAGCTAAAATATAATTATCTTATTATTGGAAAGCCTATTTATTGGACTTAATATATAACAGACTTTTTTCCTTTTTCAATAATTGTTTAGCATAGCTAGGAAATAAAATATAATAATGAATTTTACATTTTAATTTGTAAATTGTATTATTCTAGTGTTTCAAAAAAGTAATAAAAATAAAAAATATTTTTTTGAGATCTATAAAACCGACTATTAGCTTTAAATTGACTAACCTGGTTAATAATGTATTCAGAGATGCTTGAGAGGTCTGAAAGTTTTACTTTTTACGATATATATATATAACATTTTCATTATATTGATTACAACACTGAAATAGCCTCTGCAAGCTAAGATGTCTTATTCAAATAGAGCTCAGTAGAGTATATTTGAATGCTCTGACTAATATATTGGTTATAGTTCATCTTTACATAATTAAATATTTACAATAGAAATATTATATATATATAATTATAATAAAAAGAAGAACTATATTTACTTTTAGAAAAAGGCTTTAACTATTATCTTATGCACCTTGAACATTTATAATAGTCAAACGATGTCTTTTTTTTTTTTTTGACTGTAGAAGGACCTCTTAAACCTGATACAAGATAGCGACTTTATAAAGATTTATAAAAGTTATAACCGTTATTCCATAACGAATATTTTATTTTATTTAAATATGTATAATTATATTATCAGTATTATATTACCTTTAGAATATTAAAATATCTATCTATCTTTACCTTTCTGTCTGCTGGTCTGATATCTTATCTTAATGCCATTCCTTTTTTCTTTCCATCTTTCTTTCCAGTCTTCCTCTTCTTTTTTCCTTCCTTTTTTCTGCTCTCTTTCCTTATACTCCTCTCTCTCATTCCTTCTTTTTTCCTTCATATCTTACTGCTCACTTTCCTCTCCAATTTTTTCTTCTTTCATTCCCTCCATTCCTATCTTTCTTTTTCTTGCTCCTTCCGTTTTTTTTTTTAAACAAAACTTTTCATAAATGTTTAATTGGAAATGAAATATGTATACTGAATAAGTTACATTTGTTTATTTTCACATTATAATGATGATCTGTTAACCCATCAGCAATTATTTTTTCACTACTAAGAAGAACTATTATTTTTTCTGTTCTGTTTTCAAATAAAATAAAAATTAATTCTTACTATGATTTTTTTTTAAAGCAGTTTTTATCAAAAATATAATTAAAAAAATAGTAATCTAAAATTTAAAAAATTAACTTTGCAAATAAATAAAATTGATTAATAAAATGAAGACAATAGATTAAAGGGTAACTTTCTGTTAGGAGCAAACATAAAAGTAGTATTTGTGAGGAGGTATGTTTTGTTTGATGTCATATAAATATTTATTTTAATAATTTCTATGTAAGAACTATTGCATTGAAATAAAACTACATTGTAAACATTATATAATAAAGAAGGAATAAATATTAATAATTTTACCAAAAAAAAAAAAAAAGAGAAAAGAAATTAGACTAAATTTATTTACAATCTAATAAAAGATAATAATGGATATGTGCACTAATGATATTGATTTGAAGAGATTGCAATTTTTATTTACTTTTTAATTTTTCACTGACAAAATAATGATACCTATTGAATAAAACTGTAACTAAAATCTTAATTTTTAATAAATGTAAAAATAACTTGTGGCATCTTTTTAATTCTTTTTTTTTTTTTTAATCATTTTATTAACGAATGCAGTGGAAAATGTGACAACAGTCCCATTCAATGTAAACTAAGATATAGTTCTCAATTCTGCACAAAGATTAAAATATTTTTAATTAAAATTTTACTGTCTTTAGATAATTATGGATATATACATATGTATTCTTAACTAAAGAATAAAACAAGAAAAGAGCGCTTCCATAAATCAATCTCATCTTGTATTTGACAGGTCTAGTGAGTATTGTCTTTGGACTATTTAAAAGTCTTAATTTACATAAATAGAAATATATCCCAGAATAGGAGGGCTATGATAATTCATTCCAGCAATCAGCAACAATTTGTATTATTGCTTCAATAAGTAACCAATTATCTGCTATAATAATTATAAAAAATTTAAAAAAAAATCCATTTTTTTATATATCTATCTTTTTTTTTTTGAATGGTAGGCATTTTATAATAATATTGATATTCTAGGATGTTACATCCTGAAAACAATATCATCGTTATAAGAAAAAATATCAGGATTCATGGAAAGAAAAAAATAGTGCATGGCTATTATTTATTGAGTAGCTTAAAACAGACTTTGATAATATATAATAAGCAATCATATATAGTAATAATATGAGCTAAAAATAAATTGAAAAAATGTATACTGTACATTGTTTAAATGTAATTTATGTAATTTTTATTTAATATTCTTCTAACATCAGACATTCTTATTTTCCTCCCAAGGCAAAAATGCCCATCACTATAACTATAAATAATGTCACCAATTTTTTTTATTTATTACATAATTAAAAATAAACTTTAGTTATATGCAATAATAAAATGCTCTAAAATATTGTATACATACATTAAATCATTTTTAGTTATTTAATTTTTATTTACTTATGGTTGCATTTTTTTATTATAATAAATCAAAATAGCTGATCATTATTTGAAATATGACAGTGCAACAACAATAATTCAGTTTTATTCATTAGACAATTACAAAAAAAACTAAAAAAAAAACAAAACAATAATATAACATAATAATATATAATACTCAATAAATTTTATAAGTGCAATATTTAAATTGTAACTGCATAAAAGGCAAGCAACAGGGTGTTAAAATGGCAAGAATACTCTCGTCCCAGCTGCAAGATAGGGACTTGAAGGAAATAAGACTGACCGTCTTATTTCCACATTCAAATATTTAACATTTTCTAATATTGGCATAAAGTAAATTTTAATATTTCAGAAGTACTAATAAGAGTATTAAAATAAGAAATGGATTTACAGTGAATGATTTATATATTCACACTCTCACTTCTAGACACTTAAGATTGACTCATTATAATAACATTTGAAATCAGAAATAAGTTAGCCACTCTGATTTCCTTAAAGTCTCTATCTTGTGGCTAGGGTGATAACATTGGAGTTTTAACACTCTGTATAACAGTGCTGATGAGGATTGATTGCCTTCTATATAGTTATAACAATATATTTTTATTTTTTTCAGTACAAAAATGTCTGTCATCATAAGCATAAACAATATCAATAAAAAAAGGGAATTAAATAAAAATACATTTTTACTGGTATTTAATTATAAATAAGCTTTGATCATACGCAGTAATAGAACTAAAAATAAATTGAAAAATGCTTAGTTAAAAATGATTTACTTACTAAACTTTTATTTACATTTTTTCAATAATAGAATGGTCAATTTATCAAAATACTGATCTCCATAAATATAAATAGTATTGACGAATTTGAAAATATGGTATATTTGGGTAAGTTCTTAGAACTAAAGATAATCAATTGCAGATTACATTTATTAATCTAATTTTTGTTTAATTACATTGCATTTTTATAATAAAAATAAAATGCTAGATCATTCTCACAAACATAGCACAGCAAAAAAAAGAAGTCATGATTTATTCATTAGGGAATTACTCACACGCATACACACAAGTCATTGATAACTTGACATAAAGTGCACCAAAAATAAATTAGAACATGTGTATTACTTTGAATTAATTTTTTTTTCTTATGCAGACTTTATTTTCATTTAACAAATTCACTATTTCAGTAAGTTACAAACTTAATTTTTCCAACTGATGACTATAAAATGTTTAAAAATCACCATTTTAAAGAAATGACTACAACTTTAATATGCTATTATATTATAAGCTATATTTACGAATAGGTTATTACTTTTTTTAAATTAGTAATTAATCTGAGAAATTACTGAAAACTGCATTGTCATGCCACTTAGCTCATTTCATTCACAATGCAGCCTTACATTATGATATTTGAAATTATTTAGCAATATACAATGTACACAAGCTTGCATTTTTGATTTCAGCATATGCTTATAGTATAATATTAGTTTATAAAATTTTATGTAGGTGGCAGTTAATGAGCAAAGGGTTTGAAGAGTAGGAGAGGAAGTATAAAGTCAAATATAGAATAGGTGACTTGGAAAATAAGGAATATGGATTGCATTTGTATTCCACAATGCATATTAATTGTCAGAAAGAAATTAGGCATGCTATGGTAGAGTGTACCATATGTGATGAGGTTTATCACTTGAAATGTTTAAATAAGACTAGGAAGGATGTAACAGGTTTATGGTTATGTAGACAGTGTGTAAATGTGATGAAAGAGGTGGTTTCTAAGTGTAGCTAGCTTAAAGAGAAAGTCAGGAGAAATGGAGCAAAACATAGTTGATGAAGACAGGATAGAGTATATTTTTGTGGAATGATGAGAATGGATGAAAAAATAGGTAGTGCAATGGAGATGGTTGGCCAAAGAATAAGTAAGATAGAGGAAGAGGTAAAGGATGTAGAAGCAAAATTAAAATCGTTAGAGACAAAGTGTGAGCAGATAAAGGAATTATTGAGTAGGAATGATAAGGAAGAAGTAGATAAGGAAGTCCAGAAGTTGGTAGAGAAGGTTATGAATGAAGCGGAGAAAGTAGACTATGAGACAGTATTGTTAGGTGATTCACTAATAAGAGAATGTGGAGATATAATTGCAAGGAAAAATAGATACAGGTATGTAAGAGTATGTTTGCCTGGAGCTAGAATTAGGGATGTTATAGATAAAGTAAAGAAGCAAGGGAATAGAGATGTGTATGTTATGGTAGGGACTAATAATTTATCAGAGCCATCAGAGAGAGTAATGGATGAGTACATAGAATTGATTAGGAATTTGAGTAAGATTAAAGGAAGAAATAGGAATAGTTGGATTATTACCAAGATTTGATAAGAGGTATATGTTAGATAGGGCATGTTCTGTAAATGAGAGATTGAAAAAAATGTGTGAGAGAAATGATGTTACATTTGTGGATGTGTGGGATTTTTTTATTGGGAAGAGGGAGTTATATAGTAGAGACGGATTGCACTTAGGGAAATGAGGAAGTGAAGTTTTAGGGAGTCTGATTTATAAAGAATATAGTTCGGGAAACTTGTAAAGGGGGGTGGGGTTTTAAATTGCACTGTTATTAGAAAGAAGAAGAAGAATGGATGGGATGTAAGAAATAAACAAAGGATAGCTGATTTAGATATAAATGTAGATGTGGAGAGGGAATGGGTCTGTAAAATTAATGGTAAGCAAGTTATTTATAAATGTAATGGAGAAGAAAGAGTCAAAAGAATTTATAAAAGAGTAATTAGAAAAGAAGAAATTGTTAAAATTGGGTATTTGAATATGCAAGGTGGTAGGAGACCAGAAAAGTGACTGGAATTAAACAAAGCAGTTAAAAATGAAGAACTTGAGGTATTAGCAGTAGTGGAAACACAACTGAGAAAAGAAGAACCTATTCTGGAAGACTTGGTATGGCAAGGTATAAATAGAAAAGAAAAAAAGGATTGTGGTATAGGAGTTATGTCAAAAAAATATTTAAATACTGTTAAATGTCAAGAACATTTGTGGTTTGAGATAAGGTTAGGAAGACAAGAATGGATGGTGGCTATAGTGTATATAGCTACTGGAGATAGTCAAACTATAATGGAGTGGAACAGTAGCATATATGAATGCCTAGTTAAGGATATACAGAGTTTCAAAGAAAAGGGAAAGAGAATAATGGTTATAGGGGATATGAATGGGCATATTGAAGAAATTGATGATGTAGGTAATAAGAATGGACAGCTTTTGAAGAATTTTTGTCAGAGAGTGAATTTGAGCATTGGAAATTTATCAAATATTTATGAGGGACAATACACATGGTCTAGAAATAATATATTCCACACAATAGATTATGTATTAGTAGAGAAAGAGGGAATGAATAAAGTACGGAAAATTAAGGTGTTTGATAATGAAGAGAGAGTATGTAATAGTGATCATAATTTCTTTATAATAGAAATGGTTAGTAATGTGATGGAAAATAGAAATAAAAGTAGAAATGATAGTGAAAGATGTGGATGGAGAGTGAATGATAAGAGTAAGTTAGAAGAGTATAAAATAAAAGTTGAAGAAACCATGGAAGAGTTGGTTGGGGATGAGTATAAGGACTGGTGTGGTGCAATAGAGAAAGTGGCAAATAGGGTTTTAGGTGAGAATATTCAGAAGAATAAAAGTAATAAAAAAGTGAGAGTTAGTAAAAGTGTAAAAGAGAGGAAAAAAGCATGCAGAGAATATAAGTGTGCTATTAAGAACAAAGAAAATGAAAAGGATGTTAATGTTAAATGGGAAAAGTACTTAGAAAAAAAGAAGTTGGCTAAAATAGATAATTATATAGAGAGAATGAAATTGAATAGTAAATTGTTGGAGGATATTAATAATAGTGGAAGAGATGGGAGTAAAAAATTTTGGAAATACATTAAAAGAAGGAATGTAGGGGGGAGAGAGATAGTATTACTAGATGATGAGGGAGTAGAGAGTAGCTCTAGAGAAGAATTAGAGATAATATTAAATAAGTATGTAATGGATATAGAAAAGATGTTAGATGTGAAGGACAGAGTGATAGCAAACATGAAAGCATGTAGTAATGGGAATATTAGGTTTACAGAAAATGAACTGAATGAGGCAGGGAAGAAATTGAAAAGTGGAAAGGCAAGAGGTTTAGATGGATGGGCAGCAGAGATGGTAATGAATTTAGGGCATAGGGCAAAAGTAAAATTATTATCGTGTTTTAATAAGATGGCACAGAAGAGAGTTTGGGGGGGGGGTATAAGTAGCTACTATTTAAAGGAAAGGGTAAGGATCATAGAAAGTTAAACAATTATAGACCGATAGTGGTAACATCAGTTTTATATAAAGTTTTCTCATATATGGTGGCTGGAAGAGTTGCAAAATGGATGGAAGAAAATAATATAGTGGGAGAAATGCAAGGAGGTTTTCAATCAGATAGGCATATAGGAGATAGTTTATTTGTAGTTACACAACTTATGGATATGAGTAGGTATACAGGTAGACAGTTATATATGGTTTTTATAGATATAGAGAAGGCGTATGATAGAGTAAATAGAAATAGATTATGGGTAAGTTTAGTAAATTTGGGAATGGATGGAGCTTTAGTAGATATTATTAAGAAATTATATGAAAATAATTACTATACATATCAATTAGGGAATATAGAATCAGTTAAAGTTAAAAATGGGGTGGGACTAAGGCAAGGATGCCCTATGTCACCTATTTTGTTTTTGTTGTATTTGAGAGAAATGGAGAGAGCAATAGAAAGATTAGGAAGAGGGATAGAGATACCATTAATAGGTGGCAAGGGAATATATACATTATCTGGTCTTTTATTTGCAGATGATGTCTTTTTGTGCGCAGAAAGAAGGGAAGATATGGAAGTTATGCTGAGGACATGCGCAAGGGTGGGTAAAGAGATGGGGATTAAGTTTAGTGAAGAAAAATCAAAAGTAATGATGATTAATACTGGGGAAAGAGAAGACAAAGAATTTTTATTGGGGGATATAAAGTTAAGTGTGGTGAATAGATATAACTATTTGGGAATCATCTTAAGTAATCAGAGAAATTGCTTGGATGAATGGGAGAAAAAATTGATAAATGAAGCAAAGAAAAGAAAGGGATTGATAAAGAAATTAACAGTGTTTTCATATAATAAATATGATGTAGCTAGAATTGTATGGAAGAGAGTGGCGGTAGCAGGGTTAACATATGGTAATGATGCATTATGTGTTAGTAAAGGGGTATTAGATTACTTGGAAAAAGTACAAAGAGAAGTAGGAAGACATGCATTAGATGCAGATGTTGGATGGCAAAGGAGCTTCAAGGAATGGGTGGTTTGGGTCAAGGAGAAATGGGATGGTCAAGTTTTTATATGAGGGATGCAAAAGCAAAATGAAAATGTTCAGTAGATTGCAGTTTATGGATAATAAAAGAATAGCCAAAATTGTATTTAATTGGGTTATGAATAAAGGGCAGGTAACAAGATGGGTGAGAAAGGTAATGTGATATGCAGAAGATTTGGATAAAGAATTTATGTCAGTATACTTGTACAAAAGGTGGGATGATTGTGTTAGGAGAATTGTTGAGTGTTATAGTGGTAAGGAATGGGATAGAAGAATAGATGCATTAATAAAGAATAGGGAGTTGGAGAGATGGAGAACTAGTATGGAGAGTAAAAAGAGTTTAAATATATATAGAAGTAAACAGAATATTAGGTGCAAACTAATTTATGATAATAGCAAGGAAAGTAGTTTACTATTTAAGGCTCGAGCGGGGTCTTTAGTAACAAGGGATTATACACATAAATGGAAAAATGTGAGTGATTTAGTCTGCAAATTGTGTAAGGAAGGCATAGAAAATATTAAGCATCTGTTAATTGAATGTAAATGCTTGAAAGCAGAAAGGATACAAATAAAATTGTGGAAGAATAAATATAAGGAAAGTGATTATACAGAAAGTGGATTATTGATTTTTATGCTGGGTTTGGAAAAAGTTAAGGGGGAGTTAGATATAAAGGCCATGGAGTTGACAAAGGGATGGAGCAGGATATGGAAAAATTTAAGCTGGGGAATGGAAAGGGAAGGTATAGTGGCTAAAAGGTTTCTCTGGGCATTGTTGCTGAGAGATTCCTGACTCCATATAAGGAGAAGTCATTGTGTATTACATCACATCCCTGGATTCTCTCTGGCAACCTTTTTACACTTTGGAAGAGAGCATGTGAAAACATAGTTACTATCCATTTTTTATCGGCATTTTTTTTTTTATTCATCATGACAAATAAATTATACAATAATAATTTTTATGATAAATGCTTAGCCGGAGCCAGCACTTAAAATATCTCTGTTAGGAACCCCTCCCCAAACCCCTGACTATGGTTTCGTGCTTTGGCACTCCTCAGAGAGGTGTCAGGGTAAGTTCAGACACTAGATCTAAAAATACCAACCCAAATCCAAGCACTTATCTAAAAGTTATCTATTGAGTGGAAAATCTGAAATTTTTAGACATCTACATGTCTTTAAACCCAGCTATCCAACTCAAATAGCTATATGGGGCTGATAGATCTTCAGCCATACCATATATTAGTAGTCTTAGCAATATAAAATTGCATAAAACTTATGGCAGAGACTATAAATAATCAAAATAAGAGTCATATATTACATGACCCTATCTCTTATGCTTGTAAGTTATAAACAATGAGGATTGCCAATTCATCTACAAGCTTTATGATAAATGCTTAGCCAGAGCCAGCACTTAAAATATCTGTCAAGAACCCCTCCCCAAACCCCTGAGGAGTGACAAAGCACAAAACCATGGTCAGGGATTTGGGGAGGGGTTCCTGACAGAGATATTTTAAGTGCTGGCTCTGGCTAAGCATTTATCATGAAGCTTGTAGAGGAATTGGCAATCCTCATTGTTTATAACTTACAAGCTTAAGAGATAGGGTCATGTGATATATTACTCTTATTTTGACTATTTATAGTCTCTGCCATAAGTTTTATGCAATTTTATATTGCTAAGACAACTAATATATGGTATGGCTGAAGATCTATCAGCCCCATATAGCTATTTGAGTTGGATAGCTGGGTTTAAAAACATGTAGATGTCTAAAAATTTAATATTTTCCACTCAATAGATAACTTTTAGATAAGTGCTTGGCTTTGGGTTGGTATTTTTAGATTTAGTGTCTGAACCTACCCTGACACCTCTCTGAGGAGTGCCAAAGCACGAAACCATGATCAGGGGTTTGGGAAGGGGTTCTTTGTCCCTCCTCAGGGGTTTGGCAAGGGGTTCCTGACAGAGATATTTTAAGTGCTGGCTCTGGCTAAGCATTTATCATAAAGATTGTAGAGGAATTGGCAATCCTCATTGTTTATAACTTACGAGCTTAAGAGATAGGGTCATGTGATATATGACTCTTATTTTGACTATTTATAGTCTCTGCCATAAGTTTTATGCAATTTTATATTGCTAAGACTACTAATATATGGTATGGCTGAAGATCTATCAGCCCATATAGTTATTTGAGTTGGATAGCTGGGTTTAAAGACATGCAGATGTCTAAAAATTTCAGTTTTTCCACTCAATAGATAACTTTTAGATAAGTGCTTGGCTTTGAGTTGGTATTTTTAGATCTAGTGTCTGAACCTACCCTGACACCTCTCTGAGGATAGTGCCAAAGCACGAAACCATGGGAAGGGGTTCCTGACAGAGATATTTTGAGTGCTGGCTCTGGCTAAGCATTTATCATAAAGCTTGTAGAGGAATTGGCAATCCTCATTGTTTATAACTTACAAGCTTAAGAGATAGGGTCATGTGATATATGATTCTTATTTTGACTAATAGTCTCTGCCATAAGTTTTATGCAATTTTATATTGCTAAGATGATATGGTGTGGTTGAAGATCTATCAGCCTCATATAGCTATTTGAGTTAAATAGCTGGGTTTAAAGACACGTAGATGTCTAAAAATTTCAGATTTTCCACTCAATAGATAACTTTTAGATAAGTGCTTGGCTTTGGGTTGGTATTTTTAGATCTAGTGTCTGAACCTATCCTGACAACTCTGAGGAGTGCCAAAGCACGAAACCATGGTTAGGGATTTGGGGAGGGGTTCCTGACAGAGATATTTTAAGTGCTGGCTCTGGCTAAGCATTTATCATAAAGCTTGTAGAGGAATTGGCAATTCTCATTGTTTATAACTTACAAGCTTAAGATATAGGGTCATGTGATATATGACTCTTATTTTTGACTATTTAATTTTTAAATTCAATAAAAAGAAGTTTTTATACTGTAGATTTTGAGGGAAAACATTCTATTATAATCTTGACATGACTCGGCTGTGGGTTAAGAGTTTATTATCCATGTACAGATACACATTAATCAAAATTATAGTAACCCTTGTATGGACATAATTTTTATGGAGCATATGTACTTTATATAAACCTTGTCAATAATTGTTTTACCATGTAACATTAAACACTTTGTAATCCTCAATGGGTAAGTGTACCCGAAAATTTTTGTAATCTTTTAACTAATAAAGGTTACTTTTGAGAGAAAAAAAACATTCTATTATAAATATTGAAAGACACATGATATCTAACTTTCTAGAAAATGTTAGACTTTCAAATGTTTCAAATCTTATACCTATTATATTTTTTACATAATATTTTAGAAATTGTACTCAAAACTTGATTTATAAAAATATTTGTAATAATGTATTTCAATAAGTAACAAATTATGAAAAAAATAATAAAAAATATATGATAGCTGTATAAAAATATATATATATTAATGATTATCATATAAAGAGCCTTTTTTAGCAAATGATTTTATGTCCTTATCAAATGTTTAACATTTACTTTACTGTTAAATACAAAGATAAATACTATTACAGAATTTATTTCATTAATAATGATAATTGGCTTTCATTTTATATCATATATATATATAAATACTGCCTAACGTTATACTAGCAATTAAAAAATAAAACAGAAATTTATATGACACTATCATACTAGCCCAAATAACAAAATTTTACTAAAATTCTTACATAACCATAGTTTCATCTATTAACAAATACAACTTCTCAAGTGAAATTCAGCTACAATGTTGTATGTTTAGTTGAATTTCACTTGAGAAGTTGTATTTATTAATAGATGAAACCATGGTTGTGTAAGAATTTTGTTGTTTTGGCTAGCATTGTAGTATTATATGAATTTCTATTATATATATAAACTTTAATTAAACATAACTCTTTGTTTACATTAAAGCCAGCCAACACATAGACAATCCCAATATGAATAACAATCAACAATCTCAATCTGTAGTTATATATATGTTAAAAATGTATGGCAATATTCTAATCTATGTTTGTAATTATTATCTTACTCTTATGAGATTATTTCTGTTGTTTAGTAATTTAATAATTGAAAATTAAAAAAGTTTAAATTTTTTTAATAATTTACTGTTGTTACTCCTACTCATCCTTCTTCTTTTCTTCAAAATTGCATATTTTTGGGCATTACATTAATAAATAAAAAATTTATTAAAATAAATAATAAAATGGAAGATAAAATAAATTTCATTTATTACAGAAAAAATTAATTAGACAGTGAGTTTTAGCCTGGGATATTTTTTAATTCTAATTTGTGATTTGTATTAATCTTTCCATGAGTTTGTTAAACTGAGGATTTTGCAACTTTCATTAGTTGATTTTTGTGGGAATTGTTCTTTTCATTTGAAAGCAATTTCAGATTTTAAGGTTAATAACACAACTGTAGCTGGTTTGTCAGCACAATTCTACTAAATTATTTTCCCAAACAAACGATCAAAGTTTATTTGCTCTATTGGGAAATGAGAATAAGAATTGGAAAAGCTTTATCTATCACTATTTTTGTAGTTAGCTTTATTTTATTGTAATTTTATTAAAATGATTATAATAAATATATGTGTGTTTTATGAGTTTTTGCCAGATTTGAATATTTATGCAGCAATATATACAAATTCTTAAATTTCAAATACTGATGATAGTGAACTTTCTTTCTCTGTACATATATATCTTTTCAAAATTTGATATTATATATATATAAAATAGAAAATCATATAACATTTACAATATTAGCCAAAACAACAAAATTTTACTAAAATTCTTGCACATCCATGAATTTATCTATTAACCATAGTTTATCTATTAATCATAGTTGTGGAAGAATTTTAATAAAATTTTGTTGTGTTGGCTAGTATTGTAATGTTATATTTTATTTATAGTTACTAGTATAGGTAGTAGGCGGTATTTAATTTTTATATATATGTATATTGTAATAGTTGATGGCTATCATTAGTAATATCTATAAATCTATATAACTTACTAATCAAATAGACATTATTAGATTAATATATAATAATCTGCATTTAAATGGAAAATATATCATAATAGATTATATACTATATCACATATAAATTTCTTAGTGAATTCCAGTTAAATCAGGGTGAAGCAAAATTTGTATTCAAGGTGAACCATTTTTCAATTAAAGTTAACCCATGCAAACAATTACATCTATTTATATAATCTTCATTATCAAATAAAGATTTTAAATATGTATCTTTGCATTATATTGTATAGAATTAATTATGTTTTGATGGAAAAGCTTGTTGAGTTTATCAAATCATAGCTATATTATTATTGTAAATAGAAAAGTAAACACATATTTTAAATGTAATAATACATTTATTAATAATACTAATATATAACAAAAATGAAATGTTGCATAAACAAAAATAACTTTACATTATAACATTTAAGAGATTATCGTTTCATAATAAAAAGTAAACTTATAATAAAATTATTGAAAATTTTATTATAACTATCTCATAGTAGAATATTTGCCTTAAATATAATAAACAATTTTTATCTTAAATTTTTTCTGTCTAATGGAGTACTATATTTAATTTATTGAATTACAGGTTTTATTTATATTTTTTCTGGTTGCTTAAACAAATATATATATATAATAAGATTTTTAATTAAATTACATTCTTAGTTATTTATTATTTGATAGTCTTTTGGGATGCTGTATGTAAGTTAATATTATATTTATGTGATTTATCAAAGATTGTAGAGTTAAACAAAATAAGTACAATAAAAGTATTGTAAATCACTTACACACTTGAATTATATAGAAATAGTAATGTTGCAATTAAATGGCATATTCTGAAGCAGCAAGTTCCATGAATTGCAATCAGTTCTATTACTTCAAATATTTAAATTTGTAAGACCTTTTGAACAATAAACTATTCAATTATTTATTTAATAAATATTTTATTAATAAAAGCTTATAAACAATATTTTTTAATTTATGAACAAAATATAGATTAAGTAATCTGAAATTGATACTTTGTAATTTGAATATTAAATATCAATATTGAATTAATAATTTTACAAAATCAATGATTTAATAAAATTTTCTATTTCTTATCAAGCAATGATTGAATAATAACAATAATGAGTTTCAGTTGTTTTAATAGAGGCAAAACTCTCCATACAGTAGTATACCCTGTGCAAGCAAGAGTAATCGATGTATGCAAGAAGGTTTGTGCATAAAATCCCTAGCCAGTGCCTATTCATCTAATATTCCCAGATTAGTTTCTAGCTTGTGGTTTTTATCAGTAAGGGATCTTGGATCTGAAAGCACTGGGTGGCACTACTGTATAAAGAGTTTTGCCTCTATTTTAACAGCTTGTGTAAGCAAAGGGAATGGTGATCATATGATGTTTAGTAGCTTAATAACAGTCCTGCCCAATGGGATGATAGTGACTATGGTTATTAAAGAACCAAAGACACCAAAATATATAGATGCTGAAGTAGGTTCAGATCTGTATGACTGTACAAGTGAATGAGGTTGAATTGAAAACATTATTGTGTTTTCAATTGGGACTCATAATTTTATAGTTAACTGAAAAAGTAAATGATTGCATTAGATCCTAAGATCTAGGTGCAATGCTCTCAGATCCAAGGCACCTCACTAATGAAAGCCACAAGCTAGGTAGGGATTTTATGCACAAACTTTCTTGCATCCATTGATTACTCTGGCTTGCAATGGGCAATACTACTGTATGGAGAGTTTGCCTCTGTTTTAACAGCTTTTGTAAGCATGGAGAATGTAATCATGTGATGTTTCAATTGTTTTATTTAACTGCAGATATTGCATAGTTATGAAGGGAAGGTTATAATATTTTTGTGTGTGGTATTCTGTATTATCCATTTCACATAAGAAGCATCATCATTGAAAAATAAGCACATACACTCACATGTATATATATATGTAGAATTCTTTAATGGATTTATATTTTGCTGCTTCATATAGGATATTCTTATTACATTATTTTAAATGTTTTAGAGGCAAAAATAAAATAAAGTGTGATATAAATAATCACTTAATCAATTAATAAAATATGCTTCTATGTTTAATGACTATTTCTATAAAGGTAAATTGACCTATTACAATAATAACAATATTATAATAATTGCTAACATTATATTTATCAACATAAATGTAAATGAATTATATCATGATTTAAATTTAATATTGTAATATTTATTAATATTATTTAACCTAATATAATATATCATAATTAATTAAAATTTAAATCCTACATATTTAATATTTTAATTAATAGCATAAATAATAGAACTTTATTTTATTGAATATTTAAACAATTATAAAAGATATTACACTATTTAAAATAACTTGCATTTAAAATACATTTATGTTTATAAATTTTGATATAAGTAGTAATAAATTTATAATCGTAAATTATTACTATGCATTTTGTTTTAATGCATTATTTATAAATTTCAAATAAATTTTAAAACAAAATTTTTATATATTTTAATTTAAATATATAAATTTAAAAAATTATATATATTATTGACAAATTGTGAAAAGCCGACATTATATAGAATACCTAGGGATTTATATAATGCATGATGATTTTGGACAAAGTTAGAAATTTCATTTTATTTTAATTTTTTACATACTTTCTCTAGACATTGAATAGAATACCTAGGCATTATAAAGAATAGTATATAGTTTTTCAGTAAAGTATGGAAAAGACTTATTGGAAAGATACATGTGAAAACATTGCAAATACAAAATACGGGATTTTTCACATAAGGAGAAAAAGACTGATGCAGAATTATTTGTTATTACAAGTTAGACTGGAATGACATTTTGAATTACACTTAAATCCCTTCATACAAAATCATTTAAAATTTTGGCACTTTGTCCTGCAAGTACTTTTTACAAAACCTTATACTAGCCATAGATTGAGCGGAAATGGTTGACTGAAGAATTATTTCTTTGTCAGAAACATCTCCAACTCCCAGTAAGTTCTTGTGATATAAAATGAGTTATGATCTGGCATAGAGGTTTAAAATTCCTTCAGCATTTCTAAGTCAGGAAAAAACTATCATCTGTCCCACTCATAACAACCATCATAAGATTGTCTGAGTCATCTTGTCCCTTGTCAACTTCTGGGATAGGAACTTGCATAGTGGTCCCCAAAGGTGCAAGAGGAAATTTTTTACTAGAATTCATTGTTATTTTTTTGGTTTATATTTCCAGATTCTGTTTAGATTGAATTTTACTTTCAAAAGCAGTCTCAATATTGAAGCAAAGAACACACAACACATTAATATCACAATTTTCTATATTCCCATCATTTTTATGCTCAAAGGTGGCATGAATGTTGTGGTGGCAGTTTTTGCATGTCTGTGCACCACTGTTTTCCTTGGTAACCATAGTTGAAAGTCGCATACTCTTCTTTGAAACATTAAATGTTAATACTGAGAGTATTCTATACTTTACCAATTTTTATTTTGGCATTTTATAGAATGTCTGTGAAATTCTAAGAATTCCATACTTGGTTGTCCCATTTTTGGCATTGTGTAGAATGCCTAGGAATTTTATATAATTCCAGTTTTCACACTTTGATGATAATATATACATAAAGAAAAAAATATTTATAATGGTAAAAGTAAGAAAATGTAGTAATTAATTCATTATTAAAGAATACTATATAATGATATAAAAGTTAATTATTTAAACTTTTTGCCAATCCCAGAAACTTTGTATGTAGATATCCAGGTACAATATTTACTATTGACAATCATAATCAATTTTCAACTTGTAGTGATAGAAATTTTAATTAAAATATAAATTCTTGTGAATTAATATTACTAATATATAATAACCAAACATCAGGAGCTACAGGAGATAAAAAATACTATCAAAATAAAAAAATATTTTCGACCAATACAAATTATTAAAGCGTGACTTACTCACATTGAGCAAAGTTGAAAGGTCATTGGTATATTTGTGCTTTATTGTCTTTTGTTTATAACATGAAAATGAAATAAGTTTATATAAAATGCTTTTATTATTATTATTAACTTTATTAAATATTAATTTCTAAATATGTGTCACTTATGTTTCAATTTTATTGATTTTTTTTTCTGTGATTTTTTAGGGCAAATTAGTCAAGTATAGAGTTTTCCTTTCTATTCCTCTCAGTAAATGTTCTTGCAAATGTTGTTTGGTAACAAAATTTTCTTGTATTTCTTTAATTTTTAATTCATATTTTACTAAATCTTGTTATTTTTATTTAGTTTTCTTAATTTCTTTCACAAATAGACAAATACTCTCTGATTTTTGAATATTTTTATTTTCTATGCCGATAATGTCTTTTTTGCTGAACTTGGACTTATTAACATTTTTTTTTTTTTTACTTTATTTTTAATGAATTGTTTTTGGTTTTCTTCAATTTCTCAATCTTTTCTTTAGTTTTCTATAGTTGACTCTTATTATCTTAATTACTTCTTATAGAATCGTTTAATCAAT
Organism: Epiperipatus broadwayi; assembly: GCA_028023455.1. Classification (NCBI taxonomy): domain Eukaryota; kingdom Metazoa; phylum Onychophora; class Udeonychophora; order Euonychophora; family Peripatidae; genus Epiperipatus; species Epiperipatus broadwayi. The sequence goes on along the minus strand of JAQFVV010000105.1, from coordinate 98,469 downwards.
ATTTACTTATTTTGTATTATCTTGTAAGTTTCCTTGTATTTGCTTTATTTAAATTCCTTTTATTTGATTATTTATTTTGTTTATTTATTTCTTGGATTATCTTGTAATTTCTTTTTAATTAACTCACCACAATTTCTCTATTCAAGTCTAATTTGCTATTATTTGATGTCATTTGTTAGTACCTTTCACATTTTAAACATTTTTAAAAATATCTTTTGGCCTTGCTTACAATAAATTCTAGCAATTTCTATTCTTTTATTTGTTTATTTGCCTTTGTTTTCCTTCATATTTTCCTCTATTTTATTCATTTTTATATCCATCAATTCTTGTCCACTTTCAGTCTTTTGAAATAAATCAAACTTTATTTGGGGCATCTTTTATTTCGTCTGGCCTTTATTTTGAAATAATTTTGACTTTATTTGAACTATTTTGATTCATTTTTATTTGGTCCTTTTTTTTTATTTTTCATAATCTCATTTATATTTTGAGCATTTAATTTGATTTTTTTTGGATTTAATATTTATGTTTATTTGAGCTATATCTTAAACCACTTCAATTATACTCTAATTCGTATGCCTTATTGTTTCTTTCAATACATCATTTGAGCTCTATCCTCTTTAGCATTTAATTCTTATTTGTTATATTGTTTATCTTTCATTGTATATTATATAAATATATTATAATTTTATTTGAATATCTTGATACTCAATATATATATATTTTTTTTTGTAATGATTATTTAATTATTGCATTATAAATATTGATACTATTGATTTGAGACCAAGGTTGTTAATTAATAGTAAATTTAATATTTTCACATTTTATACATACTTGATATCATTCTGAAGTTATTAACAAAGATTTGAATATATTCTTTCTTTTAAATTTATTTGTTTTTATTTTTAATTAATATTTTAATTTATCTAACAATTATATTTTATATAAATGAAATGTATATATCTGTTAACATTTTGATAACTTCAACTTATGTCATTTTGTATCAAATATAAAATCTTTTAAGTGTTTTTTATCTGCTTTGTTTAATTCAGTAATATTTTCTACAATATAAATTTAAGATCCTTTTTTTATCCAGTCTCATGTGATTTAATTCTGCATTGGTAGCAGCATTTTTTAAATGTCTATGTATATTAGCAATTGATGGTGGTCAGCTAATATGAAATATTATTATGGAACTTGTTAACCAAATATAGATGCCATCAGATTAGTAATAATAATAATATAAAAATAAACTACAAATATGTTATAACTGATTATAATTATATCATTCGTAAATTGCTTAGTGGATCCTATCTAAATCAGAGTGAAGCAAGATCTCTATTTGGGATGACCTATTTTTCTATTAAAATCACATCAGTTTGAAGTAAAGTATATTTATGAAATCATTATCAAATAAAAACAGAAAATATTGTATCTTTACTTTATGGTAAGCTTTCAGAGTTTATCAAATCTTAGGCACTTTTGTTATTATATCAAGAAGATTAACACAGATTTTAAATATAATAAATTTAGTTATAGAAAAAGAAAATATTAAAAGGAAGACTAAACTTTTTTTAAAATATATTAATAAATTTATTAATAGCAATAACGAAAATTAAAAACTTAAACAAAACAACTTATGTTTTAGATATAAACATCTTTCAGTCAAATTATTCATATTAAACAATATATTTTTGTATAGAAATAAAAAGCAAACTTATGATTAAGATATAAATTTTTTATAACTATTTGTTAATAAATAACTACATGAAATATATTAATAAACAATTTAAATTTTAACTACTTGTGAGTTTTCAACTAAACCAAGATGGTAACCGATATTTTTGATAAATCTACAGTTTCAAGGACTCTGAAAAAATATTTACAAAGAAATGCCTGCTAGGAAACGTTATATTTAATAATTACATTTTTTATTCATGTTATTTAAAAAAAAGAAATGATTGTGGAAAAATTAATTACAATATTTACAGTTAATCTTTTTTTTTTTTGGGATTAACTTATTAATAGAAAAATAAAAAAAGAAAAATAAATACAATATTTATACTTTATTCATGTCAGTGACATGCAGTCATATCATGACCATTAACATATACTTTTTGGGAGGGCAGGATCTTGTACCTTTGGAAATAGTCCATTGCATCATGTTCTGTGACAGAAAGATCCCAAATTTTATCATTGTCAATTTACCAAAAAAAAACCTGCTGACAAAAAGAAACACACTGAATTGAATTAAAGTATAACAATGTTAACACTCTTGGACTCTGACAGTTTTTTTTGTTCTCATTAGATTTAAGCTTTCAACTTTCACTTTAATATTAAACCATTATTATTTATCAGAATATAATAAATTTGACTTCATTTGATAGATATTTTTATTTAGAAATTAAATTTTAAAAAATCACATTTAATTTTCAGAATTATTTTAAAAATTAGATTTTAATCAACAAAGTGCTGCTGCATCATCAAATTTTAGGTAGAGCAGATTCAATTTGCAAAATGAATGAAATCTTATTTGTTTGATGTTTTTTTAAAAACCTGAATGAGTTATTTTTAATATCTAGTAAATCTATCAATTTATGCTTTAAAAATTTTAATTTTTTCTTCATTTTTATGGTATCGCTAAATGTTATAATAGACTTTTTAGTGATGCCATTTCTAGACAGTTGTATTTCCCATGACCTTAATCTCTATGATAATATTACACAGAAGAATATATTCTTTTATATTTAAAAATAAAACATTTTTGTAAAAAATAAATATGTAATAATATATATTTTTGATTTCTAATAATTATTACACAATTACAATACAAAAATAATCATAAACATTCCAAAAAATCAAGTTTTTAGGCCATTGTAATATTTTCTCAAACTAATCTCGCAAAGTTCAAATTGCCAAATATACAACAACTAGCCATCATTGCGTGGTTTTAGAAACTTTGAAATTCCTGTTTATTCAATTATCCTGATATCTTTTGAATTTTTTTGAAATTAAAATATTAGAAAAAAATATATACATAAATTTTAAAGCTGTAAAAAAAAGTGTTAGCAAAATTTTTCAGTAGAGGACAAAAAACGCAAATTTAATTTCTAGATTTCTCAGATGTGAGTCATTAGCTTGAATAAATGGGTTGCTTAAGAGTGTTTTGTTGCTTCTCATAGTATAAGGGTAAAGAAAATTGAAATAAAGCTTCTTAATGAAACGTATTGGAATTTATTCCTTTTTTAAAAGTTAGCAATTGATTTACTAATTTTGTTTTAATTTAATGACTAACACATCTTCTGTAGATTATTGGCCCTCAAATTTTGTACTTTTATCAAAAATACGGGATACCAACTGTCTTTACTTGAAAACTTACAAGTACAAAATTTTATCTGCTTGATGCTGTATAATATTCACTTTATTAAATTTTAAATTTTATTTACAAGATTTGATGCAGTGATGGAGTGGCAGATTCTGGAGTTCAAAGTTCACAGGTGATGCCAGCTCTCTCACTTTTATGAAGTCCAAGTTTTATAAATCTAGTATATTATAAAGAATAAATAAATAATTGTATAGTGTTATTGTATGGGATTTCGTAAGTGCAGGCACTGAAAAGAATAGTTAGAACTGCTATATATGGGCTTTGAACTCGGGGATCTATCACCCTATCATACTAAACATGCAAGTCAGAAAAAATAATTCTATTAATTATATTCTTTTTTTAAATATATTTTTGATGTTCTTTTGAATGTGCTATATATGTATATGTAACGATAAATAATATTTTAATATTGGATAAATATAATGTCATGTGAAACTTACCAAATATATTTTAAATAATAATTTAACTTCCCTCTATCTGCCATATTCACTAACTTTTTATGATAAGAAAATGGACCATTTTTTACTGTCTTTTTTTACTTAAGAGTTATCCAGAACAAAACACCAGAGAGCAAACTTAAAACAGTCTATGTATTGTAATGTAACAATAAATTAATTTTTATATAAAACTGAAGTTTTATTTCATAAAAGCTCTTGAATTGACTATTCATATAATTAAGATTTTATTTTATTTTACCCATTTGAGACAAACAAATAATTATACGTATTCATTATGGATATGGATTTCCTAAGAAAAGACTGTGATAAATGAGCAATAATTCAAAAATAATCCAGTTATATTCTCTCTATGTACTCAGCTGGTAATTGAATTGTTCAATAAGATCAAAATAGCATGTGATAAATAAATTTATATAATTTTATTCATTAGTCATTTAATAAAAACATACACCCACACACAACATAAACATACATAAAAAAATTTAGACAAAAAATAATGATGATAATTGACACACCCTACACACTCACACATTTTACAACTTTACAATAAATCCTAACAAATATTTTATAATAATAATATTAGGTATGACTACGATATATATATAAATTTAAAGTTTATAGCATATAAGATAATTAAAACAACTTTCTTACTTGTATTATTAGACCTTTTTCAGGATAATAAATTATTAATCTTACTGCAGCAGTATTTCTTTCTAATGTAACATATGATCATACGACAAAACAAAAAAATACTTTTACTTTTAAATAAGGTAATTTTCATTATCCCAATGTCTTTTATCCTCATAACTGTTCAGATGTTCTAAAGCAGTGTTCTTCAACCCTTGGTCCATGGCCCGGTGCCGGGCTGCGGAACTTTTCTGCAGGACCGCGTGCTAGACGGGCAGTAAAAAGTTTATAATAATAAATAATGAGTTTAAACTTTTAATTAATATAGCCAATTTTTATTTATTTTTTCATCTCATTTTTACCCAATTAAAAAAAAAAAAGAAAACAGAACGAAAACAAAATCTAATCAATCATTCATAAATTAATTTGTTTTTCTAGTTATCACAGATGTTTATGGGGGGGGGGGGTAGAATTAAAATTTTTATTACTTTTGTAAAAAAATAGTTCTTTATTATATAAACTACATATATATATAAAACTTTTTCTTATATATTTAACATTGTTGTTTTGATCAGTTATAACAATTATGCTTATCTTTAAGAAAATTTATCTATAGACTTCTGCCGGTCTGCGAAATCTTATCCTTATTTTTGCTGGTCAGTGGAATCTTATCCTTATTTTTACCGGTCCCCAGGTGTAAAAAGGTTGAAGACCACTGTTCTAAAGCATTTATTTTTCTTTCTCTTTATATTGACAATTCTACTGATTTTCCGATAAAGAGTTTTTTTTTCCTTTTGTTTTTAAACTGAACAAAATGCACACATCTACTCTCTGTAGAATATAGACTTCCAATACATTTGCTTTTAAATATTGATATTACATATATATTCCATCTTTTGAATAAAATTTGCAAGAAACAAATAAAAGAAAAAAACATTCTCAATAAGATCAATGACTAAATTAATTCTCATAAGTAGATATTTAATCAAGGAGTGGCAACAGATTTAGCCAGTTAAGTAACAATTTTAAGGCAATTTCTCATATCTTGGTTCATTTTTAAATTCTTTTGTAGGGCATTACTTTCAGTTGTTTGACTGTAGACATCTCCATGTGGCTTCAGGCTTTACATGGTTATATGTGTTTAGCTCAACATAATTTTCCATTTTTGCAAAACAATTGCAGATCAAATCAATGAACAATCTTTATCAAAAATTACCACTGCATATATTCTCCTTCTTGACAGCTTACCTAGGAATTAATTATCTCCAGTCAAATATTATGGCTGAAATTTTCATCTGATATTTAAACAAAAAAAATGCGCTCCAGTCTTTCTTCTCCCAAGACAGCTGCTAAAACAAAACTGGCCCCTTTTCTTATTTCTTTTTATTAAATTGTTACCAAGTGTTCTAAATCCACTTCATTTCCTTCTTTATAATTACCCCTATTCACTCCAAAGTTTTACTATATATATAAAAGTAATTAACATTCATATATTATTTTATATCTAGATATTCCTTAATTTACAGATTAGTGTTGGAATTTATGTTATTTTATTAATATAAATTTCTTTCTCTTATCTAGTTATAACAACAAAATTTTTAGCAGTGAAAATACTAATTAATCCAATTAAAATAAACATTCACACACATTATTTATAAATAGACATTCTTCAATTTATAGATTAGTGTCTGAATTTATACAATTCTATTAATATAAATTCCTTTAAACATCACATGACTACCTCCTCTTATGCTTGTGCATAACTGTTGTTAAAACAGGCAAAACTCACTATATATATTGCCACACACAACAAGCTAGAGTAATCAATGGATGCTAGAAGGCTCGTGCATAAAATTCCCATTTAGTGCCTACTCATCCAATATCCCCAGACTAGTTTCTGGCTAAATTGTTTAGACAATTGAGACAAAAAGCAAACGTCAGCCAAATTAAGTTTAAACATATTCCACAAAATTTTATTAAGAGAAAATAAATTATGAAGTATAATTTATTGACACAATAAATAGGGTTAACTCAGGCGTGTACCAGAAATACTAAAGGCAAAGCTATGACAGACCAACTGATTTTCTAATAAAAAATTATAAAGGGAGGAAGTAAAGTTTATTCAGCAGAGTCCTCACTTTCAGATATTTAAACAATACACTCTTGAAACAGATCAAAGAAACCAGTGCCGACGAGCTTTTCGAGGTCCAAAAATGGTCAGACCCGAATGTCCTTATGTCGGTATGAGCTGCACCTATTATTATGTTTAAAATAACGGTGATTGATCCACCTCAAGAACAACTGAAAAATATGATTGAAATGAAGTAAAACAATTAAAACTGGTGAATCCCAGCCAAACGATTGGTGACAATTACTCTAAAATTAATAATTAAGGGTTTCGATAAGAGACAAGTAAATCATTAGAAAAACAGTTATGTCTGCCCCAGCAGTTAAAGAAAATGAATTACAAATTCTGAGTACACACTCTGATAAATTTAAAGCACACATAATAAATACAAAAATAAATCTATCGGAGAGTGAACATGAGTACGAAAATATTAAAAGTTTTAAATACTTTAGCAGAACGAAAGTATTGCTCACCTGTAATTTAAAAAGGGATAAATATTATCTTCCTGCCGACGACTTATAAAATTACAAAGGAAAAACAATTCTAATTTCCGCTTTCAGAGATATAAGAAACGAAATCTCCACCTGTGGAAAATTAGACAATAAAGTCGTCAGCCAAAAGATTTTTGGAGGTTTACAAAAGCGCAAACACAGTGTTTAAAAATAATTAATTATTGAATAATAAAATAATTACAAGTAAGCATTTAAAATGCACGACTGCTAAAGCATTTATAAAAAGGTTTTACATAAAAATAGAAACTCACTCATCACTCTCCAATAAAAAAAAATTGAAAGTAACTTGGAATCTTAAAATAAGATTCCAAGACACACTACAAAATACTAGAAAACACAGCAAATATTAAATATAAGGCTATATTGTTTAGGAATACATATTTATTATTAGATTGAGCGGAGATTTAATGAGAATTAATTTACCCTGGGAAGAATAAAAAAGAAAATAGTTACCTTTCGGTAAAAACAATGTTCACGTAGAGTGCACATTATTATTAGTTCATTTTCAGGTTATTGACAAAGGCAAGGTAGAGGCAGCAGGGTCTTGTTTATTTTAGGTGTTCATTGCAGGATTGAAGAAAAGCTGGCAGGCATGGGTCCGTCTTCTGAGTTAAACTAGCCCGACATATTGTTGGTTATCAAACGTATAGCAGTATATTTAGACATCACGGAGAAAGCAAAATTGTTTTAGTAACTGCAAATTTTGCTTTTAAAGATTAAATGTTCAAACTGCTAATGGTACAAACGTTGAAGAGGTTAATCTGACTGAATATTGGAAATAAGAAGCTGAACGAATAACCTTGACGAAGTGCTGACTTAATCTCTCTAGGTTAGAATAGAATAGACTGACTCATGAAATTTTTGGTATTATTTATACCTTCCTCGAATTCCCGTGAAAACTAGCTTTGTTGTTCAATTTCTACGCCTAAGGCAGGGCAAATATTAATCTCCAGCTCAATCTAATCTAAGAATTCTACCCAGGGATTATTGAAATGAAAACAACTGCATAAAAATCAAATCTCCGCTTTTAAAATTGTTTACAATAATTAAAATAAAAGCAACAGGAATGCAATCAGCTAGCCATCTTGTTTTTAAATCAAATTGATTTAAAGTAAAAACAAGCCGTATAAGAAAACTATTTTAAAATAAATCGATAAGCATTAAAATGATCCATTTTACATATAAATGCGTGTGTATTTTGATACATGTACTCTTTTTAAATAATAATGAAAATTTAAACCTTAAACGTTTAATGAAAATTAAAAGCTTAATACATTTTTTTTTTGTAATAACACCATTGAATCGGATTCAATCCGGTTCAATATATAGTGAGTTTTGCCTGTTTTAATAAATTCCTTTCTTTTATGAATTATAACAAAATTTTTAGCAATGAAAATACTAATTAATCCAATTAAAATAAAATATTTCATTACTTGTGATAATAATAAGCATCAACATTCTTTTATTAGATTAATATATCAGAACTATTTATGGATTTTAAATAAAATATTCCTTAATCTTATTGTACAATGCAGAATGTCTCTGGATTGAGAGCATTATTCTAGCATTATAGTAAATTGATTTTTAAATAACTGATATTAAGTTTATAAAGCAGAAATGTCTCAATCATTTCTAAAACTCAATAATAAATATACACATGTCATATATTTAATGATAAATAATATTTTAATATTGAATAAATATAATATGTGAAATTTACCAAGTCTCTTTTACATAATAATTGAAATGCCCTCTAGCTGTCATGTTCAATAACTTTTTAGAGCAAGAAAATGATCATTTTTACCATGTTCTAGATCTTTTTATTTAGAGTTATTAGTTAAAATAGACTTGGTAAGTTTCACTCGACATTATATTCATTCAATATTAAAATATTTATCATTACATGGCATGTGTTTATTTATTATAGAGTTTTAGAAATCAATGAGATATCTGCTTTATAAACTTAATATTAGTTTTTTTTAATCAATTTACATTAAAATATATAGGCTGCTTTAAATTTGCTCTCTGGCTATTATTGTTCTGGATAACTCGGAATAAAAAGATCTAAAATAAGGTAAGAAGTGATCCATTTTCTTACTGTAAAAAGTTTTTGAACATGGCAGTTCAAGGGCAGTTCAATTATTACTTAGAATAGACTTGGTAAATTTCACATGACTTATACATATAATGTTAAGAAGATATGATTTAATTAAAGATAGTGTTGCTAAACTAAATAAATTTAATAATGTATTGTAAATCACTTGCCTGCTAAAAATTTATAGAATTAATAAGGTTGGAATAAATAGAGGTTTTTTAAATTAAGCTTCTAAATGATATCTCATATTTATGAACAAAATATAGATAAATCTAAAAATAATATCATATAGTTTAGATGTTAAATGATCAATATTGAATTGATAACTATGCAAAAATAATTCTTCCATTATATAGTAAAATTTTCTATTTGTTACCAAACAAAAGATTTAATTATATACACCCAGGTCTCGTTTTATGCGGATTTTTTAAATGTGATTTTGAAGTTATGCAATTCATGTTTCTTCTTAATGTCTTTGTATGCGGTTTTCTTTTATGTGATAAAAATTATTAGATCAGAAGTCGAGTTCCGATAATGCGCTATTACTCTAAATATTATAAATTTTGCGCACTCACACATCCTATTTAAACTAATACCACATTATAGGAGTTTGATTTTCATTTAATAATCTCAATATTTTCAGCACTTTATAATAGTATTGTAATAGATTTTATGCAATATAGAAGTTCATAATTCACTTAAAATCAGGATTTCCCCATTTTGTACACACACATTAAATTTTACAAGATTATAATGTAAATCTGTTCAAACGTTATAGATGCCTATACTATGCATACTGTTGTTTTTGCATTCTAAATCACATTCTATTTTTGTATTTTAAAAAAGAGTACGTAATCAGTTAATCATTTAGTGTCTGCAAGTAATAAATTTTACAAGATTATAATGTAAATCTGTTCAAACATTATAGATGTGTATACTATGCATGTTGTTTTTGCATTTTAAATCACATTCTATTTTTGCTTTTTAAAAAAAGAGTACATAATCAATTAATCATTTAGTGTCTGCAAGTTTATTTTTAAAAGGTGGGTAACAGTGTTGGGCACAATTAAATTTGACAATTAAAAATTAAAATCTGATTTTTAATTATAATTAACAATTTAAAAATTACGTAACTTGATCTGAAATTAATGTGACGTGAAACAATGAAATTTGATTTTTAAACGGAATTGAAAATTAAAAATTAAAAACAAAAATAAGAATTTAATTTTTAATTGTTAGTTTTAATTAAATTTTGCCCAACAGCGGTGAGTAGGTGTATTTTTATTATCATAGGTCTAAGTTCTTATTTTTATTTTAAACTTTTAGTTTACCCTAATTGAGAGGAAAAAACACCCAAGAAAATGAATTTTTTTGAAAACAAAAATTTCAATTTTAGATCGCTTAGCAAAATGGGAAGGATTGACAACAATTGGGAAACATTTTAGTTTGGGCGAATGTACTATAAGAGCAATTAAAAAAAATGAGGTTGGTGCTAGTTGTATTTCCTCTTGTGATGAATCTGATGTCCTACTAGTTCACAAATGAACTTGCATATCGTCAAATAGTGATAATGATTAAATTAATGATTAAAATACTGTACATGTATGAAAAAATGTAAAATACTGTAAATTACACATAAAAATATATTGTTTTGAATAAAATTAAATAATGTAGTTAATAAAAAAAGTTTGTCCTGTATCAATTTTTTTCAAATTTGAAATTTTTTATTAATCATATTTTATTTCCTTATTTTTTTTATGCGAATTTTAAAGTAATTTTACGTTGTTGCTTTGTTTATATGCGATTTTTGAAAATTACAATATGTATCCCCCATTTTTCAATGTAACTTTAGTCTATTTTTGTGTGATTTCTTTTGTGCGCATTTTCTGAGGAACCTATCTGCCGCATAAAACGAGACCCAGGTGTAATTAAAATCAAAACATTGTTGAAATAAGTTCATATCAATAAAATAATAATACGAGTCTCAATTGATTTTATCTAACTATAAATATTATATAGTTATGAAGTGGAAACAATTTAAAAATATATATCTATGGTATCTTCTGTTATCCATATCTCATAATAATAAATATCACATTTGGACAATGTATACTTAGGCAGTATTCTTTAACAAATTTATGTTTGGCTGTTTTAATCCCATTATGTCATGTTAAACATATGCATATGTAATAAAAAAATATCTAAAAAATTATATCTATATGTAAAAAAAAAAAATATTGTAAATAGCAAATAAAATATATTGCAAGTAAGATAAATACTTATATATATATATTAGATCCAATCAAAAAACAAATAACTTCTTTTATCCAGTTAATAAAATACATCTATATTTAACGAGTGTTTCTATAAAGTCATATAATAATGTGGAAGAGCTATAAAAATTGTGAATATTATATTCTATAATTTTTTTTCCATATATACTTATAGTATAAATCATGATTTGAATTTATTATCATATTTATTAATCTTTAACTTAATATATTGTATCAGAATTGATTAGTATTTAAATCCTACATACTTAACACTTTAATTAATATATATAAATAACTGAACTTAATTTATTAAAAATTCGTGCTCCTGTAAAGAAATTATATTATCTAAAATTAGATGTAATGAAAATAAATATACATATTCATTAATTTTGATGTAATGAATAATAAATCTAGAATGATAAATTATTACTATACATCTGGTTTTAATGCATTATTTATAAACTCAGAATTAATATTAATAGAAAAATTGAAACATTTTAATTTAGACATAAATTAATATATAATATTTAAATCGAAGTATAGTGTTTATACTGAACTTAATGTAATTAGAAAGGATTTGAACTCAAACTTTCAAGCTCTCTATAGCTATCCACCCTATCTTACACAACTGATACATATGATCTCATACATGTGAAAAAAATAAATGATTTCCAATATATGTATTTCATGCTGACACAGTACTCATCAGTTGATCCAATCATCATCTCCCCCACACATATAACCAGTGCTCAGTTTATATTAAAATAGCAAATCTTCAAACTTTAATGGACAGGCTTCAATTTCTCCACCCTCCAACTCTTTAGCCATTCATACCATTGAAAATCTGATGATATGTGGCCATAGATGGATTGGATAGCTGTAGTAGCTTGGAAGTCTGAGTTCATATTCCTTCTTATTACATTAAGGTCAATGTAGACAACATACTTGTATTTAAATATTACATATTCAGCCTGTATTCTGCCCAGTCCTCTTCTGTGTATTTGAATGGTCATTTTAAGGACTTATTCATGAGGGATCAGAGTGATTTAAAATCAACATGGCTGTGACAATAAGATTGGTATCAATAAGGATTTTGAGCATTCTCTTATCAGATTTTCAATGATATGGATGGCTGAAGAGTTGGAGGGTTGAAAATATTGAAGCCTGTTCATTTAAATTTGAAGATTTGCTATCTTAATGTATAGTGAGCTCTGATTATATGTATGTGTGGGAGATGAAGATCTGGATTAACTGATGAGTGCTAGTTCAGCACAAAATCGCATATTGGAAATCATTTATCTTTTTCATATGTATGTGGTGATGTATATCGGTTGTATGATGGAGTGGATAGCTATATAGAGCTTGGAAGTCTGAGTTCACATCTCTTCTAATTAATGAAATATGTATATAATAAAATAAACCAATATTTTTATAAACAAAAATAAGTAAATTAATTACAGTTGATTTCTCAATAAAGATATTACTAATTTAATTCATAGGATACTAATAGAAAATTAATTTTCATAATGAGAATCTGTTCTGATTTACTTTCACACTTCTTTTGGTATTTGAAGTCTGAAAAGATTGTTAATGAAAGTCATTTTAATTCATATTGAATTGAATTGATTTTTTTTTTTTTTTTGCATAATTTTTAGATCTATTCTTATTTATATTCAAAATCAACTTTCTCTATTGCGTTAAAACAAAAATTAATTTATTTCAGAAACTAAATTTTTAAATTTTCCTCTTCTCTGTATTATTCTTTTATTTTAATTATGAGAATTACAGCAATATGGTAGAGTATTTTTTAATGAAGTAATTGATACCAGAAAGTCATTCATTATACCATATGTTAATTATGGTATCCATTGAAATATATATAATTAGGAGTAAAGTTAGCATTTTAAACAGTCATATAAATAGGAAAAATATAATACAAAGTCAAAAATATAAATATATAATTGAATTATTATACATACTGTATAATTCAATTTTAATGAAAACAAACTTTTTAAAAGCATAAAAAAATACATATCCTAATAAAAATTCACAATATCTTGATTTAGCATATCATTTAGAGAATTTCCATTTTTTTTTGTTTGGATTTTTTTTTTTTTTTTGATACTAACTTTTTATCTGTTTTCTTGTCTCATAGTAATACTTAAATTGGATTTTCTAAAAGCAAAATCAAATCTGTGCTTATAAAACTCATTTTAATTTTTCTTTATTATCTGAATTTTTTCCCCAAGATTATAATCCAGTTTTTAACTCAACTTTACAGAAAGACTGAAACATTTTGTTCACCTGAGTTCTATGTCAACCAACGGCATTCTTCTTAGCATTTTCATTTGACATTTTAAAGCTTTTTCATTTGGAATTTTTTTTTACAAAGTGTTAATAATCTTTTCTAGCTCAGATTTATAGCAAATATTATTATATATGCAGCAAATTAATTATAAAATAATAAATACAGTCTATTTTTACTGATAAAGATATAAATTCACAGGTAACTTAACTAACTTAAGCCTTATGTGATAAAGATTTATGCCAATCTAGTATTTAGTAATTTAAGCCTTATATAATAAAGATATCTGCTATTCTAGTATTCATTCTTTGTATTTGTATTTGTTGTAAAAATCTTCTTATATGAGAAAAATTGTTTAAAGTTCACTTTGTTCATTTTGTAAGCCTTTACTGTTACAGACCTCACTGTGCAACATCTTCAGTTCACTACAAAGAAAGAAAAAGATTTAAGTTTTTTAACAATTCATTTTATTTAATGATGGTGGATTTATTATTATTTTATAAATAGTAATTAAATTTAATCTTGTAATGATACAATATATATATATATATATATATATAAATATATAGAAACTTATTATATATATATATATATATATATATATATATATATAATAAGTTTCTATTATTTATGAACTTGATTTTTAACATTTTACAAGTTAATGATATAATTATATTACTAGTAAAATGAATTTAAATTGAATAATTAAATAATTATTTTCAATAGAAAATATTATTAAAATAGAATATTGGAAATAAATATAATTAATCATCTGAATTTAATGAAAATAAAAATAGAATACCTTTAAATGTATAATAAAATTAGCTTTATTTCATCTTATTCAGATTCTATTTATAATCTGTGATTGCTGTACTTTTTTTTGCAAAAGAGTTAAGTTCAACTTCTTGACTTCAATTACATATACATATTGTTTTATATATTTTTAAAAAAATTATTAATAATTTTTTTTATGCATAGTGTGTTTGTTTACATCATTTAGTTTCAGTGAGTGGTGTATTTTAATAAGAAATGTATAATTATATTGTGATTTGACAGATTGGCTAAAGTATTTAATATAGTTTATCTTCCTGTTGTAGATTTATTTTATATCTCTTTATCTTTCCTCACTTGATATATTTATAAATTATTTATTGTTAATTTTATAGATTATGACAAAAATAAAAGTGTTATATAGTGTCTGAAATGATTATAACCCAGTACCATTTCATTATATAAATTTACTAGGCACATACACACAATATATTCCATGAAATGACTATGGTAAGTGGAAATGAGTTGATTAAATATATTTAAGTATTGTAAAAAAAAAAATTAAATAATTTTAATAGGTTTTCAAAATTTTCACTAAATTGTATGAAATTATTACTTTTGCTAATATTTAACTATAAAGAGTTAATAATGTATTCAAACAGGTCTGTCTTCAGTTAAAATGAAACACACTGATATATTTAGAAAATTATTAGCAATTAGAAATACTTATTTTGAGTAAACTATGCATCTTTTAAACCAGAATGGGAATTAAATGCAAAGTTTTCACCACCATTTGAATTTATTTACAATTATTAGTCAACTGTCTTCTAGAAAATAATTAAGTGGATTTTAATTCATGTCAAGTTTCAAGTAAATTATACTAATGTTATATAAAATATTTATTGTAATTTAGTCAGAGGAATTTTCAAATCTTCATTATTTTTTTAGTAAAATTAAATGTTTTATATGAAAGAAAACTATTTTTTATTAAAAATAAATGTATTAATACATTTATTGGTACTCTTATATTGTCATGGAAACCAGAGAAATTTAAACACAAAGCTTGGCTATTTTGTGTGAATAATGTTTTGAATAATTATTAAGCTGTTATTTCTAGAAAAGATGTGTTAAATGAATTTTAATCACTGCTGGATAAATTATGGTAATAATTTATAAACTGTGCTAATTTAAAAACCAAGTTGGGTATTAGAAGATATAGTATTGCAATTAAAAGAAGAGAAACCAAAATTTAAAAAAATAAATATCTTTTAAAGAAACTGAATCGAAAATTTCAAAGAGTATCCAGGAAAGATGGAAAAGCAGTATTAATCAAGAGTTCTTTTCTATGGTACTCACTTAATTAAAAGGAAGTTTTAGCTATGTTGAAAAGTGCCATTAGTCAGAGTATTGTTGAAGTAGGAAATATCAAATAGAAAGAAGGAAGAAAAAAGCTGTGTTACAAAAACATTAACCAAAACATCTTTTGATGATATACCTTTAGTAAAGAAGAATCTCAATAATAAAAGATTAGTTAATCTTGCAGTCATTGTTAAAAGAGAATAACATAAAGACTGAATAAGAATCAATATAGTCTATTGACTGAAAAAAATCTATTTATAGTACAACCCAAAAAAAAAATATATGATAGAGTTTACAAACTATATTTCTTAATAATAATGAAAATTATTATGCATACATTTGAGCCTTATATTGAAAGAAACTGTCAGAAAGAAATTGTAAGGAACAAGAAATATTGCTAATGTATATTGATTAATTAAAAGTCTTTGTATGTTTTATTCATTATGGCAACATATTTGATTCAATAATCTATTTTAAATTATGAAGAACTAGTAGGCTTGGTATAATTGAACAGATTAGTGTTGGCTTTGAAAAAAGAATTAAAGAATATCACCTATATTATCAATTATATTAGTGAGGAAAATTAGATCAGGTAAAAACAATTGTGGAATCATGATTTGTGAACAAAATATTGATAGTCTTAGATGTACTGATAACAACACAGTTTTAGCTGAGAATAAAGAAATCCTTAAGATGCTCATTAAAAAAATAAAGAATAGAATGAAAAGATATTATTATAGTTAAATTTGAAAAGATAAAGATTACAATGAAAACAACACATTCCTTCAAGAATACTTATGAAGTCATAGAAATTATCTACTTTTACTTCTTTGGATTGTTTCATTAATAATCAAAACTTGAATAATCAAGACATTCATTGCAGAATAACACTGAGTGAAAATGTAGTGAAAAACCTTGAGAGGGTTTTTAAAAAGAAGTATATTTTTAAAAACTAAGGCAATAAATTGTTCAAGTTATAATAGTTCCTGTGAATATGAAAATTGGATACTGAAGAATGATAGAGAAAATATTGATGCTTTTGAATAGTGATGCTGAAAAGACTTAAGAATTCTATAAGTTGGCATTTCATCATTTTAGATTTGAACTTTCACTTAAAGTAAAAAAAATATTCACTTGATATTGATTTATTTTGATTATATAATGAGATAATCTAATTTATTAAAAAATGATTTTTCAGAAAGATGGCTGGTAAGACAAAAAGATGGTGACTTTAAATGTTGTTAATAGTCATCATTATCACAATATTGATTGTGTTTTGAGTGTGTATAGGGCAGTCTTGAGAAATACTATTCATTATGATTCTTAGCAATTAATGTCAATTTGACATTAGGTAATAAATAATAATAATAGTCCTACATCATATTTCACTATCTTATATAAGGGTTTTATATACAATCATTGATTTTTATAATAAAATAATTTGAAGAATGCCATTTATAATTAAGAGGATGTACATATAGACTAATTTTAGTCAGCCATAAGCATCCTGAAATCTGCACACCATACTTTATAACTTAATTTAAGGCATACTTAATTTATAATTGTACCATCATAATAACTTTTTATTAAAATTTTGTGTTTAGTTTTCATCACTTTTCTTATGTTTTTTTTCTAAAAATTGTAATATTTTTAAAATCTATTTTGTTATATAACATTTAAATGAATTTTTTTAAAAATAATTTCATTTTGAATAAGTCTTTTATGAATTTTTTTTTTGTTAATGATGTGATTACTTTGTGAGATCAGCTATATCAAAAAAAGTTGCAGATGTTTGGTTTGATGTTTTAATAATAATGATGATGATGTTTTATTTTTCTTAACAAAAAAGAAATGGAATAAATTACTTCTATCTATTTATTATTTCAAAATTTTTTATTAAAATAATTATATGCAGTACAATATTTTTATTTTGGTAATACAGGATTGTTATCATAAAATAATCTAAAAATTATAATATTTTTATTAATTGGGTATTATGTGTTTTTCATGCATTTTAATAAACATTAGTAAATAGTAATTCTTATTGGGAAATATTAAAGGAATATATTTGTGTGTATATATATAAAAAATAGAAAATCATATAACATTACAATAGTAGCCAAAAAAAACAACAAATTTTATTAAAAAAAATTTATGACCGTTTCATTTATTAATAAATAGATCTTCTCAAGTAAAATTCATACAACTTATATATACAAAATAACATAATCTTTCCATAATTCACTTTAAAAACCAACCACTTTTTATATCAAAGAATGTCTTCATGAAATTCCATGGCCTCTGTTATCAACATTACAATAGCATTTGCATCTTAGTTTAAATTGAGGACTGTAATTATGAGATGTGTTAAGCAAAAGGTTTATTAAATATTAAATGCATGGCAAATTTATAGGATAGTTAGGAGAAATATATATTAAATGCTTATATTTAGTTCAAAAATAAATTTTAAAAACAAGTTTTTTCTTGTAAAAGTACAAGAAAAGTTTTTCTTTTAAAGATTAGATTTTTTAAAATTATTTATATATATAATATCAATTTATTTTTATAAAAAATAATATAAATATGAGACCTGAGTTATAATTATAATATGAAGAAATCTAAGTAATAACTAGAAATTTATAATTTCATCAATGCCAACTTTGATTTATTGCTTAATTATTGTACTAAAATGCTGACATTTAAAATATATGAATTAGAGTTCCAAGCACTCTCTAGAATTTTTTTTATTAAACAATAGGTGAAATAATAAATCAAGTAATAGTTAATTAATTTTTGAAGTTTAAGTTATGCCCGTGCAAGGCTTTCATAACTGGTTGCAAGAAAATCTTTCTTCAACTGAGTTAAATAGTCTTTAATCATCACCAACTGGGAATCAGAATTAGCTCAAATTGTATTTTATATTAAGACTTTGTTTACTTTATTTGAAATAATTCACATAAAACACCATTTTGACTAATTCTGATTTATATTTAGTGATGTTTGACAGTTTAGCACATCATATAGAGATACTTTTTTTGAAACTGATATTATTAGTCTTCTATTGTATAGGTTATAATTCAGAAGCTAGTTTTAATGTAACATCTAAGTAATCTTTCACAGTATGCATTCTGAAAAACATTGTTGCTCTAATTTAATAAATTAATTACTTTTAAATGTGCATTTATATTTTAAATTACATTAAAAAGCATAAAGATTTATAGATATGGCAGACATGAATAAAAGGTAATAAGTGTATATATATATATATATATATATATATATATATATGCACATTAAACCTGTCAGATCATAAAGTATAATAAAAATTGATAAATATGAAAAGTTATGAAATAATATAGATGAGGTTATGATGATTATAAAAAATAAAATTACATCAGAAATTGTTCATATCAATCCTTAAGAACGAATACATAGAATGTTAGGTTAGATGAGAAAGCCAGAGAAGATAGCAAATATATTGTCATAAATGAAAAGGTTCTATATTGTAAGACTCTGTGAGGTAGGATGGATGCCAAAGAGAAAAGAATGAAGAACAAAAGATTTTTATAAATAATCCTCCTGTAAATAATAGATTTGTGATAGTAAGATTAAAAACCTATCCAAAAGATTTGGCTATTATTCACACAAACATGCCAACCAGAAATTGAAATGGGGATGAAGCAGAAAATATGTTTGACAAAATCACAAAGATCATTGGAAATAATGATTGGGGATTGAAATACCATGATTAGGACAGAGATTGGGATTGTGGATGAGAATTGTTTTTATAGAGAAAGTAATATTGAAATAGTAATCACATGATATAAAAAACACAAAATGATTTAATTACACATGGAAACTTCCCAGTTATAAGAATGATTCCAATTAAATTATATTTTGATTTTAAATAGATTTAGAAATATTATTAAAAGTGAATATGCAATCTCAATTTGATACAAATTTAGATTGCAATGACAGCAGCCATAGAATAAATATTAACTCTTAAAAAAATACAAAGAATGAAAGTAAAAAAAATGTGGGCAATTAATAAATTAAAAGAAGACATTGGATAAAAAATTTTTTAGTGGTGGTGAATATAAAAATAATTGCAAACAATAGCAATCTAATTGATAAAGAAAATTCCAATAAAAGATTGTGATTATTCCATGTGAATTTTAAAAAATGCTCTAGTAGAAATAAAACTAAGAGAGCAAAAATATCTTGGATTAGTATTGACATAATGAATAAAATAATAGAGAGTAGATAGAAAAATATGAATTTTTTGGAATGTAGAAATATATATATATATAGAAGACTTAACAGTGAATTGAAAGATAATAGGGGAACTTAGGAAAATAGAGGAAGTGCAAAGAAAAGCTTGATTTATTATATAATCTAATAAAACAGTGGGCGGAAAAAATGGAATTACAAAAATGAAATAAAGATTGATGATAGAAATGGTAGAATATCAGTAAGAAAGTGGAAAATATTTTACAATTGGGATGAATATATCAGTGATTTATATGATTAGAAATAATAAGCCTTTGTTTATTTTAATTGAAAATGAAAATCTTATAGAAATGGTTGAAATTATAAAAGCAATCACTGATAAGATATAGGGAATCAATAAAATTTTATTTAAATTATTGAAAGTTATGAAGAAAAGAATTTTTTAAAAGATGTTTAATATTAGGTAAGTGACCAATAAATTTTCTTTCAACAATTACGATTCTGCTAGATAAAAAATATAATTCTGTATAATGAGGAAGATTTTACAGCAATTTTACGATCTTGTTATGAGTATTGAATATTTCAAATAGGTTACATTTCTATCCAAAAAGTTTGGACTTAGCAAAAACAGAGATTGTTCTTTTATTTTTCTAAATCCAAATTGTTTTGATGAAGTTGGAGTGGTGAGAAGCATGGCTGAATGATAACATATAGAAAGAGGAAAGGATATTAATATTTATTTTATTAATATTGAAATGGAATTCAGTAGGATGAATAAATTTCTTATAAAATATATTAAAAAAGAAATAAAAAAGATTTATTGGAAAATTTGTATATGAGTTGAAGATATATATATAGTTAAGCCATTTTAGAAAGAGATAGATATAGAAAGAAATGTTCTAGGAATAAATTGTTTTTTGTTTTATTTAACAAATATTTAGATAAATTGTTAAATGAAAGTTGTTCCATAAAGATGAGTTAGCATCTGCAGTTAATTGTTGATGATATGGTAGGGTTGAACTCAATTAAAATGTTTTGTACAATTGATAAAATTTGTAGAAATTTTATAGGAATTTTATAATGGAAATAAATGATAACAAAAATAAAACAATGAAAGTAAGGAGAGAGAGACAAAACATTGAATAAGGGGTTATATAACAGATTAATGCTGAGGAAGTATTACTATTACAAGTGGAAAATCTGAGGCATTGAAAATAAAAATTAGTGATAAATAAGGATGTGTAATTGTTTTCAATTTTTATGACATTGGTCTTTGGATTTGTTTATAAATGATTTAATCAAATGGGAATCAAAATACGATACATATTTTATTTCATGGTGGAATTTTTAATATGAATCAATTTAAAGTAAAAACAAGAACTTTTTAGATTCTGGATTTACAGTATGTTAATGATTTGCTATTTTTTCTACTAGCTTAGATGATTATTAATTTGAAATTATAAACCAGTTTAAATACCTTGGTAGTTTTATAAATAGAAAGGTGGACTTAGATGTTGAAGTACAACATAGTCATGATTGTGTTGCTATTGATTTTAACAAATTAAAAGAGTATTTCACCACAGAGAAATAACTACTGCATCTAAGTTAGCTATACATAAAGCTGTTATTTTACTTAATTTATTGTTTGGAAGTGAGAGTTGGGCATTCTACCAGATCAATATAAAAACATGAGAAAAATTTCAAATGCTCCATGAAATTAAAAAAAAAAAAATGACACAATCATAAAACCAATCAATATGTTCTCCAATTTGCCGTCTGTGATATTATTCACTATTGTAAAATCACATCTTCATTGGATTAAACATGTAAAACAAATAAATAGTGCAAGACTTTTTAAAGGGATGTTTTATGATGAACTTGAGCATGGTTTTTGTGGCAGAGGTAGACCTTGTCCATGTTGTAAGGAGAGCGTAGAACACATTAGAAATTGAAAAATATTATATTAAAAAAAATTGAACAGCATGTTTCTATATATAAATGTATTTCACCAATTGGTTTGTATAATCAGTTTCTCTTCTCTGTATTTTTTTAAAGTTAGAATGCCCATACTCATTTACAATTGTCTGTTTATTATTATTAGTGATTGTAAATCTGTGGAAAGTGATAAAGTAATGATAAGAAAGCTTAGAGTGAAAATTGCGTAGACTAAACAAAATTTTAATAAGCATAGGATGTTATTTTATAGATCATTAGGCTTGTTAATTCGTTAGTATATTGATTTATATGGAGCAGAAATACAGAAATAAGAGAAAGTGATGAGAAAAAATTGAAGGCTTTAGAGATATAGATTTGTAGGAGAATGGAAAGGAAAAGATTAGAAATGCAGAAGTGTTTAAAGGTAAATAAATAAAAGATTTTTGTGAAAAATTATTAAGAGAGAGAGAGATAGGAAACTGGACTGGGCATGCAGTTAGAGGTAAAAAATAACTAAAAAGGCTGTAGAAGATATGAGTAAACTAGATAGAAGAAAGGAATTGAATAATGATATTGAAGAAATCAGCTATACATGTTTGAAAGATAAAGAGACTGAAAAACTCGGAGGATATGATCTTTGTCACTTTCATTTTTGCATATTGATGATGATAAAAATTGATGGAAAATGTGAATAGAAATTTTACAAGTATTCAGTACTAAAGAAATAAAAGTAGTGATAAGAATTTTGTGAATAAGTTTATGGCAAAAATTTGTGTCTTTTTTAAACTCATATTTTAAATTACCATCATTGTTTGAAGATATGTATCAAAATATAACTTAATTTGCAGATTCCCTATGCAAGGCAGTGCTTTTTACCCAATGAATGCTAATAATTAGCTGTTTTGTTTGTGATTTCATTTGCACTAACATCTATTGTTGATTGGTTAATTACTAATTACATAGGTCATTATTAACTAGTTTAACATATCAATATGTTCTTTTTCATTGCCATTCTAAATATCTGCAATGCCTTGCATGTTTGGTGCATTGGTTGAATGCCTAATCTTTGAGCTTAATGTCCAAGAATCATGCCCATTTCTGTCATTTCCAGCACTCACACTTCTTATGAATTTTTATGCATTATGATAATGATATTTTATTTTAAAGTTTTAGTTTTTATACCTAATGTTCTAATTTAGTTTTTTCATTCCTTTTCCTACCAAAGGGGACATATCAGTGATACGCAATACAGATGATACATAAATTGGGTATAATTTCTCTGTTTTTAACATCAGGTGAAGATAGCTTAAAATCTTTATCTTTAATTATTGTTTTGTATTTATAATATAAAAATAAAATAATTGAATGATTTTATCGCTTGAGAGTTCATACAAAATTCAAGCACCAGAAGTGACAAATCTGGGTTTAATCTTTGAACCTTTAGCTCCAAAGTCTACCACTGGATCAAATATTGCAGGGCATTATATCTAATTTTCTTTTAAGCATTTTTAGAGCTTAAATTTTCAGTTATAAATGTAATGGCATCATAATATCTATAAATCCCAGTTATTATTATTTTTTTTATCATTACAGGTTAAATAAGTTTGTGATATAGCCATAAATGAACGTTACTGACTTAAGACTAGTCTGATTCTCTATTGATTTAACTAAGGCTTTTAGAACCATATTGAAACCTTTTATAGGAATAGTGGAAATGAACCAAAACAAAATATGCATGACTCTTATTATGCAATTAAAATAGTCACTATATATTTTCTTATTTTAAAGAATGTCTTGTATATCAGATAATTTTCTTTCAGTGCAAGATTTAAATCTAATATTCAGCAAAAAATTTCTGGCATGTCATGTAAGAGTACTTGTATATTAGATTTAATTTTTCTAATCTTATTTATTTGGTAGTAGAATAATGGAAGGCTTTGTATATGTATATACAGTCCCATATATATATCTGAAACTACCTTTCTCAGATATAAAGTGTCCTATAATTCTTTCTTATCTACTTAATAGTAGTGAATCTCTTTTCTACATGGAGGTAGACTGGAGTAACTATACTACACGTAAGATGTTATTACCAAATTATAACACTTGTTCATTATAGGTTATGAGATTACACAATGCATTCATTATATACATTTATATATGCTGATATGAATTTTTTTTTCTATAGTGGGCTCTCATTCAGTTTTAGAAATAGAAATGTATGAAGATGATATAAAGATTTGCACATTATAATTTAAGACGGGTATTGTAGATTATTTGCAGTATTTATTTATGAAAATTTCCAAGTTATATTTTTGATTAAATATAGCATACAAAATCAATTTTAATTGCAGATCGGTGAAATTTACTCTTTTTTATTAATGCTCGTTTTTAATTGGAAATTTCAGCATTTTTTTTTTTTTTGTTGTTGTAATCTTTCAAGCATTGCCTTTTTCCTCACGAATTCTGTCCTTGAAAATTTTATGCAAATTTTTTCCATTGACGAGTCTTTTTATCCTATAAAAAAATATTTTAGTTACTTTAATAATTCAATGTTTCATTCTGAACTTTTCTGAATATTTTCAAGGGTGAAATATAAATTCTTGAAAGCTGGTTTTAACTATTAAAGTTCAAAATCTCAGATTAGTTTGTATTAACAAATTACATATTTCAAAAATTGTTTTTAATTGGACAAGAATTTTAATTCTACGTATATGTCTATTCATAATATTTATGTGTAAAGGGTAGAAAGGTGAATTGAGTCTTTGTCAAATCAGGGATAATTTACGAGTCATAATTTGTTAGTACAACTTGTCAGCTTCGAACTTTTAACAGTTAATATTAGCTTTTAAGGATTTGCATCTCATGTTTGATAATGTGCTGCAGTGTTCAGAATGAAATATCAGATAATTTATATCCTTGCTCACGACAAAATAACTAATCAGATACGAAATAGCCATGATTATTGCAAAAACTTTCTTGTATCTATGAAAACTTTATTTTTTTACTTTTGTTTTTAATATAAAGGATTTTGCAAGCTTTTTTTTTTTCTATACAAACATTAGTCATAAGTATTATTATTTTTAAAAAAATTACTTAAGACCCCCTCCTCCCAAAGCTCTGAACTTAAATAAATGGATGTATATTCTTTGCTTAGGATGAAATGTTACTAAAATCAACTAATTATTATTAGTAATTATTTTTAAAAATTTATTAATATTTTTGATTTATTTATTTTAACTAATATATTTAATATCACAATTTTTCAAAAATATTTTTATTATATTTATAAGTTTAATAATAAAGCATTACTGGATTTGTGATGTTAAATTTATTTATATATTTACTTTTAAATGTTTAATATAAATTGTTTATTATAATAATTTGAAATTGTTTATAATTAATTTATATAAATAAATACTTAGACTTTATGTGTGTGTGCATGTGTGTTTGAATCTGTCTTTGTTGTTATTGTTATAGTCCAATCAGGCTGAAGTATTAACTTTTTATCTGTATAATAACTTTTAACTAAGATTCAGACTTCTGTTTTTAATATTAATAGTAAAGTATGTTAGCTTTACTGTAGAATTAGTATGTATTAGAGGATGTATATATATATATTATGTGCACACATGTAGAAGTAAATTATACTGTATATTTAATTATTTCAAAAACTAAGGATTATAATGTTTAAATTAGACTTTGTCTGGAACTATGTAGATTTTGTTTATCACAAAAAACGCAGAATTATTGTGCATAAATCAGCTCATAAGTTAGAATTTTTGAAGAATGGTGTATAAAAATTCAGTGCAGGGCTGACCCACAGATAAGGCAGTGGGTTATTTGTATCAGATATCAAATTGAAATTAGTTCTAGAGCAGAAAGTTAAAACTAAATAAAATTTTAGAAAAGTTTTGGGTGGTATTTTTATTTTATGAGTATTTATTCTGGGTTGCAGCAAAGGTAGTGACTTAATTCTGAGAACAAAAGAAAAAATTATAACTGATACTCCTGTAAACAATAAATTGTTAGTGTTGGAATGAAAGCTATTGAAAAAGGTCTTGACGGTTTTTAAATGTATATGCTAACTAGTGATTATGAAAAATTGAAAAGCAATATAAAAATAGTTTTATAATAGTATTGAGGAATTGAAGTGTTTTGGAGGTATAGAGGAGAGATAATAAATTTTGTGGACTTTATGGATTAGGAGTAAGAAATGAGACTTTTTTTTTGTAGAGAAAATGATGTGGCAATAATAAATACATAGTTTAAGATTAATTAGAGGAAAATTTATATGGAAATTTTCAACTCATAAGCATAGATTTTAATTGATTTATGTATTGATTCAGTGTAGTTTTTTAGGAACATTGTTAAGACTGCATACATCCTTCCTGAAACTAATAACAATTCAGATCATAACTTTAGCAGTGGATATACATTCAGTTCTAAGGTCTCTAGTGTTTAACATAAATTAACAGATAGTATCTTATGCTTTATTATACTATATACTATTCTGTATATATAAAGTATTTTTCAACATATTAAGATAGATTGCCTATCTCAATTTATATTTAAAAAAATAAAAGTAATTGGCAATCATGAGTTGCAATCAGATTTTATAAATTAAATTTAGATTTTTATTATTAAAATTAGATTTCTATATTATAGGCAGACTCATATATAAGTAAAGATGCAAGTATTCAAAAAAGTAAAATAAAAAATAGTTTAGTATTTATTTTGATTCATTTAAGAAAAAAACTTGAAATCAAATTTATTTCACTTAAATAAACCTGCTTAAAAGTTATGCTACAGAAAGAAAATTAATTTAAGCAATATTGAATTAATAAAATTTTGATATAAAATAGTTAAAAAAAAAAATCAAGTCAGATGTCACATGACCTAATTTAAATAAGCTTGTATTTCAAATGTTATATAAAGAGCTCGCAAATAAGCTCTTAACAAGCTTTGCAAAATATCCCTAACCTCAGACTGGTTTCTGCTACTGCCTTCCTCAGTGAGGTGCTAGGATATTGAAGCATTAGAATGCTTGAATATCCTAGCACATCCTAGCACCTCACTGAGGAAGCCAATAGCAGAAACCGGTCCGGGTTAGGGATATTCTGCAAAGCTTGTTAAGAGTTTAGAATGTTTGAATATCCTAGCACCTCACTCAGGAAGCCAGTAGCAGAAACTGGTATGGGGTTAGGGATATTCTGCAAAGCTTGTTAAGAGCTTATTTTCAAGCTCTTTATATAACATAAAATAGTTTATTACAATAGTAAGGTAAATTCCTTTGTTCATTGTTTTCCACATATTTAAAATTTTAATTGAACATGCTTTTTTAAGAGATTAAGATAACAATTAGTTGTTATGTAAGTAAACATGCTGTTTTATATCTAAGAAATTTTGTAAATGTGGGTGATTAAAAATAATTTCTGGCATGTTTTAATTATATAAAAAGATATGTTTTTCAAAATTGGTAACTTTACAAATAGGCAGACTCACAAAATAATTTTAGCTTTGGTTTTTCCTTGTTGTCTCTGTACACTATTCTCCAAGATTGTCATTGCTGTTATGATGCAGTTTAAGAAATCTTTCCCAAACAGTTGAGGTAACCACACTGAGCAGCTAAAGTTGCTGAAGAATTTCTTCTTGCATATGGATTTCTAACCAGAATGTCTAAATCTATATGCCATCTAGCTACAACAGATATACTTCTCAACAATGAAACTCTACTCAGAATGTAAAAAATTGATTGTGACTAAACATTTAGAAAAGTATCAACAGTATCTTTCATTAGGGGACGACAAAAAGCTCTTTTATATTTGTCCAAAAGTGATACATACATACACAAATTAAAATAATTTATTCATGGACTTAAGGTAATTATTTTACTTATTATGAATAATAATAATTTAGTGAATTTAAAGACTCTAGTTACTATTAACCAATAGTATTTATCTATATTAGTTAATTGTTTACTTAATGCCTTTTGTATATTTATTTTTATCATATTTTTTTCCAGTGTTTACTTTTGCATTTTATTTATATTTTGTAATACTTAACTTTGGTTTTAGTATAAAAATTGATATATATTGAACCGTGTTCGAATATGTGCATTCGTAACACCGGCCTCTTAGGCAGAGAAGAACATACTCGGAGAGTATGTATGCCCAAACGATAGCTATAAAGTATATAACTAGCATTACATTTCCAGGACATAGCTTCTTCTCGGCTGTTGAGTTCAACACCAAGTTCAAAGCACTTTTTTTTGTTTGTGTATAAACACGGGCGCCAGCTATCTATTCAAGGATGAATAAATAACGCACTTTGAGCAATGGCCACTAACTCAACGCCTAAATCCATGACTAGCTCAGTTGTTTGTAATCACTAATAGATTATACTTAATTAGTGGTTAAAAGACTTGATAAAAGAATTTGTTAAAAAGAATTGACCGACAAATAAAGTTTAATTTTAAAGATAATTTATTAACTAACATTTATTTACTAAATTTAAACATTTTATAATTCTAATAAAACACACGCATATTTTAAATTAACATTTCTAAATAGTTTAAATATTCCTATAGATTTAATAACAGAACACTCTAATTTAACTAATAAATATTGATATAATGATCACGCACATATTAACTCACACACACATAATAATAATAAAGTATTACATAGCATTTGAAATTTAACCACACATATCAATAGTTCATTTATGTATGATATAAAGTTCATATAATTAGACTCTTGGAGGATTCGCACGAATTAATGAACTGCAATGGCTATTACAGTATAAACGAAAATAAGCAAATGTTTTACCTAGGATTTTGAACATAGATTTAACACTTTGTTTTCTTCTTGTTTGTTGTTTCTTCCAGTATGAATGCTTCCAGCCGGCTGGGACGTTTCCTTGCTGAGTTTCCTGATTTTCACGATTATTAGTATCGGAGACAAATAGATACTGACGGAGATTTTCTAAGATGTTAAGCTGACATTATTTCATGGGCAGATCTGCTGTTTTCTAGGACATCTGGGCTGGAGATAAACGTGCGTTCCCAAGATCTTCTCAACACTGCATTTTGTTTGTTAACTGCTCAATTAATTTCTGAACTGCACTACTCAATTACTTTGTGAACTGACTTGTCTCAACTGATTGTTCGATAAAATATTCAGTATTTATACCAATGAAGTGTTTTCAATATCCTCCGGCAAATATCTATTGTCGAAATTCTTTATCAATTAATCCTTTGATAAAGGTGTTTTGGAAGATTGCTTAATTAGTAATAGCCATGCAGAGATGTTGTTTTATATTTTAATTAATAACCATTGCCGTGTTTTTAATGATAATCTTCTTTTATTTCGCATACATTTTATTTATTTACAAATCGCACATATATTTTTAATACAATTTACTATTTAGTTTTAACATTATTTTTTCTTTAATTAAACTTGAATGAAAAGAGATTTGTATGTTTTAACTTTTTAAATTATATTTTTACGAATACTAATAAAACTCTTTATTTCCTTTTATAACCCTTAGTTTAATTTCTCTAACGAAACACCCCTCTCCCCTTCTGATTAATTAATTGTAGCTTTTTTATTTCAAAACTAACACTAGAAAACTACTTGATTCTTATCCTTTTCTAAAACAAACTGCAATAAACTCTTCAACGTTTAATTTTATGTTTTTCTTTTATGAACGATTATTTTAATAATATAATTTTAGATAAAATTATATGTGCCTATATCAATATAGGTACATTACACCGCCCTTCCTTTTGAGAGTAAAATGCGTCATTTTTGACCATTTTATCTCTGACAACATTAAGTCTTAATTTATTATTCTTTCTAAGTTTGCTTTTTGGTATCTTTTCCTTTTCCATGCTAAGGGCTATCTCCAATTATGCTTTTCTTCCTTCTATGCTGGTAACATTGCTTACAATGTTCGTCCTGGATAATGACCACAAGGACAAACTAAATTTGTGGCACAGGGATCTTTTATAAACGAAGCTTCGGCTGCTGATTCTCTTGATCGGACTTTGACTAAGAAAAGGTGGCTGCAAATGGCAGGAATTTCAACTGTCCATTTTCGACTTACGCCCTGAAAATGATTGCCGATTCTCTTGATCGGACTTTGACTAAGCAGCTGCAATGGCAGGAATTTTCAACTGTCCATTTCCAACTTACACTTTGGAAAACGAGGTACAAGATATGGGGATTCTCCCCTGAAAAGTGACTTACAACTTACTCTGGTTGTTGCCAGTGCGCTTTTTAAAAGAAGAATGATCCCGGCCAATCCGTTGCGGGTACTAGAATTTATCCAGTCGAGAGCTTTAAACTTAATCCTTATCTAACTTATTTCAATACTACCCTCATCCCTTTAGATTCGAACCCTTATACACTCCTAATATAACTTAGATTGACTTTATATTATTTATCACTAATCCTATAATATTATTTTAAATACACATGAACATATTTATTTATATTATTACAAACATTATCTTACATATTTATTTAATTACACTATTATTTTTTAAACAATTACTTTAACTTCTTTATTTACGTGCGTATATTCTAAAAAAAAAAAACTTTTATTTTATTTAATCTTACAATACTGTTCTAAACTCTTACGAATATTATTTATATTACAATATTACTTTAACCCATATATTAACGTGCGTGTACTCAGAAAAAACCTATTTTGCTTTATTATGATTCATTCATTATTATTTTACTAGAGATTTTTTTTTTTATCTTGATTATTTTAAACAATTTATTTACATCCTTTTCTTAACTTACGGTATTCAAAACAAACTTTTATTTTAACATGCGTATATTCAAAAAACTATTTTATTTTACTACGAATATTTTAATTATTTTCTACAGATATATTATACTTATTTATTTAACTTGTTTTTATTTTATGTATTTCCGTTATTTTATTCATTTATTTAATTCTACAAACATAATTTCTAAAACCTTAATTTGACCCATTTATTTAACTTGATTTTATTGATTTTTTATTTATTTGAACTGTTTATTTACGAACATTTCCTTAATTAATATGTGCGTGAAGAAAAAAAAAATCTTTTATTTTGCGAAGCCTTCGTTATTATTATTTGACAAAACAATCCATCATTTTAAATAGCAAAATTCTAATTCAGGCTTTTCACCTATGTCAAAATAATTATATTAGACTCATAGTCCATTTCCGGTCTTTTTTGTTTATTTCCTTTACTATTTCGCCCGATTACTAACTTTTAAACTATCTCAGGTGGTTCCTTCTTTTGATTAAAATCTATTTTATCTCTTTCTCTTTCCGTTCTATTTTCTGCCTTGTAAATTAGAAAACTTTTAAGCTTTACAGATCTCCGTATTTTTCCTAATCGTGAATATTTTTTCCTATGCTTCCTCTTTGTTTTAAATCTACGTCTACAGCGAATGCGAACGTTTACTTTAACCTTTTTAAATTTTTGTAAAAACTTTTCTACACTATCTACTACCTTGAACTTATGTTTTTCTTCTATTTCTTGATCTACATTTGTGTCTACTTTATTTATCACAACACTATCTGATTCTAATTCAATTTCTACCTCTTTCGTGACCTCAACTTCCTGACTTTCTTTAATTAAATCTAACTCTATAACTTCTTGGTTCTTCTCTACCTTTACCGTTATCTCACATCTTATTTCTCTTACTTCTGCTCTGAGTTCTTTAATTTCTGTTTTAACCTGACTAA
The DNA here is from genome assembly GCA_028023455.1 of Epiperipatus broadwayi. Classification (NCBI taxonomy): domain Eukaryota; kingdom Metazoa; phylum Onychophora; class Udeonychophora; order Euonychophora; family Peripatidae; genus Epiperipatus; species Epiperipatus broadwayi. Next base: position 66,641 of record JAQFVV010000105.1, on the reverse strand, counting down.
TTTCTGCCTTCAATTCTGCTTTGAGTTCTTCTTTGAGCTCTTGTTGGTTTTGCTCAAATTTCTGACACAATTCTTGTTGACTTTGTTTAATTTCTTGACGCATTTCTTCCATCATATTCATCATCATTTTCATCATCATTCGCATCTCAGATACTTCTTCTTTCTCCTTTTCTACTAACTGGGGATTTTTAAATATATTGGGCTTTCTTTTGGATCCATTTTCAAAAATTTCAATTTCAAAGTACTAGCGCTTATGTTAAACTAAATTTAAATACGACTTATTTATTTATTTTTTCTTACTAAGACGGAAACTCACGCTAACTCCACCCTTTTAGTCCTTTTCTCTACCCGATCTAATACTTTAACTCCGCCCAAATATCAACTGTCTCTGATTTGATAGCGTACAGGTCAAAATCTCTTTTCATTTCGAAAAAAAAAAGTTTTCGGTCAATTCTTCTTTTTAAAAATTAAAACACTTTTACATACGTAATTTAACTTTTTAGATTTTTATTTTCAACAAGAACAAAGTATTTAATTAACTGTCATTTATGACAAGTTCGGCCCAAGTTGGGTAAAGCCATTTGAACCGTGTTCGAATATGTGCATTCGTAACACCGGCCTCTTAGGCAGAGAAGAACATACTCGGAGAGTATGTATGCCCAAACAATAGCTATAAAGTATATAACTAGCGTTACATTTCCAGGACATAGCTTCTTCTTGGCTGTTGAGTTCAACACCAAGTTCAAAGCACTTTTTTTTGTTTGTGTATAAACACGGGCGCCAGCTATCTATTCAAGGATGAATAAATAACGCACTTTGAGCAATGGCCACTAACTCAACACCTAAATCCATGACTAGCTCAGTTGTTTGTAATCACTAATAGATTATACTTAATTAGTGGTTAAAAGACTTGATAAAAGAATTTGTTAAAAAGAATTGACCGACAAATAGAGTTTAATTTTAAAGATAATTTATTAACTAACATTTATTTACTAAATTTAAACATTTTATAATTCTAATAAAACACACGCATATTTTAAATTAACATTTCTAAATAGTTTAAATATTCCTATAGATTTAATAACAGAACACTCTAATTTAACTAATAAATATTGATATAATGATCACGCACATATTAACTCGCACACACATAATAATAATAAAGTATTACATAGCATTTGAAATTTAACCACACATATCAATAGTTCATTTATGTATGATATAAAGTTCATATAATTAGACTCTTGGAGGATTCGCACGAATTAATGAAATGCAATGCCTATTACAGTATAAACGAAAATAAGCAAATGTTTTACCTAGGATTTTGAACGTAGATTTAACACTTTGTTTTCTTCTTGTTTGTTGTTTCTTCCAGTATGAATGGTTCCAGTATGAATGCTTCCAGCCAGCTGGGACATTTCCTTGCTGAGTTTCCTGATTTTCATGATTATTACTATCGGAGACAAATAGATACTGACGGAGATTTTCTAAGATTTTAAGCTGACATTATTTCACGAGCAGATCTGCTGTTTTCTAGGACATCTGGGCTGGAGATAAACGTGCGTTCCCAAGATCTTCTCAACACTGCATTTTGTTTGTTAACTGCTCAATTAATTTCTGAACTGCACTACTCAATTACTTTGTGAACTGACTTGTCTCAACTGATTGTCCGATAAAATATTTAGTATTTATACCAATGAAGTGTTTTCTTTTCAATATCCTCCGGCAAATATCTGTTGTCGAAATTCTTTATCAATTAATCCTTTGATAAACGTGTTTTGGAAGATTGCTTAATTAGTAATAGCCATGCAGAGATGTTGTTTTATATTTTAATTAATAACTGTTGCCATGTTTTTAATGATAATCTTCTTTTATTTCGCACACATTTTATTTATTTACAAATCGCACATATATTTTTAATACAATTTACTATTTAGTTTTAACATTATTTTTTCTTTAATTAAACTTGAATGAAAAGAGATTTGTATGTTTTAACTTTTTAAATTATATTTTTACGAATACTAATAAAACTCTTTACTTCCTTTTATAACCCTTAGTTTAATTTCTCTAACGAAACACCCCTCTCCCCTTCTGATTAATTAATTGTAGCTTTTTTATTTCAAAACTAACGCTAGAAAACTACTTGATTCTTATTTTTTTCTAAAACAAACTGCAATAAACTCTTCAATGTTTAATTTTATGTTTTTCTTTTATGAACGATTATTTTAATAATATAATTTTAGATAAAATTATATGTGCCTATATCAATATAGGTACAATATATATATCCTGAATACATGCTGTTAAACTGTAATGAGGAGAAAGTTATAGAGAGTTTAGTTATTATTAAAAGAAAGATAAAGTCAATTTTATTTTTATTAATATTTCTTAAGACTTAAATAACAAAGATAGTTAAATAATCAAGATTTAGTTTAAGTAAATGTTAAATCAACCTTTCTCTGAAGAATTAATTTGTTTTAAAAGAATATAAGAAAGATTGAATTTTAAATAGTTAAGATTTAATTTTACCAAAATGATCTCTCTGAAGCTATTTAAAATTGTTTTGATAAGATATTTGTAGATATGTGAAAATAAAGGTATTTAGAAAGCTGATTTTATTTTACTTAGAATTTTTAAGCAGGTTGACACACATGTTTGAAATTGGAGATTAGTATATATATTTGTGCATTTATATAGCAATTCTGTAGATAATTTATTCGCTGTATTTGATTTCTGTATATGTTGTTTGCCTCCTCCATGATATATATAATTTTCCATTTGAGTTTGATTTTTTGTAATTATTTATGGATGACTTTGATTTTCTTCAGATTTAATGACATTTCTCCCCTATGAATTTTATTTTATTTTGTCTTCCAGATTGTTAGAAGTCATTTATGTAGTACGGGATTGACAATAATTTTATAAATAATTATTATTATTAATAATAGTTTGAATATGGAAAAGTTAAAAGAATAAAGTAGAAGAAAATGACAATAGAGGGAGATGTTAAACAAGTATAAAAAATTTTGAAAATTTTGTCAGTTGGATTTTGGAAATAGGATTGTTTAGAAACCATAATTTGTGTAAATATGAGGCAGATAAAAGAAATAATCTCATTAATTACATTGCAGATTTAATAAAAATAGGATACACTCAATCATCCATCAACAGAAAAGTTAATAAATTCTTTTATAAAATAAACCATAATTATAAGAAAGAAAACAAACCGAGAATCCTAATTCCATACATCCATTCAACAGCCAAAAGCCATATTAACAAACTGTCATGTGACTTTGAAGTAACTTTCCATTCACCTCCTAACCCCAATAGACTTATCAATAACACCAAAGACAGGATTAAACACGGACTCACCCCTCAAGTTGTATACAAAATTACCTGCCCCCAAAGAAACTGCATGGCAACATATTATGGAGAAACTAAAACCAACATTGCAACCAGAGTAGCTCAACATAGATACATCTATAACAGGACTAAAACTAAGCTTGAAGGCAATTCAATTTTTGTTGAGCATGAGAGAGCCACTGGCCATGCCTTCCTACCCACCACAGCCAGTATTATCTGCTCTGAAAGAAACAACATTAAATGCAAAATCAGGGAGGCTTAGTACATAGTGGGTGACCTTGCAGCAGTCAATAGAAGAGAGGCCTGCTTTTCTCTTTCTCGAAAATGGTCTATGTAGCATCTTCATATGAATTTGCATTAACATCATTATAGTTCTTAAATAAATTCCAGTAGCCATGAATATGGGACTATGAACTATCCCAAAAAGGCTTGGCAGTAACATTTGGATATTATTTATTTTCAAGCACTATTAATAGCTTCATTATCGGTGTGCAAAGCACATATATATATATATGTAAAGAAGTAAGTAATTTTGTAATGTAAAAAAGTAAGGTAATGTAAAATAAATGTGAATAGAATTAATTAAGAGTAAAGTAATAAACAGGCAAAACTCCATACACTAGTGCTACTCACTACTGAGTGATACTGTGTGGGTGGAGAGTTTTGCCTGTTTTAATAACAGTTAAGAACAATCATAAGAAATGGCAATCATGTCGTTTTATGTAAAGTAATAAGTGAAATGATTATTTATAATGGTCAGATTAAAATGTATATTTTATTTGTTTATTTAATTATGTATATGAATATATGTATAAAATGTATTGATTGTATAATTATATATTTGGATATTGCAGCTCTGATGATGACTATAGGACAGTCGAAACTGTTAGAATAAAGTTTTTGCATAAAGAACAGTATTGTTAAAGTGTTTAAGAAAGTTGTAAATGGTATGATACATTGTGGAGGCTGATTTTGTAATTGCCTTTGCATTGTGAATATTTAAATTTAATGTAATCTGTTTTATTATTGCTTTTTCTTTAAAATAAAAGTGATATATACATATGCACACATCTTGATATAGCAAACACTTATCTAACAAAATCAGATAAACAATATAGTTATTAGGTAATAGTCTTCAGATATGATACTTAATAATAAAAATTTGTTTTTAATTTTTAAGGGCTATATGATACTAACAAATTAATTGTATACTAACACATAAAGGGCAATATAAGTTCATGTTTTATAAATGAACTGTAAGTAAATTTAGTTTACTTGTTTATTAGATCAGTCTTGGCATTTGTTTATTGCTGTTGTCTCTTAACAATTGATGCTTTTAAAAAATTCTTTTTTCTGCAACTTAGCGGCATTAAAATATCTATTAGTAATGGTATGTGGCTGTGTACATATTTATAATTTAAGATTTTCACCAATAAAACTTTAATGCATTTTGAGAAGACATTCTAGTTTATAAGTCTAGTGGTGCTCTCTGGTGTTGGATATTGATCCTGCCTAGTGTTAGTAATCACATACCCATCCTGAAGCTAATATTAATCCAGATCATAACTTTAGCAGTGAATATATTCAGTTTTCAAGTCCCCAACATATAATATACATTGGAAAATAATAGCTTATCCTTTATGTATAAAACTATGTATTATTCTGTTCTATATGTGTGCAGTATTTTTCAACATGTATATATAAAACACACAAATGTTTTTAACGTTCATTGAACGTTCATATATACATCTATGTTCCAATTTAATTAAAACATTGCAGTATATAAAGAAGTTAAGATTATAAACAAATAATTTTTTTAAAAATAAAACAATATAGCTAACAAATACATTTACATATTCAGGTGTACACACACACATATATATATATATATTCACTCGATCATATTTAGTGAAATAATAATACAATTTAATTCAATAGATAGTGAAAGTCCACTACAAAATTAACTGCAATGAACCAATTTGCAAAGCAATTTACTGTGGGGAGTCTCATGCCAACAGTGCTATTAGATTAGCACAAAACAAATGTATATAAAAACTTGTCAAAACAGACACTAACATAAAGTCAGTATTTTTAGAGCCTGAGATTGATTCGGGCCACAATTTTGATCCACTCAATATCAAAGTTGTTTGTGCAGAGTGCAATGATCGAAAGAGAAAATACAAAGAGGCGTTTATCACAAATAAGACTCATATGATAAATAAAAAAGATTCTTGCATTGCATTATCATGCAAGTGGTCTATGTAAATTGACAAACTTACATATTAACCACCTATCTTAGTGCTATGACTATGACTAGCCTGGTTGAAAGCAGTGCTAAGCTATAAATTTGTAAGGAAGTTATAATTTTATAATCTTTTTGGCATAGTGGACCGTCACTCTCTATTGAATTACAAATTAATAGGAAAGGAAATAAAAAATAGATTGAGTTACTGCATTTTACTTTGTTATGATAAAAAGATTTTTCTTTTTTTTAAAATTCATATGAATGTTGGACTTTATATTTTTTTCATTTGTAATTAAATTAATAATTATTCTACTACTCTAGGTTTGTGTGAATCAGTGAAAGTGTGAGATTTGATAGCATGAGACTTGCAATGAAGGAAAATGGCAGTTGTCACTCCGAAAATTTAACATATACATAAAATTTACATCTTTCCAGTTAATTTACAAACTTTAATTTTTTTTTTGTTTATATTTTATTTCTTGAATAGTATATAATCGAAGAAACATATGTTGAGACAGTAGATATGACAACCATATTTTTTAAAAGTATAAAAATAACTGAATCAAATGTGAAATTGGTTATTAGATCATTGAAAAGAATTGTAAAAAAAATATATACTGTTGAATAGGAAAACAAGAATGAATAAAATGGTCGAAGTGTTATAAGATTTAGACTTATGTCTAAATCAAAGATGAGAATTTACAAGAAAAATTTGGAAAAAGTTGCAATATTTATGAGAGTGGTAAAAAGCTGGCCATGAGATGATTAGTGAAATGATAGCGAATAGGAAATTGAAATATCTTTACAAATAAGATATAGATAGAAGTATATATAGGAAACTCCAGTGAATCTAAGCATGAAATTGGTAAAGTAGAGAGAGAATCTTATTAAAAAGAGACTGGAGAAACAAAAGAAGAATTATCTTAAAAGATTTAGCATATAGTATGATAAAAAAAAGTGTGTGGGAAAAGTAGGGTCATAGTTGTGAACTATGTGTTAAAGAAAAAAAATGACATGTTCTCAATAATGAAAAAGAATGTCTTAAACAAGTTGGAAAAATATATATAACTTTGAATGTTTGAGATAACAAGCCTTTGTTTTTAGATTAGTTGAAAAAAATTTAGTATATATTATCAAAGAAATAACCTGTGGAATAATAGGGACAGAAGTTTGTAAAGTTAATAAATAGTTTAATTCAATATATAGGGAAGGTCCACTATACTGAAAAGATTAAACAATTGTAACTATTTTACAGCTTAGTTTGGCAAAACTTTGAAGGAGGAAGGCAATAGATGAAATTTATAGTGAATTGCTAACCTTTTTTTTTTTTTTTAACATTATCACTTAACAAATAATTAGACAAAACAAAAAATCACAGAAAAATATTTTTAATATTTTTTCCCCTTTGATTTCTGGGGATTATAGTCCTTTCTCATTTTTTGTTTAATTGATTATAAACAGATGGTGGTTGAGTTTTTAAAAATCTTTTTTCAGAAATTGCTTTTCTTTTCTTTTTTTTTTTGCTTTCATTATACTAAAACGAATGGCATTTGTTTTTTGTTTTTCATTCTGTTTATTGTTATTTGTTGAATAAAAAAACAACAGCTGATTTTATTAGATGTTCAACAATTATTTTTAGATTTCTAATGGCATGAAAACACATTTGTTGAAGATAGATTTAAATGAAAATTTTATAATCTTAATACTACTGTATTTTTTTTTATATATATACCATTAAATTTTTAAATTTATTTTTGTAGGAATTCAAAAATATTGATCATTATTATTGTCACCGATAATTAAATTTAAAGAATAATGTATAATAATAATATTTAGTCAATAAATGCTCAAAAATGCTATATAATTTTTGCCATTTCAAAATATAAATTTACAAAAATTGTTAATTTTTTTTTTTTTAAAAAAAACTGAATTGTGATTCTTGAAGATTGGTATATCGTGTAAAGAAGTTAATCTGTTGTCGTTTTCTCCACTAAATGTTTGAATAAATATTTAGGTGGAAAGGACAGCTTTGATAGATATGAAGGAATGTTAATTAATTAAAATAAGATGAATTATGAAGACAGCATTAAAAAAAAAGATGATAAATTTGATATTACAGAGTTCTGTAAAATGATACCTATTCGTCATTTAAAAAAAATCCTTTTGTTTCTTTCGGTTTTAGCATTGCTCTTTCTAAATCCTCATTCTTTTTTCTTTTTTTTTCAATTTATTTTTTTTAATTCATTATTTAAAGTTAATACCCTGGGTTTTTAATCTTACAAAGTTGGGATTTATTTTCCCGTTTATTAGTCATATTGTAAAATCGAATACAATGAAGAATTATAATTAGGTGAGGTGTTGATCTTTTTAAAAAAGGAAAGTTTGCTGAAGAAGAGATAAAAATAGCATCTTAAGAATGCTAAATAATCAGATTAAAAGACCAATGTGCAATATATTTGGGAATATTTGTCATTCATGGATTAGTTACATAATCATCATAAACTTATTTAAAAAAAAAAAACAACATTTTTTTTTTTTTTTGTGTTTCATCTTTTTTTTAAAGTTTGGATGGCTATATTCATTTATGAGTGGCTCTTGATAATGATCTCATATTGCTTTTATTTTTTTTCTCTGTCTTTTATTTGTAATACTTTAGATTTTTGTTATATTTAAATCTAAAAATTTCAGCATAGTTTGATGCAGTAAAAATTGGCAGACTCTGATATTTAAGATCCTTGAATCATGCCTGTCTTTGATACTCCTGGCATTTACATTTCCTATGAATCCCAAAGCAATAAAGCTGTTTGATCACAGTACTTATTTATTTTACATTCCGAACAAAATGGTTGACTCTTTTTTACTACTTTTCAATTTGTCACAAAATAATCTTGTTGTGCTATCAAATAAATAAATAAAAGTAAAAATAATCAAATTAACACTCGATAGCAATTTATATTAGTAAGTAACAATTTTTTATAATGATGGATGTAAGATGTCATAGAATCACAAATTCAAAGGCTCCAAAGTTAGACTCAAGGAATGAAGAAATAAATGGATGAAGGATAACTTGAAGCAGGAAAAAATTACTAACCTGTGTGATAGTATTTGAATGAAAATAATAAGACGTCTAGCTCAGTAGAAAATATAAATAATATCTCGAAATGTTTTATAATTACAAAGTGTTCTGTATTATATATGTCCTAGTTGTTTTATGATATGCTATTTTATTTTTTAATCAGCAATGTAATATTTGTGAATCTACACATGGCTGCATGATATATTGTATAGATTTCTTTTGATAGGTTTTAAAAAAATTAAATATTATTAAGTTTAACTCACATGTATTTAGCATTAGTTAAAAGGAATTTGCTATCTAAAATAAACACATGTTTATATATATATAAAAGTGTTTTATTTTATGGAGAGCATGTGAGAAAAATAAACTTTTTCATATATATTATAAAGTATTTCAATCATATTTGATTTCTAAAAAAGCTTTGTATTCTTTGATGATTTTATTTCAGATGGTCAAATTTCAAGATTAAAAATTGTCCAAAGCATTTATCAATCTTAAACAAGAGTGATAATAAACAACTTAAATATAAGGCTCCCATAAAGAATGAAAACTACTTTGATGTTTTAAGTAAATTTTATTTATTTTTAAATTGTTTATTAACAATTTTGTTTAAGATTGATTAAATTCCTTAATAAATACAAATAGTCTTCTATTTATGTAAAAGAAATATTTCAAGATTTTGCTGAAGTCAAATTTTAGTAAATCAAATTTTCTATTCAGATATACAACTATGGTGTAGAATATGAAAATATATATATTTTAACAAATCAATAAAGCATTACAATATAAGATAAACAAGAACTGAGGACTGTGTTTTCATATACAGTGGAGTCTGGTAAAATTAATTAACTGGTTCTAGAATCATTTGTTATATCATTGATTCATTTTAGCTTACATTGAAATATATAATATTTGAGGATAATCCATTCCAGACTCATGATAAAGGCTAAAGTTATCACTCAAAACAACCATTTAAGCAAAACATAAAAATATAAATGTAAAAATGCATATAAAATTAATTATTCTATGTACTGTATAGTTATATTTTAATGAAAATCAAAATTCATCTTTTAAGATATAAAATTAAAATATAAAACTTAAATATTCTAATAAAAATTTACAGATTGTTAATTTCAAAACTTCCACTTTAGATAACATTTAACAATGGTCTTATATGTATTAGCAGCCTTGTTATTCTTTGTAAGACTATGCAATCCATTTCTTTTCCTGAATTCAATGAATTATACTTTATTGATAATAAACTCATTCACAGAAATAGCACTTGTGTTAGGAGACATAACATAAAATTCTTTAAACAATTGTTTACCCTTTTCACAAATTATTACTTCACTAATGTTATCAGCTGCGATTTGCTTTTGATTCATCCACATTAGTAAAAAAATTTCCATTAGTGTTACAATATAAACTACTCAAGTAGAAATTCTTTTTACTGTCTGTGGACTTCATAATTTATATTTTTTAAATGATGCAAATTAACTTAATCCTATCATTCAGAATTTAAATCATTATTTTACAGCCTTTTCTTTTAATAATGATTCCTTTTTCACTCCAATAGTAATCAGGTTTTTTTAAACAATATTCTTCTGGATAATAATTAAAATTAATATTTGCACACATATGAAGAAAAGTTTTTAAAAAAGATAAACACAAAAAAGTTTACAAAATTGACAATGATATTTGATATTTTATTTAAAGCTGAAATGCTGTGAAAAATGTTGTGCATATATTTGTATATTAGCCAGTGACATTTGTAACAAATTTTCAACCTATGGCATTTATTAATTTTGTTATTTTCATGCTTAGCATTCTAATTTTCATCATTTTACCGATTTTCATGTTGAATTTTTTTTTATTTTTTGGATGCCGGTACTATCAGACTTCAAATTTGTTTTTTATATTTCATGATTAAAATTATTAGAATATGTATATCTAGAAGAGTACTTTAAAGGAAAAGGTGTGCAACATTTTTTACTGATGGAGATAGAAAGAGATAAGCAAAGTATATTTGGCATTTGGATTTCTGCCATTTTAGTGAACTTTTATTTTTTTTCTTGTCAATTTTATCAAATTTCATATTCTGTTTTTATGGCTTGTAATTATAATTATTACCGTATATACTTTTATAATACTATTAAATCGTGCTTTCACACTTCGTAAAGCTATAACAACAAATTGAAAATTAAATTAAATGGATGAGCGCTTCCAAGAAGATGTACTTCTCATATACAACATTTTTACTATAAGGATTTAAAAAGTTATATGAACTGAATTGATTACTAAATTTTAATACTTAGATTTTTGTCAAATTTTTATTTTTTATGACAACATTAATCAGATTTCAAATTTAGCTTTTATAACTCATGCATAAAATTTTTATAGTTTGTGTCTAGGAAAATATCTTTAAATAAAATATGTACAGTATTTTTATCATTAAAGACAGAAAATGGACTGTAAATTAATAATCAAGTATTACATTACAGAGATGCCTGCCATTCTGATATTCTTTGTATGTTTTTGCATTTGTTCCCTTTGTTGTTTAAATCTTAATTTAATGAGAAAAAGTGTTCATTCTATTAGTTATTCTCTCTAGGAGCTTTCATTATAACAGTCTTCACTGTATATTTACATTGTTAATTTTTTTTTGCATTTTATATATGCTGGGACTTATTTACAAAAGTATTGATAAGCTGGAAATTGCTTATATCAGTATGGATTTATGCAGCTAATGTTTATGAATGAAGAAGATTGTCATATATATGCTAATTTGACAGTGATATATTTATTCTATTTTTTATTTTTTTAATTGTTGCTATTTTTTTTAAATATATTTTTATATGATTAGAATATACACCTGGGTCTTTTTTTACGTGGACTTATTTAACACGATTTTGAAGTTACGCGATTTGTGTTTCACCGGAAGTCGAACTCCGATATTGCACTATTACTTTAAATAATAAATTTTGTGCACTTACGTTATATTGAAAGTAATAGCACATTATTGGAATGCGACTTTCAACTTAGTAATTTCAATATTTTCAGTGCTTTATAATAGTAAGATTTTATGCAATAATGAAATTAAAATCATGATTTCCACATTTTATGTATACACACATTAAATTTTACAAAATTATAATGTAAATTTGTTCAAACATTGTGTGTGTTAATTTTGTGTTTTAAATCACATTCTATTTTTGCTTTTTAAAAAAGAACGTAATCAATTATTAATCATTTAGTGTCCACAAGTTTATTTTTAAAAGGTCAGTAATAGCAGTGGGCACAATTAAATTTAACAATTAAAATCTGATTTTTAATTGTAATTAACAATTTAAAAATTACTTACGGCGACTTGAAATTAATGTCATGTAAAACGAAATTTGATTTTTAAATGGAATTGAAAATTAAAGACAAAAATAAGAATTTAATTTTTAGTTGTTAGTTTCATAAACAATTAATAAAATCATCATCTCAAAGATTAATTACTAATTACGTTGTCACCAGAAACCATTGTCACAACATGCGTGTGAAGTTGGCGCTAGTTGTTTGCAAACGAACGTGTTTTTGGCAAATAGCAATAATAATTAAAACGTGTATAAAAAAATGTAAATTACTGTACTGTAAATTATGCATAAAAATATATTATTTTGAATAAAATTAAATATTATAGTTAAAAAAAGTTTGTCATGTATCAATTTTTTTCAAATTTGAAATTTTTTATTAGTCATATTTTATTTCCTTATTTTTTTTTTGCGCGAATTTTAAAGTAATTTTACATTGGTGCTTTGCTTTTACACGAATTTTGAAAAATCACAGACCGCATCCCCCCCCCTTTTCAATGTAAGTTATGTTTATTTTTGCGCAATTTCATTTGCGCGTGTTTTCTGAGGAATCTATCTATTGCGTAAAATGAGACCCAGGTGTATATATTCTAATATTCTCATAGATAAATGATGAATTCATAGTATTATTTCCAGGAGCTTTGTGTATTAAAAATGTAGCTAAATAGCTTGGGTTTCAGTATAATAACTTCCTCAGAGTTTCTTCTTTCTCAAACATAAGAAAATATGTGGAGAGATTTAAAATTGTTATTTTTTCCCTTTGTTATTTTCTCCTCTTTCTCTAATTCTATTGGTTAAGAATTTTTAAAAAATATTTTATCCTCCAATAGCTTTTTCCAAATATTGTTAATATTTTTTAATTCACTCTTTTCATTTATGCTATTAGGCCTTTTAAAAATCTTTACAGCTTTTCTTAGCAGTCTCTGATCATATTGCTCAATGTTTGCCAGAATATGTGTTTTATTAAAATTGATGTCATGGTTAAATAATATAATGTTGAATAAATGACTGATAAATTAGATTTTTTTCTAACTGCCAAAATGTGTTCTTTCTTTCTTATGTTTATTCTACAATTGATCTGTCCAATGTATGAATGTAAATAAACTCCACATGGAATTTTATATACACCACAAGACTCCAAAGGAATTTTATCTTTAAGGTGTGGAAATACCTCATTAATTTTTTTATATGTACTATATATATTGAACAAATTAGTTCATATAGTGATTTTTAATTTAACAGTCTATATCTTGTATTTCTGATAGTTAAGTTTAACCAGTTATGCTAGTTTAGAAAATAATAATTCTTAAGAATAAATTCTACTGATATATTTTTCCTGAGCCAAATAGTTACTTGGGAATATCAAAGAAATTAGTACTATATTTGGAGCAGTGTATTGAATTTAATATTTGAAGTCTAAAATTTTGAAAACATTTTTTTAAATTTTTTTTAAAACTCATTTGATAAATATAATATTGCCTTATTAAAAATTTTCTGCTACAATTTTATTAGAGAAACTAAGAAAATGAATTAATTTGAAATCTCCAAGAGAATTAAGAAAAGAGGGATATGTAGTGACAGAAACTCTTATCTGTTTATTTTTCTTTCTATCTGGAAATATGTGGAATATGGCTTTTTATTATTTATTTGGGGGAAATCTAAGGATATTTAAAGCTTTTTGAAGATTGAACTTGATAGGTTATTTGAAAGTGATTATTTTGATAATTTTATTTTATTTTTTACAAGAACTCATGTTATTATTCCATTGTATTTTAATTTTAAGGAATTAAATTAATTTTAAAAATATTGTAATGCAGTTAATGATAATTTGTATTGTATTTGAAGCAGGTTTGTTTAAATATTCATTTCTTAATTATAACATGAACAGTGTAAATATACTCTATTAGGTTAAAATATGCAGTCTTGGTTATTTTAACAAAGGGGAAATCACATATGTATGTAGACATATTTGTAAGTATACTGTCTTTAGGCAGTGTAATTATATTTTCATCAGACTGCTAGTTTTACTTTTGTATAAAAGTGACTGTAATTAAATAATATTATATTGAATGATTTATTTTTACTTTATTAACTTTTTCTTACTTGAGTTTTAATTTTGATTTTTGTCAATGTTAGTAAAAAATAAAAAAAAATATGATAATTTTTTTTTTTATATATATATGATTTTTATATTTGTGAACACTTATTGAACATCTTTGTCAAAAAATAATCTTGCAATTTTGTTTAAAATCTAATTAAAGAATATTAAATTAAATTATTAATTTAATTAAAAGTGATAAATATGAAAATTGAAAAATTTGTTCTGTTTAAAATAAAAAAAATTAAATAGTACAGGGAAATTTTTTTATAAGCTATTAAAGACAACAATGAATAAGGAAATAATTAATGTTCATTCACTAATTCTTTTATGAAATCAATTATATTTTTTTTCTATATTTATTAAGAACTTAGCAATCAGTTAAAATTAAAGAAAACTATTCAAAGTAATATTGTTATATTATTTATATTAATGTTATAAATGTACTTGTCAGTGTCTTACTAACATCCTAATCTCTTGTTCAATATCCAAAAGCAGTAAGTGTAAATATTCTGGGTAAAAACTTTGTGAATGATTCCTCTATTTAGCAAAATATGAAAAATAGTATTGAAATAATATTCTAATAGATATGATAACAATTGTTTATAAACTAAGACAATGGCTAGAAATTTCATATGCAATGAGGGTTTACAATTTTGCTTATGATAAAAAAAAGGTAATTGCTGCATAACAAGATACATATTTCAAATTAGGTTTACATAAATTTTACAAAAGCATTATGAGATATAATATATGAAAGCATATGGTGATGTTTATTAATACAATTTAGGGAGGATGGGTGGACTTAGTTCCATTGGTATATGGCTGTACATAAATTGTGCTTTTAGTTGGTGAGCACTATAGGTGTCATGACTAAGTCTTATTGTTCATGTGTTAGGCATTTAATGTTCAATTGAGGTAAGTTGGTGGAGGGATATTGTAACTCTTGGATCAATGGGTTGATGAGATGGGTATCCTGTGTTACTCTCAAGTGGTGCAGTATTTATTCCAGAGTTCATCCTGGTGTGGTGTTGGAGCTATGAGTTCATTTGTGATAGGAGTTTCCAGAGAGTGGGGTGAAAGTTTTATAAAGATTAGTTGAATCTGTGGCTGAGATGATAATGGACTTGAAGGGACTGTTGTCTGCATGTCAGGCATCCCTACCATAGGGGGGAGAGCAATCTTTAAGTGTAGGTTTTAAATGTTGGTTGTCCTGAAACTTCAAAATTGGTTTATTCATTAATGGATTTGAAAATATCTTTGCTATTGTTGATCTGGAAATTATTGTTGAGTTTGCTGACATGTTTTTTTTATAATCTAAAACTGGTAATATGGTAGAATATATTTGGGTGTCAACCACTTGTTCATGTGGTTGTATGGCAGCCATTTTGATTAGATTTCACATATCCAAAATTAAATGCATTATGTTGCAAGAATAAAATTATAGTATAAAAAGCACTATATTGATAGCAGATACTGTCTTAGGAAAATATGATTTTTATGTGAGTTTGAATACCTGGTAAATTGGATGATTGGTTGTTGAATAACTAACATCTTATTACATTTTTCTATTGTATTAATTTCTTATATATATAAGAATAAAACATCTAAGAAAAACAAAGAATAGATAATGTATATTGAAATTGTGAGTTATGATGTGAAGGAATATACATGACTTCAATTAAAATGTAAACAAACATCAAAAATGTAAATAAATAAAAAAAAAGTATTAGAATTTGTAAATATAATATATTTTACAATATTCAAGTATGTATTTTTTTTTTTGTTCTGAGCACTTTATATGATCACATTAAAAAAAAAAGTTAAGTAAATTTTTCAATATATTGGCAGCCATTTTTCTCTTTCAGAGCATCATATGTGATAATGTTTGTTAATAATATATATTTTTTTGGTTTATGTGGAAAGGATATAAATTTTACTTTTCCTTTATTTCACTTAATGAAATGGTTTCTAAGCATAAATGCTAAAAGTTTTACAAAACTTTAGAACATATTTAAAGTTGATATTGATTTAAAAATATCAAAACTATTAAAGAGATAGTAGTTTTTTAAATAACAAAACTATTATATTTCTATAAAAAGTTATTCGAAAAAAATAATATCACACAGAGCGTATTTAATTGCAATGAAAGCTAGACATTCTATTATTTACTTTATTAAAAAAATAAAAATAAAATGCAATAAGTTTTTTTCTTATTTTCTAGTGAATGAACAAATGAACACACACTCAATAAAATATATGAAAATATATTGTCTCAATTTAATATTAATAATAATTATTTTCATTTTGTTTATATTATAATTTTAATTTACATATGCATATCATATATAAAAAAGAATATGTATTATAAACATGTAATTATAAAAGTATATACTTTAACTCGGACTAATGTATTCATGAATATACAAAAACTGTATAGAGAAAAACTTTCATAAAGTCCCTTTTTATTAGTATTTTATTTATTTTTAAACAGTATGTGCTTAGCTGATTTTTGACTATTTCCAGTTTATGCTACATCTATGTCTTGTAACAGTTGAAAGTTGGCTAAGCACATACTGTTTAAAAATAAAAATGAAATAAAAAACAGACTTTATGAAAGCTTTTCTTCATATCAGTGATGGTGAACCTATGGTATGCATGTCAGAGGTGGCATGTTCAAATTTTTTACCAGCACATGAACTATTTATATATCATAATTTTCTATGCTTTAAATTATTCAATACTTTTGTTGTTGCTAAAATCTGTACTAATAAAACTTTATTGCAAACTAAAGTTAAAATAAATAAATATGATATTATATTAGAATTCAATTTACAATTGAACTCTGGTTATAAGCAATAAATTACAAATTTGAAAAAAAAAAACATATGTAGGTAGGAATGATATTTTAAGTCAAATAAAGTAATACCAGTATACTGTGGTATCCAATAAAGTAATACCAGTATACTGTGGTATCCAATAAAACTAGAAAGTAAACTCAGTAAAATATTTTATAACTCTTTGAAATTAATTTTTTCAAATCTAAAGTAAAAGTAATAAAATGGTTTTCTGTCCTAATCTTTTTTTACCTAAATATGTTGATACCATTCATTTTTTTTTATCAAAATCACGAACAAAGGAATGAAATGCATAATCAACGCCATCAAATGATGTTTTTTTTTGCTTGAAATTTTGCTGTAAAAGTGAAATGTAAGGATAATAAAATATTTTAATGTATAATAAATCTTTGATTTATAAAATTATTAAAGCTCATTTAAATTTACTTTAAAATAAATTTGTTACCATTATAATAATATGACTAGTGAAAATGAAAAACAAAAATTGTCAGCAGTAGAGAATTTCAAAATTAGTGGACTGATGAGTATGGAATGATTAACAAAGGCACCAAGGCAGTATGTGTTTTATGTTTCGGAACAGTTGTATTGAGAATATCATTATTAAAATGGCATTATGAAACCAATTGTAAATTGCTCTGTGAAAAAAATAAAGATGAACAAAAAGAATATATTGCTCACGCATTTAAAAATATAAATATTCAATCAACATCTATAATGAAATTTATTGGAAATCATTCAAATATAACTGCTGCTAGTTTTTATTTTATTTCAAATGTAATTGCCAAACATGGGAAACCTTTTAATGATGGAAAATATATGAAAGAAGCTTAGATAAAATGTGCACCAGTTCTTTTTGAAGGTTTTGAAAACAAAGCAAAAATTATTCGGAGCATAAAAAATTTACCATTGTCTAGAAATGCAGTTAAAGGAAAGAATCCTGCAAATGGCTAACAACATAACTTACTAACAAAAAAAGAGATAAAATCTTCTAGTTTAATTTCTCTCTGCCTTGATAAAAATAAAGACATAAATAGATTAGCTTTTTTTGGCTATTTTTATTCACTATGTGTATTGGGAATAATATCAAAGAAGAATTGATCAGTTTAACCTTATTATTAACAACAACAAAAGCAATAGATATTTGCAATGAAGTTTCAAATGTACTCACTGAAAAAGTAATGTGTTGCCAAAATTGTATTAGTAACTATAGATGGTGCTCAAAGTATGATTGGAAAAGAAAATGGTTGTCTCAATTTATTTACCAACCATATTGGACATTTAATTTTGGGTTTTTATTGCATTATACATCAGCACATTTTGTGCAAGAAGGCCAGCTTTAAGCCACTGGATGATGCTATGAATGTTGTGACTAAGTTAGTCAATTTTATATTTCCACAACTCTAAATAAATAATTTTTTTTAAATTTATTGAGTAAGATGAAATCAGTATACAAAGGTTTACTTATGTACAACAATGTCCCATGGTTAAGTCGAGGAAAAGTTTTTCAAAGATTCGTTGAGTGTTTAGATGAAATTAAACTTTTTATGTAATGAGAAAATCACTGAAAAATATAATGTATTAATGGATGTTGAATGCTTTCAAAATTAATGTTTTTTACTGATATGTGTTCACATCTAAATGAATTAAATCTGAAACTGCAAGGTTATGATAAGACATGTGTTGTCATGTTTGATTTGATCAAAGCATTTGAAGTTAAATTACTGATTTTCAATCGTGATATTATTTCTTACACCTTCAAATATTTTCCAAATATAAAAAAGTTCTTGATTGATTTAGAATCTCATGAGAAGCCAGATCAAGTAAAATTGATGCAAGATTTTTGTGCTGTTATTTAATAGATAATTGATGAATTTTCGTTTAAGATTTACACTGTTCAGATAATCTTCAAAAACATTAAAATTTATTTCATACCCAGACATAATATCAATGGATAGTCTCAAGTTAGAAATTTTTGAGTGGCTTAATTTGAAAGATATGGAAATGCAATCAGTCAATTTTCAATCCAGTTCTATATGGAAACAGAAATTTGTTGATTTGAGGAATGAGTTAGAAACAATGGGAAATGATTGATTATTGGGTATATGTAAAAAGAATGCTGAAGAGGAACTATTGACTGCCTGGAATGCTGTTCTTGAAACCTTTAATTGTATAAAAAAATTTAGCAACCACTCTATTATCAATTTTCTCCTCTGCGTGTGCATGTGAATCATTGTTTTCAGAAATTAATTTAATTAAAGACAGTTCGAGAAATAGAATAACAGATGAATCTAGATGTGCATGTACATTTAAAATGACAAAATATGAACCAATATAAAATATTTGGCATCCAATGTACAACAGCAAAAATCTCATTAAATATCTATGTTGATTTTATATGTTTGTTTCCAAAATTTTGTTTTAATTACTATTAATTTTTTACTATTATATTTTATTCAACTTATACTCTTCTAAATAAATATTATTTATTTGCATTTAGCTTATTTAGAAATTTTGTTTAATTATTATTGTTTTTATTATTATTTTGTTTTATAAACTTTTAAAAAACTACAATAATTAAGTTGTTTATATTTTGATTTAATAACGGTATGGCACGCCAATTATTCAATAAATATTTTTGGAAATTTTTGGTGCGTTCGCCACCACTGCTCTATATGGTTTTCGTATATTTATGATTATAAATATGTGTGTTGGAAAGTACTGTACACTTGTAGTTTAATAAGCATGAACTATTATATATGATATATAGGAAGGGTTCAGAACAAAATATAGTGGATACTGTGGCATTACTGTGTATATCATTAAATATTGTTTTATAATTACTATTGCATATTGAATCAGTATAATCATTAGTTAAGATAGAAAGTCTGCCATTGCTATAAAGAATGGGAGATTTCATAACACCACACAACTCTAGCAAATTTCTGGTTATTTTCATGCTAGATTTTTGAAGTATTATTCTTTGAATTATTTTTAATTACTGATAATTAATACTAATAAGTTTAGTAAATTAAAATGCAATAAAATATTGTAATACTTAGACACTTGTTGATCTCGAGTTTGGTTTAAAAGGTAAAACAATTAGAAATATAAACTAATTATTAGCACTGTGCTAGCTTTAATTGCAGTTATTGTGTAGTAAACTTTTGAAATATTCTTGTTTTGTACTGTTTTAATTTTCCATTTTTAATATTTTAAATTATTTTCAGAATATTTTTAATAATGCTAAAGCCTTTGTCTTTACATATGCGTTTTAGAGATTGATAAATTATGTTGTAAATTATGCATTACTGACTTTCTGTGATTTTCTCTGGTAATTTTATACAATTTGAACCTCAGCCGTTTACTAGTTAATTTTTAATGTTTATTGATCCTGCTACTTCTTCACAGAATTAATATTCTCCTAGTTGCATTTTAGTAAAATTGGAATTTTAGTTAGTGTCATTTATAATACTGAACAAGTTTTTAAATAGGTAAAAGTAAAAGTGAGAGAGAGAAAAAAAAAGACAATAAATTATCGATAAAAAGGAGAAATTGAGAAATTACTCAATTTCCTGAAGTAGTAATTAGAATTAGTTTTAGATTTCTGTTTAATGATTTGAACTTTCAAAATGAAAATTCTAAAGTTAAATTAGCCTCTCTCTATATATATATGATAAGTATTGAAAGAAAATTAAATATGATGTAGATGAAGAGATAGAGAAAAATAGACAAGAGATTTATTTGTATATTAATAGTTCTACTTTTGTAATAAATTTAATTGTTTTCAATGGTGGTTTATCAGGGATAATCCAGCTTCATTTAGACCCCCCCCCCTCCCGAAGTCAAAGTAGATAAATCACAGAACAATAATTATTTATGTGTGTCAATGCATGATTTAGTGCAGAGGTGTGTTGGACTCTGGATCTTAAAGTCCTTGGATCGTGGCACTTCTGACCTTCAAACTTATGACCTCCTGGGAAATAGAACCATTTGATTACTTATTTTTAATGACATTTATCGTTGCGTGAAGTTAAATAATACTTCTTTGCATCAGACTTTTTTATTTTTAAGCTTGTGTTCAATGATAATCCAAGTACCAAAGCTCCCAAGTTATTCTCTCCATTTAAACTATACTTATTTAATAATGTACTGACTTTACAATTTCATGCTATAATTTTGTGTGTGTTTAAGTTACAATGGATGAGCCAAAATATTTTTTAGCATAATTTGTTTTCAATTTTGTTTAAAATTTTTTATTGTACTAGTTTTTTTTTTTTAAATTTCTTTTTAATTATATCTTTTTTTTAACAGAAATTTTTATATTTTTGAGTTTGTATGGTGTGAGACTGTTGTTTGACTTTAAAGCTTATGTAATTTTATACAATTGCTCTGTGGAGTGGCTCACTGGTAAAGAAAAAAGATAAAGAAATGAGAGAGAGAGAGAGGGAGAATTCACTCTGAAAATTATTATATATATATAATTTTACAGCTATAGCTTATAAGATATTTTTTATTTTATATTTATTTATGATGTGTTTCCGTCTTTATATTAAGAAAAATTGCAGATAATTATTAACCAGCCTCATCAGGGGCCAAATTTAAATATAATTGCAAGTTTGAGCCTCAACTTTTTTTGATTATATATATATATATTTATAAGGCAGTAAAAAGTTTTACTTACTCCTTAAGTATGTTTTTTTTTGTATGTGAAAACTATAAAATTGCATGCATGTGTATTAAGTTTTTTTGCAAGAAAACCTTAAGTAAAGTAATTAAGCAGCTGGTTACCATGACAATCAGCAGTGAAAGGTTGCCACTGCTTGCCGTTTCCTGAATACAATTTATTTTATCATCTCAATATTTAGAAATGTATCATAAACGTTAATGAGCTTTTTACATCATTAAGATGGATTAGAAAAAAAAAAATCTTTCTATATCCATAAATATCATATAATATAGATGGTATATAATTAAAATGCAATAAAATAGGTTAATGCTTTTGAAATTGTAGGAGATGATTAAACAATAAAATTGAAATGTGTGGAGATTGAAGTAAGAATTAAGCAGGCTTTTAATAAAAAATTTAGATTCAAATGTATACACATAGTATTAATAAAAAGACTAACAAAATGTTTATTTGTGAGAATAGTTTTATGTATATAAGGAACTTGTACTATTGAAAAGAAAGAGAGAAATAACTTTGAAGTTTGACATATGGGCTTATATGAATAGGGAACAAAAATTATTCTTTTTCACAAGATTATAATTATTGAAGATTTATATAAAGTCACACACAAAAAAAGGATAACTATTATAAAAATTTAAACAAATAATAAATAAAAGAAAAATTAGAATGAAACACATTTTTAAAGATAGAAAAATCATGATAGATATGTTATAGGAAACTAAACAAGTAGTAAATAAATAAGAAAATTGATAAGTAAAATTATAGTTAAGAATCAAGCAATTATGATAATTTTAAAATGAAGTAAGAAATAATTGTTCTCCCATAAGGAAATCTGCAATAAATCAAGCAATTTCACATTGAGTAGATAACATATATACTATATAATTATGGCTGGAACATATGGATTAGTAAATTATAAAAAGATAATTTATATAGCTTGACCTTTAATAATCCTGATACTGATAATTCAAAATATTCTGTAATCCATTTAAAATTGTGTATCAGCAGAGATTGATTCAAATAACACTTTATTTAATCTTGAATAAATTAGAAAACATTAAAAAAAAATACCGCAAAGTAAAAAATTGCTACAGTACTCCATTTTTTTTTTTTTTTAGTTTGTCAATTTGGAGTTGATGATGGTTATTTTTTTTTGGAGAATAACCTTTAGATTCATGCATATTGAATTGAAAGTGAATCTTAAGCAACTAATCTATTCTGTCAAAGGCAGTAATCAGTAGAAATTTTGTATGTTTACCTATGATGATCCTTCTGATTGCTACATTTTTTTTCCTTTTATTGCAAAGTTAATGAGTGATTTTCAAACGTGGATTTTCACAGTAGGTTTATTTTGAGATTTTGTCAGATTCTTTTTATTTTTTTTTCTGCCCAATATTCTTGTGGTTTCATGAATGAACATATATATGTTCGTTGGCATTTACATGGTCTGCTACTTTAAATGCATTATATCAACAATGTATTTTCAAAGCAATACAGAATTCCTCCCAATAGAGTCAAGGTATGATTATGAATTCACAATTACTACCCCTGATTAGCATTATTTATGTAGAAGAGATTGAAGCCCCAGCTATAAATATTGTACCATCTCATAAAAGTCTGGTTTGCACAATATCAAAGATACATTTATTATATAGTAATGTAGTTAAGCATTACAAACATTCAGAATACATTTACAAGATTTTCATTTAAATTCATAAGAACAAATATTGGCATTTTCAAATGTTCTTGTGAGAAGAGTATCTCATGGCAAAACCAAAACTACTGTTTATTGGAAAATACTTAGCATATATATCCCATCATGACAGAAATATAAAAAAGGAATCATATTACTTCTCCAGATCAGGGTGGAAATCAGCGATTTGGAAATAGAAAAGTCCAGGATAGAGCAAAACAACATGCAGAATGGTTATTCATCAGCTTTCCTTAAGAAAACCTTAAATATGTAGCAATAAGTTGTACAATATATTTTAATATCTGGGTCATTTTTTTCAAACAAGCTATTTTTAGCCATCTGTATTTGCAAAGAAATAAATATGATTTATTTTATTTTGAAAGTCTTTTTCAATATGAATTGTTAGAAATAAAATTTGTTTAAAGCAGTTCCTTTCTTGGCTAAATCCTGCTTGCTCTGTAGATAGATGGCTGTTAATTATTTATAAAATTCTTGTTAATATGATTCTTTTAAAAAAAAGCTTTTAGGGAACATGTTACAATAATATTGGGCAGTAAGATTTATTTGGTTTTAAGACTACTATAGTTATGCCTTTATGCCAAATTTTCAGAATAATTTTGGCATGAATAATGTTATTGAATGATTTTGTCAACTATGGTTTTGCATTAATCCTGAATTACTTAGAAATTCTAGAAACAGACAATTTCCTCCTAGCACCCTTTCTGGTATTAAGACAATCATAATTCATTAATATCAGTAGGTTTTATCAGATTGAAATTAGAGGAACAATGTGAAAGTAAAGCTTGTAATTCTGCTATAATGATGCTTTTACTAATTCTATCAATCTTTGGTTTAGAAGTCTTAAGTTATAAGATTAGCATCCTCTTTAGTAAGAATAAGTTTTTTAGAGATATTTTTATATTATCTACCAGGTTTTTGTAAAAGAGTTCAGGTCTTATACCTAGTTTTTGGAAAGTTTTGTTTCCTCTCCTCTTTCCATTTTTGACATCATCCAATGATTTTACAAGATTGTTAGTGATTTTTAGATTTTGATGGGCGAAATTGACTATAAAGATTATTGCTGATTTTATTCCTAACTGGAATGAATTGCTTTCAATATTCATGAGAGATATTCTTTCTTAAAATAGAAAAGTCTTTCTAAGAATATTTCCAAAGATTTGGGATCTTATTTCCAATCCAATGAAGATACTATGTTCAATTTTTATATAAAGAATAAGGAATTCTCTTATAATCTGAATTTAATCTTTTACAATAATAGATTAAATCATAATTCTATTCCATGATATTTAGGAGTAACCTTGTATTGCAGTCTAACTTATTTTTCTCATTAAGCTAAGATTAGATCAAAATTTATTTGTAGGAATAATCTCTTTGGAAATTCAATAGACATTACTTAGATTTGGATGCAATTACTTTATGGTTTCCTTAGCATTAACATAATTTCAGGAAAATATTGCACTCCTGTCTGGAGAAAAAATTCCCACACTAACCTTCTGGGTACTCAATTAAATAGTATCATAAGAAATATTATTGGTATATTCAAACCCACTCTTTGTTTTGTCACATATTTCAAAACCTGATATCAGAAGAGAAGTGGCTTCACAGAAAGTGCATAAAAAACTGTTAAGTAGATAAGATTTTCTAATAACTCAAGAAATAATTTTATAAGACTAGTTTTAAATCCAAGATCCTCTTTTTGGAAGTTTAACTAAGAATCTACAATTGGAAAAATTATGATATAAAAAATGGATTTTTTGTGATGTTTTAAACAATTTTTTTTCTCTGATCTAACAATAAAAGAGATTAAATTTAATTTTACTAGAAATAACTGGAATAATAGATTCAGGATAATCCATGGTTATTAAGCTTATCTGGTTCATAAATAAAATTTATCAGCCACTAGTCTATGTAAATGAAAGTAAATAGAAACTATGAACCATATAGAATCTGTCTCCTGGTTGGAACGTTTACAAGTTTTTTTATGATGTTTTTAATACTTAAACTGTCAAAAAGTATCTTCTGTAAATAAATAATAATATATAAGAACATGTGCTAAATAAATTATAATATTTGGGTGTGTGTGTGTGATATGCTGATACTTCATTATGACAGATTTTCTCGTAAGCTTATTGCTATGGTGCTCTTTAATGACTGACATAATGTTGTAAACATAATGCACAAAGCAAGCATCAACACTTATCATTTAATCATAATAATATTGATAGATAGGTAACACATCCTTTTTGCATTCATTCCAATTGTTAAATCATTGTTTATATTTTTGATGTTTGCATTTTAAATGATTATCATTATCATCATTGATATTAATACCAACTAAAAATGATTATAATATTCATTATCTTTTTATCAACTACTATATAATTATATATTAACTACTGCATTTGATAGTGGCTAGTTGGATTTTTTTAAATTATTAGCTAATGAGCTTTCCAACATCCACTATCCTTTATATTCTGACAAATCATATGACCAGATATATATATATTGTAACGAGCACAGATGACGTTACATTGTGTTTTATTATTAAACAAGTTAAAATAAGAAGTTCGCATTTAAAAATTTTCTTTAAGAATTAAAAATTGAAATTAAATATCATATTAAACTCGTATATATTAAATCGCACAGATAATGAAAAATTATTAAAATAAAACTTTATTAAAGAAAAAGTATTTTAAAACTAAATTTTAAAGAGATTTGGAGATAAAATTATATCTTTAAATAGATCTTTGATTTGGAAAACAGGTTAATTAATCAGAAATGGAAATGATAAATTTAATTAGTCAAATGTAAACCAGCCTTGGGCATTTAAATGTAAAAACATCGGTCAGATAGGAAAACAATAGAAACAAATAGCCAATAAAAGAAATCCATCGGGAAATCGGACCTCAGCGAAAGGATCATCACATCGATGACATAATGCCAAGTCAATCCTTCGAATACGTATAAAAGGAAAATTTGGAAATTATTAATTAGTGTGATTATTGATTTATTACGATGTGAGAGATATGTGTTCATGCGGAAGTGAAGGAGAAGGGATTGAAAAAAGACGCACGATTCAATCCCTTCAGCTTTGCTAAGAAAGAAAAAGAAATGAACTATCGTTTTTCTACATTGAGGACCAGTTAAAGCAAAAAACCTCCGGATGGATAAATAAATCGGCCAACAGAATACCAATTTTAGGACGGCGTGGGAATTCATGTTCATGGCAAGCAATGGATAAAGTTGGACGTTTTAAAAATCGTAAGAACTTTATATTCACTTGAAACAATAAGAACTCTAAATTTTAAAACTTTTTAGTAAATAATGCAATAGAATCCTATCTGACCAAACTAAATTCTTCATTAATAATGTTATTTGATGTATTTGTTATTTATTTATTTAAAATCATTTCCATTTATTTAACTTTGTTCTTTAAGTTTATTTATGATTTCTGTTTTCCGATAAATTAAAATATATCAATGTTAAACTTAAGTCGGGCGTGAATGGCTGTATAGATTTGTAAAGTTATATTAGGGGAGGGTAATCTTAGGTTATTTGTTTCGTGGTTAAATTGGGTCAATGGATTGGATATATTGGTGTGATTAGTAGATGTAATATTGATTCGCTACGGGCAGAATCGCTTCATATGCCGCACACTTCCATTTGCCTATGGAAGGAATTATAAGTCGGATACCGCAGTTCCTTTCTATGGAGTTTTTTGTTTTATTGCTCTTCTTTGCAGATAGATGTAATATTCCTATCTCATGAGAAGCAATTTCTTCTCTTAACTTTTTGTGCTGCCGTATTTTATTACATTGAATACATCGATATATCAGATGAGTTGATGCCAGTTTGACTACGAATTTTAACCTAAGGTTAAATAGGGATAGAATGTTTATTTTCAAAAGAAAATTTATGTGGTCTATTCATACTCAACCCTAAATAGAAATGCATTAAATTTAAGTTGTTTATAGACGCTTGCATGGATTGTTTATTGGTTAACTATGTTTTGCGTTTCCATATTTGATCAAAATATATAGACATTCGATAAATAATGATACCTTACGGTGAGTATCAAAAATGTATTTATTCGGATGTCTTTTAAGTTATTGGTGACAATGCAAGTATCTTATGGTGAATACTATTGGGTTATGTATAAATTTCCCTCCGCAATTGTCAGTAATCAATAATTTTGTATTTTGATCGTTTATGTTTACTTTGGAATGTTTTTAACCGTGTAATCTATGTAACCGATCTATAGCAACATATTAAAAAAGCTTTTATAATCCCATCTGTGCGAAGTTAATTAAAATGTAAATTTAGAATATAATAGTAATTAAATGTAAATTAAAGTCAAAAATCAAAGTTAAAAATGTAGGTTGAATTTTGAAACGTAAAACTAATACTAAAATAATTTTAAATCTTATATATATGTGCATAAATAAATGTTTGTATGTTAATTACTGGCAGTGGCTTATTTTATTCCTCTTATATATATATTCTTATATTATTTTTTTAAATCTCTGCTATTCCACTGAGCTAGTGACATGGGCTAACGACCGGAAACAAAATATAAAAAAAAAAAAAATTTTTTTTTTTTGGACTTACGTATCTGCCTACTTTATAAATTTTTCTAGGTTCAAATGCCTAGATGGCGCCCTGTAGTGCAGGTTATGTAAGTCTACCTACTCCGGATCATTACAATATATATATATACATATAAAATTTCTACTGAGACTAGAGAATTTATGAAGAAAAGAAGGAATATGAAGATATACAAAAATGATGTATTAAAAAGAATTGAATATCTCGAATTTTGTAAAATGATACAGAAAAAAGTTGAAAATGATTTAAGAAAGTATAACTGTGAAATAGCAAGGAAAGCTGTAGAAGAAAATAAAAGTCTCAAGAATGTTAAACAACATTTTGGTATTGGTAGGAAATTTATATCTGCAATAAGAAAAAAAGATGGAATTATTACTAAAAAGAGAGATGACATCGTGAAATTGGTAGAAGATTTTTATCAAGAATTATATAGTAATAAAGAACAAGTACCTCCTATATCTATTACATCTTCTGAATTGCCCAGAATTTTAAATGAAGAAGTGAGACATGCAATTAAATGTATGAAGAAAGGAAAGGCTCCAGGAAATGATGGAATTATAATTGATATATTAAAAGAAGGAAGTGAAGAAATAGAAACAATTTTAGCAAAGTTATATACCAAATGTCTAAATGATAAAGATGTACCAGAAGATTGGAAGAATGCAGTAATAATATTAATATTTAAAAAGGTGATAAAGAAGATATTAGAAATTACAGACCTGTCAGCCTTTTATCAGTTTTATATAAAATTTTTACCAAGATAATTACAACTCGTCTACAGAGAACTTTGGATTTCCACCAACCAAGAGAACAGGCTGGATTTAAAAGTGGTTTTAGTACAATAGATCATATCCAGGTATTGAGAGAAGTCATAGAAAGGACAAATGAATATGAGTTGTCATTATGTTTTGGATTTGTAGATTATGAAAAGGCATTCGATTCTATACACATTTCTTCAGTGATTAAAGCATTGGATCATCAAGGTATAGATCCAGGATATTGTCATATTTTAAAGAATATTTATAAAAATGCAACAGCAACAATTAGATTACATAATGATACTGGAAAAATCAACATTGAGAAAGGTGTAAGACAAGGTGACTCCATATCTCCAAAACTTTTTACAGCAGTGCTGCAAGAAGTATTTTGTGGATTAAAATGGGAAACTAAAGGAATGAAAGTAAATGGAGAGTATTTAAGTCATTTAGATTTTGCAGATGATGTAGTTGTTTTTGCAAATAATGCTTCAGAGCTGCAGGAAATGTTGCAGGAGTTAGCAGATGTTAAAAAGACTAAAGTAATGTTTAATCGATTTGCTCAAAATATGAAAATAAAGATTGATTATGAAGAATTAGAAGAAGTTAACAGTTACAAATACCTAGGTCAGATTATTAATACAGATGGAAACATATTGGAGGAAATTAATCATAGAATTAAACTTGGTTGGAGTGCTTTTGGTAGAAATAACTTGATTCTAAAAGGAAATATGCCTATGTGTTTGAAAAGAATGGTTTTTAACAAATGTGTTTTACCAGTTCTTACTTATGGATCTGAGACTTGGACACTTAATAGAAGAGCAATACAGAGACTTCAGACCACTCAAAGGAGTATGGAGAGATGTATGTTGGGAGTAACAAGAAGAGATCGAAAACGCAATGTATGGGTAAGACAACAAACAGGTGTTACTGACCTTATTGAAAAAATTTAAAGATTGAAATGGAGTTGGGCTGGACATATTGCTAGAAGAAATGATAATAGATGGACAATTGAAATTTTAAACTGGATTCCAAGAGATTGTAAAAGACCCAGAAAGAGACCACATGTGAGATGGATGGATGAAATAAGAAAATGTGCAGGGGTGTTGTGGAAAAGAGAAGCTAAAGATCGGAGAAGATGGATTAAACTTGGAGAGACCTTCATCCTGCAGTGGATTGATAATGGTTGTTGATGATGATGATGATGATGATATATATATAGAGAGAGATGACCCTTCTTTCTCAAAATAATACTCATCCATTGTAATATATATATGCAAACACTTTTATTTTGATATAGAATGAACTTAGTAAATTTAATTTTTAAATTTCGAAAATTAATCAGAGTTTTTGAAAAATATGTTCCTCATGACAATTTTCATTATATTAAAAGTATTAATTAATTTTCGAAATTTAAAAATCAAGCCGGATTCAGAACTACAGTAATTATTTTGTTGTTCTGCATCAAATTAAAATTTCAATTTTTACAACTAATGAGAGAAATAGGAGAAAAATTAAAAACAATATTTATCTTGAGAAAAATTAATTTACATAAACAATTACCAATATGAAATAACTAAAATTATAAGTCTTGACGTAGAAAACTATTTATGTTTTTATACCACCAACTAGAAATATTGAATTAAAAACCTAGCATATAAATAGTGACTTGTATATGTATATATACAGAGTTTACTTACACATATCACAATTTAAAAGTCATAAACTTTAATATATGTTATAGTCTTTTTCTATTTAATAATAATAATAGCTAGCATAATAGCATGAGGTACAATCCACTAAATTTTTTTCCAATTTCATCAAATGTACACAACACATAACCTATATTCTGTACATAAGAAAATAGGTTTTTAGCTAATTTCTGTTTTTAGAAGTCAATTATGTTTCGTGCTGATAATAAGTACTCTTTTATATATATATAACTTTCTGGATAATATATTTAATAAATAGTCACTTCAAAATTATCAGTGAAAGCATTGAAATGATGATTGATAGATTTTGCCTTTTTGCTTCATCCACCGCCATCAAAACATCTAGTAATCAAGAAATTTACAAACACTGATCAAAGTTGTAATGAAAAATTCAGAAAAGATTTTAAATACAGTGGAAACAAGCAAATAAATCATCAAAATATGCAAATTTAATACTTTCTATGATCTCGAGTAGCCATTTTTTGTTTTTGAGTGCTGTGCATGATTATATTGTTTAAAAAATGTAAATAAATTTTAAATTATGCTTGCAGTCATTTTTCCATCTTGGAAACCAATAAAAGATCATATTCATTAATAAAATTTCTTATACATTTTATTCTTTCTTTATTATTTTTTCCAAATTTGATATGTAGTGTTTGATATTTGTAATTTTGCATAATAAAATATTTTCTAAGAGTAATGCTAAATATTTTACAAAATTTTAGAATATATTAAAAGTTAATACTGATTTTAAAAACAGAGAGACCATAATTTCTTTACAAAGAGCTATTATAAATAGAGGAATTTGAACTTAGGATTTTCAGTCTATATTCACCCTCCACTCCATCTGAAACAACCAATACACATGACCACACACATGTGAAAAAGATAAATGATCCCCAGACCATGTTTAATTTCAATGAATATCAGATGTTTCATTATTTGCTTTTTTTTTTTAAAGAATAAAAATAGGCTACAATAAGCTTTTTTTTTTCATATTATTTTTTCATAAAATGGATGACACAGTAAAAAATATATAAGCATGTCATCTTAATTTATTTTTTATAACTATATGAGTATTTAATGAATAATATTTCTACAGTATAATTTACACTACTCTATTCTCATTCAAGTAATGTATTGAAAATTACACTACAGTTACACTATTTATTAAGTGGATAATCTCTAGTCTAATGAACGATTAATAAAAATTATTAGTATACTTTTATTAAATGATTTGTGTCAAAGTTGTGAGGGCAGTAATTTTAACACTTATCAATTAAACTGTAGTAATTGACTCTCTATAAGTCTGGATAACAATAAAGATATATGTAAGAGATTGTGATCTGAGCCAACTGTGCATTTTGGGGATTATATTACATGTTTTTGGTCATGCATTTGTGATTACACCCCTATGCAAGGTGTTAAAAGCAAATAGAAATCAATCCCTACTTGCATGAAAGTAAGATAATGAAAATTCCACTACAGAAATATTATTCATTAAGTGGATAATCTATAGTCTAATGAATGACGAATAAAAATTATTACCATATTAGTATTATTTTTTTTAAAAATTTGTTTGTACTATAATTTTAACTTATATATACATTTTATACATATAAAAAAGCATCTGTGTTATATATATATATATGGATGTTGAAAAGTACTGTGCACTTGTATATTAATAAACAATACATATTCTATCTAATCAATGTTTAATCAACAAAGCATGATATGCATTATAGATATTTGTATGTGAGGGGGATTTGTGAAGAATTGTTCATGGCTCCACTGCATACAGACATTTTTATTTTATTTTTAATTTAGGTCATTACTGTTCAGTATTGGTATTTTTCTATAATTCTTTATGGATGTGAAAGTTGTGCATTGAAAAAGATCTGCTAATACTAATTTTGGGAATGCCATAGACTTCAAGAAAATGAATAAATGGATACTTTATTAGATAAGATCACATTTTCTCTTGAAGCTCATATGGATAAGTTAAAATTGTATTATTTTGATCACATCATGAAATAATTTACTTAGTTAGAAAAATATATAATGATTGGAAAGATTTGTAGTGAATGAAGAAGAGGATGGCCAGCAATAATGTAAATAGATTTCATTATAAAGAATAGCACCATTTATATGATTGTTGGAAATTAATGTTGACTTGATATTAATTACTTAATGGTAATAAATTATAAAAACGTTTAAGAGGATTTTCTTATTTGATAATTATTAAATTTAAAACAGCACTATGATAAAAAAAAAAAAACCAAAACAAAGTAAATAAAAGATATTTATTGTTGCTATTTTTTCTTAAGTCTGCTACATTATTTCAGTGCTGTTAGCATTATTACTACTAACATATACTTTATATATATTCATTTTTAGAAGCATCTGGAATTATATATTTAAAAGATAAATTGTTCTTTTTTAAAATTTCAGTTGTGTTAAAATTTTATTTTGCAATTATATGCATATATATATATTAAATTGAGAATAAGAGTTTTATCCACCAAAATTGTCAAATGTCAGTAATATTACATTTAGTTATGGAAACAATTCACAATTAGAACTAATGAATAAGTGGCACTAACCATTGAAAAAGTCACATTCAATATGTGTTGTTGGAGGCACGAATTAAGAAAAACTTGAAAATGAATTAATGGGAAATGAAGTATACAAACTCCATTGAGTGGGATTCTTATATACTTATATAATCTGTTTTGCTTGTTTTCAATATCTTCTAGCGATATCATAATCATAGTGATGCATCTACATAGTGTAGACGAGCAATGGGATATAAATGGTATGTAAATTATATGTAAATGAAATGGTTTACATGACCTACTTTTTGGAGGATTATTTTTTGTTAATCGCACTGGCATTATATGATTAACAAATCGTAGTGTGTAGAATGCAAAACAATTGCAGTAAAACATAACTAAAAATGTTAAATATAAAGTATATAATCATGTAATTGTGAACTTAATTTTAATATTTGCTGAACTCTAATTTTTTTCCCCATGTATTATGCAACCTCATTTTTAGTCATTACTGCCATTAATTTAGGCATGTATATTCTGCTGTCCTATTTGAATTTTTTTTTTTTTTTTGCAAAGCTTATACAAATGTTTATCCATAATGTTTTGATTTTAATATTTGATAATTACAGGTAATATGACTATTTCCTATTCTAAATGATTGCCATTGGTATATGTTCATAAAGTGCTTGCACATGTTTTTTTATTAGTTTAGTAATTTATAGTTTTATTTGTTAATTGTAAAATTATTTATTATGCTGACATATTTTTATATTGGTTTAGTAATTTATTTTGCTGGTGTACCCTTTGTTAAGTATTTGTATATATTTTTATATTATTTTAATGTATTGTACAATCAAAATATCGAGAACAATTTTATAAGTTTTTTTTTTATGAAATCTCTTTCTCTCTCCCTTTTTTAAATTTTTGATGAAATTAGACATTTGGGTGGAGTGGACAAAATATCTGGAACAGTTTATAGCTATTATGGCTGAAATGTTGAGGGTTGATTGTTGCTTGGTTATATCAGTGATAGTTTAGTGACTCCCCTAGTGTTAAAAAGATCATAGAACATTTATTGAAACATACTATGTAAGGACTGCATTTTTAAAAATATTTATTTATATTCAAATTTTTTTATTGTTATTATTAGTGTCATTGTTGTTGTTATTATTATTATTATTTTACTTCTTTTATTTGGTTTGGTGATTAAATATTGTGCTAGTCAAAATATGTTGATCCATCTAACATGAGCTGGAACTCAGTGAAACGTACTTCAAACCTAGTCAAGCCTGAGATTTAGATCAGGGACCAACCTAGATTCGAACCCATCCTACAAGCCCCAGATCAAACATCTAATGAATAGCATACTAATGATGGCACACGAGAATTAATTATTAAATCCGTCCCACTAGAAGAGCGAAAGAGAACGAGACATATTAAACAAAAGAATGAATATATATGTTGGAATGTATCGAAGTGGAGAGAAGATAATTCGAACTACATAAGTGGCTTGAATGATAAAATATTTAATAAAACATTTAATGAAACAGTAAATTAGTTATATATTTACTTGAATGTGCGTGACAAGATGATCTACACTATTATGATTCATATGCTCTTATAAACAACATATACGTAAATAGGTATATTTGGTGGGTGAGATCAAGATGCCAATCATTTGACTACAAAACAAGCTTATAATGTATTTGAATTAATGCTTTAGTGGTGGTTCTGAAAGGTGATGATTAATTTACAAATCTCTGGAGCATTCTGGGAATCATTATACAGATTACATAACTTATTTTCACATCGTTTCGGTCATGAAAATCAATAAAATATATTTTAAAAAATGGTTTACTCATCAAGGATACTATTTGTGAATACTTAATTAAATAACATATATTTAAATCAAGTTTATTTGCTTAGTGAACAAAATATTTTTAAACCATTCTTTAAATTTGGATTTTAAAAAGAAAAGAACGCTTCACCTTTCTAACAGATATATACTCTTAAATAAACGGGATAAATTGTGATGGTGGGATTTTTTTAAAATAAGAAGAAAAACAACATTATTAATTAAACTAATTATTACTATTGGAACGATATATATACAAGCAAAGCGCAATTTTATTGTTACAGCATTGAAGTGGTCATTAAATAAATAAATTAATAACAAAGTAACGGTGCTGATATAAAAGCAGAAGAATCCGACATGAGATTGTGTTTCTAAATGAAGAAAACGAAGTGGCTAAGAGACCCTTTTCTAGGGTACTTCTTAGAGAATTTTATTTAGGCTTGGCATGGTCCCCAGGGTTCTCTGGTGCAACCAACATAAGAGGCCTGTTATACGAAAATGATCCTGGGAAGGTCAACTGTCCACGGGATAGGCTGTGAAGAACGTCTATGGGTTCGAACTCATTGCAACCTTCCAGACTAGAAGCATGTAATATAAAAAAACTAAGTCATATATCAGCAATGCAGCATAACACCATGTCTTTAATGACATGAAATGGAAGTTACTACTTTAAGATACATGAACCTTACCTGAATGTTATAAGTTAGGCAATTAACGTTATGCCATGTAATATATATGGGAAAGATTTAATTCACACAAAATAGATTTTAAAATTACCCCCTACTCCTTCCTTGCTATTTAACATATTGAAATCCCACCCTCGCGAATTTTATA
Organism: Epiperipatus broadwayi; assembly: GCA_028023455.1. Lineage (NCBI taxonomy): Eukaryota > Metazoa > Onychophora > Udeonychophora > Euonychophora > Peripatidae > Epiperipatus > Epiperipatus broadwayi. The sequence continues at coordinate 30,931 of JAQFVV010000105.1, read as the reverse complement.
ACTTTAGATTAATCAAGTCTTTGAAATATTAAGAATTAAGAGTATAGCATTGTAATATGGAATATATAAAAAAAAAAAACAATAAGAGATCACCTTTTCAGAATTAAGTGAGCGACATATAAAATATTTAACAGCATTAATTTTTCAGGGATTTAAAATTTGTACATAAATAATACTCTTTTTGATGCATTAAAGAAAATCATGAAATTAGGTCAACTTGAGAAACAATCTGGCGAGTATATTAATTAAGAATGTACGCACATCTAATTCAAAAGGGATGGTTTTTTATTAACCTTGACCCAAAGAGGTCTGAGTAGATAGGGAAAAATAACTTTATACATTAGGCTCACAAGATTGTTTAGATTGGCAACTTAAAATAATAAAATAAAACATAGTTTAAAAATTAAGAAAGGAACCGCACCAAAATTAAAGAAATAAAAGCATATGACAGACTTTATATATAAATGAAAAATCATTAGTATGAGAGGAATTTACATTAACAGTTACAAAAAACATTTAATTTAACTAAGAAATCTAGATAGCTGAGGTTGAGATTAGTTTTAGAAGGAATTAGGCGTAAATTTCATAGGCGGTTCTTAGGTTAATTACCTTGCTATATTAAAGAGTCCATTTTGACAGTTCGGCTCCAGCATGGCAAATTAATGTGATTCAAACAATTTCCAATATAGTAGCAAGTTTCCATTAGGCATTCGTCCATTCTTAGGTCATACTTTCTATCATTTTCGGGGCATCAGCGAGATGATTATCGGTGGTGAGAGACTGACTAGCAAAGGTGGGAAAAGGTGGTTAGTTTTACTATTTGTTCCACATTTTGGAAAATAAAGTAGTGTGGAGTGTTTTTGGCAACAGCAGCAGTCAAAAATAGGCCCATTATATACTGCCCTCAGTATTTCAGGAATGCTTTTAGTATCTCTCTTTTAATTTCATTCACAATTACTATCTAGTAGGATTTTTTTTATTTCCTTCACCTATTGTTTTGTAGATGCAACCATTAGATAATTTGTCCAAAAAATATATTCAAATCTATTTCCAGATTAGAAATAGATTTGATAAAATGTTAATTGCAAAAATAGAAATTCTTAATTCAATTTCTTTTTTTATTTTTAGTACAGTTTAATTAGACATTCTTTCCCAAAATTAGACAATGTAAAATTTTCACCCTTTTAATTATTTTTGGACAATTAACAGTTGCATACTCCATCTTGGATTTTAAAAGAAAAAAATACAGTTTTTTAAATAAAGAATTGAAACAAAAAATTTTAATTTTACAAACTTCAAAAAAAAAAAAATTGTAAAATTAATATCGTTTTAGTAATTTCTCCCGTTATATATATATTTGAGCTTCACCTAATATATTTTGATTTTAATAAGAATTAATAATAAATAATAGTAAAAAATATTAAATGCTAAACTTTATAACTTTTTAGGTGCACATCTCAAACATATATATATTATAACGGTCGATGATGATGATGCAGTTTTCCAGCCTTACCATATTGCTGATGAGGGCGCCACTAGGCCATTTGGACCTAGAAATTTATAAAGTCGACAGATACGTGCTGTTAAGACCGCGACCACCAGCCCAAGTCACTAGCTCAAGTAGATACAGAAACTTATATATTTATTAAAATATATTTTTAATAATAAAGAATAAAAAAGCAATCACTGTCAGTATTAATAACAAAAAAAGATTTTATTTACGTATATAATTAATAACACACAAACTTTAAAAAATTAATTTTTATAACACATTTTATTTACGTATATAATTAATAACACACAAACTTTAAAAAATTAATTTTTATAACACAAAAAGAAATTTATGTTTTATTCTGTTCCATTATTATTTTATTTGTTTTTAACTTTAATTTTAAATTTTAGAATGTTGAGTATAGATGAGCTACCTAGATGCACTCACAAATTTTCAAATCATTTGACTCCAGACTAAAAATTCGCAGCCACACCAATACTCGCTTCCAGATATATATCCGCAACCAATGCAATGTGAACATGTTAGCATAGAATCACGCCACCAGGAATGTGCGTCTGAACAGCATGATATTATTGGAGAAGACATGGCCTTTGTCCTGCAGGAATGTGCATCTGTCAGGCGAAGGAAACATGCATATAAAATAATAAAAAGAAACGCTATGTATGGATGGGAGAGCGGTCTTATCATCCAAAATCCATAGAGCTGGAGTGGGTCAATGGTGCAGGAAATACGTCTGCGTCCATTTCAACAGTATGACTACCTTTTTGGGATCATGCATTCATTTGGACTCGTCACCCTAGGTGTTAACACACTTCACATTACATTGATATAAACGTCCATATATCTCTCCACCAGCATTGACCCAATTACGAAACAAATAGTCCGAAATCAAAACCCTCTTTAAAAGTAACATATTTAAACTAGTCTAGCAGCCATCTACACTCAACTAACATTTAAATCATTTTATTAATTTAATTCAAAACAAAAATCTTTAGTTTAATTAAGGTTTTAAAATCATTTTTTTAAGATAACATTTATATTTTAACTTATTTTTTTACTTCAAATTTATATAACCTACTTTTCTTTTTAAATTTAATAATGCACAAATAACGATGTGTTTCTATTTTTTAAATTTAAGTTTGCAATCGCAAACCCCTGCCGCATTACAAATAGATCTTACACTTAGCATTAATGAAAACATATAACACATATTTTAAAAGATTACATTTCAATTTTTGATAAGACTTAAATTTTTTTTAAAGTTTATAGAGTTTAGATTTGATTCAGAGAGAAAGTCTATAAATCATCTTTAAAGGAAAATAAAGTTCTGAGATTTTAAATTGAGAGTTTATAAAGTTTTTTTGTTTATAAATTTATACTTTCCTTTCTTCGTGTTCGCACCTTCACGAGGAAGATCCAAATCTATAAAAGATCCATTTCTTGTGGGCGATGACGATTTATGAAGATGAATTTACAATGTTTTCTGAAGACAGTACCGGTGGTTTGATCCTGGGATCCGTGGAGATGAAAGCTGCCTTCGGTCAGCCACACCGAAGGAAGCACGATGAAGCTAATTACATTTTTTTTTGGTGATGGCGATAACTTTTAAAATTATTTTTACAGATGAATTCAAAACTTTAATTTTCTGATTCTCCAACTAATTAATTATATTTTGGATTTTCCTTTTATAGTCCCTAGGCACCTTATTTCTGGAATGCAAGATTCATCAAACATACTTCATGTCTGTATTTTATTGGTTTATTCTTTGTCCAAGGTAAGATTTTGGATTTTCCACTGAGGTCTGTGTCTTTATCTCTGGGCGGGAACTCTTATCTATTTTGTAATCATTTTTTTAATTGTCATTTTGCCTTAAGGATCTGTTTGTAATTTTTATATTTGAAAATTAAAAAAAATCTTAGCTATTATTAAAAAAAAGAGGTTTTTTATTATATATTTTATTTTAAAGATTAGAATCTTTGCTTCGATTCTATAACTTATTTATTTTTTTAAAGCTTATTTTAATATTTAAATCAATCTAACATATTAATAAATTAATAATTCGTTATTTGTGCATTTGACAGTTTGTTTTTAATTCCGTATTAGATAAAAAAAGTTACTATTAAAATTTGAATGTAACGCATATATATATCCCGTTACAATATAAATACATGAATATAGGAGCGGGATGGATCATAAGGTTTAAACATGGGTTAGTAACTTGATAAGTATGAAGGACCATGAAGCTCAATCATCAATTAGGATTGATTGCTTCAATATTTTAAGTCATTAATCCATAGGTTTACTGTCTTATCTCCTGATCACAATGTAACATGTATTTGAATTGAAACTGGGTGAATATTTATGAAATGAAAAATCTCTTTTTTTATGCTTTTAAGAATTAATGTTGAAGTAGTTAATCTATTCATTTATAAAAGATTTTTCATTAATTTTTTTTTGATATTTCAGATTTGCTAGATTATTACAATCATTTTAAAGTTATTTTTACATTGTAAAATATTTGATAGCTTCTTTATGAGTCTAAATCAAGTAGAATAGCTGTTCTCTTTAGCGTTGTGTGTACTTATCTACGCTCACTACCATCTTTCAATATAATAGTGATCCCCTACTATATCTTTTTTTAATACTTTTGCTATACAAGGTTTTTTCCCCTTTAATGATGTAAATATACAGTGATCTTATTGACCAAGCATTTATGTTTTCTCAATCAGAATTTGTGTCCATAATGAACTTTTGTTTTTAGATTTTTTTAAAAAATATAATGAGACTAATCATTACAACTAGAAATATATATATATATATTCAATGCAATTATGCACATAGAGAGCGTACCAATAGCTCTAACAAGCTCGTAAATTAACAAGTGCGGTTATGAGAAATATTTAAAATCTCTATCCAGAACACTCTTATCTCCAGACCATGGTTTCGGGCTTATGGCCCACGTCAGTGGAGAGCTAGAATATTCGGACACTAGACCTAAAATATCAACTCAAAAAACCAGCACTTATTTCAAACGTATATTTAAGAAGAAACTCTGAATTTTTCGGACATGAAAATGTCTTTAAATCCAGCTATCTAACTTAAATAGCTATATGGGACTGAAGTATATTCAGATCTACCATATTCTAATAGGCTCAGCATAGCCAAAGCCTTAAAGGTAAAATTATAATAATTAATAAAGCAAGTCATATATAACATGACATTACTTTTATGAGCTTGTAATTACAAAAATGCACATAGAGAGCGTACCAATAGCTCTAACAAGCTCGTAAATTAACAAGTGCGGTTATGAGAAATATTTAAAATCTCTATCCAGAACACTCTTATCTCCAGACCATGGTTTCGGGCTTATGGCCCACGTCAGTGGAGAGCTAGAATATTCGGACACTAGACCTAAAATATCAACTCAAAAAACCAGCACTTATTTCAAACGTATATTTAAGAAGAAACTCTGAATTTTTCGGACATGAAAATGTCTTTAAATCCAGCTATCTAACTTAAATAGCTATATGGGACTGAAGTATATTCAGATCTACCATATTCTAATAGGCTCAGCATAGCCAAAGCCTTAAAGGTAAAATTATAATAATTAATAAAGCAAGTCATATATAACATGACATTACTTTTATGAGCTTGTAATTACAAAAATGCACATAGAGAGCGTACCAATAGCTCTAACAAGCTCGTAAATTAACAAGTGCGGTTATGAGAAATATTTAAAATCTCTATCCAGAACACTCTTATCTCCAGACCATGGTTTCGGGCTTATGGCCCACGTCAGTGGAGAGCTAGAATATTCGGACACTAGACCTAAAATATCAACTCAAAAAACCAGCACTTATTTCAAACGTATATTTAAGAAGAAACTCTGAATTTTTCGGACATGAAAATGTCTTTAAATCCAGCTATCTAACTTAAATAGCTATATGGGACTGAAGTATATTCAGATCTACCATATTCTAATAGGCTCAGCATAGCCAAAGCCTTAAAGGTAAAATTATAATAATTAATAAAGCAAGTCATATATAACATGACATTACTTTTATGAGCTTGTAATTACAAAAATGCACATAGAGAGCGTACCAATAGCTCTAACAAGCTCGTAAATTAACAAGTGCGGTTATGAGAAATATTTAAAATCTCTATCCAGAACACTCTTATCTCCAGACCATGGTTTCGGGCTTATGGCCCACGTCAGTGGAGAGCTAGAATATTCGGACACTAGACCTAAAATATCAACTCAAAAAACCAGCACTTATTTCAAACGTATATTTAAGAAGAAACTCTGAATTTTTCGGACATGAAAATGTCTTTAAATCCAGCTATCTAACTTAAATAGCTATATGGGACTGAAGTAAGAGCAGATCTACCATATTCTAATAGGCTCAGCATAGCCAAAGCCTTAAAGGTAAAATTATAATAATTAATAAAGCAAGTCATATATAACATGACATTACTTTTATGAGCTTGTAATTACAAAAATGCACATAGAGAGCGTACCAATAGCTCTAACAAGCTCGTAAATTAACAAGTGCGGTTATGAGAAATATTTAAAATCTCTATCCAGAACACTCTTATCTCCAGACCATGGTTTCGGGCTTATGGCCCACGTCAGTGGAGAGCTAGAATATTCGGACACTAGACCTAAAATATCAACTCAAAAAACCAGCACTTATTTCAAACGTATATTTAAGAAGAAACTCTGAATTTTTCGGACATGAAAATGTCTTTAAATCCAGCTATCTAACTTAAATAGCTATATGGGACTGAAGTATATTCAGATCTACCATATTCTAATAGGCTCAGCATAGCCAAAGCCTTAAAGGTAAAATTATAATAATTAATAAAGCAAGTCATATATAACATGACATTACTTTTATGAGCTTGTAATTACAAAAATGCACATAGAGAGCGTACCAATAGCTCTAACAAGCTCGTAAATTAACAAGTGCGGTTATGAGAAATATTTAAAATCTCTATCCAGAACACTCTTATCTCCAGACCATGGTTTCGGGCTTATGGCCCACGTCAGTGGAGAGCTAGAATATTCGGACACTAGACCTAAAATATCAACTCAAAAAACCAGCACTTATTTCAAACGTATATTTAAGAAGAAACTCTGAATTTTTCGGACATGAAAATGTCTTTAAATCCAGCTATCTAACTTAAATAGCTATATGGGACTGAAGTATATTCAGATCTACCATATTCTAATAGGCTCAGCATAGCCAAAGCCTTAAAGGTAAAATTATAATAATTAATAAAGCAAGTCATATATAACATGACATTACTTTTATGAGCTTGTAATTACAAAAATGCACATAGAGAGCGTACCAATAGCTCTAACAAGCTCGTAAATTAACAAGTGCGGTTATGAGAAATATTTAAAATCTCTATCCAGAACACTCTTATCTCCAGACCATGGTTTCGGGCTTATGGCCCACGTCAGTGGAGAGCTAGAATATTCGGACACTAGACCTAAAATATCAACTCAAAAAACCAGCACTTATTTCAAACGTATATTTAAGAAGAAACTCTGAATTTTTCGGACATGAAAATGTCTTTAAATCCAGCTATCTAACTTAAATAGCTATATGGGACTGAAGTATATTCAGATCTACCATATTCTAATAGGCTCAGCATAGCCAAAGCCTTAAAGGTAAAATTATAATAATTAATAAAGCAAGTCATATATAACATGACATTACTTTTATGAGCTTGTAATTACAAAAATGCACATAGAGAGCGTACCAATAGCTCTAACAAGCTCGTAAATTAACAAGTGCGGTTATGAGAAATATTTAAAATCTCTATCCAGAACACTCTTATCTCCAGACCATGGTTTCGGGCTTATGGCCCACGTCAGTGGAGAGCTAGAATATTCGGACACTAGACCTAAAATATCAACTCAAAAAACCAGCACTTATTTCAAACGTATATTTAAGAAGAAACTCTGAATTTTTCGGACATGAAAATGTCTTTAAATCCAGCTATCTAACTTAAATAGCTATATGGGACTGAAGTATATTCAGATCTACCATATTCTAATAGGCTCAGCATAGCCAAAGCCTTAAAGGTAAAATTATAATAATTAATAAAGCAAGTCATATATAACATGACATTACTTTTATGAGCTTGTAATTACAAAAATGCACATAGAGAGCGTACCAATAGCTCTAACAAGCTCGTAAATTAACAAGTGCGGTTATGAGAAATATTTAAAATCTCTATCCAGAACACTCTTATCTCCAGACCATGGTTTCGGGCTTATGGCCCACGTCAGTGGAGAGCTAGAATATTCGGACACTAGACCTAAAATATCAACTCAAAAAACCAGCACTTATTTCAAACGTATATTTAAGAAGAAACTCTGAATTTTTCGGAGATGAAAATGTCTTTAAATCCAGCTATCTAACTTAAATAGCTATATGGGACTGAAGTATATTCAGATCTACCATATTCTAATAGGCTCAGCATAGCCAAAGCCTTAAAGGTAAAATTATAATAATTAATAAAGCAAGTCATATATAACATGACATTACTTTTATGAGCTTGTAATTACAAAAATGCACATAGAGAGCGTACCAATAGCTCTAACAAGCTCGTAAATTAACAAGTGCGGTTATGAGAAATATTTAAAATCTCTATCCAGAACACTCTTATCTCCAGACCATGGTTTCGGGCTTATGGCCCACGTCAGTGGAGAGCTAGAATATTCGGACACTAGACCTAAAATATCAACTCAAAAAACCAGCACTTATTTCAAACGTATATTTAAGAAGAAACTCTGAATTTTTCGGACATGAAAATGTCTTTAAATCCAGCTATCTAACTTAAATAGCTATATGGGACTGAAGTATATTCAGATCTACCATATTCTAATAGGCTCAGCATAGCCAAAGCCTTAAAGGTAAAATTATAATAATTAATAAAGCAAGTCATATATAACATGACATTACTTTTATGAGCTTGTAATTACAAAAATGCACATAGAGAGCGTACCAATAGCTCTAACAAGCTCGTAAATTAACAAGTGCGGTTATGAGAAATATTTAAAATCTCTATCCAGAACACTCTTATCTCCAGACCATGGTTTCGGGCTTATGGCCCACGTCAGTGGAGAGCTAGAATATTCGGACACTAGACCTAAAATATCAACTCAAAAAACCAGCACTTATTTCAAACGTATATTTAAGAAGAAACTCTGAATTTTTCGGACATGAAAATGTCTTTAAATCCAGCTATCTAACTTAAATAGCTATATGGGACTGAAGTATATTCAGATCTACCATATTCTAATAGGCTCAGCATAGCCAAAGCCTTAAAGGTAAAATTATAATAATTAATAAAGCAAGTCATATATAACATGACATTACTTTTATGAGCTTGTAATTACAAAAATGCACATAGAGAGCGTACCAATAGCTCTAACAAGCTCGTAAATTAACAAGTGCGGTTATGAGAAATATTTAAAATCTCTATCCAGAACACTCTTATCTCCAGACCATGGTTTCGGGCTTATGGCCCACGTCAGTGGAGAGCTAGAATATTCGGACACTAGACCTAAAATATCAACTCAAAAAACCAGCACTTATTTCAAACGTATATTTAAGAAGAAACTCTGAATTTTTCGGACATGAAAATGTCTTTAAATCCAGCTATCTAACTTAAATAGCTATATGGGACTGAAGTATATTCAGATCTACCATATTCTAATAGGCTCAGCATAGCCAAAGCCTTAAAGGTAAAATTATAATAATTAATAAAGCAAGTCATATATAACATGACATTACTTTTATGAGCTTGAGATAAGTGCTGAGTTGATATTTTAGGTCTAGTGTCCGAATATTCTAGCTCTCCACTGACGTGGGCCATAAGCCCGAAACCATGGTCTGGAGATAAGAGTGTTCTGGATAGAGATTTTAAATATTTCTCATAACCGCACTTGTTAATTTACGAGCACATTAGAGCTATTGGTACGCTCTCTATGTGCATTTTTGTAATTACAAGCTCATAAAAGTAATGTCATGTTATATATGACTTGCTTTATTAATTATTATAATTTTACCTTTAAGGCTTTGGCTATGCTGAGCCTATTAGAATATGGTAGATCTGAATATACTTCAGTCCCATATAGCTATTTAAGTTAGATAGCTGGATTTAAAGACATTTTCATGTCCGAAAAATTCAGAGTTTCTTCTTAAATATACGTTTGAAATAAGTGCTGGTTTTTTGAGTTGATATTTTAGGTCTAGTGTCCGAATATTCTAGCTCTCCACTGACGTGGGCCATAAGCCCGAAACCATGGTCTGGAGATAAGAGTGTTCTGGATAGAGATTTTAAATATTTCTCATAACCGCACTTGTTAATTTACGAGCTTGTTAGAGCTATTGGTACGCTCTCTATGTGCATTTTTGTAATTACAAGCTCATAAAAGTAATGTCATGTTATATATGACTTGCTTTATTAATTATTATAATTTTACCTTTAAGGCTTTGGCTATGCTGAGCCTATTAGAATATGGTAGATCTGAATATACTTCAGTCCCATATAGCTATTTAAGTTAGATAGCTGGATTTAAAGACATTTTCATGTCCGAAAAATTCAGAGTTTCTTCTTAAATATACGTTTGAAATAAGTGCTGGTTTTTTGAGTTGATATTTTAGGTCTAGTGTCGAATATTCTAGCTCTCCACTGGCGTGGGCCATAAGCCGAGACCATGGTCTGGAGATAAGAGTGTTCTGGATAGAGATTTTAAATATTTCTCATAACCGCACTGTTAATTTACGAGCTTGTTAGAGCTATTGGTCGCTCTCTATGTGCATTTTTGTAATTACAAGCTCATAAAAGTAATGTCATGTTATATATGACTTGCTTTATTAATTATTATAATTTTACCTTTAAGGCTTTGGCTATGCTGAGCCTATTAGAATATGGTAGATCTGAATATACTTCAGTCCCATATAGCTATTTAAGTTAGATAGCTGGATTTAAAGACATTTTCATGTCCGAAAAATTCAGAGTTTCTTCTTAAATATACGTTTGAAATAAGTGCTGGTTTTTTGAGTTGATATTTTAGGTCTAGTGTCCGAATATTCTAGATCGGCACTGAGCGTCGGGCTTATGGCCCGAAACCATGGTCTGGAGATAAGAGTGTTCTGGATAGAGATTTTAAATATTTCTCATAACCGCACTTGTTAATTTACGAGCTTGTTAGAGCTATTGGTACGCTCTCTATGTGCATTTTTGTAATTACAAGCTCATAAAAGTAATGTCATGTTATATATGACTTGCTTTATTAATTATTATAATTTTACCTTTAAGGCTTTGGCTATGCTGAGCCTATTAGAATATGGTAGATCTGAATATACTTCAGTCCCATATAGCTATTTAAGTTAGATAGCTGGATTTAAAGACATTTTCATGTCCGAAAAATTCAGAGTTTCTTCTTAAATATACGTTTGAAATAAGTGCTGGTTTTTTGAGTTGATATTTTAGGTCTAGTGTCCGAATATTCTAGCTCTCCACTGGCGTGGGCCATAAGCCCGAAACCATGGTCTGGAGATAAGAGTGTTCTGGATAGAGATTTTAAATATTTCTCATAACCGCACTTGTTAATTTACGAGCTTGTTAGAGCTATTGGTACGCTCTCTATGTGCATTTTTGTAATTACAAGCTCATAAAAGTAATGTCATGTTATATATGACTTGCTTTATTAATTATTATAATTTTACCTTTAAGGCTTTGGCTATGCTGAGCCTATTAGAATATGGTAGATCTGAATATACTTCAGTCCCATATAGCTATTTAAGTTAGATAGCTGGATTTAAAGACATTTTCATGTCCGAAAAATTCAGAGTTTCTTCTTAAATATACGTTTGAAATAAGTGCTGGTTTTTTGAGTTGATATTTTAGGTCTAGTGTCCGAATATTCTAGCTCTCCACTGACGTGGGCCATAAGCCCGAAACCATGGTCTGGAGATAAGAGTGTTCTGGATAGAGATTTTAAATATTTCTCATAACCGCACTTGTTAATTTACGAGCTTGTTAGAGCTATTGGTACGCTCTCTATGTGCATTTTTGTAATTACAAGCTCATAAAAGTAATGTCATGTTATATATGACTTGCTTTATTAATTATTTGCATTAAGTAGTTGTAATTCACATTATTTATACAATTTCAGCACCATCTATTGTAAACTTGAGAAACAGGACACACTGCCACATGCGTATCCTCTGATTAGTGGCTCATCCTTAGCTTTCACTGTATTAAATGACGAGTAAATTGAATTGCTCTTCTTATATAGATGGGAAGGGAAACTGATAAAATTATTAATTATTTTACCCCCCTCCCCAAATAATGACTGAAAATAAAATGTATGAAATATAAATATAATTTTGATAGATATCTAAATATGTTTGTTACTACATAATAGAATTTCCAAAAAATATAAATGCTTTGAAAAGTAGTGATAGAGCTGACATGAGTTTGATTGGTGCTAGATAATAAAGAACTAGGTACATTTTTGTGTATACATATATCGAGAAATAAATGCAAAAAAGTATGCATTTGGATACATGTATGCATCATCATCGTTGCCCAGCATTATCAATCCACTGCAGGATGAAGATCTCTCCAAGTTCAATCCATCTTCTCCGATCTCTGGCCTCTCTTCTCCACATCAATTGCACATTTTCTTATTTCATCTATCTATCTCACATTTTGCTTCTTTCTGGGTCTCTTACAATCTCTTGAAATCCCATTTAAGATTTCAATTGTCCATCTATTATCTCTTCTAGCAGTATGTCCAGTCCAACTCCACTTCAGTCTTTTAATTCTTTCAACTATGTCAGTAACATCTGTTTGTTCTCTTACCCATATATTGCATTTTTGATCTCCTCTTGCTACTCCTAACATGCATCTCTTGCTACTTCTTTCAGTGGTCTGAAGTATCTGTATTGCTCTTTTGTTAAGTGTTCAACTCTAAGATCTATAAGTAAGAATTGGTAAAACACATTTACCTTTTCAAACATATAGGCATATTTTCGTTTAATATTAAGTTATTTCTGCCAAAAGCATCTGTAGTCATAATCTGACCAAGGCATTTGTTGTAGTTGTTAACTTCTTTTAACTCATCATAATCAATCTTTATTTTCATCTTTTGAGAAAATCCATTTAATATTATTTTAATCTTTTTAACATTTACCTTTAGTCCTGCTTTTTTACTTTTATCTGATTTTACTTTCATCTGATAATTCTTGCAACATTTCCTGAAGCTCTAAAGTGTACATTTTCATATATATATATATGCAGACATAAAAGAAATAAAATATGTAGGAAAAACTATCATTTTTTATTTATTTATTAACATATTTGGCATCACTAGATTTGCCTAATTATAATAGTAAACTTAAACTATTACTCATAATGTTAAACATTAGCATAATCTTCTACTCATCACTTTTATGCCACCTAGGGTAAACTGTAGTTGACTAGTTTGGTCATGTGGTACCTTAATGTTAAATATTACAGTATCATCTTTAAAGAAATATTTTTAAATTGATAAATTCCTGGCACATAATTTCAATAATTCTTACATATAAGTGTTAACAGAGTCATATATTTCACCAAACACTAGTACAGTACTTGTACATATAAGTTTAAAATTTTGATTTGTCACCAGAAATACTTCCATCTTCAAAGCTATTATAAATGATGGTTATTTCACATCTGAATTAGAAAAAGGTGATTCAAATTCTATTATTTTCCACTAATGATTGATAAATAATCATATAAATCTGTTTTAAGGTTTTCTTTAGTGGCATACTTTAAATTTTAAGATAATCATCAGTAGCTTATAACTCCTTGTAAATAAAAAGATATTAACTAATGAAGGAAGGGGCTTTTTTTTAACAGTATGCAATCTTGGTTTACAGAATGGGATGAGTTTTAAAATTAGTTGCCATGTTGTTTTTTATGTGCGTATGTTTTTTTTTCACATCTATTTTTGTGTGTGTGGTTACTAATTGTCACCTTATTCTTGAAATATATTCATAAATTTGGAGAATTAAATGAGGTTGAACAAAAAAATAGAGAATGTTTATCTAAATATTGAAATTTAATTACCACGTAGTTTTTATTAAATTGAATGATTTCGTTTTTAGATAAATATAATAAATTAATGTTTGTGTGATGTGAATATCATGTGATGTTTGAACTAAACTCAACCATTTCATTCAAGTGACCAAACTGAGATTCTCAGTTGGGAATTGATCCAAGAATCTTTGTTTCTTGAGTTGTCACTATACCACTTTACTAAATCATAAGGCTTTTAATGAGATGAATTTAATGGCAATAAATGCTTTAATAGTAAATATGAAGCTTGGTCATTGCTATGTTTAGAAATAAATAGAGAATATTATAAGTGAACTAAATAATATTTGAGTTAAATAATGTAAACAAAAAGATATATATTTTCTTAGTTAAGTAAAATATTTTAGATAAGATAAATTTGTGCTTATATATTTTCATTAGTAAAAAAAATTGCTTATTATAAAAAACTAATATTTAAAGATCAAGTAAACTGATTAAAATTAAAAAGAATTATTCCTGTTCCAGAAATAGAGATATCATTATAAGTAATTAGATTGATCATCTGAATCTTGAAATTTTCATGGAATATGAAGATATTGAAAGATTATAACATTTCTATCTGGGAATGATCTGGAACAGGATAAAAGCATAACTTAAGAAATATATGCAGATACACACTTGCATCATGGGAGCAAAACTGAAGTTCTAGTGTATAAGAGGACAACAAGATACCCAGTAAATTTCCATCACTGAAGGTTCCAAAATAGATTGAGGGACTTTTATAGGCCACATTCACCTTATTATTACTTAAGCCTTTATGTCCACATATATGTGCTATTTTTCATATTTTTTATATTATCTTGCTGACCAAACAAACATCACTTATTAGTTTGTCAAATTGTTTGTGTAATATTTATTTCTACATGTCTGTTTTACTTTTACTATGACTGCAATACTCACGGTGTTGGTCGACAGCAGAAAGCTGGTGTAGTCAGCAAGATAGAATTCAAAGCATAATTTGAAATTGTAGTAGTCAGGAATGATCCTGTAAATTGAAAACTGGTCTGCTAGTCAGCCTAAGGGAAAGTTAGCTAGTGAACGAATCTAGGTAACTGTGAAAAAAAAATCTTTATTTATTCTAATTACAATCTTTGAGATTAGGATAATAAAATGACATCTGTCCTGCAAGTAACAATAAATGAGTTTAATATAAATAATTCTTTCAATTAGCCAATGTATTTTTAAGAGGATAACTCTATAATTGTGCTTTACACACATGTAATGAAGCTATATAATAATCTTAATTAATCATCTGAACACTTTTGGGAAGTCTAGGTTCCCATAATCATAGTTTGTTGCCAATTGAGAAATGCTTATAATAAAGCTTTATGTAAATTCATGCAAATTGACTATAGCATCCATTTTTTGGAAATGCAGAAGCAAGCTTCTCTTCTGTTTAGGCTGTGGGGTCGCTTGATATATGGCAGGCTTGGTTGGAAGGTGTGGCCAGCCACCCTTTTGTGCTCAGCAAATATTGAGCCCCCTTCTGTCTTACTTTTAGTTCTGTTGTATAAATATTTGTACTGTGCCACCCTAGTGGCAATATTAGTCTTAGTTTCTCCATAGTAGGTTGTGTGGCAGTTATTATGGAAGCATGTAATTTTATATATGACCTGGGGGGGGGTCAATTCGGGAGCAATTTGTCTTTTGTATTGTTGAGCAGTTCGTGGCTAGTAGTGAATGGAAATTATTTCAAAGTCTTTGGAAAGTTTCTGTTAATCTGTTTGGCTATGGAATTGATGTATGGGAGTAGAATGCATGGTTTTTTTCTTTTGTTTGGTTATGTTTTATTTTATGGTAAAATTGGTTAACTTTTCTGTTGATGGTTGATCATTTGTGTCCATACTTTCTTCATTTTCCAGATAGTGAATCAAGTTATTTTGCCTGTCAGCTTCATATTTGCATAGTTTATAATTCCTGAATAGAAATGCTGACAAGGCTGTGAATTTGTAGGCCGGGGGTGCATTAGAGCTGGAGTGTGTTAGGCCTCTTACTTCAAATGGTTTTGATAGTTCAAACTATAAACTGAACTTATAGTGATCCTACTACAGTTGGTCACTTTGATATTTTATGCAGAGCAAAATGTAATCAAAATTTCAAATCTCTTATGCATTCACGAGTACCCAGAGAAATTACTATATGCAATAGTAGTTAAAAAGTTAAATAACTACTTTAATTAATCCACAGCCTTCAAAACATGTAGTGCTACTACATTTTAGAAATAGGTGGCAAAATAAGGGGAAAGATTGTGTGATTATGACCAAGTATTGAGAAAGTTAACTAGAGGTTGTAAATATGGAGACTCTCTTGAGGATACTCTGCTCAAACAATTACTTTGGGAGCTGTCAGATGATAGGCTTAGACAGCAGTTGCTAGATTTCAGGGATTTAACTTAATGAGGAGGTGGTTAAAATGGGATATATATTGATCCAATCAAAATAATTTTGAAATTTTGGTAATAATGATAATATTGCATTCATAAAAGAAAACAGTGTAAAAATCAATAAAGAATTTGTTTGCTATTGTTGTGGGAAGAAAGGCTGCATGGCTCAAAAATATAAATAAAATAATGAGCATTGAGAATGGGCCATGTTGTAACAGTATATAGACCTATGAGAGAAAAAGATTATAAAGGCTCATTCACCATAAAAGAAATAATCAAAATATGAAGTTAAAAATACCCAGATTATGAATGTGTCAGCAGAATATGACTTTGAATTAAATTTTAAAAAAGGAAATAAAATAAAACCCGCAAATAGACCTTCAAGAATTCCATTTAAGTGAGAACCAGAGGAAAATAAAATAATCATTAACTATAGATGGTTGAAATACTGTTATAATTGACAGCAAAAAGTATTTGGTTGGTGAAAACTGGAAAAGGACATCAAATGTTAATCAAATGGATCAGTAGAGATTGGTCTAATTGTTGCCTTGAACTATTACATTAATCTTATATATGGAATGTCAGAGAAAAACTGTCTACAAACAAAGAAGGTATGTTAATGGATGATAAATTATATATATTAATACCAAGCATATCATTACAACTGATTCACCAAGATTGTTCTGGCATAGTACAAGGTAGAGTACTCACGGTAGTTATTTATGGTAGTCTAGTATCAATAAAGAAATGGAACAATTTGTTAAAACTTATGATAAATGGCAAGAGATGACGCGCATGCCTATTAATTATGCTGAACTATTCCATAGATACATTTTCTAGATGGTAATCGATGCATACTCAAAATAGACTGAATATGGGATTGTGAAGAATACCTGAGGAAAGAATTGAAAAACTTAAAAAAGAAATATGCTCTTGTTATAGTTTCCCCAAGACACTTATGTCAGATAACGGCACCAGTTTCACAATAAAGAAATTCACTGAATTAAAAAATAGGATATTAATGAAACAGTATGATTTGATCATCATACAGTTTCACCTACTATATAACATAGTAGTGTTAATTTTCCTAATTCAAACCCTAGAGGTGCACGTATATATAACTATACTAAGTAAAATAATATATATAGAAGCGTATATTTACGCGTATATGTGTGTAATTGTATATGCACACACATCTGCTATTTTAAATGATTGTATACACATTTTGTAATATTTTTATTTGCGAAAAATTGTATATTCGCATCTGATTGATATTATATATAATGTAGACACCTTTATAATTTCATATAAATATTTGTTTTATGATTTTTTTATTAAATTTGTTTTAAGCTGTGGACATTGTATATATATAAGAACATAGTTTTCTAAATTATTTCAAACTGTCTTTGAAGTTATCCAATTACTAAATTACTTAATCACGTATAGTAATTAAAGACAGGGGTTATTTTCTCAGGTATACATTGAAATGTTTGCAGCTTAAATCTCTTTTAAGAAAAGAAAAAAAAAGAAATTCACTGTTTAAAGAAAAAGAACTTTGTAAATCTTATAAAATGCCGCCTGCAATAAATCCAGACTTTATGATTCTTATAAAATGAAAATTAGAACATTTAAGCCTGCAATAAAATCCAGCCGAACTTGAATCTTATGAAAAAAAGGGAACAATTAACAAGCATTAAGCCTGAAATTAATCCAGCCGATTCGTTTGAAGTTGATGAAATTAGTGACTTCTTAAGTTTTAAAGTCTAAAAATAGATTGCGAATGGCCTGTAAGAGAGAGGCGGTAAAGAAATATTAAAACCCCAGTTTGAAAAGAAATCATCATCCATTTTGCTTTACTCTTATGTCAACTTATACCCAGGCAGTTTGCCCAGTTTTTATTATGGAAACCATTGGCTAGAGAGACCGTCATTGCTGCCTCCTCGTCGGCCAGAACTGTTTATGGAGACCGAAGACCCAAACCACAGCCTATCTGCAAGAAAAAACAGATGAGGAACCAGCCTAAATAACCAGCCCATGCGTGTGTGTTTCATACTGTCAAGCTGCAAGCCTTCAGAGTAAACAACCAGTAACAATTTCTCAACCAAGCTAAACCTAATGCTATAGCAATTCTAAATCTTTCCTAAAGCTAGCTATATAATATAAATAATGTGCACAAACTCAAACTCAAATCTCATAAGTTAATTAAACTAGGTTAAATAAATGCATTCTCTCTTAAATTAATTAAACTGTATTAGATAAGTGTATTTCCATCTGTATAATTTTAAAATACTTTAAAAGTTAAAATGTAAATCTTGCCTGATCTCAATTTCTCTTAAATCTTTTAAATTCAACTTATAAAAAGATTATTATTGCCTTATTATTTTCTCTATTTGTGTCTATGCTTGTGCCTAGATATATATATATATTTTATTATAATGCATTCATTAATTTGTGCTATGCCTTCAGAGTGGAGATTATTAATTATCATAGACAAAGAGATGCTTTTGTTCTCAAATAAATTAACGTATGCTGTTTGGCATGTTTATAAATCTCCATTCTGAAACCTACTTTGATATATTAGTTGAGCTGCTATGTTTAGCTTAATATTGCATAAGTGTTGCTTATTAAAAGGTCTGTTTAGTTAAATACGAGAGTGATAATTTAAAGCATATTCAGTAGTTAGCCAAGTTTAAGTCCCAGATGTGCTTTAGACCCTATTAATTTATTTCATAGAATGTGTAGTTAATTAGTAAACTAGATCATTTTAATAAAGTCCTCTTTAGCACAGTTTAACTAACTAGCGTAGGGTAGTTTTGCAGAAGAAACTAGATTTCGCGTTTTACTAACTGTAATAGTTAATATTTAGAAAGCGTTGTGAATGGGCTTTTATGAAGCACTACAGTGCATTACACCTTGCTATCATATACTTAGTAAGATAAGATTAGGTTTTAAGGACTATCTTATCATCCCCAGTTCGAACAGCCCTCTCTCTTGAATGGGATAATGATTTTAAGGGTCATTCCCATTACCTCTTTCAGAACAGGAACACCGGAATCCAGCATCTTATATTAAGGCTATTCGATCATCCGAACTAAATGTACACATATAGCAAGCAATCGGTACCTGAGAACCGGGTAAACGTTACTGAATCTCGTGAATAAAGGCACATTCAAGCCGCATCTCTGATGTAATTTGTGTAGCGCCGTAGCCTCAGAAGTTATGCTACAAAATGCTAGTTCACCTGCTATTATATTAATTGTTCTGCATTGATCTGAACCAATCTAGTTTATCTAATAATATCTACATAAAGAGCACATTGACTGCTCAACACGTAATAATAAGTTTAAGTTCACATTATATAAAGTTGTCACTCTTTTAAAATTTAACCCTTAGCAAACCTAGTAGGAATGGCAGAGCATAATTTAGGCATCAGTGTAGACGTAGAATTAATTATTAATTTATTAAACGCTGTAATAAAATGATGATGGTTAAGTACAATTGATTGCAGAACGTGTAGTTCGTATATTCACCATCCCACCTGTGAGTGGAATATGCAGTACATTTAATTGTTGTTGTTTGTGTTTTGTCAATATTAAATAATTTTAGAACATATTAACATCTGTAGTATTATTCACTTTGTTTATATTAAATCACCATCCATAATTATTAATATATGCATTAGATAATCAGCCATAAGTTGTGTGTGTGTGTTTAGTTAAGCTATCAAGCATTTAGTTAATTATTCTAGAGTCTCTCGCTTCACCCTCTGCTACTGCCGGCACGGAAATTAAGAGATTACGAGTGTGACTTCTTATATGTCATTCATAAGGTAGTAAGTCAGGGAGGGTTGGTGAAGGAGCTGAGGTGCGGTCGGATTTGGTCTCAAACCCTCATCTAGATCAGCCTTGGTATAATTTACCAAAACTCTGGATTTTGTTGCGTAAATGTACAAATATGACTGTTACATGGTATAATTTTTTTCATAAGATTCAAGTTCAGCTGGATTTTCTTGCAGGCTTAAATGTTCTAATTTTCATTTTATAAGAATCATAAAGTCTGGATTTATTGCAGGCGGTATTTTATAAGATTTACAAAGTTTCTTTTCTTTAAACAGTGAATTTCTTTTTTTTTCTTTTCTTGAAAGAGATTTAAGCTGCAAACATTTCAACGTATACCTGAGAAAATAACCCCTGTCTTTAATTACTATACGTGATTAAGTAATTTAGTAATTGGATAACTTCAAAGACAGTTTGAAATAATTTAGAGAACTATGTTCTTATATATATACAATGTCCACAGCTTAAAACAAATTTAATAACTTAAAATCATAAAACAAATATTTATATGAAATTATAAAGGTGTGTACATTATATATAATATCAATCAGATGCGAATATACAATTTTTCGCAAATAAAAATATTACAAAATGTGTATACAATCATTTAAAATAGCAGATGTGTGTGCGTATACAATTACACACATATATGCGTAAATATACGCTTCTATATATATTATTTTACTTAGTATAGTTATATATACGTGCACCTCTAGAATTTGAATTGGGGAAATGACTCTTCATGTTATATAGTAGGTGAAACTGTATGATGACCAAACCATACTGTTTCATTAGACATATCTTAATGATCCAAGACAATTAAGAGTTGAATGGCATTGCAAAAAAGGCAGTGCAAACAAACAAATATTAAAAAAGAGACTGCAATATCCAAGAAATTATGTATACAGTTCTTCTATATAAGTACATTATGCCTTCAACTACAATTGATAAATCCCCAGCTAAGATGATGCTTGGGTAAAAATTTGCATAAAACTTATACTAATTTTTCCCAACAAACTACACATGAAAATTGCTATGCTGTGGGAGAAAATGAATGGATTAAAGATGTCATTGGAAAATATTGAATGAAAGGTATAATTAAAGAACTCCAAACAAATTATAATTGTTGAAACGGAAACAGGAAAAATTATGCAAACACATTTTAATTATGTCAGATGATTTAGAAAAGAAATCGACCAAACTGGAAGTACTTTTATAATTGCTATTTCAAGCAACATCGAGAAACCTGAATAATGAAAGTGACAACAAGCACAATGAAGAGAAAAATAGTATGACTAGAAATAATGCACATTTACATAGATCACAAAGAATCATGAAAGAATCTAAGTATTTAAAAGACTACATTAAACTTCAGAACTCCTAATTTGTGGAGGAGGTTCTGCTAGGTTTAAATGTAAATAAATAATATTTTAAGCGAATTAAATATTTATGTAAGTTAAATAATATAAGCAAGCAAAATATTTCAGATAAGTTTATGTTTAGATATTTCCATTAATAAAAAATATGTTTCAATTGTAAAGGACTAAATATTTAGAGATCAAGTAAACCGATTAAAATTAAAAGAATGGTTCCTCTTTCAGAAATAGAAATATCATTATAAGTACAGTAATTAGATTGATAATTTGAATCTAGAACTTTCCATGTATACAAAGGCAATTAGAAGATTAAAGCATTATGCACCTGGGAATGGTCTGGAACAAGATAAAAGCACACCTTAAGAAGAAATGATATTAGTGCACACACTTGCATCATGGGAACTGTATCATGTTGTAAATTAGGGACAACTGCAAGAGTGAAATTTGAGTGTACAATTGGAGTCCCCAATAAATTTTCACCACTGAAGGTTCCAAAGCAGACCCAGTGACTTCCACATTGGCCTTATTTATTATGGTCGCATATCTTGCTGCCCAATTTAAGTTAGTTATTAGTTAGTCAAATTGTTTGTGCAATAGTCATCAACATTTGTTATCACCAATTTAAAAAAATAAGATCAAACATTTTTGAAACTTATTAGAGAATTCCATAATCAAACTGTTAATATTTTTATTGCATTCTCTTTAATTTATTCTTATAAATCACTTAGTTACCATCATGAGATCAAAAGAAAAAGGACAACTAAACTATTTAAATTCTAGTCTTGCATTGGTGGTCGAGAGGTCAGCGTGACTGCCTTGCACTTGCAGGCAGTTGCCCGGGTTGCGGGTTCACGTCCTGACTGATGCCATGACACTTAAAAAAAAATATTTAAATTCTAGGTGAATTTTTTTTTTTGTTAATCCTTTAGAAAACATGCAAAAATAATCTCAATTTCTTTTATATTTTTAATACATAAAGCCTTACAATTTATAACTCTTTTCCAAATTGTGTATTTAAAAAAACATGTTTCATGAAAAGCCACCTGCTAATTTTTAAACTAAAATTATGAACATTATAGTTTGAAAAAAGATTATTTTGTTCATATACCATGTCTTTTAAAAAACAAATCAGACTTTAGTGTAACAAATTAAAGAACGATCCTTTTCTAAAGAGCTATTCTTTGTCTGGGCAGTAGATAGAATGAATTAACTGAAAATAATCTAGTTATTCTTATGGGAAATCTGTAGCTGAATAAAAGAATTAAAGGGAATGGTTTGTTTAACAGTTTGATAAATGTTTTGCTGTATCAGAATGCTAATTATTGTACTAGAATGATTATTTAAGCAGCTAAATTTCCATTGTTTTAAAATTTCAATCTAGCTACAATATTTTCATTTTCTATATTATTTATTTATAAATTGTATACATATAAACATTTTATAAGAGTACTATATACAAAAAAAAAAAATGGCTTGAGGAAAAATTGAGACTAGATTGTCTTTCAGTATTGCTTTAGTTAATATGTTTCAAGATTGAACCTCAGTTGACATACCCTCTCTAATCACCTGCTCTTTTACCAAACATATTTAAAAATAAAGAATAGCGTTCTGCTTGTAGGCTCTGAAGTTTTCAATCCAGAATGAAATTGAAGGGAATATGTATGTTAATGTGCTTGTGTGTGATTTTATAAATGTCTAAATAAAAATATTTTAAATAATTAAGTTCACACAGAAATTTTTTTTTATATTATTTATTGCTGTTTTTTTTTTTTTTTTTTGTGAAAAAAAATTGAAGTCAATGTAAATAAAATATACCATTTGTTTTCATTGTGTGCATACATGTAAGTAAAATGATACACAAAAAATTCTTGCAATAAATACTATACATTCTGTTTTATATATATGTTTGTATATATATTAATAGTAAGAAATAATTTTTAAAAAACTTTACACTTCAAATATATGGATGTAATTATTAGAAAAATATGTAAATGATTCCTAGTATGCGTTGCGATTGAACCTGATTTCAGTTATTTCATATTTTATAAGAGCCCATATCGTTGCTCATAAGAATCATTTATATATTTTTTAATATCTATTAATTGTCCCATTTGAATTGTAAGAGTGTTAGATGAAAGTTTTAAAAATCCTAAGGTCTTCCCAGTGAGTGAAGTGAGTTAAATGGTAAAAAGGAGTGGGTTGTGTGTGTAAACAGTAAAAGATATACTTGAATTTTAGTAATAATAATAATAATAAATGTATATCTAAATTTAAAAGAAAAAATGATTAGAAATAAAATTATACATTTATTGAAAGATTTATTGTCATTTTAAAATTGAATTTAAATAATTTACCTTGAAATTTAATACATGTTAAAGACAGCAGAATTGATTCACAGCTGAGAAGACTAAAAAAAAAAACATTATCAAATGGAACTTCTATTTTAGCATGTCACTTTGGTGCTTAAATGTTACATGACCATCCAAGCTATTAATCATACAATTTTATTATTATTAATAAGACTATAACCTTAAGACTATGTGCCTGAAAAATGACAGTTGGGACCTCTGCAAATCTTTAACACAAGATTTATTTAAAAGACAAGATATTTGCAGAGGTCCCTACTGTCGTTTTTTTAGGCACATAGTCTTAAGGTTATAAACATAATATATATTACTTTACGTAAACAGTATGCGCTTCACAAATTTAATTATTACAACTTTATATTATTATTAATGAAATGTAGCCTTTAATTTAATATGTTCAAATAAAGTTTAAATTAAGTAATAATAGTTAAAGATATTTAAGCCTATGGCAATATTATGTTATTGAAATTAATACTCAGATACCGTATATTGAAAAAAAAAATTTCCACAAAAACTGTAGTCATTGTAAATCAAAGGTACATATATTTAGCAGAATGTTTTTACCTAACATTTTAAAGCGTAATAACAGAAGAAGAAAAAAGTATATTAATTTTCATTACTGCTTTAATTACATAAGGCAGTTTTTTCAGGAAAGCATTGTGTGTGAACTGAAATCAATTTATATATGGCTAAGCATCAATTAGTTTGAATTTGATTAATACAAATTATAAAATGATATTAGATCATAATTAACTATTTTTAATTAGGTTGCTATTGACTTATGATTATTAACATTTTTGTAAAATATTTATTTAGTTCGTTAGACTGTTCAAAGATGACTTCATTGTTGTGATGGTTATATAAATATTTAATACAGTGTGGAAAATACCCTTAATATTTCAAATTACCCATTTTCTTTTCTGTTTTTTTTTTGAGTTTTGGCATTGAAGAGGAGTTTTCTTTGTGAGATTTCTGTTTGTGAAATAGAAAAAATCTTCATCATTTTCTGCAAGCATGATTGTGCAAATATTGACATGTTCATTGAGGATGTTTGTATATTTCATGAAGACAAACTGTTGGATTTTTTTTAGTCAATTAAAGTATTAACACGAAACTGAATATGATTATCAGTAAGTTGCACATTCTATTTCTTGATCTTTCTTTTGTTCTCTTTTTTTACAACTTAAAAATGTAAAAAAAAATCAAAATTCTGTAATAATATATTAGAAAATGTAGATAGGTATCATATTAACATTATTTTTTTAATGTCTATCAACCTTTACTTATTTATTTATCTGTCTATGACAAAAAATTACATATTATTTGAAAACCTATTATGCAGTGCCATAATTTTATGAGTTTTAATGTTCCATTCTAAATGAATAATTCATTATTCAAACAGGCCACAAACTTAATAAGAAAGTCTAAAAGAAAAAAAATGTAATTTTTTTACACATACTATAAATTTTTACTATTGATAAAAATATGTAATTTTTTTTTTTAAATTTTAATTATGCTAATTTTTATTTAAATCTTGCTGAAAATTTGTTCATAATTTATTTATAATTCTATCGATAGATTGTCTACATATGTATCAGTAATTTTATTTCGGACCATGTTTTTATTAGGTCAGATTTGGCATATAATTTTTTATTGTCAGTTTTACACATCAGTTAATTATTATATTTGTTTAGATTGGAGCATTAGTCTTGTTTTTTGTGCATGCTTATCTTGACATTATATTATCTAAGAGATCATAGCTGTGTCTCTTGTGGATATTTATTTTATATTTTTTCGAAGAGATCATAGCTCTGTCTCTCTTGTTTGTGGATATTTATTTTGTTATTATATTTTCCTAAGAGATCATAGCTGTGTCTCTCTTGTGGATATTTATTTTGTTATATTTGTCAAGAAATCATAGCTGTGTCCCTCTCTTGTGGATGCTTATTTTGCTAGCACATATTTTATAAAGAAATGTAGCTGTGTCTCTTATAGTATATTCTGTGTTATATCTTTCATGTCTCATATTTAAACATAAATGCTTTATTTAAGACAGCTATTATTATTTCTAATATATTTTGATGGTTCATTTTTATTTTCCTTACATTCGAGAAAAAGTCCTAACATTTTTTGCCCTCAAAATGTATATACTCCCTCTGAGTTCATGTCATCATTTAGGTTCCTCTCAGGTATATTATATTATATTATCTTGTATGAAACCATGTTTGGTATATCACCATGACTTTATTTTTACCAATTGATATTATTGTTTTTTTTTGAGAATCACCATCTTTTCTTCTGTGTACTTTTGAATACTCTTGAATGTAGGTTATGGTTGTTTTTGATATGTAGGTCTGCTTTTGCTGTGCTTTTCCAGTATTGTAGGATATAAAACCAATAAATATTTATTTAGAAATTAAAATTGTATTTTGGGGTCTCAATAATTAATGAGCATTATTTCTAGCATTTATTTTATCGCTGTATTGGTAAGACATATTTAGTATTTGATATACTCATAGTTGGGACAACATAATAGTTTGACACTTATGTAAATGTGTAGAACTTCTTGTGATAAAGCTAATATTATGAAAAATTTTCATTAGTCAGACAAAGTTAATAATAGTCAATTATCATCTAATCTGTAAATTTCTTTTTATTATTATCTGTAAACTTAAAAAAGGATTTGTCCTATGCAGTGAATTATATAACCTAGTGTCTGAATAGTTGCGTTGAAATTGGTAAATTTCCAAAATTGTTATTTAATTGTCTTTATTGTCAAAGTAAATGTTGTTTTTATTGTTAAATGTCTTATAGTATTTATATCATCATTAACATATCCAGAAATACTGATTTATAAAACCTATTATACAGTACATAAACACAAAATTAGATATAATGATCACTTTATTGAAATGGTCTGCAGATGTTAAAAAAGCAGCTAAGAAATAAATTATTCATTCATTTTATTAATTTTAAATAGTCACTTTAGTCCATTGCATTTATAAGAAGACTACTTTTGTGATAAAATTATTTGTTTTATTCAGAAGATTATATTTGATTAATTGCTGAAATTATTTATCTTAAATAATCAAAGTAAGTTAGTAGATTTGGCTAAATTTTTTTTTTTTAGTAGGAGTTATTAGTAGGATATCCTGAGTGGCCATAAAATCTTTTATCCACTTTCTATGTGTGAATGCAATCCTGGTATTTTTCTTCTATTCCAAATTAAAAGTTGTTCATGTATTTTAATTAAAATATTTACTTTTAAATATATTATTATTGTCAATTAAGTAGACATTATCTTATGGGTAAGAATATGTCTCCTCATATTACTAATATGATTCCACTCATTGCCTAATAATTGTTAACTGAAAAGAAAAGAGTAAATTTTTAGATTTATAAAAATTTTAATTACAGAACCCTGAGATTTTAATATTAAATAAATGAATAGTAAAGAAATTGTTTTGGAAAAGAAATCATTTTATTAAACAATGTGATACAAAATAGGAGAAAACTCATTATTCTTTATCAAAAGATTTGAAATGTGGATCTGACCATATTAATGAGATGCTGGTGATAGTTATTAGATGTGTTGTAATGGGGAGGGGGTGTTTTGAAAGAGAATGCTTTCAATATTAAGACCATCCCTGTAATTTGTAAGAGTATGAGAGTTCTCCTCTTCACATGTATTAAATGTTACATATTATTTTGGATAATATTTATTTATTGTTATTCTTACCCCTGTTACTCTTTGTATTGTAGCATACATCATTTACTTTGATAAATCTTCAGAGCTTAGCCCACAACCCATAGTGTTTATTTATTATTTCGGTATTTATTACTTATTTATTTTGGCTTTTGATCAGTTGTGGGTGTATTGAGCAAATTATCTTGATAGAACCTTTGTGTCTATTATTATTGATATTTCAGGTTATAGTATATATTTTAATAATAATAAATATATTATACAATCTTTGAATCCGCAGAAGTACTTTTTGGTTAAGGAATTAATTGAAAGTACTTCTGCTGATTGAAAGATTGGCCTCATTTAATTAACATTATATTTATTATTTTTATTGTTATTACAATATTTTTTTAATTAACAGATATTTTATTTGTACATGTATATTTATAGCAATAGACATAAATTAAAAATTAAGTAAATGTTTTCTCTTGAGTTGATAATTAACTAAGTTTTTTTTTTAAATTAAAGATATTATAATTTTTGAAAATAACAATTCATTGTTAATATCCAAAAAGAAATCTTAGTTTCTGTGCTTTCAACTTTGATCACTGACCACTTCGGATAAAGGCATTTCTTTAATGGTTATTACCATTTTATTAAATTAGATATTATCCCTAGCCTACATAAAAAATTTTTAAACTACAAGTTAAAGATATATTTATATTTTAATTAAACATAAATATATAGGAATAACTCAACTTCATATCTCCTCTTTCATGTATATCTTTTTAGATATACTTAAAGCTTCTACTCCACCACATGTTTCGTGAAAGATACGAACAAAAATTACCCATTTTACATATCTTTTATCATGTTTCAAGAATATGTGGTGAAATTAAAAGGAATTGTAATGACATTTTAAAAATTTGTTTATGCATTTAAACACTAATTATTGGATGAATATAATTTGATTATATTTAAAAATAAAGCATGGGGAAAGATATGGTGCAGTGGATGTAGATGCCATATAATTAGCACATCTATACATTATACCATATACAATAATTTTAAAAGTTTGAGGTTTTACCAGATATAATGCAAATTTCTAGAATGCTGTAAATATATATAAACAAAATGCTGCTCTGAAAAGAAACTGGCCCTTGTCATATGTCTGG
The DNA here is from genome assembly GCA_028023455.1 of Epiperipatus broadwayi. Taxonomy (NCBI): domain Eukaryota; kingdom Metazoa; phylum Onychophora; class Udeonychophora; order Euonychophora; family Peripatidae; genus Epiperipatus; species Epiperipatus broadwayi. Next base: position 2,426 of record JAQFVV010000105.1, on the reverse strand, counting down.
AATCAGAAGTTGAGTACTTAAAAAAAAATTCTAAATAGCAAGAATTAAAAGCTGCTATGTAATAAATTTCCATTTAGCTAATAGCTCTTTTTATAAAGTGCTATTGTATATATATATCGAAAATGATATATTTGATAAATATATTTGAATTAGAAAAATTGCAACAAAATAATACAAACAATTAAAACTGTGGGGTTTTTTTTTTAAAAAAAAAAAATCAAGCACTTTCTTTATTTGGGAAGAACCAGCTATCTTTTTGTACATAATTGCCGGAATCTACAATAAATCATCTCTCCAAGTTTAATCCATCTTCTCCGATCTTTAGCTTCTCTTCTCCACATCACCCCTGCACACTTTCTTATTTTATCAATCCATCTCACATGTGGTCTCTTTCTGAATCTTTTACAATCTCTTGGAATCCCATTTTAAGATTTCAATTGTCCATCTATTATCATTTCTTCTAATAATATGTCCAACCCAACTCCACTTCACTCTTAATTTTTTCATTGAGGTCAGTAACATCTGTTTGTTATCTTACCCATATATTACATTTTTGATCTCTTGTTATTCCTAACATGCATCTCTCCATACTTCTTTGAGTAGTCTGAAGTCTATAGTATTATAAATACTGCCTTTTTATTGTTTATTTCATCTTTAAAATAAAAACAAAGTAGCACCAAAATCTTTAATATTCAAGTGAAATTTTGTTACAATGCTATGTTTTCTTGTTCTAGCCTTTTTGAATATAAATTGTCATAGTTTTGGAATTATAAAATTTCTTTTTCTATATCAACATAAACATCTCTTATATCTAAAGAAGTAGATCATTTTATTTTTAAAAAATATTCCCTTTTAAAAGCTACACATAAATGAGTATGACTTTAATTCCAGAAATACAAAAAAAAAAAAAAAGGGGAATGAGTTTGTGATAACTATACAAACTATTCCTGTCAAACATAAATATTTTCATATACATCACATGGTAATTCATATTGATATCTGTATTACAATAAAATTGATTTAATTCTATTTTTTTAATAATAAATAATGATTATAGTGGCTTTATTTTATGAAAACCATTTACAAATAGTAGAATAATTAGAGATTTGAACACAGACTTTCAAGCTCCTTCAGCTATCTATTTCATCTTATATAACTGATACACATGATTACATTCATGTGAAAAATAAATGATCTCCAACATGTATTTTGTGCTGAACCAGCACTCATCAGTTGGTTAAAGATCATCATCTCCCACACACATATATAATCGATCAGTTTATATTAAGATAGCAAATCTTGAAAAAGTCTGTGCTCAAATCCTTTCTAATTACAAAGTTCAGTATATACAATTATACTTGTATTTAAATAGTTGAATAGTAATTATAAATACATGTAAGACAGATTTGCCCACAAAAGTCAGTTCAATTTATTATAAAGAACAAGCTTAGATTAGGATTTGCTAATAGATTTATCATAAGAAAATATTTATTTATAATTGTTTGTTTTAAAAAAAAAAACAATCTTCTAAATAACTTAAAAGATTGAGAGATGTGTATTTAACACTGAATTTTTAATTATTTTTATTTTTAAAAAACAACATTATTCGATTTTATAAGCCTTTTCCATCTTTCACTTTTATTATTGTTACAACTATTTTTATGCTGTAATTCTTATTAATCAACAAAACATTGGGTTTTTCTTTGCATGTAATGTACTTTCAGAAGCAATTTTTTTCATTTTTTCCAGAACCATCTTTTTTAAGTTTGAATAATTAGTGGAGACTAAATGTGATAATGCTACATCAGATTGGTTTTGTCTTGTAATTTTTGTCACTGAGGAGTTTGGATCAATGCTTGGATCTAATACTTAACTATACAAAAAGTAGGTTTGAGTTCAAAATCTTTAGATTTTTTAAATTTCATACTATTAACTTGATAGTATAAAGGAATTAAAGGTGACAGATAAGTGCATTAGGCTCAGTATTTGAGTTACACTCCTCACTGACAAGACCACATATCAAAAACTAATCGGGAATGTGAACAGAGTAATTCTGCCATTTAGTATCCATTTATTACTCAAGCTTACAATAGTGAGTCATTAAGATATTTTTATTATTTTTTAAATATATTTTTATTTTATTTATATATTTCCATAGTTTTTAACTCTTTCTTTTTTTGTCTAAATTTTTAGTTCCTTTTGGGCCAAAGTCTAATTAAAACGTAAATTTTTATTATGATTAAATTATTGATTTTAAATACAATTGATCATATTTTCTATCTGCATTCAGTTTCTATTCCTATACCAATAGTTATTATATTTATTATTTTTCAATGAATTTTTTTTAGACTTATCCTTCTATCTATAAGTAGCCACCTGTCCTTAATCTGATAGAAAATCTTTATTTTTGCTATATTAATTGTCTT